>OY728123.1:2059957565-2061199859 GCA_963277665.1 Viscum album | reverse complement strand
TAATAACATATTCACAATATTATGATTTATTTTTTCAATATTGGTGCCATAGTTTTAAGTTCCTATGATTATTCTTCCTAGATCATTCTTATTACCTCACACTCTTATGTTATGGTAATAATTCTTCAATTGATATTATATGTCATTCTATCAGGCCTTATGGATAACTCTTACTGTTTCTTATTATTTTAATGAGATATTTCCCAACCTATCATGTTTTTCTCATATAAATATGGTCTAACCCATTGATGAAACTTTGATGAGCTTTCCTATACTAAGAATTTGGGCTCTCCTATTTCTTTTGTTTATAGTATATATGTTAGGAAGACATGTTTAACCTTTTAGAAGTCTAGTTCTATTGGATTATGGGTAAATATTCACAAGAAATTTAAAATTATTTTATGATATAGTTTATTATCAAAAATACTAAACCTTATTTTCTTTAGATTTTGTGTCTATTGTAAGATATAATTCTTATCCTATGAAAAAATATATAAAATAAAGATATTTTTATCTTTAGTTATCTCACTTGTATCAAAGAGAGTTTTAAATAACGTGTTTTTTCACTAAACCAAAGAGTGTGTGTTTTTGGCCCCTCATGGACTATTTAGTTATGCACTCATACCCATTAATTGCACCTCATACTCTAATTTTATAATCAATTTTATGATTTATAATAATTTATATGTTACCATATTCCATAATATATATGGTATATGAATTTCATGCATAACATCAATGGGAAATCATTGAGGGAGGGGGTGAATCAGTGATTTATATTTACCTCTAATATTCAATCAAAGTAAACTTTGATGTGTATAAAATCTATTATAACATCGCATCAAAAAAATGCTCCAATTAACTCACACAATATTCACAATTAATTTTTATAATGGTCACCTCTGAAAATGACAAGCTTAATCCATGGAATGATCTAGATTTTCTCAAGATGATATTGTTCTCTAGTGACATCAGATTGAATAACAAGACTGGTACATTATTCATGTTACAATATTATCTCTCAACTATGCAACTTATCTCACACTAATCAATTATATAAATATATTGTTTTAAAGTGCATTCATGATAGAATCAAACATTCATTATGTTACTGTAGTACTGTTTCCTTTTCCTCCATTTCTTAATCATTCACTTATTCTACTATTTCTATCCAATCTAAATATCTTCTATTTAGTTTATATCCATCTTTTCTAAATATTAAATTACTAAATAAAAATATTTTATTCAAAATAAAATTTGAATTTCAAATTCAAATTCAAACGATTAGATTTATATAACTAACATTAAAATCCTCACTCTATTTTCAAAATATCAGATCATGTAATAGAAATAAGTATCTATTAATGATGAAAATGAATTTATATATCATGCAAGAGAGGCTCTTCAGATATCAAAAGAGACAAATAAAAAATCCACTTAAATCTATAAATCATCCCTGACAATAGTTGAAAAAAACATATTGTATATAATTTCAAATACTTTGTAGAGCCATAGTTTCTACCATGATGTATTCTGCAACATTATGGTCAAGAAATTCTAAAATGATATTGAACATATTTCAAAATTATGGGTACCATGAAATGTTACCACTTTCTATTTCAGACAAAGATTCTTTTAAAAAACCACAATATCGTCTATAACATGTAGCTCACCACTTCAGACTTTAGTCAACAACCAAACAATTTCATCCTTCAAGGGAAAAACTACTAGATGTTTTGAGGATTTTAAAAAACAATCTTCAATATTTCAAAACAAAATTATCTTTACCATTTGGCTTACCATAAAAAACCCCTTCTCATTATTTAAATGGAATCTTATATATAATTCCAATATGCGGAATTTTCCTAAATTCTAAAAATAATTTGGATACAAGACACCAAAACCACCTCTATGAATATCATAGGCCATTCAATTTTCTAAACAAAATATTAACATAAAAACATACTAAAATTTCCATTTCAATGAATCATTTCCTCCTTTGTGGACTACATCATGTTCTCAACTACACTATGGCATAGTTGAATCACCTTAGAACACATCCATTTGAAATTAATATCTTCAAAAACTTTATGTAATTTTTTTATCCACAGAATATCTATATGATTATATTTATTATCACCATAGTGTTTTGTTATCAACAATACAAAAAACATATTTAAACTACTCTATTAAACATCATTACACCTTTCAAGATCTTGTAATCACTTCAAAACCTCAAAATATGCATCAGGTGAAATGAGTCATCATAAAATACCTGAGTTTGAATATGATTTAGGTGTTGATAAAAATGAAAACCAAAAAATCAAATATTATTATTTTTCACCTACACTATATTTCTCATTAATGATTCCAGTGTTTTATCATATTTAACAAACAAATATTTGTCTAAATAATCACCTCCTTATTTTTTTGGAAACCAAGCAAGATAAATCACTATCAAAATAAAAAAATAGGATTGAATCATTAATTAATACTTTTAAGCATATGTAATGGATTTTTTCATATTAAATACTAATATTAAAATATAATGTTATGAAACCCAATTAAAAAATAGTAACAAAATTTTATCTTATTATGTTTTTGATCCTCTGGATCCTCTTGATACCAACTGAAAAAACAATCAACTTATCTTTTCCCTTGATAAAACTTGAACTATTTTCCTATGATCAAAATGAACTTAAAATTATTTTGAATTTCTTAAATATATTCAACAATCTCATTAAAAACAAGTTCCCACATTAAAAAACACAAATCCTATTAGAAAAACTCAAAAACTCATAAACATCACACACCCACATGTTGACTAAATAACTTAACCCTTTTAATAGGTCACTTTAAATACAAGGTCCACCAACATGAGAAATATATTTACTATTATATTAAATACATATCAATGGATTATTACCTCAATATATTTTTCACACCACATTTTGAATAAATAAATAGATTAAATATAAATATATTTTGTTTTGTTTACCCCACACATTCACGAAAAAAATCGAGAGAAAGAGATTAAAGAGAAGACATTATCATCATACCTTTAGAATCAAAATACTAAAGTCTAAGAATTATTCTACCACTTCCAATGATTGGAATATAAATCCTATGTTTCAATATTTATTATATGATTTATTTATTCATTGATATCATTAGGGAACCATTAATGATCCCAATATTCTTTCAAATCCCCTTGATTAAAATGTGAAAATGGCGAGGTTTGAATTATTGCCTTCAAATTTCTTTTCATCAAAACCTACTATCCTTGTTTAAAAATATTGTATTTTTATTAAACTATAATTTTCATCCTTTTATGAGATGACTATAGTTACACTTCATCCCTCAAATTTTTTGAATAAACATCTTAATCCAATACATATTTTAAACTCACTTCATTTAAAAAAATTAACCAACTTTTTAACACTATCAGCTTCATCATCTTATCTAGAACATACTTATTGATGTTAATTTTCATTAAATAAATTTTATAGAACATTTAAATTATAATAATCCACAATATTTATATTTTACTAATTATCGAAGAGGTATTCTATTCCATTTGGATCCTAAAAAGATTATATCTACACCTTCATTCTCAAACTTCCCTTGATTTCACCGTTAACATCGATACTATAAGGGCTGCAAAAAACCATTTAATACTTAATAATAAGATAATTTTTATAATACATATCATATAGTGAAATATCTAAAATTTTTATATAAACAAAATTATTATTTTTTCAAATGATTCTATAATATATTTTCTAAAAAAATATCGATAAATATCATGCTCGATCATCATGGTCCAAGCCATCTCCATCAAACATCTATCATTATATATAAAAAATACATTTTTATGGTGTGTGTCAGGTACTATGTTCATTTTTAATCCATGAATATCAATATATGATTAAAATCATCCACGAATATATTTTTCACCATTATCTGTCAGGGTGTTACTTAATGAGAAAACACATTACTTCACATCATTCCTTCTAAAACTCGTAAACATGTTCAGATCCTCTTACTTGTTTTCCATAAATAAAAATGATTTTTATGAGTAAATAAATTAATAAACTAAAAAAAATACTTATATCGATTATTTTATGTCTTCCCCATAGTCCCACAAATGTCATGTAAATTAGTTTTAATAGATAAGTTGATTGAATATAATTTTTATGCAAATAATTAATAACATTTTCTTTTCATCATGTAAAAAGGATCAAGTTACTCTGTCTTTTCAATATTTATTCATCATGGACATTATCTCCTCAAGAGATATTACTCAACAAATTTTTTTTGAGATTACCAAGACTTTGATTCAATAATTTTGTTTATTCTCTTAATCTTAAATAATATGATTTTTTAACATAACTAATGTTAAATAAGTGACCAGTTGTTCATTTTCCTCTTATCAAAATAAAACCATATTTCAAATAAAAAACCAATCAACCTTAATTTAAAAATATAACATCATTTCCTACATCATATATAAGAGATATAGTTAACATGTTTTGTTTCATCCCATTAATATATATGGTATTATTAGAATTAAACTTTTATCTTCTAATAACTGAGGACCCAATAGATTTTATTTTTAGTGACCCATCATTCCCAATGGTCATTGCACCATCTTTTTTATTTTTAATTTCCATAATCATATATAAATATATTAACATATGTGATAAATATCCACATTCCAGAATCCATGGACAATATCTTTTAAAAGATTTATGTTCTGCATCAAAATAATAATTTTTATTCCATTTTTATTTATATTTTTATATTTATATAAATTGGTATAAAAATACAACTTTTCTAGTAAAATGGGAAAATTTTCACAAAAAAAGTGACTGAGATGGTTATAAATTTCACAAAAAATATCCATTAATGGGAAATTGTTTTTCATCCTTCAATTCCTAAACCCTATATTGATTTATAAAATTTATAATTTGTATACGAGTAATACCACCACAATCATTTTCTTGTATAACCTATAGAATAATAATAATATTTTTAACTAGAACAAAAAAATTACTTAGTTCTAAAATCTTGTATAGTTCCAATAATTTCTTTTGAAATCATATTTATCTCTAAATGTAATCTGCTATCTGGATTTTGAATACAACCATTCTTCATTATTTATGTCATATATATTATAACATTTCATGATTATAAAATATTGTATACTCCCAAAACCATTCTGTTGGTTTTATTATTTTTTTAATCCTTTACCAATTCTCAATTTTTAATTTTTTATTCCTTCAGTTAAGTGTTCCCATAATTTTTAGATTTATGAAAATTACATTTTTTTCAACATAATTGGTTTTCTACGTTTTCTTATTCATCTCAATATATTAATAAATACTTATAAAATATTATTCTCACTATGTGTGCCATATTCTCTAGTCTTAATCATTCTCATCACTCTAAAACATTATATTTCTCAACTGCATTTTCATTTGAGTTTTATCGAACAACCTTTAGAGAGTTCTTGAATTTGAATCTGAATCTTTTCATTTATATTTAAAACATTAACCATTTCTTGTGAAGATGTTTAAACTCCATATTATTTATAAAAATATTATTTTACATTTAAAATTACACTATATTCTATTCATCAGTATGTTTATTCAAATCATTTACCTCTATTTGCAACATTGATTTTTTTCGACTTGTTTTTTTGAAGATTTATTTTTTTCATTATTTCTTTGATCACCTTCTATAAATTTGAGATATTTGAATAAAATTCTTCTAATTATCTCATTAACTCAAACTCCAATTTTGTTTCTTCATCTCCTCTACTATAACTAATTCCACTATTTGTTAAATATATTCATTATTGTTATCACTATCTTTACACTATGATAGGATTTTATTTATTTTGAATTTAGATAAATAATTTCTCTTCCCTTTTAAATCAAACTCTTACTATTATGTCTTATTTTTTTTATTCTCATATAATTTTCATGGTATTCATCTAAATCTTAATTTTATTATAAGTCTTTCAACTTTGACAAATTTTATAAAAAAATTCAAATGGATATACTATTTAATTTTTTTGATTAAATATACCCCTTTAAACTTCCCCATTTTTATTCTCATGATCTTAGTGATAAGTTAAAAAGGATTATCGATCTTCGAATACATATGTTTTATGAATTTGAATAGTTATCTTCATATTTATCTACATATTTCTTATAATTTTAGTTCACTAAAAATTTAAAAGAAATTTCATTTTTATTCCCACTCTTCTTTTTGGAAACAGATACTCTACTCATCCTTTAAGTGATAATAAAATTGTGTAAATAATATGGAGGATGTGTACCTAGGTTACGATACTCATGTTACGTGATGTTATAATAAAAAAATTATTATAGAATGTGAATTATCTTCTTGAAAATATTCAATCCTCTATGTTCTCAACATTTTTTAAAAAATTATCTTTATTTTATTTTCATTATGGAAGAAGTAACCTAAATTTTCATCATATTTAATTATAATATATTCATATTTTAATATATAAATATAAATTTTAGATTTATTTACCATGGAATTTCCTTTATAGATATTCTCAAGATTATCATATGTTCCCTTTTTGTTATTAATACTATTAACTTCCAAAAATTATTTCTTGATAAAATGGGTTGTATAGGATTATGAGAACAACCTTCATTATTAATGTTATTTCTATCAAGTATCATTGTTATAGAAGCTTCAATACAGTGAGTAAATCCGTCATTCACATATTATAATACATCCAAACATATAAAATATAAATAGTATAGAATATAATCCTTCAAAATATAATATTGTTTCTATAAAAACTAAAAATTCCATTACTCTAGATAAAACTAAGGATTTATATTTAAGAAACCAAAAATAGATCATAAAACCTCTTATAAAGTGGAAGAAAAAATCTTGAAATAGCAGATCAACATCAAACTAATCTTGAGTCCAACACCACTTGAAAAGAACTCATAGAATTTGTAAGAAATAACTATGAAGGGTGGGTTGAATTAGTGACTTCAATTCCTATTTAATATTCTTTTTGAAATAAAATTCACAACTAGATAAAGTGTATTTAATATAACTATCACACACAATCCAATGAACTAACATGTTTGTCACAATGTAATTTTGTAGGTTTCACTTATAAAAATGAGAAGGATAATCCTTGGCATCATCTAGATTAATGTGAGATCATATGGTATGCTAGTATTACAGTGCGGAATATTAAAGAGAATGGTTAAATATTTAATTGTGTTACATTATAGAATTATTGTTGTGTAAGTTCTTCTACACTTATAAAATATATAAAAATATGTCTGAAAAATAATATAGTTTTTTACATAAACTTACGTCATCCATGTTATTATAGTATAATTATTTTTCCTCTTTTTTATATTATTTATCTTATTCTCCTTACTTTATCTCTATCTTATGAATAATTATTGTGAATTATATTTTCAGTGTATATACATATTCACCTACACATTCTCTTATACGGTAATAGCATATTCTTCCACTCAATTTCAAATTTGAAATTCAAATACAAACCTTTTACTTCTTTCAAATATATTTAAACTTCCCTTATTATTTTTAACCATTTGAATGTATTACAACTCTTAGTCCACATTTATGAGGAAAAATACATTTGAGATTTAGTATGAGAGGATTTTGAGTCATCAAAAGATCTAAATTATCATATATACATAAATTTAGTACTCTTCTCTAACTGTGGAAGGAACCACTACATGTTGTATGTAATTTATGATAATTGTATCTATCCACAGCATCCAATACAACATTTTTTACATTGTTTCTATCTAACTATTATGAAATTATCTTAAACCAATTTAAAAATACATGAAACCATAGAATTATCTCCCCATTCTATTTCAAAATAGGATTCTTTTCAAACACCAGAAAATTTATGCTACTATATAGCTCCCTATTTTAAACATTTAAAAACATCCTAGTTTCTTTTTTTCTACTATGAAAAAACTCCTATAAATTTTGATGATTTTTCAATATGACCACTAGTGATTCACTATGTAATGGTCACCATTATTTTGTAACATCTGAACCAGAATCACAAGGTTTAATCTGAAATTATTCATAACCTCAGGCACACCACCCTGTATATAAGAGGATATTGACTAGAACTGTGGGTCTATAGTGGAATCATGGGGAGGATATACCCTTAATTAGTGTACAAAATAACAAATAATTAACAAAACATGTAAAAAATATACAGAGTATATAGAAACTAATAACATACAATTTTGATGAATGAATGTTGTAACACTAGACTCAAACCTCAAAACAAGGAATTTATTTTCTACTATGTTGATCAAATATACAGGTACATAAAAGAAAAGAATTAAAAAATGAGACTCTGGACATGGATTAAATATTTACATACTCCCAATATCTAAACTCATATAATGGTATCCCGCCCTTTTATCATTCTCAATACTCATCGTATCCTATATCTGCAACATGTGAAATCTATTCAAGAACATGAGTTCCATGGATTCTTGAGCAGGGTGTGAGTATAACATATTAGGACACTACCATTGTATTCCAGCACCCAACCGGTAAAATATATTGTACCTTCATATGATAAGACCATTTGAAAGTAAACATAAAATACATATCTATGAAAATATATCATATAATCACTAAAGAATAAGTAAGGAATAAACACCGTTGTGTACTGGCCATATTTAATTCAATTTCATACTGGAAGGATAAAAAACATATTAGAAGTAATTTAGAACTATCCATAAAGATAATACACAAGGAATCAGGACAACATGTCACTCAATATCCTCAAAGTATTAAGATGACATGTCACCTAACATCGACAACTCTTCAAGATAACATATCACCAGAAATCCTAAATTCATAGAGATGGAATGTAACTCAACATCCTTTATGTCATAATACCCTAATTTAATTGTAATGGTTCTATCCTCAGGGACATCATGCCCTACCCCATACTCAGGTTCATCAATTTTGTCATCATAAACAATGCACCCTCTCCCTTTGAGGGGTATTTACAACATCATGGTCCACCTCTCATCAATACCAAAAAACCTCCAAATTAAATATGATATACCACACAATAGGGTAGATAATACATATAAATAGAACACATAATATCATCATCATTCATAACATCTATAAGTACACACATCCAAAAAAATCAAACATGGCATATTAGGCTATCTAAGCAAACTCATAGAATCAATCATCATATATTTATTTTATATATATATAGGAAAATATATCTATACACAGTGGATTCAACGCATATGGGAATAACATATCACAACAATCATGTTTATCGACGTCCATATATGTCCATATACAAGTGAACAATGTATAAAATATCTTCTCATGGGATACTCACACACAGGCACATGTGATCAAGAATCAAACATGGTATTTCTAGGATCTATCACTCATGTAGTGTAACTACATAGACAAGGGGGTCTATGTAATTTAATAAATTAAATATTGATCATGCATTAACCATCGGCAGAAGACATCAATACTATGCACAAGTTTCCACCGTAGCCCTTTGATGTGGCTCTATTTTTACATAGTTTTTCCACATCTTTTTACTTATTTTTTAAGGATTTAATTAATTATTTAATAACTGTATACTAAATAATTTTACTTTTGTATTTTTATAGTTAACAATTTTAATTAATCAATTTTTATAATTAATTATGTATTTTTAGTCTTTAGATTAATAATTTTAATCTTACTTAACTTTTCTAATTTAATTATTTCTTAATTGGTCTTATTAATTGGATTCTGCTTGACTTTTTAATAAGTTAATATCTATGTTAAAAAATTATTTAATCAATGTAATTATATTTAATTAATTTAGTCTTTATTTTAATAATTTATCTTTTAACTTAGTTTCGTAAAATATTTTATCTTTATTAATTAATATGTTTAGTCATCCTACTAATCAATTAAGTAAATAATATGTGTTTTAAATTAAATTAAGTAGTTCTCTTTTACTTTTATGTGGTCAATTAGTTGTTTAATTAATTAATCTAGTGTTATATAACATTAAATATTTAATATTATATATACAGATAAATTATAAGTCACTAAATATTGATTTTAGTCTACCAGTGAGGTAGAAAATAACTTACGGTGACTTATTTGGGTCACTGATGCTAATATTTATTATTCACTGATACTCTGTAATTAAATTGTATTGATATCTTAATTTAACTCTTTTATAATCATATTTTATTAATCATCTAGTTTTTAATTTAAGTGTTATCTAATTAATAATCATAGTTGTGGTTTTATAGTTCTGAAGTTTAATAAAAATACCGTTTTAAGTAATGATGTTTATCTATTTTGTAATTAATTATTTTCAATACATATTTTAAATTACTTAAGTTTTAATTTTTTTTAAGTTAGTTTTTTTTACGGTCACCGTTAGTAGTCTACTAGTGACCCTTTTTTTGGGTAACGGTAACCTTTTATTTTGTTTACCGATAACCTTTTCTTTTAACAGTGAGATTATTATTTTATTTTATAATGGTAATCTGTTTTATTTAATGGTATCGGTGAATCTTATTTTTATTTTGCAGCAGTGAACTTTTTATTTTATTTCTGGTGGTAACCTTTTTATTTTATTTCTAACGATGACCTTTCCCATTTTTAGACTATCGGTGAGGTAACATTTAATTCTATCGATGAACCCCACATTGAGCTTCCCTATTTCTATTATTCTATCAGTGAACTATTCCTCACTGATACCCCAATACCAGGATTTTCCCTATGCCTCGAATTTCCTGCACCTCACCGTTAGACTATGTTTCCTGCACCTCACCGTTACTCAATCTCTCCTCACACCATCCCTCCCCTGCTTCATGCACCAATGCATTTCCATCCTCGTCACATATCCATTATCTTCAACACCTCCTATTTCTCACCACTGCTGAGAGACTCGCCCATCCAAGGAGTCGCCTCCATTCAGTTCTAGTGAAGCAGGTCATGCGTCTCTACTATAGGACTGCAGCCGGGTGAGGAGGTTGTGAGCAGGAGAGATGATGTGCCGAAGGGAGGAGACGTTCATCACTGCTATTTGGATCTCATTACCTAGGAGTCCGAGATCCAAACCAGAGGAGGTGCCACTAGAGGAAACCATGGCCCGAACACTATACCTAAAGAGAGGAGCTCGGACCCAACTAGGCTCTGAAGCCATTGTGGATCTGATGAAGAGGTCGCCGGGTTCAGGAGGAAGAAGAAGCCCCTCCCCTGTGTACTGATAATTGGGGGAGGAAGAAAATATAAAAAAATAATAATAAAAGAAATATAAAACAAAAAGGAATAAACATAAAGTAAAAGTTAACTTTAATAAATTAAATAGATATAATATAATTTTTAAAAGTTATAAATTAAAACAATTATGATATTAATAAATAGATAAATTATAAATTAAAATAAAAAACTAAATTAATAGTAAATGTTTATAATAATTTAATATACTTATTATAGTACAAACATTTAATTAATAATAATTATAACTAAACTATAAAATGTACTTATTAATTTAAAAATATTTAAAACTAAAGTATTAATTCTCATTATTAAATTAAAATGGACTAATAAATAAATTTATATATGTACCACCCCGACCCTAGTTACCCAAACTCGGTGCATTATTACATAACATTGGCATGATCACAAAAGAACAAGTCTCAAAATATCGATTATTTTAGTAGCCTTGGAAACACTAGATACATTCATAAGTCTTACATTACATCATAAATTGAAAAACTACAACAACATAGTCTCCATAGTTCACACTCATATCCCCTCAGACTATCCCTATAGGTCAGTCATAAAATACGTTTTCATATCCTGGGAAAAATAAAACATAGAAAGGGGTGAGCTCAGATGATCAGTAAGGATAACAATATAGTAGAAACTTTTATAAATAAACATAAACATTTAAGGCAATGTATAATTAAAACAAAAGCCTCTTAAAATTGAACTTCAGTATAATATGGAAAAAATAAAATAAAATAATTCCATTTACTTATTCACATGGATATTATAATAGTCTAATAACCACATGAAATATCAATAACCACTTTCATAATGATGGAATGAATAATGTCATACTATCATAACCACATAGTCAAGGCCTTGTGCCAAGACTACAAATAAGATTTTGTCAAGGCCTTGTGTCAGGACACTAGTTTGTCTCATGAGACCTACTGATGCATCAAGAAGCTATAGCCGGCTCCACCCGTAACTTACTAATTCCAATGAATTCATCATATTAACAGGTTTAAAAATAACATAAACATTCGTATTAAAACTAGAATACAAAATGTCAATACTTTCTTCATAAACCATGAATGGTATAAAAATAGCACATCTACAGTCAAACATATCACAAAATCTTCAATACAATATGGAAGTTTTTTATAATAACAAATCAACTTGAAATAAGCTTAAAATCCATCAAAGGTTCTTGACATAGATGAAATCAAAACCATTTGAGAGAAATATCTCTTTTTTTTAATCATTGAAAAGTCACACATTTATAAAGGATGTAATTTAAAAGATATTTTTGAATCAAAGTGTCCCATACCACTTTGAAACTTTTGGAAAGAAATATCATTTCAAAATATTCATTCCCATATAAATAAATCCTTAAAACGTTTTGAAAACATGGACATTAATTAAAAATATTTAGAAAGATAAATCTTTATTACATTTAAAATTTTGATCTTGATAAAGAGTACCTTTCACAAATTCTTAAAATATTCATTTTTAAATCATTTAAAAGTCACATAATTATAAAATAAAACATTTACATTCAAAATATTCTTATAATCTTGTAAGGGAAGCTTCGACGATTTTATAACAGCGGGAAATAGCCGCACCAGCCGTATAAGTTAGAAAAAGACATTGTTACCTTATTTTTGTCGAAAAGGTTAAAAAAGAACTCGTTTGGAAAACGACTGAAAGATTCCTTTATAAAGTTCTTATAAAAAGTCAAAAAAAAGGTATAAATGACTTTAACCCATATTTTGAAAACTATTAAGAATGTTTTGAAACACATTTTTAAGAAACATGGATGTGGATGATAAAGAGGTCCCAGTAGATAATTACATATAAACAACCTCGGATAATGAAGAGATTGTGAAATAAACCCTTAAATTGTACATTTTCATGGTTGATGTAAGGTTAACCTCCTTTATAATGGTGAAATAATTGTTATTAAAATATACAAGAATCATATACATTAATATGATATCATATGTAATCTTTTAATATTGCTTTGTTAATAATATTTTAGTATTATCGTCGTTTCGGGTGTTCACTTACTCATTTTCTTTTATATGTTTTGTTACATAAGCAATGTTTTTTATCCATAGGTTGTATCTTATTCATATCCAGAATGATATCAATTCCTTAAATATTATTTTTTATCATCAAATGGAAATTATTCTTGAATGGATATGATGGGGAATGAATCTCATCGCGTTCATGGAGACGGTAGTCCGTACGTACGCACAAGTGATAGTCTCATTCCTTTGATATTAAAATAATATATAATTGGGTGGTCTATCATATATAGAGAATAATTATCATGTTATATTTATTATTTACATAAATAAAACATCATTATTATACCCATCCAAATAATAATGTATTGAATAACGATTACACCATGACGTGGAGACGGTAAGCCGTACATATGCACTTATGGTGACATGTCATTAAAAGGATGGATGGAATACTGAATATAGTTTTACCATATTTATAATAACATCACAGTATATATAATATACTGGAGTTATTATTTTAAAATGGAAATATCAAAGAATGAATAAGTGGAAGAATAAAGGAACTTGAAAGAGGGTGGTAAAATTATTACCTCTTCTTCAGGTTCTTCCATTTGATTTGACCAAAAGGGCTCCTTAAGTTGGATTTAGGACTAAAGGAAGGCCTCTAGGATAAAGTTAGAGAAGTTGAGAGAATATTTGGGCAGGGGTTGGCCAAAAAAAAGTCTTTGAAGGTATGAATTTGAGAGAAGGGAGAGTGCCCTTTTATAAGAGGGGTGAGGGGCACTTTAGGAAAATCTAGAAATATTATTTTATAATAAAATTATTTTCGGTTTAAAATGGCTCCAATGTGTATTATTTAAAGTCTATGGTGGGGATAGGTCACAAAAAACTCAACCAATAGGTTTTAAACAGGTTTGGGTAACTTTATTAACATTATCTATTAGTCTTAACTCTTAGTTAATTAGTTTGACATTTACCATGTCTCTTTGTATTTTTATATTATATGTTTAATAAACTTACTATAAACTTAAAATAGACCACCAAGTGGTCCATTAATGATACACCTATCATTATATAATTCCTTTTTCTGAACCTTATATTTTTAGGAATAGAATATCAATTAATAATATAATATTTGTTTTTAAACTCTTTTATGTCAATTTTGACACTATTGGGTATTTTGTTTCTGATAAATTCATAACAGCATTATTACATCGAAAGAAATTCATATATCAAATACTAATATGTCATATTAAACATTAAAATTATTTGAATACATAAAAATTCTCAAATTACATTTATTTGGTTAATTATAATATCAATTTTCTTAATCTTTCATTATTACGGTAATTTCTACATCAACATTGTGTCATAAATAAATTAACTTTTTTAAAGTCTAAAAATTATAAATAAAATACCCTTATGTAGGAAATATTTTTATTTTTCTAATGAATATTTATAATCTAATCTATCTTATGTATCACCCTATATTAAAAAAAATTAGTTATTAAACTTTGATTTTAACTCGTTAACACTTATTTGAATTAAATAATAATAAATGTCCTAATCTAATCCAAGTTGACCTAAATGATAATATTTAATTCCTAAGGTTGTTTTTGGTCTAGATACACTTGTCCAATAGAATTAGGACATGTGTTAGGGTAATATTAATATCATTTTTACCCTTAATTTCCCTATTTACTTTTAACCCTTGTAAATAAAAGTAAAAAGTTACTATTCACTAAAAATTATTTTTATCTTATTGAACCATATTTTACTCCTTGATATTAATCGTGTCTCTCTGATTTTTGAAGATCCACTCACAGAAGCGGTAAAATTATGTTTTATGTGAATTTGCAAATTCTCCTTGGAGGTGGGTAAAAGACGGTGAAAAGTTCAATAAATTTTCTAAATATCTAAAATTATTATAAAATGAATCCAATGAATTATATTGAAATTATATAGGTATTATCTATCTATTTTGACCTAAAATAAATTTAAATTAAATAAAAAATTATTTAAATAAAAAATTGGTTTTAAACTATTACTCAGTGTTTTTCACTATTCATCAAAAAATTGAATGTTTTCAGAAAAATACGAAAACTTTAACCTAGGATAATTTCGATATTCAGAATCCAAAAATGAAGTCTGTTTTACCAAATTAAAAACATTTAAGTTTTATTTATTAATTTAAAATTAATTCCCATTGTCAAAATCAAAATGCGTATTTTTAAGAAATAATAACTATAAAAAGATTGACACTTTTTTATGTCTGATTTCAAATTTAAATTACTTACAATGACCAGAATTGGATTAAATGGTAAAAATATAATCTATATTTACTTATAAACCATTAAAATTTATAATTTAATACTATAAATTATTTTGATTAAAAAAGTTGTTTTCAGTTAAAATATAGTATTTTTTCACTATTCACCCAAATATGAAAGTTATCAGAAAAACACCAAAATTTATTGAAACTAAATTCTTATGTCCTAATTCTAAAGAAGAAGTTTATTTTTTAAAATTGAATATATAAATGTTTCAAATATTATATTTAAAAAGGGTTCTCCATTAAAAGACAATAAAAGTGTATTTTTTGAAAAATACTTCTTTTATCTGAAAAAAATGAATTAGTTCTTACATTATGTCTAAGAAACTCATAATATGGATTTTAAAATTATAAGGATTATATAATGTTCAAAATTCAGTAAATACTATTTATAACCGCTTTTGAACAGCTAGTTTGGTAATCTAGTGGGGCACTTGAACTAGGTGTTACTTGTAGTGCAAGTTATTGAATTTCGTTGAAGAAATGACATACTATGAAATCATGGGGTGTTACATTCTTCCCTCCTTCAATAAATTGTGTCCTCGCAATTTTAAATTGTTCTTCTAAAATTAAAGGTTGAAAATAGAAAATACCTTTTTTGGGAAACCCACATCGGAAATTGGGTTAATAAAATTTAGTCTTAATAAGAGGGAAAGGGGAATGAAAAATTTACCACCAAAATTACGATCTCGATTAGGAGAACATTGGTGGAAATTAGAGACACATAATTGGAGGAAAAACATAAATATTTATAGAGAGTTATTGAGGTCATAAATCACAAAAAATTTTAGAATTGTGGTCCTCAAAGCCACCAATCTATGATGATTTATAATACCATCGGTTCAAAACAAACATAAGGTATTAGGATAACAAATTTTTGGTTTTAATATGCCTTTCCAAATGTTTAAGAATTTATTTCTTCATAGAATAGTAGAAGAAAAAAATTTATACTTGTCAAGTATAGTTCCATCCTTTAACTAATTTATACAACAAACTCATCTTTCACTCTAAAAGATAATAGAACTTAAAAAATTATTCTATTTATCCTATTATTATAGGGTTCCAGAAAAAATGAATTTATAATTCATCTACCAGAACCTTTAAAAAAACTACATTATTCAATCCAGTACATCACATGGGTCAGTGGTAGGTGATACACCCTAGTTGACCTTCGGTTGTAGGTTCAAGTCTCGCAGCCTTGCCGGACGCGACGGGTTGCCGCCCGACCTCCGGGTTGTCTTTTTTATAGAAATAAATAAAATAATCTCAAACTAGACTTATCCAAAATATTTTTGTCTAAACTCACAGTCCAAAATTTATTGGTAAGTTAAACAGAATGAAGATTCTTTTTTCCACATAATAACATGTGAACACGTTCATCATGTATTCTTTTAAAACACTAAAAAATCCTGAATTACCATAAAACCTTATTGATTAAATTCATTATCCATTATTCATTATAGAATACTGGATATACTCCTTCTACCCAAAAATGTTGTAAACTCCAACAATGATGGAATATACAAATCATTAATCAGTTTTAAGGTAGTCAAGAATATCCAATATAATTTATCCAAATCAATCTTGTATCATTCCAAAATCACTACCTCTGTATCAGAACCATATTATGGTTTATCTTTCTCTCATCATATATTTTCCAAAACATTAACCTGTTATTGAGTCACTTTTCTTGGTTCCACACAATCTCAAGTCCTTAATGAATTAGTACTGAAGTACAATCCTTATATGCTCCATAATTATTATAACCAGTACATCGTTGATACAACACCCAAATGAAAACATTCTTTAATAACAACATAATAACTTTAATCATTACTCCTCATTTGTGGTAGTATCATAACTTGATTATTATCCAATGGCATCATTTGGGGAATACTCTGATGATTTGTACATTGGTTCGCGTAGTGTTCTAACTTCTTATAGATGAATCATTGTACATTTCAATCCATTTTCTTACCCTTGCAGTCACGTACTTGGTGTCCTTTTTCTCCACACTTATAACAAACTCACATTCCCTTCAGGCAAGTTCTAGGGTGTTTCTTCCCATAGTTATCACATATGGGAAAATTATTCTTTTCCCTATTCCCTTTATCCATCTTTCTCTCTTCCATCCATTTCTTCTCTTGCTTCACTTCAAAGTCATGGGACTCATAGAATTCATTACTTATCTTATTAACACATGATACTATTTCTTCATATGTTGAGAAAAAATGAGAGACTATTTCCCTTCTAAATGGTGGCTTAATACAATGGAAGATATGATCCTTCTTACTCTTTGGATCATATGTATTGCTGGAGTTCACATTCCTTCTACTGGGAACCATTTCTATATAATGAAATACACTATGTCAGTTTATGAATTTCAATGAATAATTCCAAACTTGTAAAATATCTAATGTAAATTGAATAGTTTATGTATATAATCCATAATAATAAAAATGTTTTCTTTGAGGAATTATATACTCATAAACCATTCATAATGGTTTATAAAGAAAATTAAAATTATCCTCAGCATATCCCCTGAGAGTGTCGTAACCAAGAGTGCAGCAAGGCCCATTGTCATGCACCAGTTCACGTTCGAGTCTAGCTCAAAGCGGTGTTTTCATGTTTTACCCCTGGGTACATATGTGCCAGCGCCACCTCTACCTACTCGTATCCAGACAGGGATGTATTGCTCAGAAAACTCACAAAATCTCTACAATACCAAAATTCTAGGAATTTATTCTTTACTAATCCTCAAATTATATCTTAGTGCAATGTTCTCTAATTAGAGTTTATCTAAATCTAGCTACCAAGGTTTGTACAAAACCTCCTCTGATACCAACTGTAACGCCCCGACCCTAGTTACCCAGAGTCAGTGCATTATTACATAACATTGGCATGATCACAAAAGATCAAGTCTCAAAAGAGCGATTATTTTAGTAGCCTTAGAAACACTAGATACATTCATAAGTCTTACATTACATCATAAAGTGAAAAACTATAACAACATAGTCTCCATATTCCACACTCATATCCCCTGAGACTATCCATGCAGGTCAGTCATAAAATAATTTTCACATCCTGGGAAAAATAAAACATAGAAACGGGTTAGCTCAGATTCTCATTAAGGATAACAATATAACAGAAACATTCATAAATAAGCATAAACATTTAAGGCAATGTATAATTAAAACAAAATCCTTTTAAATATGAACTTCATCATAATATGAAAAAAAATGAAATAATTCCATTTACTTATTCACATGGATATTCTACTAGTCGAATAATCACATGCAATATCAATATCCACTTTCATAATGATGGAATGCATAATTCAAGACTATCATAACCACATAGTCAAGGCCTTGTGCTAAGACTACAAATAAGATTTTGTCAAGGCCTTGTGCCAAGACACTAGTTTGTCTCATGAGACCTACCGATGCATTGTGGAGCTATAGCGGGCTCCACTCATCACTTACTAATTCCAATGCATTCCTCATAATAACAGGTTTAAACATAACACAAACATTCGTATTAAAAATAGCATATGAAATGTCAATACTTTCTCCATAAACCATGAATGGTTTAAAAATAACACATCCATAGTCAAACATATAACAAAACCATCAATACAATATGGAAGTTTTGTATCATAAAAAATCAACTTCAAATAAGCATAAAATCCATCAAAGGATGTTGACATAGATGAAATCAATACTAATTTAGAGAAATATCTCTTTTTTTAAATCATTGAAAAGTCACACATTTATAAAGGAAGTAATTAAAAAAGATTTCTGAATCAAAGTGTCCCATAAGACGTTGAAACTTTTGAAAATAAATATCATTTCAAAACATTAATCTACATATAAATAAATACATAAAATTATTTTGAAAACATGGAAATTAATTAAAAATATTTAGAAAGATAAATATTTATTACATTTAATATTTTGATCTTGATAAAGAGTAACTTTCACAAATTCTTAAAATATTAATTTTGAAATAATTTAAAAGTCACATAATTATAAAATAAAACATTTACATTCAATATATTCTTATAATCTTGTAAGGGAAGATTAGACGATTTTATAATGGCGGGAAATAGCCACAACCATAGTATAAGTTAAAAAAAGTCATTGTTACCTTAATTTTGTCGAAAAGGTTAAAAAGGACCTTGTTTGGAAAATGATGAAAATATTCCTATATAAAATTCTTATAAAAATTAAAACAGGGGTATAAATGACTTTATCCCATATTCTGTAAAATAGTAAGAATGTTTTGAAATACATTTTTAAGAAACATGGATGTATATGATAAAGAGGTCACAGTAGATAATTACGTATAAACAACCTCAGATAATGAAGAGATTGAAAAATAAACCATTAACTTGTACTTTTCCTTGGTTGAGGGTAGGTTAACCTCCTGTATAATGGTGAAATAATTGTTATTAAATTATACAAGAATCGTATACATTAATATGATATCTTATATGATCTTTTAATATTGCTTTGTTGATAATATTTTAGTATTATCATCCTTTCGAGTGTTCACTTACTCGTTTTCTTTTATATGTTTTGTTACATAAGCCGTGTTTTTTATCCATAGTTTGTATCTTATTCATATCCAATATGTTATCAAGTTCTTAAACATTATTTTAAATCATCAAATGAAAATTAGCCTTGAATGGATATGATGGGGAATAAATCTCATCGCGTTCGTGGAGACGGTAGTCCGTACGTACGCACGAGAGAAAATATCATTCATTTGATATTAAAATAATATATATTTGGGTGGTGTATCATATATAAAGAATAATTATCAAGTTATATTTATTATTTACATGAATTTTACATCATTATTATACCCATAAAAATAATAATGTTTTGAATAACAATGACCTCACGACGTGGAGACGGTAAGTCGTACGTACACACGTATGGTGACATGTCATTCAAAGGATGGATAGAATACTGAATATGTTTGCACCATATTTATAATAACATAACAGTATATAGAAGATACTAGAGTTATTATTTTAGAATGGAAATATCAAAGGATGAAGAAGTGGAAGAAGAAAGGAACTTGAAAGAGGGTGGTGAAATTGTTGCCTCTTCTTCGGGTTCATCCTTTTGAATTGATCAAAAGGGATCCTTAAGTTGGATTTATGACTAAAGGAATGCCTCTACGATTAATTGAGGGATGTTTAGAGAATATTTGGGAAGGTTTTGGCCGAACCAAAAGGCTTTTATGGTATGAATTTGAGAGAAGGGGGAGTTCCCTTTTATAAGAGGGGTGAGGGGCACTTTAGGAAAAGCTAGAAATATTATTTTATAATAAAATTATATTCTGTTTCTAATGCCTCTAAAGTGGATTATTTAAAGTCTAAGGTGGGGATAGGTCGTAAAAAACTCAACTAATAGGTTTTAGACAGGTTTGGGTCACTTTATTAACGTTATCTTTTAATTTTAACTCTTTGTTAATTAGTTTGACATTTACCATGTCTCTTTGTATTTTTATATTATATGGTTAATAAAATTATAATAAACCTCCAATCGACCACCAAGTGGTCCATTAATGATACGCCTATCATGATATAAGTCATTTGGATGACCCTCAGATTTTTATGAATATAATATCAATTAATAATATAATATTTGTTTTAAAAACACTTTTATGTCAATTTTGACACTATTGGGTATTTTGTTTTTGATAAAGTCATAACAGAATTATTACATAGAAAAAATTTCATATAACTAATTATAATATTTAATATTAACCTATAAAATTATTTGATTCATAAAAAGTCTCACATTACATTTATTTGGGTATTTATAATATCAATTATCTTAATCTTTCATTAATAATGTAATTAATGCATCATCATTGTGTCAAAAATAAATTACATTATTTAATGTCTAAAAATTATAAATAAACTACCATTATGTAGGAAAGTTTTTTAGATTTCTAGTGAATATTTATAATATAATTTTTCTTATGTATAACCCTATATTAAAATTTTTTATGTTATTAAACATTGATTTTAACTCTTTTAACTCTTCTTTGAATTAAATAATAATAAGTGTCCTAATCTAATCCAAGTGGACCTAAATGATAATATTTTATTCCTAAGGATGTTTTTGGTTGAGATACACTTGTCTAATAGAATTAGTAATTGTGTTAGGGTAATATTAATATCATTTTTACCCTTAATTACCCTATTTAATTTTAACAGTGGTATATAAAAGTAAAAAGATACTATTTACCAAAAATTATTTTTATCTTATGGAACCACATTTTACTCTTTGATATTAATCGTGTCTCTTAGATTTTCAAAATTCCACTCACAGAAGCGGTAAAATTAAGTTTTATGTGAATTTGAAAATTCTCCTAGGAGGTGGGTAAAAGACGCTGAAAAGTTTAATAAAATTTTTATATATCTAAAATTATTATAAGCTGGATCCAATGAATTACATTGAAATTATATAGGTATTATGTATCTATTTCTACCTAAATTAAATTTAAATTAAATCAATAATTATTTAAATAATAATTCGGTTTTCAACTATAACTCAGTGTTTTTTCACTATTTATCAAAAATTGAATGTTTTCAGAAAAATACCCAAAATTTACCCTAGGCTAATTTCGATATTCCGAATCCAAAAATTAAGTCTATTTTACCGAATTCAAAATATATAAGTTCTATTTATTAATTTAAAATTAATTCTCGTTGTCAAAACCAAAAGGCGTATTTTTAAGAAATAATAACTATCAAAAGATTGACAGTTGTTTATGTCCAATTTCAAAGTGAAATTACTTACAATGACCAAAATTGGATTAAATAGTAAAGATATAATCTATTTTTACTTATAAACCATTAAAATGTGTAATTTATCACTATAAATTATTTTGATTAAAAAAGTTGTTTTCAATTAAAATATAGTATTTTTTACTATTCACCCAAATATGAAAGTTATCAGAAAAACACCAAAAATTTATTAAAACTAAATTATTATGACCTGATTCTAAATAAGAAGTTTATTTTTTCAAATTTAATGTATAAATGTTTCAAATATTGGATTTAAAAATGATTCACCATTAAAATACTATAAAATAGCATTTTTAGAAAAATACTTCTTTTATCTGAAAAAATTGAATTAGTTCTTACATTATGTCTAAGAAACTCATAATATGGATTCTAAAATTATAAGGATTATATAATGTTCAAAATTCATTTAATACTATTTATAACCGCTTTTGAATGGCTAGTTTGGTAATCTTGTGGTGCGCTTAAACTCGGTGTTGCATGTAGTGCAGGTTATTGAATTACTTTGAAGAAATAGCGTACTATGAAATCATGGGGTGTTAAAATATATACTTAAATTAATCTGAAAATTTAATTTCTTAAATAGTAATTACAATAAAAATAATTAAATTAGTAAATAAAGATAATTAATACAATCTAAATTATAAAATTTTTAATTACTTTTTTACTTTTGACGTTAAATTTTAATAATTTCAATAAATATGGAAAACATAAAAACTTAGTATTTATATTTATTAACTTAATTAAATTAAAAAACATTTGATGAACTTACAATAATGATTTTATAATATAAAATTAAATATTAATTTTCAGTTAAGATGATTATTAATTAACATTAATTACTTTTTATTAAGTATTATAACAGCATACTAAATTTTAAAATTTTTATTAACATTCATTGAGTTTTAATTATTTTAATTTTTTATAACATGTGAAGGTTCATTCAAGAGTAGATTATACGTCCAGATTCACTTAACTAACTCAGCGGAAGTTAGTTATGTGATAAAAGTCAGTGCGACATGCCAGTCGCGGAAAAACGCACGTTGTGTGGTGCATAGGTGAAAGGCAATTGAAGTCGGTGGAAAAATGTTCGGTGACAACAAGCTCTCGATAGTAGCTACTTAATGCAGATAGAGAAGAAGAATGATGAAAAGGGAGTTAGAATTCACACATCAAGTGATTGGTTGAAGATCTGAGTGCTTCTCTCTCATCAGGAGTATAGAGAGTCCGGAGGGAGACTCTGGAACCTCTACCTGGAGCTGGAGAAGCCAAGGAGCAGCAAAAGTTCATGAGAGCGGAGGGAGTTTACTTCCTATGTTTTCTTAATTCTTCTCTTTTGTAATAGAATGAACTTAGTATATGTGTTAATAGAGATAATGTTTATATAAGTCGTTAGTTCGGGGATCAATTGATGTTTTACTAGTTACCTTTCAATTCTCATTTCACTTAATAATTTGAATGTACTCAATATTGATCGGTGAGATCAATACTGAGTTCATCTAATTGCTTGTATCACTAGAACATAATCTCAAAATTTCATAATCAGTTGGCAAGATTGATTGTGGAAACTCTTTTCAAAAATCATATATTCAAAATACTTCAAGACATACCGCACATTTTTCTTGTTGTTAATTTTCAAAATAGTTCATGGTTGATTAATTTTGGAGTGGCTATCACTTAAATTGGTTAACTAGCGTGACATAACTCTTGGAAATAGAGGTGAGTCATACTCTTTACAGTGGTACTATGAAACATCATATACTTGAATTGAAACATCTTCAAAACCACTGGAATAGAGATTACTCCCCGAACGTTTAAATAGATTTTTCATTTTATCAGTGTTTTAAACCTTTTTTATTACTTGTTTTACAATAGTCTCTAGATTCAATATAGTTTTTAATCTTTTTTCAATATTCTGTCACTTCATTTCTTATAAAAATAAATAAAAAGTAAAAAAAATAGAAAAATCACTCCACGACCGACAATATTGGAGTTTACCAAGTTGTTTGTAGAATATTAGTGGCCAAATTTACCTTCCATGTGGGTTTGACCCTGCTTTCCACATATAAAGTAGTTAGTCGGAATTTAAATTTTAAACATTGACCGACGTCAATGAAAGTATAGGTAATGTTTTTGGTGTCATTGCTGGGGAAAGAACGAGCCATTATTCAAATAAAAAAAACTAAAAAAACACTTATATAAAAATCATTAAATAAAATTGAACAAAATTGAAAACTTTAAAAAAAAGTATGTTTCAATTCTTGCTGAATCGTTACTTCTCTTTAATGTATACTATTGTTTGCATGAGCACAAGAACTTCTGGTCCTATATTGGAGCCTCTAAACCTTGAATTAGATAAACATTTAACTTCTCTAAAAATAAGAACAATATTGAAATGAAAAACATAGATAATAGAGTTGCTGCACCAAACAACTTTCAAAACCATTTAGAACCCATAGAAGAAAATTAAAGGTATAGAATGAGGGAATTCCAACTACATCAAGTTTCAAGCAATCCATCATCCATCAGACTTAGTCCTAGAGCTAGAAACTATGAATTGAAACAATCACACATATCTCTTCTGCCTTCTTTTAATGGGATTTCTAATGAGGACTCTTTGGCCTTCATTAGAGACTTCTATAACATTGTGTTGTAATTACCTCTTATATGACTCACATAAAATGAACTAAGAATGAGAGTCTTTCCCTTTTTACTTTAGGGGAATGCTAGGAACTGGTTTCTGTGTCTAGATGAGAACATTTTTGAAAACTGGGATCAACTGTATAACTCTTTCATTATGAAATTCTATCCTCAAATATTAAAAGGTGAGCTCAGAACTAAAATCGCTACTTTCTATCAAGAGGATGGAAAAGATTTTCATGAATCTTGGGATAGATTCAGGGATCTGCTTAGGCAGTGTCCCCATCCTCAACTTCCATCTCACCTTCTCATGGATACATTCTCTGAAGGGATGTACTCCTATGGAAAGAACCTAGTTAACCAAGCTGTTGGGGTAATTACAATGATAAAACTGATGAGGAACTTAGATTGATATTTGATAATATTACACTGAATTCACAATAGAAAAATTCAAGTAAAAATGATTCAATAGAAATTTTAATTCAAACACTGGTTCAATGAATGAAATTCAAGCTCAACTTGCTGAAATTATCAACCAACTTCAATCCTTAATGAACCAGAATTATAAACAAACTATTAACCTACTAGGTTTTCAAAATACTAATCAATCTTTAAGGGAACAGTGTGTCCATTGTGTTATGTTTGGGCATACAGAAAACTTTTGTCCTAATTTTGATATGCCAGCCAAACAATAAAAGAACTCAAACATTGTTAAATATGGTCCTAGATTGCCTCCTAAAGAAGATATTTTTTTCTAATAATTACATCCAAGCCTATAGGAACCATCCAAATCTATCTTGGAAATATCAAGTATTAATCAAACAATCCACTGCCCCTAATTACTCTAATCAATCAAGACCAAATTTTCAGAATCAACAGATGGGTGAGTCTTCAAATACACAACAAAACAATGATAGTCGCATGTCTTCTAAGCTTGATCTAATCTTCAACTAGCTAACCAAAAACCAAAATCAATATGAGTCTGATAAAACACAAACTGAAATTAGAATGAAAAACATGGAAACACAGTTTGGCCAACTTGCATGAGATTTTTCATCTAGGTAAAAAGGTAGACTTCCAAGTACCATTGAACTTAATCCAAGGGATAATTCCATGTATGTTGTCACAAGAAGTGGGATTAA
Source organism: Viscum album (assembly GCA_963277665.1). Classification (NCBI taxonomy): domain Eukaryota; kingdom Viridiplantae; phylum Streptophyta; class Magnoliopsida; order Santalales; family Viscaceae; genus Viscum; species Viscum album. The sequence goes on along the minus strand of OY728123.1, from coordinate 2,061,173,552 downwards.
TACTCAAATTTTTGCTGAAAAAGAAACTGAAAATACCCAAAATGAAAATATTCTTCAATCTGGAAATAAAAGTCTGCTTCGCACACATGCTGGAAATTCCCAGAAAAGTCTTGAAAATGATCCATATCTGAATTTTTCACCTGAAAATCAAGCTGAAACTTCCTCTAAAAATAAAAAGAATGAAGGAAAAGAAAAATTCTAGGAAGAGGTGAGGGATATACATATTGTCCTGAAAACTTTTTCCCCACCCATCCCTTTCCCAGAGAAGTTGAAACCTCAAAGTAACACCCAGGCTGAACTTCTTCAATCCCTTGCTCTCCTCTCTAAACTTCAAGTGAACATTCCTTTTATACAAGCTTTAATTCAAATACAATCTTATCTAAAATATCTTTAGAAAATTGTTTCAAAAAAAACTCTAGAAGAATTTTCTACTTACAGCATCACTTAAGAGTGCAGTGATGTACTCTAGAAAAAACCCACATAAATTGAAATACCCTGGTAGTTTTTTTATACCTTGCACACTAGGAAACTCTGATCAGATGAAATTTTTGTGTGATTTAGGTGCTACCATTAATATCCTCCCATAATCACTATTTTAACATTTGAGTTTTGGTGACCTTCAACCCACCATAGTCATACAGTAGTTAGCTGATAGATTGTTCACTCATCTTGTAGGTAGGGTAGATTATTTTCTAGTTGGGGTTGGGAAGCTATTTTTACCTGCAGACTTTTTAGTCATGGATATGGAATGTGATCAAGAGGTTCTCATCATCTTGGGTAGTCCATTATTGGCCACCGGTGGTACTGTTATTGATGTCTTTAAGGTTCAATTAATTTTTAAAATTGGAGAACAACAAGAAGAGTTCCATGTGTTTAAAAATGTTAAAGGACCAATGTTTTCTGAAAACTGTTCAATGGTAGACTCCTTAGAAAATGAGAACTCAACTGAAAATATTGAAAAATCTGAAAATCAATCCTCTACTGATGAAAATAATTTTAAAGACAAAAATCATTGTGAATATATTTTAAAATTTTAAAATTCTAATCAAACTCCAAAAAAGGAAAATTTTCTAGAACTGGATAGCTGTCTAGTTTCTGCTGTAGAAGGGTCCTCTGTTTTTTGAACTTAGGAGCTTTTGAGTGAATTTGAGGGTTTTTCTATTAAAACCAACCTTTCTGAACACTTTGATGATTCTGAGAGAGAACATATAAGACAATTAGATTATTCTGCTTTGATTAACCTGCTAAAATCTAATCTGGAAAATCTAGACAGTTTACTACCCACGCTGGACAGTGGCACTGTTATTTCTGAATCTGAACATGAAATTGAAAATATTTCATCTTTTAATACTTCTTAAAAATGATATTTTGAATATCTTAGACCTCCTGGGCCTAAGATTCTTCCTTCAAGTGTAGAACCACCCACTCTTGAACTAAAGCCAATCCCTGCCCATCTTATGTATTCATTTCTGGGTGAGAACTCCACTTTTCCTATAATAATTTCTGCTGAACTCAATGAAAATCATAAACAAAGATTGTTGAGTGTGTTAAAGATGTTTAAATTTTCCATAGGCTGGACAATAGATGATATTGAGGGTATTAGTCCCTCATTTTGTATGAACAAGATTCATATGGATCCTGACCATAAGCCTAGGGTAGAATGTCAAAGAAGATTAAATCCTAATATGAAATAAGTTATGAGAGAAGAAGTGATTAAACTACTGGACACTGGAATGATATATCCCAATTATGATAGTGATTGGGTCATACCTTTCCAGGTTGTCCCAAAGAAGGTAGGTTTCACTATTGTTAAAAATAATAAAAAAAGAAGAAGTACATGTTTGGAAGGTCAAAAAATGGAGAGTTTGTATTGGTTATCGGAATCTTAATTCAGCCACTAGGAAAGACCATTTTCCAATTCCCTTTTTGGATCAAATGCTTGAGAGGATTGCTCGCAATGAGTTTTTATGTTTTCTGGATGGGTATTCTCGTTACAACTAGATTCCTGTTGCTCTAGAGGATCAGGAAAAGACCACTTTCACATGCCCCTTTGAACATTTTCCTACAAGTGGATTCCCTTTTCGTTGTGTGGAGCTCCATCCACCTTCCAGAGGTGTATGATGGCTATCTTTTTAGATATGATTGAGAGAATTATTGAGCTTTTCATGGATGATTTTTCCAATGTGGGTAGTACTTTTGAAACTTGTCTTGGAAATCTTGAGTAAGTCTTAGAGAGATGCATTGAAACCAACCTTGTTCTTAATTGGGAGAAATGTTAATTCATGGTTACAAAAGGTATAGTGCTTGGTCATAAGGTTTCTAAAAAATGACAAGAAGTTGATACTGCTAAGATTGATGTTATTCAAAAATTGACTCCTACTATAAATGTCAAGGGTATTAGAAGTTTCCTAGGGAATGCGGGTTTCTACCAGAGATTCATAAAATATTTTTAAAAAATAACTAAGCCCTTGTGTTCTTTTCTGGTCAAGGATGAACCTTTCAACTTTGAAGAAAACTGTTTGAAAACATTTAATCTTCTTAAAGAGAAACTCACTACATCGCCCATCATTACTGCACGAGACTGGAAACTACCTTTTGAGCTTATGTGTGTTGCTAGTGACATGGTTGTAGGTGTTTTCCTTAGACAGAGGAGGGATAGGAAGTTGCATGTGGTGTATTATGCTAGTAGACTACTAGATTATGCCCAAAAGAATTATACCACCACTGAGAAAGAATTTTTAGCTATTGTGTTTGCTCTGGAAAAGTTTAGACAGTATTTGTTAGGTTTTAATGTCATCACTTTCACTGATCATTCGGCTTTAAATTACTTGTTGTCTAAGAAAGAAACTTAACCCAGGCTAATTAGATGGGTTTTATTGTTACAAGAATTTGATTTAGAGATTAGCGATAAGAAGGGAGCTTAAAAATTATTTGTTGTCCATTTATCTAGGATTTCTCTTACTCAATATGAATCTAAAAATCCTATCGAGATAAACTCTTCCTTTCCTGATGAGAAGCTACTTACTATTTCAATCATGCAATCTTCTTGGTTTTCATGTTTTCCAACTTTTTGGAAGTAGGTGTTTTCCAAAAAACCTTTCCAACAACCAAAGAAAGAAATTCATTTATGAGATTAAGTACTACTTCTGGTATGATCCCTTGCTGTTTAGGAGGTGTGTTGATGGTATTCTTAAGAGTTTTCTGCCTGAGGAAGATATGCTACCTATCATATAATGTTTTCATTCTTCACCTTGGGGAGGTCACCATGGTGGTGAAAGAATCGCTCAAAAAGTACTAAAATCTAGTTTTTATTCGCCTACTCCTTTTAAGGATGCTAGGAGCTTTTTGGTTGGCTGTGATAGGTGCTAGAGGCTGGGAAACATTGGTAGGAAGAAGGAGTTACCCCAAAAAGGAATTCTAGAATTTGGGATTTTTGATGTATTTGGTTTAGATTTTATGGTTCCATTTCCTTCATCTCATGGGAATGAGTATATTCTTGTTGTTGTAGACTATGTTTCTAAATGGGTTGAGGTAGTGGCACTTCCCAACAATCAAGCCAATTCTATAATCAAATTCATTAAGAAGAACATCTTTACAAGATTTGGAGTCCCAAGATCTTTTATCACTGGTAATAGGACACACATTAAGAACTATATGTTTAATTCTTTGATTGAGAAATATAGTTGTGTTCATAAAACTGACACTCCTTATCATTCACAGTCCAGTGGATAGGTGGAAATTTCTAATAGGGAACTAAAACAAATTCTTGATAAAACTGTGTCAAACTCTAGGAAAGACGGGTCTCTTAAATTGGATGAAACATTGTATGCATATAGAACTGCTTTTAAGACCCAAATAGGTATGTCCCATTATAGGTTTTTGTTTGGGAAATGTTTCCATTTACCTGTGGAGTTGCAACATAAGTCTTATTGGGCAGTTAAGGCTCTTAAAATTGATTTTAAGAGTGATGGTTATTGGATATTACTTGAGTTGAGTGAACATGATGAGATTATGAGAGACAGTTATGATAATTCAAGGATTTATAAATAAGGGACAAAAATCTTTCATGATTCTGTCATTCAAAACAAGAATTCCAAACCTGGACAGAAAGTCCTTCTTTTTAATTATAGACTTAAACACTTTCCAATAATGCTGAAGTCCAAGTTTTCAGGACCTTTTAAATTTTTGAGAGTGCTTAAGAATGGTGCTTTAGAAATTGTAGGTGAAGATAATAAACCTATGTTGGTTAATGGGAAAAGGGTGAAACTTTATTTTGAGGGACAGTCGAAGGGCTTGGCAGCCTTCACTGAGCTTAAAAAATGTTCTTGAATAAAGTATGGCTGGGAACTTTAAACATAGCGTTGTATGGGAGGCAAACCATGGTTCTTTTTGTCTTTATGTTATTTCTGTTTAACCTTGAATAAATATCTACTTCTGTGCTCTGTTTTTGTGAAATACTTGTTACTGCTTGTTCTCTGTTCCTGGGTTATATGCTCTATGTTTTTAGGATTCTATTTCTTGTGTCAATAAAGGAATGGAATTTCTATGATCATTTTTGGACAATAGATTAGTCAGGGAACTACTTCAACTTTATTCATTTATTTCTGCTCCGGTTTTTGTAAATAAAATTCTGATTACTAAATAATTCTCTTTGTATTAGAAAATCCTGCTACATGTCACTATGTTGTGCATAAATTCTTCATGTTCCTCCTTGCTAAAAAACTGAATTTCATTGTTATTAAAATCTTTTCATTGCTTAAAACTAAGTGTGGGGGGGTACATGATGTTGGTCTTTTAAATCTGATTAATGTTGGGTTTTTTAGCTTGATCTTTGTCTACTATGTTGAATATCTAACTGAATAAATTCTGCTAAACTTTCTTTCCCCCAATTAATTGTGCACCCATAAGTTGCAAGCCATGTTTGAACTTTATTTGGAAATCATTGACACTGGACATAAATGTTAATGCGTTTTTTTTTTTCTAACGAACCTGCTAATTATTTTTTCATTTTGGAAAATAAGATTTTTAAACTTCATTGAGACCATCTTTACATGCTATAAATCTACTTAATTGAAAATCTGTTTTGAACCTTAATTGATTAATTTTTCTTCTTCATATTTAGAAGTCAACTTTGGGGACAAAGTTGGGTTTTAAATGTGGGGGAGGGGTCAATTATTTACTATTCTAAACTATGATTTATTGAAATCCCATCAATTCCCATTGCAACTGAAGCTTTTTGTTTGAAAAAATGGATAATAGTTTTCAAAAATCTTACATAATTTAAGGATTTACGTTGTACTCAATGAGGTCTTTCCTTAGGAAAAGTTCCTTTATGGTAATTAAGAACTGCTTAAAGTCTGAAATTAAAGATAATGGATGACTGTTGAGTGACCTTACTTAGTTATTTGATGGAAATTCAGTTTAGGACCTACTTCTGGAAGTGATATGGGTTACATGTTTGTGGAGCTATGATCATAACCCCTGTAACTAGAAGTTTGTTTCTGATTATAGGGGCCTCATTCATCTTTTAATTATTAAAATTAATTACTTTATTGAGCCAATGTAAATGATTTTTGTTATAAATATTTTGAAACTAAAGTAATTTGGGCATCTGGGATCCCATGGTCAGTCTCTGAGACCCTAGATGGTGGGTGCGTTTCTGTTAACTTTAAGCCCTCTATTCATCTTGAATAAGTGCTTATGCACAGTGCTTAGCACAATGATACATGTCTTGGGAAAAATAAAATATAGTTTCTAGGGTCAAAAATGAGCTCATTAAGGTGAGGGGAATTATGAATGTCAGATGAAGAAGGGGTCAATTGGTCTTTATGGAAATCATTTAGGTTGAATCCGTAAGGTGATTCGAAAAAAAAATTATTTATTTTTGGAACATGTGATTCTATCAAAGTACATGGTTCCTTGGTTAAGGTCTTAATTCCATTGATTTTTTACCTCCTGTCATTCTTGGACTTAGAACTTCTGCTTGGATTGAAATGAGTCACTAAGTCATATTACGTTTTAGGCATGAAATCTTGATTGCTTGATGATTCATAACTCTCTTAATTAAACTTGAGTATTTGTTATAGGAAAGATTCATATGAGTAATTCATTTTCTTATAGCCTGCTGTTATGTATTGTCCTCTATTTTGAGTATTGTACATGTTTCATTTTGATAAAAATCATTAATACCATACTTTTGTTTTTCATAGATAATAAAACATGAGATTTCTTGTGGACAAACAATGCTTAAGTGTGGGGTAATTTGATGAGGCTCTATTTTTACAAAGTTTTACCACATATTTTTTTGTAATTTTTAATGATTTAATGAATTATTTATTCCCTTTATACTAAATAATTTTAATTTTGTACTTTTATAGTTAACTTTGTTAATTAATCAATATTTATAATTAATTTTGTATTTCCAGTCTTTAGATTAATAATTTTAATCTTACTTAACTTTTATAATTTGATAATTTCTTAATTAGTCTTGTTAAGTGGATTCTGGTTGACTTTTTAATAAGTTAATATCTATGTTAAACAACTAATTAATCAATGTAATTATATTTAATTAAGTCTTTATTCCAAAAATTTATCTTTTAACTTAGTTTTATTAAAATATTTTAACTTTATTAATTTATATGTTTAGTCATCATGCTAATCATTTAAGTAAATAATTTGTGTTTTAAATTAAATTAAGTTGTTCTCTTTTAATTTTATGTGATCAATTTGTTGTTTAATTAATTAATCTACTGTTATATAACATTAAATATTTAATTTTATATATGGAGATAAAATACGAGTCACTAAATATGGATTTTAGTCTACCAGTGAGGTAGACAATAATTTGCGGTGACTTATTTGGGTCACCGATGCTAATCTTTATTATTCTCAGCTACTCTATAATTAACATGTATAGTTATTTTAATTTAAGTATTTTATAATATTAGTTTATTAATCATCTAGTTTTTAATTTAAGTGTTATCTAATTAATAATCTTAGTTTTTCTTTTATAATTATAAAGTTTAATAAAAATCATGTTTTAATCATGGATGTTTATCTATTTTCTAATTAATTATTTTCAATCCTTGTTTTAAATAACTTAAGTATTAATTTTTTTAAGTTCAATTTGTTTTTTTAAGGTAATCATTAGTAGTTTATCGGTGACCCTTTTTTTGTGTAATGGTAACCTTTCATTTTGTTTTCCGGTAACCTCTTCTTTGAACCGTGAGCTTGTTATTTTATTTTATAACTGTAATCTGTTCGAATTAATTGTACCGATGACTCTTATTTTTATTTTGTAGCATTGACCATTTTATTTTATTTCTGGCAGTGAACTTTTTATTTTATTTATGATGGTGACCTTTTCCATTTTTAGACTATCGGTGAGGTAACATTTAATTCTATCTATGAACCCTACATTGAGCTTTCCTATTTCTATTCTTCTATTGGTGAACTATTCCTCACTAATACCCTAATATGAGGCTTGTCCTTATGCCTCTCCTTTCCTGAACCTCACCATTAGACTATGTTTCCCGCACCTCACAATTAGTCAATCTCTCCTCACACCATCCCTCCCCTTATTTACGCACCAATGCATTTCCATCTTCATCACATATCCATTCTCTTCCACAACTCCTATTTCTCACCGCCTCTGAGAGACTCGCCCATCCGAGGAGTCACCACCATTTAATTCTGGTGAAGCAGGTCCAGCATATCTGCTATAAGATTGCAACCGAGTGAGGAGGTCATGAGCAGGAGAGACGACGCACTAAAGGTAGGAGACTCCCGTCACTTCTGTTTGGATCTCATTACCTGGGAATCCGAGAGCTGAACCAGAGGAGGTTCCACCGGAGGAATCCGCCGCCCGGCGACTGTACTTGAATAGAGGATCTCAGACCCAATCAGGCGCTAAAGCCAATGTGGAGCTGAGGAGGAGGTCGTCGGGTTTAGGAGGAAGAAGAAGGCCCTCCCCCTGGGCACCGATAATTGGGGGTGGAAGAAAATATAAAAAAATTATAAAATTAATATAAACCAAAAATAAAAACATAAAGTGAAATTTAACTTTAATAAATTAAATGAATATAATAGAATTTGTAAAAGTTATAAATTAAAAAAATTATGATATTAATAAATACATAAATTATAAATTAAAATACAAAACTAAATTAATAATAAATGTTAATAATAAATTAATATACTGATTATATTATAAATATTTAATTAATAATAATTATAACTAAACTATAAAATGTACTTATTAATTTAAAAATATTTAAAACTAAAGTATTAATTATAATTATTAAATTAAAATATACTAATAAATAAATTTTTATATACTTAAATTAATCTAACAATTTAAATTCATAAATTGTAATTACAATAATAATAATTAAATTAGTAAATAAAAATAACTAATACAATCTAAATTATAAAATTTGTAATTACTTCTTTACTTATGATGTTAAATTTTAATGATTTAGTTATATATGATAAACTAAAAAACTAAGTATTTATATTTATTAACTTAATTAAATTAAAACCCTTTTGATAAACTTACTTTAATACTTTTATAATATAAAAGTAAATATTAATTATCAGTTTAGATGTTTATTAATTATCTTTAATTTCTTTTTATTAAGTGTTATAACAGTATACTAAACATTAAAATTTTAATTAACTTTCGTCGAGTTTTAATTTTTTTCATTTTGTTTATAACATGTGCAGGTTCATTCAAGAGTCGATTATATGTCCAGATTCACTTAACTAACTCACTGGGAGTTAGTTATGTGATAAAAGTTAGTGTGACATGTCAGTCATGGAAAAATTCACGTTGTGCGGTGCATAAGTGAAGGACAATTGAAGTCAGTGGAAAAATGTTCGGTGACAAGCAGCTTTTGACAGTAGCTACTTAAATAAGAGAGTGCAGTAGAATGAAATAGGGGGGGGGGGGAATTCCCACATCAAGTGATTGATTAATGATCCTAGAGATTCTCTATCATCAGAAGCATATAAAGTCCGGAGGGAGACTCTGGAACCTCTACCTGGAGCTGGAGAAGCATAGAAGCAGCAAGAGTTCATGATAGCAGAGAGAGTTTACTTCCTCTGTTTTCTTAATTATTCACTTTCATAATAGAATGAACTTAGTAAACGTGTTAATAGAGATATTTTCTAGCTAAGTCATTAGTTCGGGGATCAATTGAAGTTTTACTGGTTACCTTTCAATTCTTATTTCACATAATCATTTGAATGTACTCAGTATTGATCGGCGAGAACAGTACTAAGTTCATCTAATTGCTTGAATCACTAGAACATAATCTCAAAATTTCACATTCAGTTGGTGAGAGTGATTGTGGAAACACTTTTAAAAAAAATATATACAAAAGACTTCAAGACTTATGGTGAGTTTGTCTTGTTGTTAATTTTCAAAATAGATCACGGTTGATTAATTTTTGAGTGGCGAACTCTTAAATTGGTTGACTAGTGTGACATAACTCCTGGAGAGGGAGGTGAGTCCTTATCTTTACATTGGTACTATGCAACAACATATAAGTGAATTGAAACATCTTCAAAACTAGTAGAATGTAGATTACTCCCCAAACATTTAAATAGATTATTCATTTTATCAGTTTTTTAAACCTTTGTTATTCCTTGTTTTACAACAGTCCCTACATTCAATATAGTTTATAAACATGTTTTCAATATTCTGTCACTTCATTGCTTATAAAAATATATAAAAGGTAAAAAAATAGAAAAATCACACCACTACCGACAAAATTGGAGTTTACCATGTTTTTTTAGAAGATTAGTGGCCAAATTTACCTTCCATGTGGGTTCGACCCTGATTTCCACATATTAAGTATTTAATAGGAATATAAATTTTAAACATTGAATGGCTTCAATGATAGTAAAGGTTACCCTTTTCATTTTTTCTAACTACATTAGGCATGGTTCCTTTAATTAAATAAGACTTAAGGATCATAAATTAATTAAGAATTTTTTCTTCTTAATAAAACATTATGAGTTTAAGGATCATTAACCTCAAGTGGAAAACCTAAAATCACATGCTAAAAAATAATATTACCCTAGGGTATATTACATGAGAACACCTACCACAAACAAAGTCAAATTTCATCCAAGAAAATCCGAATAGCTTTATCTGAGTCAACCAAGTAAATATGGATCCCATCAATCACCATGAGGTTCTAAATTATTAGAATCAATACACAATTAATTAATATTGTATAAATTATAGTTAATGAATTGTTTATATGGAAATTCACATTCAAATGAAAAAGGAATATGTATCAAATGACTTACTAGGTATCGCTGATTAGTAAAAAACATTACCAAACACCCAAGGAAGGTCCATAACCTTCTAATGATGTCATTATAAGAAAAATCTCTATCACATGACAATATAATGATATCAAATTTAATATAATTAAGTTGGAACCTTTTTATAAAAACCAAACAAGTGACTTACCTTAGGAAAAATTTCATCCAACAGTGTTCAGCCACTCCTGATGCGCTCCCAATTCTAAGATAAGAAAAAGAAAAAAAAATTCTATTGTATGATGTCCAATTTAACTCAATTTGACCAGACACCAAAAAAGATATCACAAAGGTATATAACTTAAATAAAACTCATGTCAATAAAATTCATTCATATCGATGATTCATCCTCCAGATATATTGATCCAAATCCACATCATTCTCAGTTAATAACATCATGATATGATGGAATTATTACCAATTATCCTAGCATGATCATCCCAATGATTAATTAGAGACCAAGATGATAAAATAAAATAGTTTACATGGATAATTGAAACATAAATGAATTTTATATGGTTAAACTTACAAAGAGTACCATCTATGATGAATGGTCCTTCGATATGCCACCACATGAGGAAGAAGGAGGCCAATATTGATGAATAATGTAGGATATCACCCATATTTTTCAACTATTTGCATCAATATCAACCCCATGTCAATGGAAGATCTCAGGGGGGTTAAAATAGGTCATAGATGAATTCTCTTATAAAATTTGATCCATGGGAGATAAACCTGAGGAGTAATCAATGGATAAATGACAAAAACTAACATAATAAAACTATTACCTGTATTCCCCATCGGCCGACCATTCAGGGTCCACTGGCTGATCGATGATTCCAACTGGGAAACAGATCTACTCTCTAATATACTAGCTATATGATTGAGGATATTGGCCATTAGTTAGCTATATCAATGTATCATCTCTTCTGGTCCTCCTCTGCTAAAATTATTAAATTTATATGCCTACTGAGTATTCATTAATGTATAAAAATAATTCACTAGGTTTTTCAAATAGGTATCACCATAGTTTTTCACTCAATACTTATGATTATCTATCTACTAGATTAATAGTTTTAACCTCCTCAAAAAACGTCACAACCTGTAATGTTTCAGTTCATTCCAATCTCCCCTCCATAACACTTTTTTCCCTCAAGATTTTCTGGTAGCATAAAAATAACAACTCATAATAAAAAACACATTATTTATATGCTCACAGGAGTCGTTTAATTTAAACACTTAGCGATCCGAATAAAAAATTTATCCCAAACTTCACTTTCTACGATTGCGTAGTATGGTGGTAGTGTGGGGTCAAACCAATAGGGGAATATTTTCTAAAAAGGAACCAGTGACTTTGAACCCTTTATGTAGGATTCATCACTAATTGGATTGGGTATGGGATTTAAATAGAACTATTGAGTTTCATTTATAATTCAGGAAGACGTTAGGGATCCTTTCCAATTTCAGGGTTTAGGTAAAAATAATAATCACATTCATAAGTTGGGATAGTCTTAAGGCTTAGGCTATGAATTGATGCATAGATAACTGGTTGATTATAGTCAAACCAACTAGATCTATCTAAGACACAACTGTTCATTGTTTACGATATGGCTAAGAACCTAGATTCATTAATCCTAACATCTATGTAAGAAATCTTCATTGGCTAGTTGTCTTATCCTAATCTACTCTAAACAGTTCAAGTTCATTCATTTAAAATTCCCTTAGTCAAGGTTTCCTATAAGAATTGAATATCTAGTTATTGTTTAACTTGTTTACTTGTGTAACACCCCAAGATTCTTTTAACCATGAGCTTATTATTTTTTTTATAACGGTAATCTGTTCAATTTATTTTTACCAATGACTCTTATTTTTATTTTGTAGCACTGACCATTTTATTTTATTTCTGGCAGTGACCTATTTATTTTATTTCTGATGGTGACGTTTTCCATTTTTAGACTATTGGTGAGGTAACCTTTAATTCTATCTGTGAACCATGCTTTGATATTTCTTATTTCTATTCTTATATCGGTGAACTATTCCTCACTGATACCCTAATACCAGGCTTGTCCTTATGCCTCACCTTTCCTAAACCTCACCATTAGACTATGTTTCTCGCACCTCACCATTAGTCAATCTCTCCTCACACCATCCCTCCCATTCTTTATGCACCAATGCATTTCCATCCTCATCACATATCCATTCTCTTCCACACCTCCTATTTCACCCCGCCGCTGAGAGACTCGTCCATCCGAGGACTCTCCACCATTCAGTTCCGGTGAAGCAGGTCCAGCGTCTCTACTATAAGATTGCAGCTGAGTGAGGAGGTCATGAGAAGGAGAGACATCGCGCTGAAGGTAGGAGACTCCCGTCACTTCTATTTGGATCTCATTACCTGGGAGTCCGAGAGCCGAACCATAGGAGGTTCCACCAGAAGAAACTGCCGCCTGGCCACTGTACTTGAAGAGAGGATCTCAGACCCAACTAGGTGCTGAAGCCAATGTGGACGGAGGAGGAGGTCGCCGGGATTAGGAGGAAAAAGAATGCCCTCCCCTTGGGCACCGATAACTGAGGGTGGAAGAAAATATAAAAAAAATTATAAAATTAATATAAAACAAAAATAAAAAACATAAATTATAATTTAACATTAATAAATTAAATTAATATAATAGAATTTGTAAAAGTTATAAATTAAAATAATTATGATATTAATAAATACATAAATTATAAATTAAAATACAAAACTAAATTAATAATAAATGTTAATAATAAATTAATATACTGATTATAGTATAAATATTTAATTAATAATAATTATAACTAAACTATAAAATGTACTTATTAATTTAAAAATATTTAATACTAAAGTATTAATTCTAATTATTAAATTAAAATAAACTAATAAAAAAATTTATATACTTAAATTAATTTAACAATTTAATTTCTTAAATTGTAATTACAATAATAATAATTAAATTAGTAAATAAAAATTACTAATACAATCTAAATTATAAAATTTGTAATTACTTCTTTACTTATGACGTTAAATTTTAATGATTTAGTTAAATATGATAAACTTAAAAACTAAGTATTTATATTTATTAAAATAATTAAATTAAAAATCTTTTGATAAACATACTTTAATACTTTTATAATATAAAAGTAAATATTAATTATCAATTTATATGTTTATTAATTATCTTTAGTTACTTTTAATTAAGTGTTATAACAGTATACTAAACATTAAAATTTTAATTAACTTCCGTCGAGTTTTAATTTTTTTTCATTTTGTTTATAACAAGTGCAGGTTCATTCAAGAGTCGAGTATATGTCCAGATTCACTTAACTAACTCACCGGGAGTCAGTTATGTGAGAAAAGTCAGTGTGGCATGCCAGTCATGGAAAAATGAACGTTGTGCGGTGCATAATTGAAGGACAATTGAAGTCGGTGGAAAAATGTTTGGTGATAAGAAGCTTTTGACAGTAGCTACTTAAAGAAGAGAGTGCAGCAGAATGAAATGGGGGGAGGGATTCAGATATCAAGTGATTGATTGAAAATCCTAGAGATTCTCTATCATCAAGAGCATATAAAGTCTGGAGGGCGACTCTGGAACCTCTACCTGGAGCTGCAGAAGCATTGGAGTAGCAACAGTTCATGATAGCCGAGGGAGTTTACTTCCTCTGTTATCGTAATTCTTCACTTTCGTAATAGAATGAACTTAGTAAACATGTTAATAGAGATATTTTCTAGCTAAGTCATTAGTTCAGGGATCAATTTATGTTTTACTGGTTACCTTTCAATTTGTATTTCACTTAATCATTTGAATGTACTCAGTATTGATGGGCGAGAACAATACTAAGTTCATCTAATTGCTTGTATCACTAGAGGATAATCTCAAAATTTTACAGTCAGTTGGTGAGATTGATTGTGGAAACACTTTTAAAGAAAATATATTCAAAAGACTTCAAGACTTATTGTGATTTTGTCTTGTTGTTAATTTTCAAAATAGTTCACGGTTGATTAATTTTTGAGTGGCGAACTCTTAAATTGGTTGACTAGTGTGACATAACTCTTGGAGAGGGAGGTGAGTCCTTCTCTTTACATTGGTACTATGCAACAACATATAAGTGAATTGAAACATCTTCAAAACCAGTAGAAAAGAGATTACTCCCAGAATGTTTAAATAGATTATTCATTTTATCAGTGTTCTTAACCTTTGTTATTCCTTGTTTTACAATAGTCTCTCGATTCAATATAGTTTGTAAACATGTTTTCAATATTCTGTCACTTCATTGCTTCTAAAAATATATAAAAAGTAAAAAAATAGAAAAATCACTCCACTACCGACAAAAGTAGAGTTTACCATGTTTTTTTAGAATATTAGTGGCCAAATTTACCTTCCATTTGGGTTCGACCCTACTCTCCACATATAAATTATTTAGTAGGAATATAAATTTTGAACTTTGAATAGCTTCAATGATAGTACAGGTTACCCTTCTAATTTTTTCTTAACTACATTAGGCATGGTTCCTTTATTAAAATAAGACTTAAGGATCATAAATTAATTAAGAATTTTTTCTTCTTAATAAAACATTATGAGTTTAAGGATCATTAACCTCAAGTGGAAAACCTAAAATCACGTGCTAAAAAAATAATATTACCCTAGGGTATAGTACATGAGAACACCTACCACAAAGTCAAATTTCATCCAAGAAAATTCCAATAGCTTTATCTGAGTCAACCAAGTCAATTTGGATCCCATCAATCACCATGAGTTTCTAAATTATTAGAATCAATACACAATTAATTAATATTGTATAAATTATAGTTAATGAATTGTTTATATGGAAATTCACATTCAAATGAAAAAGGAATATGTATCAAATGACTTACTAGGTATCGTCGATTAGTAAAAAACATTACCAAACACCCAAGGAAGGTCCATAACCTTCTTATGATGTCATTATAAGAAAAATCTCTATCAAATGACAATATAATGATATCAAATTTAATATAATTAAATTGGAAACTTTTTATGAAAACTGAAAAACTGACTTAACTTAAGCAAAATGGCATCCAACAGAGTTCAGCCACTCCTGATGCACTCCCAATTCTAAGATAAGAAAACGAAAAAAATAAATTCTATTGTATGATGTCCAATTTAAATCAATTTGACCAAACACCAAAAAATATATCACTAAGGTATATACCTTAAATAAATCTTATGTCAATAAAATTCATTCATATTCGTGATTCAACCTCAAGATATATTGATCCAAAGCCTCATCATTCTCCGTTAATAACATCATGATATGATGGAATTATTACCAATTATCCTAGCATGATCATCCCAATGATCAATTAGAGACCAAGATGATAAAATAAAATAGGTTACACGGATAATTGAAACATAAATGAATTTTATATGGATAAACTTACAAAGAGGACCATCTCTGATGAATGGTCCTTCGATCTGCCACCACATGGGGAAGAAGGAGGCCAATATTGGTGAATAATGAAAGATATCACCCATATTTTCCAACTATTCGCATCTATATCCACCCCATATCAATGGAAGATCTCGGGGTGGGGGGAGGAAAATAGGGCATAGATGAATGCTCCTATAAAATGTGATCCATGTGAGATAAACCTGAGGAGTAATCAACAGATAAATGACAAAAACTAACGTAATAAAACCATTCCTTGTATTCCCCATCGTCCGACCATTCATGGTCCACTGGCTGATCGATGATTCCAACAGGGAAACAGATCTACTCTCCACTATACTAGCTATATGATTGAGGATATTGGCCATCAGTTAGCTATATCAATGTATCATCTCTTCTGGTCCTCTGCTAAAATTATTAAATTTTTATGCCTACTGAGTATTCATTAATGTATAAAAATAATTCACTGGGTTTTTGAAATAGGTATCACCCTAGTTTTTCACTCAATACTTATAATTCTCTATCTACTAGATTAATAGTTTTAACCTCCTCAAAAAAAGTCACAACCTGTAACTTTTCAGTTCATTCCAATCTCCCCTCCATAACACTTTTTTTCCTCAAGATGTTCTGGTAGCATAAAAATAACATCTCATAATAAAAAAACCATTATTTATGTGCTCACAAGAGTCATTTAATTTAAACACTTAGCGATCCGAATAAAAAATTTGTCCCAAACTTTACTTTCTACGATTACGTAGTGTGGTGGTAGTGTGGGGTCGAACCAAGAGGGGAATATTTTCTAAAAAATAACCAGTGAATTTGAACCCTTTATGTAGGATTCATCACTAATTGGATTGGGTATGGGATTTAAATAACACTATTTAGTTTCATTTATAATTCAGGAAGAAGTTAGGGATCCTTTCCAATTTCAGGGTTTAGGTAAAAAGGATAATCACAGTCATAAGTTGGGATAGTCTTAAGGCTCAGGCTATGAATTGATGCATAGAGAACTGGTTGATTATATTCAAACCAACTAGATCTATCTAACACACAACTATTCATTGTTTACGATATGGCTAAGAACCTAGATTCATTAATCCTAACATCTATGTAAGAAATCTTCATAGGCTAGTTGTCCTATCCTAATCTACTCTAAATAGTTCAAGTTCATTCATTTAAAATTCCCTTAGTCAAGGTTTCCTAAAAGAATTGAATAACTAGTTATTTTTTAACTTGTTTACTTCTGTAACACCCCAAGCTTCTTTTAACCGTGAGCTTATTATTTTATTTTGTAACTGTAATATGTTCGATTTAATTATACCGGTGACTTATTTTTATTTTTTAGCGGTGACCTTTTTATTTTATTTCTGGCAGTGACCGTTTTATTTTATTTCTGATGGTGACATTTTCCATTTTTAGACTATCGGTGAGGTAACATTTAATTCTATCTCTGAACCCTACTTTGAGATTTCCTATTTCGATTCTTCTGTCGGTGAACTATTCCTCACCGATACCCTAATACCAGGCCTGTCCTTATGCCTCGCCTTTCCTGAACCTCACCATTAGACTATGTTTCCCGCACCTCACCATTAGTTAATCTCTCCTCACACCATCCCTCCCCTTCTTTACGCACCAACGCATTTCCATCCACATCACATATTCATTCTCTTCCACACCTCCTATTTCTCATCGCCGCTGAGAGACTCGCCCATCCAAGGAGTCACCACCATTCAGTTCCGGTGAAGCAGGTCTAGTGTTTCTGCTATAAGATTGCAGCCGAGTGAGGAGGTCATGAGCAGGAGAGATGTCACGCTGAGGGTAGGAGACTCTCGTCGCTTCTGTATGGATCTCATTACCTGGTAGTCCGAGAGCCAAACCAGAGGAGGTGCCACTGGAGGAAACCATGGCCTGGCCACTGTACTTGAAGAGAGGAGCTTAGACCCAACCAGGCGTTGAATCCAATGTGGAGCTGAGGAGGAGGTCGTCGGGTTTAGGAGAAAGAAGAAGGCCCTCCCCTGGGCACTGATAATTGGGGGTGGAAGAAAATATAAAAAAAATTATAAAATTAATTTAAAACAAAAATAAAAAACATAAAGTAAAATTTAACTTAAATAAATTAAATGAATATAATATAATATTTAAAATTTATAAATTAAAACAATTATGATATTAATAAATACATAAATTATAAATTAAAATATAAAACTAAATTAATAATAAATGTTAATAATAAATTAATATACTGATTATAGTATAAATATTTAATTAATAATAATTATAACTAAACTATAAAATGTACTTATTAATTTAAAAATATTTAAAACTAAAGTATTAATTCTAATTATCAAATTAAAATAAACTAATAAATAAATTTTTATATACTTCAATTAATTTAACAATTTAATTTCTTAAATTTTAATTACAATAATAATAATTAAATTAGTAAATAAAAATTACTAATACAATCTAAATTATAAAATTTGTAATTACTTCTTTACTTATGTCGATAAATTTTAATGATTTAGTTAAATATGATAAACTTAAAAACTAAGTATTTATATTTATTAACTTAATTAAATTAAATTTTTTTTATAAACTTACTTTAATACTTTTATAATATAAAATTAAATATTAATTATCAGTTTAGATGTTTATTAATTATCTTTAATTACTTTTAGTTAAGTATTATAACAGTATACTAAACATTAAAATTTTAATTAACTTTCGTCGAGTTTTAATTTTTTCATTTTGTTTATAACAAGTGCAGGTTCATTCAAGAGTTGAGTATATGTGCAGATTCACTTAACTAACTCACCAGGAGTTAGTTATCTGAGAAAAGGCAGTGTGACATGCCAGTCGTGGAAAACCGCACGTTGTGCGGTGCATAAGTGAATGACAATTGAAGTTGGTGGAAAAATGTTCGGTGACAAGAAGCTTTTGACAGTAGCTACTTAAAGAAGAGAGTGCAGCAGAATGAAATAGGGGGAGGGGGAGTTCACACATCAAGTGATTTATTGAATATCCTAGAGCTTCTCTATCATTAGGAGCATAGAAAGTCTCTAGGGCGACTCTGGAACATCTACCTGGAGTTGGAGAAGCATAGGAGAAGAAATAGTTCATGATAGCAGAGGGAGTTTACTTCCTCTGTTTTCTTAATTCTTCACTTTCGTAATAGAATGAACTTAGTAAACGTGTTAATAGAGATATTTTCTAGATAAGTCATTAGTTCAGGGATCAGTTAAAGTTTTACTGGTTACCTTTCAATTCTTATTTCACTTAATCATTTGAATTTACTCAGTATTGATCGGCGAGAACAATACTAAGTTCATATAATTGCTTGTATCACTAGAACATAATCTCAAAATTTCACAGTCAGTTGGTGAGAGTGATGGTGTAAACACTTTTAAAAAATATATATTCAAAAGACTTCAAGGCTTATGGTGAGTTTGTCTTGTTGTTAATTTTTAAAATAGTTCAAGGTTGAAAAATTTTTGAGTGGTGAACTATTAAATTGGTTGACTAGTGTGACATAACTCCTGGAGAGGGAGGTGAGTCCTTCTCTTTACATTGGTACTATGTGACAACATATAAGTTAATTGAAACATCTTCAAAACCAGTAGAATGGAGATTAATCCCCGAACGTTTAAATAGATTATTCATTTTATCAGTGTTCTAAACCTTTGTTATTCCTTGTTTTACAACAGTCTCTAGATTCAATATAGTTTGTAAACATGTTTTAAATATTTTGTCACTTCATTGCTTATAAAAATATATAAAAAGTAAAAAAAATAGAAAAATCACTCCACTACCGACAAAAGTGGAGTTTACCATGCTTTTTTAGAAGATTAGTGGCCAAATTTACCTTCCATGAGGGTTCGGCCCTGCTTTCCACATATAAAGTATTTATTAGAAATATAAATTTTAAACTTTGAACGACTTCAATGATAGTATAGGTTACCCTTATAATTTTTTCTAAGTACATTAGGCATGGTTCCTTTAATTAAATAAGACTTAAGGATCATAAATTAATTAAGAATTGTTTCTTCTTAATAAAACATTATGAGTTTAAGGATCATTAAACTCAAGTAGAAAACCTAAAATCACATGCTAAAAAAAATATTATTACCCTAGGGTATAGTACATGAGAACACCTACCACAAATAAAGTCAACTATCATCCAAGAAAATCCCAATAGCTTTATCTGAGTCAACCAAGTCAATTTGGATCCCATAAATCACCATGAGGTTATAAATTATTAGAATCAAAATATTGTATAAATTATAGTTAATTAATTGTTTATAAGGAAATTCACATTCAAATGAAAAAGGAATATGTATCAAATGACTTACTAGGTATCGCCGATTTGTGAAAAACATTACTAAACACCCAAGGAAGGTCCATAACCTTCTTATGATGTCATTATAAGAAAAATCTCTATCACATGACAATATAATGATATCAAATTTAATATAATTAAATTGGAACCTTTTTATGAAAACCGAACAAGTGACTTACCTTAGGAAAAATTTCATCCAACAGAGTTCAGCCACTCCTGATGCACTCCCAATTCTATGATAAGAAAATGAAAAAAATAAATTCTATTATATGATGTCCAATTTAACTCAATTTTACAAGACACCAAAAAAGATATCACTAAGGTATATACCTTAAATAAAACTCATGTCAATAACATTCATTCATATTCATGATTCATCCCCAAGATATATTATTCCAAAACCTCATCATTCTCAGTTAATAACATCATGATATGATGGAATTATTACTAATTATCCTAGCATGATCATCCCAATGATCAATTAGAGACCAAGATGATAAAATAAAATAGGTTTCACGAATAATTGAAACATAAATGAATTTTATATGGTTAAACTTACAAAGTGGACCATCTATGATGAATGGTCCTTCGATCTGCCACCACATGAGGAAGAAAAAGGCCAATATTGATGAATACTGAAGGATATCACCCATATTATCCAACTATTTGCATCTATATCCACCCCATATCAATGGAAGATCTCAGGGGGGGTGAAAATAGGTAATAGATGGATTCTCCTATAAAATGTGATCCATGCGAGATAAACCTGAGGGGTAATCAATGGATAAATGACAAAAACTAACATAATAAAACAATTCCCTGTATTCCCCATCGGCCAACCATTCAGGGTCCACTGGATGATTGATGATTCCAACTAGGAAATAGATCTACTCTCCACTATACTAGTTATAAGATTGAGGATATTGTCCATCAGTTAGATATATCAATTTATCATGTCCTCTGGTCCTCCTCTGCTAAAAGTATTTAATTTGTATGCCTACTGAGTATTCATTATTGTATAAAAATAATTCACTAGGTTTTTCAAATAGGTATCTCCTTAGTTTTTCACTAAATACTTATAATTCTCTATCCACTATATTAATAGTTTTAACCTCCTCAAAAAAAGTCACAACCTGTAACGTTTAAGTTCATTCAAATCTCCCCTCCATAACGCTTTTTTTCCTCATGATGTTTTGGTAGTATAAAAATAACAAATCATAATAAAAAGAACCATTATTTATGTTCTCACAAGAGTCTTTTAATTTAAACACATGGCTATCCGAATAAAAAAACTTTATCCCAAACATCACTTTCTACGATTGGGTAGTATGGTGGTCGTGTGGTGTCGAACCAATAGGGGAATATTATCTGAAATGGAACCAGTGACTTTGAACCCTTTATGTAGGATTCATCACTAATTGGATTGGCTATGGGATTTAAATAACACTATTTAGTTTCATTTATAATTCAGGAAGATGTTAAGGATCATTTCCAATTTCAGGGTTTAGGTAAAAAGGATAATCACAGTCATAAGTTGGGATAGTCTTAAGGCTTAGGCTATGAATTGATGCACAGAGAACTGGTTTATTATAGTCAAACCAACTAGATCTATCTAAGACACAACTTTTCATTGTTTACGATATGGCTAAGAACATAGATTCATTAATCCTAACATCTTTGTAAGAAATCTTCATAGGCTAGTTGTCTTATCCTAATCTACTATAAATAGTTGAAGTTCATTCATTTAAAATTACCTTAGTCAAGGTTTCCTAAAATAATTGAATAACTAGTTATTGTTTAACTTGTTTACTTTTGTAACACCCCAAGCTTCCACGGTACGCTTCTCTTTGAATAATAGAGTAGTGTGTGTTGTATGCAACATCGAGTTCTCACACACACCACAACCATTCCAAGTAGCCATTATGAATAGTAATACCTACTTTTTGAAATTTTATAAATTTTATCTTTCAAAATGGACTTCATTTTTGGATTCGGAATATCGAATTTATCCTAGGGTAAAATTTTGGAACTTTTCGAATAACTTTTATATTTTGATGAATAGTGAAAATTACTAAATTTTAATAATAGTAGTGGTTTTAAAGTATAATAAGAATATAATTTTACCATTTTATCCAATGGTGGTCATTATAATTAACTTCACTTTGAAATTGAACATAAACAATTGTCAATCTTATGATTGATATTATTTCTTAAAAACACGCTATTTATTTTGACAACGGGAATTAATTATAAAATTAATTAATGCAACCTATATGTTTGGAATTTTTTAAAATAGACAAAATTTTTTAATTCAGAATATCAATTATAGCTTAGGGTGAATTTTTGGTATTTTTCTGAAAAACTTCAATATTTGATTAATAGTGAAACCACTAAGTGGTAGTTTAAAAACTAATTATTCGTGTAAATGAAACATTACCACTTCTGTGATTTGATTTTAAAAAATTTTACATACATGGTTTTTATTAGGAAGTAAAATGTGGTACAATGGGATTGAAATAAGTTTTTGGTGAATAGTAACTTTTAAGTTTAATTAATCGCTATTAAATGTAATTAGTGAAATTTAATGTAAAATGATATTATAAAAATATGAAAATATCTTGACACTTGTACTACACTTATTGGACGAGTCATGGATGACCAAGAAAATCCATGGGTCAACTTGGGGACCCCATGGAGCCACTTGGGTAAGAAAATGACATTAATAACGTTTTATTTAAAGTAAAAATAAAATTGTCACAAACATGTGTTGTTTCACAAAAACAATTATTACATGGGGTTATATAAGTTAATGTTTCAACTATAAATATTCATTGTAAAGATAAAAATATTTCCTACATAATTATATTTTTTTTATTTTTAGAGATTAAATAAATTAATTTTTTTATGACACCATGATGATGTAGTGATTACCTCATTAATTAACGATTTAAATAAAATGAAATGATAATGTAAAATATAAGACTTAAACATGTAAAAAACCTATTGCATGAGTATATTTAGAACCCTTATCACCATATCTTAGAAATATATAATTTTGGGACCTTTGAAATCCGAAAATCATTTCATAATAATGTAACATTTCATGAGTTTCCAAGAGTGCCCCTCTTCTACTCTTATAAAAGGCCCCCACCACTACCACCTTATTCACACCATCAAAGCCATTTCGCTCGGACAACCTCTGCCCAAATACTCTCTCAACTTCCCTCTCTTACTCATAGAAGCCTCACTTTTGGTAGAAGTCTTCCCAAGAAAGCCTTTGGCTCAAATCAAAAAACAGTTACCCGATTTAAAGGTAATGTCTTCTCTTATGTTATTTTGTTTTATTTTGCTTCTCCAACCCCTTAAAATATTTTTATTCCATTATTTTGTAACAACACCAGTATATTCAATATACTAGGATGTTTTTATGAGAATTATTTGATTTAAACTTACACACACCTCCGTCTAATGGTTAAAAACATACTATTTCTGTGGGTGGTGAAATACTGCCTCACGAAATGATGATTGTTAAATATTCTTATAACACCTCTAATGGTGGAAATTATGATGAAACTATTTTTATATGATATATATTATGTTTTTGTTTTCCTTATGCTTATGTATTTATCATTTATGGCAAACCTTTATGATTTCCATTATGGGTAAACGCGATAATTTTATTTTAGGAAGTGCAGACTACCGCCCCCTCAAAGTGATTTGAATCGTTAATTCCATATGTGGGATGTATAAAGGATGTAGTAAATTATATTATATATGATATTATACTGGAATTATAATATACCTTTATATCATTATGATTTCATTACATTAAATGCGAAATAGAAATGAAAGTAGCGTTCATTTGTACGTACGGCTTACCGTCTCCATGAACGGTGCATTTCATTTCTTACCTCTAAATGTTACATAATATTATGAAAGAATGTATATACTGGATATATATGATATATATGATATCTAAATCATTAATATAATTCTGGATATAATGTATATTTTACCACATGAACAACATGTAATTATAAGAAGTTTATTTTTGACTCAAGTACCAAAGATTGACAAAACAACCGTTATTACTTAAATAATTACATAATGTTCATAACATGGTAATAAGTGATATAAAAGGAATAATGAAATTTAAAAAGGTTATTAAGCAATTATAAATTAACTCTAGTTTATTATTCAGGAGGTTAAAGAACGGTCGAGTCAAGTCTGACACAAGGTAAGGGAACTTATTAACACGATTTCTATTCTTTGGGTTAATCTCCTACTTTCAAATTATCTCAGATATTATTATGTCCTGTCAAGTATTTGTACTTTATTTATGTGTAGTTATAGTGGATACACATAATATATCTATTTTATTTAAAAAAATTATCTTTTTAAGGACTTCATCTCAATCTTATTTCATTGAGGAATATTTTATTTCATACACAACTTTCTTTTATACATTGTATAAACCCCTTTTACTTTTACGTTTATTCAAAAGGAATCTTTTTTATACGAAGTGTTTTACTAAACGACAAAAGGGAATGTTTTTTTTGTCGTACGTATGCGGTGACAACGACTTCTCTGCCGCTGTGACGATTATTTGAGTTTCATCTTCCTCTACAAGCCATAACATTTTTTGAAAGAAAAATAAATACCATGTTTTAATTTTCTTTTATTTTGGTATTGAAAATGGTTTTGACAAAGTTTTTATTATATCAATGTGTTGTATTGATATCTGGTGATTTAAATGTGGAAATATTATGTTTCCATTATGAATGTTTTATGTGATACAATTATGTTGTGGTTTATGATATGTTTAAACCTATTCATATAAGGACTGCATTGGACTTAATGAGTGACGGGTGGAGCCCGCTATAGCTCATCGATGCATCGGCAGGTCTCATGAGAAAAACTAGTGTCTTGGAACGAGGCCTTGAGAAAATCTTATTTGTAGTCTTGGCACGAGGCCTTGGCTACGTGGTTATGATAGTCTGGAATTATGCATTCCATCCTTATGAAAGTGGTTATTGATATTTCATGTAATTATTCGACCAGTATAATATCCATGTGAATAAGTAAATTGCATTATTTCATTTTATTTTTCCATTTTATGATGAATTTAATGTTTAAAAGGATTTTTTTAAGTTATACATTGCCTTAAATGTTTATGTTTATTTATGAAAGCTTTCGCTATATTGTTATCCTTACTGAGCACCTGAGCTCACCCCTTTCAATGTTTTAATTTTTCCAGGATGTGAAGAAGTATTTTATGAATGACCTGAAGGGACAATATGAGGGGATATGAAGACAAGATGTTGTAGTAGTTTTATATTACTTTATGATGTAATGTAAAACTTATGAATGTATCTAGTGTTTCAAGGCTTCTAAACTAATCGGTCTTTCGAGACTTGATCTTTGTGATCATGCCAATGCTACACAATAATGCACCGACTCTGGGTAACTGGGGTCAGGGCGTTACTGTAACACCCGAGACTTTTATGTTATATAAATCATCAAAGGAATCTTTTCTGCACAACACTTTCTTGGCTTGCTTTACACGAAATCACGACCTTCCCCGATAGCCTGCGTCGTATGCAATACCGAGTTTCACTAAACAATGATATGCAATTAAAATATTATTGAAACTAGCCGTTATGAATAGTAATAACCACTTTTTGAAATTTTATAAATTTTATTTTTCAAAATGGACTTCATTTTTGGATTCGGAATATCGAAATTAGCCTAGGGTGAAATTTTGGTATTTTTCTGAAAACTTTCAATTTTTGATAAATAGTGAAACCACTAAGTGGTAGTTAAAAAAACTGAATTTTTCATAAAACATAATTTTACTGCTTCTGTGAGTGGAATTTCAACAATCCGAGAGACACGGTTGATGTCACTAACTAAAATGTGGTTCAATAAGATGAAAATAATTTTTTGGTGAATAGTAACTTTTTACTTTTTTTTACCACGGTTAAAAGTAAATAGGCTAATTAAGGGTAAAGATGATATTATTATTACCCTAAAACATGTCCTAATTCTTTTGGACAAGTGTAATTCTACCAAAAAAAACTTATGAATAAAATATGACCATTTAGGCCCACTTGGATTAGATTAGGACATTTATTATTAATTTATTTAAAGAAGGGTTAAAATAGTTAAAATCAAAGTTTAATAACTAAATTATTTTTAATATGGGGTTATAAATAAGATATATTCGACTATAAGTATTAATTAGAGAGCTAAAAAGATTTCCTACATAATGGTATTTTATTTTTAATTTTTAGACATTAAATAATTTAATTTATTGATGACACAAAGATGATGCAGTAATTAACTTATTAATGAAATATTGATATAATTGATGTTATAAACACCAAAGTAAATGTAATTTGACACTTTTTATGAATTCCAATAACTTTATAGATTAATATGACATGTTAGTATTGATTTAATTAACTTTTTTTGAACTAATAATTCTGTTATGATTTTCACAAAAACTAATTACTAAATAGTTTCAAAATTGACATAAAATAGTTTTTAAAACAAATATTATATTAGTAATTGTTATTTTATTCCTAAAAATCTAAGGTTCGGCCAAATGACATAGATAAGGTTATATATATTAATAATAAACAACTTGGGGTTCGTTTGGATACTTATAGTAAGTTTATTAACCTTATAGTATAAGAACACAAGAAGACACGGTAAAAGTAAAATTATTTAACTTAATGTTAAATCTAAATGATAAGGTTAAAATAGGAACCTAAACTTGTCTAAATTATATTGGATGAGAGGATTTAGACCCATCCCCACCTTAGCTTCTAAATAAATCAATTTTGAGATATTTAAAACCGAACTTTCCTTTATAATAAAATAATATTTTTAGTTATTCCAAGGGTGCCCCTCTCCTCCCCTATAAAAGGGCACCTCCTCCCCCTCTTCCTCACACCACTTTGAGCCTTCAAGCTCGGCCAACCCCTGACAATTCGTCCTCTCCACTTCCCTAGATACATCCTAGAGGTCCTGGTCTTCTTCAAAGACCAATTTTAGTGCCCTAAAAGAAGGTCTCAAAGAAGCACTTCAAAGAAGAGGTAATGTCCGTTACCGATTCTTTCATCTTTATTTCTTCTTCCACTTTTTCATCTTTAGTTGTTTCATTATGAAGTAATAACATCAGTATCACTCATATACTGATATTTTATTATAAGTATGAAACAACCCTATTTCACCATCTATCCATCCTACGGAAAAAGAAATCACCGCGCGTGCGTACGTACGGAATACCGTCTCCACGCCGTGGTGTAATCTATTTTCGACCACCACCTTACTTGGATGGGTATAATGGTGTAAATAATGACTATATATGACTATTATAAAGTGATATGGATTTTGAAATAGTATACATACACTCCAATATAATTCCACGATCATAGGAACGATATCATCACTCGTGCGTACGTACGGAATACCGTCTCCACGATGTGATGCGACTCGTTCTACATGATCTTTATTTCATAAGGATTATATAAATGAATTAAATGAATGAATATGATATATATTACACTAATACCATTCTGGAAATGAGGTATCTATAACCTAAAGAGAAGAATAAGAATTTATTCTACAAGACACGCATAAGAACAAAAAGTTATAAACACCCGAATAACAAGTAGCAATTAAATATTACTACTAAGAAGCTAAGAATATGACCATATATGATATCATAAAAATAAGTATGATTCTGGAATAAGTCAATTACATTATTTAAATCATTATAAAGGAGGTTCAGACACTTACAAAGCAAATCAGACCTAAGGTAATGGAAATATCACAATCTCATTTTTATATGAGATTGTTTATACTTTGGTATTTACTGGGGTGTATTTTATCATCCACGTCCATGTTTCCTCAATATGAAATATTATTTCCATACACCTAAAATTGTTTAAATCCAATTTTACCCTTCGGTGAATTTTTTGTAAAGGATATGAAAGGAATCTTCTGTCGTTTTTCATACGAGGTACTTTTTGACTTTTCCCACAAAAGTATGAAGAATGTTTTTTTAACTTATATGGCATGAATGGATTTTTAAAACATTATTTCCAAGAATCTTCCTTTACAAGTTTTCAAGTTTATTTTTAATCAACTTATTTTAGTTTAAAATTGTATGACATGTTAAGAAAGGAAAAAAAAATTTGAAGTATAAAGGATATTTTCCCCAAGAATGGAGTTCAAGTGTTTTATCAAAATTATTTTCCATCTAAGATAATATAGGATTCTGTTTCTATCCCTATTATTACATTGATTTGATTATGTTGTGATGGAATTATTTTTATGAATTCCTTTATCTTATATGAATTGTTTTATGATGTCATGTTGTTTAAGAATCCCATTTTTATTACATGGGTTATGCAATGATGTATGATTTATGATTTCGTGTCACACATAAGAATGGTATCATTATGAGATGGGTGGGACCTATATCTCCCTCCAATGCATTGGGTAAAGATTTTATATCTCATGAGATAGACATGGCTGGAACAGTATGTTATACCGGTTCAGTGAAACAGGACTGAAACGAGGGTGACTCGATTCAGAAATGGACTTTGTCCACTAAGATAGTCTTGGCAATGAGTCTTGATTAATAAGAAATGATTCTCTGTGATTATGTGTGTATTCCACAAAGTTTCATGTTTTAAGTTATGATTATTGTGATTAAATTTCACTGTCATCATTTATCCCATGTTATGAAATTATGATCCCTTTTGCAGGTTAAGATTTCCAAAAGTTATGTGCTTATGTATATGATGTGATTGATATTTCTTTTGTTTACCCTTACTGAGCATTTGAACTCACCCCTTTGAATGTTTTCTTTCCCCAGTTCGGGAAGAAGGATATTAAGTAAGATATGCCAAAAGGCACTATATATATGATGAAATAAATGGGAGACAGTGTAGACGTTTTATGAACCAGTTGTTTATGTTTCCCAGTTTCTAAAGACACTATACCTATACGGTCCTTTCATGGTTTTTGTTATATGTTGTAATAAGTGTGCTTCAATTTTGAAGTAATAACAATGTATGTAAAGTATGAGTCGTTATAGTTGGTATCAGAGGAAAGGTATAGTCATCCTTTGGAAACTATGATGTGAAAGCCTTAGTAAGAACCCTAAGGATAAGTCTAAGCATAGAACAAAATCTTAGTGTTTTAGAAATGGACATGAATAACCTAGGATAAGACCTTAAGTGTGAAATTTTATTCTTGATTATGTGGTTTTCTTATTATAATTAGTGTTGCTCACACTATTCTTCTTGGTTTTAGTCAATGGCCGGAACCCGATGGAACCGTGTTAATGAGGAATGCAACGGGCAATGCAATGATTGTCCCCCTGAGCAACCAAACGTTATGGGAGCTCGAATGCAAAATCTTGTAGCCATGCTCACACAAGTTCCTCAAGCTATGAATCATGTAGGACTTCCAAACGAGCAAAGGAAGCAGAAACATTCTGTTGAATCCTTCATGAGAAAACTTCCACCTTCATTCAGCGGGTCTACTAATCCATTAGTTGCTGAACAATGGATTAGTACTACTAAAAAGATATTTTCAGTTCTTGAATGTTCTGAGCATGATAAAGTCATCTTAGTAGTATATCGTTTGGAAGGTGATGCTGATCAATGGTGGAATCTTATTAAGAATACGAGGCAAAGGGACGAAATTGAGTCCATGGAATGGGACGAGTTCAAGAACTTATTTTTCAATAAGTACTTCCCTCGTATTCTCCGAACAAAGATGGAGAAATAGTTTCTTGAATTGAAGCAAAAGTATGTTGAATCTGTTGGTACCTATGAAGACAATTTTACAAGACTTTCAAGGTACACTTCTGGTATTATTATCCAACCTGAGAGTAAGATCGATCGATTCATTAGTGTCTTAAAACCAAGTCTTCGAAGGGCCTTAGACATAAGGGACTTCAATAGCTACGAGGAAATTGTTCGATGTGCTCTCAATGTTGAAATGGAGATTGGAGTAACCCATCAGTCATATGGGTTTAATAAGAAGAGGAAAATGGAATTCAAAGGAAAATATAAAGAGCACACTGGAAAGAAGATGAGCTTTCCCTTATGCTCAAAGTGTGGAAAGAAACATGGAGGTAGTTGTCTTAAAGGGACAAGTAAATGTTTTAAATGTGGAAAGGAAGGTCATCGGGCATTTGAATGCCCCGATGATGGGAAGAAGATGTCTAATGATGCAAACAAAGGAAGAGATACACATAACGAACCTACTACACTTCAATTATTCAAGTGCAAGGAGATATGACATTATGCCAATAAACACCCTAATCCAAGGGTTGATGATGATGGTCGACGTCAACAAACTCTTAAGGCTAAAGACAAAGGAAAGTCACATGCAATTTCTATCAGCGATGTGGAGTACGATAACGATGTGGTGAAAGGTACACTTACCATCCACTCTAAAGTAGAAAATGTTTTATTTGATTCTGGATCCACCCACTCCTTTATTTCTGAAGAATTTTCTAAGGATATCAACGTATTACCTCAACAGTTAGATGTTGAGTTAGCTGTGACAACCCCTAATGGCACAACAGTCGCATCAAAAGTATATAATTCTTCTCTGATTGATGTTTGTGGGAAAGTTCTTCCTGCAAATCTTGTGATCCTTCCTATAGTGGAATTTGATGTGATTCTTGGCATGGATTGGCTTTCTCTACATGGATCTCATATCAATTGCCAAATAAGGGAAGTCACATTTCATATTATAGATCAATCTATGATCGTCTATCGATGCAAGGATGAACATAACCTTCCAGTGGAAATTTGTTCCATTTTATGGGTATTGATTCCACTAAATGAAGGTTATTTATCTCAAATGGTTGGTGAGAAACTCACGATTAATAATATTCCCATTGTACGGGAGTTTGATGATGTCTTTCCGGATGAATTACCAGGTCTTCCACCGAAACGTGAAGTTGAGTTTTCAATAGAACTCGTATCGGGTGCTTTGCCTATTTCAAAGACACCTTATAGAATGGCCCCAATTGAGTTGCAGGAATTGAAGAAGAAACTCTAAGAGAATCTTGATAAGGGATTCATACGCCCTAGTGTGTCACCTTGGGGAGAACCTATTCTATTTGTTAACAAGAAAGATGGATCAATGAGACTCTGTGTTGATTATCGAGAACTTAACAAGATCACTATCAAGAACAAATATCCTCTCCCGCGCATTGATGACCTATTTGACCAACTACGTGGAGCTCAATACTTTTCCAAGATTGATCTTCATTCAGGGTATCATCAATTAAGGGTCAAAAGGGAGGATATACCAAAGACGACTTTCCGTACAAGGTATAGACACTATGAATTTATAGTGATACCATTTGGTCTTACTAATTCCCCTTCTATCTTCAGGGATCTGATGAATAGAGTCTTTAGAGACTATCTTGATCAATTTTTGGTAGTCTTTATAGATGATATTCTTGTCTATTCAAAGAGCAAGGAAGAACATGAAGATCAATTGAGAATTATATTGAAGACCCTGAGAAAGGATAAGCATTATGCCAAATTTACCAAGTGTGAATTTTGGCTTCAAAAAGTTTCATTTTTGGGTCACATAATCTCAAAAGAGGGGATATCTGTGGATCCAGCAAAAACAGAGGTTATCGAAAGATGGTCGATACCAACAACAGTAACTGAGATCCGAAGTTTTCTTGGTTTGGCTGGATATTATCAACATTTTGTGAAAGATTTTTCACGATTATCTAATCCACTCACCAAGTTGACTCGGAAAGGAGTTAAGTTTGTTTGGATGGAGGAATGTGAAGATAATTTCAAGGAGTTGAAAAGAAGGTTATCCAGTGCACCTATGCTCACACTGCCTTGTAGTAGAGAAAGGTTTGTGATCTACAGTGATGCATCGAAGAAGGGATTGGGGTGTGTTCTTATGTAAAATGATATG
Source organism: Viscum album (assembly GCA_963277665.1). Classification (NCBI taxonomy): domain Eukaryota; kingdom Viridiplantae; phylum Streptophyta; class Magnoliopsida; order Santalales; family Viscaceae; genus Viscum; species Viscum album. The sequence goes on along the minus strand of OY728123.1, from coordinate 2,061,141,457 downwards.
GTGATAGCTTATGCCTCACGACAGTTGAAAATACATGAGTAAAATTACCCAACTCATGATTTGGAGTTAGCTGTTGTAATCTTTGCATTAAAGATTTTGAGGCATTACCTTTATGGTGAAAGGTGTGATATTTATACTGATCATAAAAGTTTAAAGTATATTTTCACACAAAAAGAGCTGAATATGCGTCAAAGAAGATGGTTGGAGCTGATTAAGGATTATGACTGCTCAATCCATTACCACCCTGGGAAAGAAAACAAGGTGGCAGATGCATTAACTCGACAAGACCATGCCAGTTTATCCATGATTAGGATTACAAAAGATCCAATATTTATGGATTTACAAAGGATGGATCTTGGAATTATAATGGAAGGGGAAAATTCTTATCTTTCTCAAATGAATGTTCAACCATCTATACATGTGAAGATTAAAGAGGCATAGAAAGAAGATGTCGAGTTACAAAAGAAGGTGAGAAATGTTCCTGAATTCAACCTTGATTGTGATGGGATAATAAAGTTCAGGAATCGGGTTTGTGTTTCTCCCATCCCCGAATTAAAGAAGGTGCTGCTGGATGAGGCTCATAGTTCTTCATTCTCTATTCATCCTGGAAGCACGAAGATGTATAGGGACCTGAAAGAGTACTTCTGGTGGGATGGCATGAAAAGAGATGTTGCTGAATATGTCTCTCGATGCTTGGTTTGTCAACAAGTTAAAGCTGAGAGACAGAAGTCTAAGGGAATGTTACAACCATTACCCATACCCGAATGGAAATGGGAAAACATCACTATGGACTTTTTCACAGGACTTCCTAAAACATCCAAAGGCAATAATGCTATCTGGGTCATAGTTGATCGTCTTACAAAGTCTGCACACTTCATTGCTATTAGAGAGGATTTCTCTCTGGATCAGCTTTCCAGGATATATGTAAAGGAAGTGGTAAGATTGCATGGAGTACCACTTTCTATTATATCTGATCGGGATCCGAGATTTACCTCGAAGTTCTGGCGAAGTCTTCAGAATACTCTGGATACAGAGTTGAGTTTCAGCACTGCTTATCATCCTTAGACAGACGGTCAGTCTGAGAGAACAATTCAAACCCTAGAAGATATGTTGAGAGCTTTCTCTATGGATTTCAAAGGTGGTTGGGATCAACACCTACCTTTGGTGGAATTTTCTTATAATAATAGCTTTCACTCCAGTATTCAGATGGCTCCTTATGAATCTCTCTATGGAAAGAAATGCATGACTCCAACTTGCTTGGATGAAGTTAGGGAAAGAAAGCTATTAGGACCTGGTCTCATTGATGAAATGGCAGAAAAGGTCAGATCTATTCGACAACACATAAGAGCAGCTCAGAGTCGACAGAAAAGTTATGCCGACAACCGAAGAAAAGACCTAGAATTTGAAGTGGGTGATAAATTGTTCTTACGAATATCTCCCTGGAAGAGGGTCATGAGATTTGGAAAGAAGGGGAAGTTGAGCCCTAGATATATCGGTCCTTTTGAAATACTGGATCATGTTGGGAAGGTAGCTTACCGATTGGTGCTTCCACCAAATCTCTCTCAAGTTCACGATGTATTCCACGTATCTCTCCTGATAAAGTACATACCTAATCCTTCACATGTACTTAGCTCAGAAGTTGTATCGCTGGAGCAGGATCATTCTTTTGAAGAACAGCCGATAGAGATTCTGGATCATAGTGAAAAAGTCCTACGAAACAAGACCACTCGATTGGTGAAAGTTTTATAGAGGAACCACCAATTAGAAGAAGCTACATGGGAGCTTGAGGATATGATGAGGGAGAGGTATCCTCATCTGTTTGTTACAAAGTGACGAATTTCGAGGGTGAAATTCATTTTAAGGGCGGTAGAATGTAACACCCGAGACTTTTATGTTATATAAATCATCAAAGGAATATTTTCTACACAACACTTTCTTGTCTTTCTTTACACGAAATCGCAACCTTCCTCAATAGCTTGCGTCGTACGCAATACCGAGTTTCACTAAATAATGATATGCAATTAAAATATTATTGAAACTAGCCGTTATGAATAGTAATAACCACTTTTTGAAATTTTATAAATTTTATTTTTCAAAATGGACTTCATTTTTGGATTCGGAATATCGAAATTAGCCTAGGGTGAAATTTTGGTATTTTTCTGAAAACTTTCAATTTTTTATGAATAGTGAAACCACTAAGTAGTAGTTAAAAAACTGAATTTTTCATTAAACGTAATTTTACCACTTATGTGAGTGGAATTTCAAAAATTCGAGAGACACGATTGATGTCAGTAAGTAAAATGTGGTTCAATGAGATGAAAATAATTTTTTGGTGAATAGTAACTTTTTACTTTTATTTACCACGGTTTAAAGTAAATAGGGTAATTAAGGGTAATGATGATATTATTATTACCCTAACACATGTCCTAATTCTATTGGAAAAGTGTAATTATACCAAAAACAAACTTAGGAAAAAAATATGACCATTTAGGCCCACTTGGATTAGATTATGACATTTATTATTAATTTATTTAAAGAAAGGTTAAAATAGTTAAAATCAAAGTTTAATAACTAAATCATTTTTAATATGAGGTTATACATGAGATAAATTCGACTATAAATATTCATTAGAAATATAAAAAGATATCCTACATAATGGTATTTTATTTGTAATTTTTAGACCTTAAATAATGTAATTTATTTATGACACAAAGATGATGCAGTAATTAACTTATTAATGAAATATTGAGATAATTGATGTTATAAACACCAAAATAAATGTAATTTGACACTTTTTATGAATTCCACTAATTTTCTAGATTAATATGACATGTTAGTATTGATTTAATTAACTTTTTTCGAACTAATCATTCTGTTATGAGTTTCACAAAAATTAATTACTAAATAGTGTCAAAATTGACATACAATAGTTTTTAAAACAAATATTATATTAGTAATTGTTATTTTATTACTAAAAATATAAGGTTCGGCAAAATGACTTAGATATGGTTATATATATTAATAATAAATAACTTGGGGTTATTTTGGTGTCTTATATTAAGTTTATTAATCTTATAGTATAAGAACACAAGAAGACACAGTAAAAGTAAAATTATTTAACTTAATGTTAAATCTAAATGATAAGGTTAAAATAGGAAACTAAACTTGTCTAAATTATATTGGATGAGAGTATTTCTACCCATCCACACCTTAGATTCTAAATAAATCAATTTTGAGCTATTTAAAACTGAACCTGACTTTATAATAAAATAATATTTTTAGTTGTTCCAAAGGTGCCCCTCTCCTCCCTTATAAAAGGGAACCTCCTCCCCCTCTTCCTCACACCACTTTGAGCCTTCAAGCTCGGCCAACCCCTGCCCATTCCTCCTCTACACTTCCCTAGAGATATCCTAGAGGTGCTGGTCTTCTTCAATGACCAATTTTAGTGACCTAAAAGAAGGTCTCAAAGAAGCACTTCAAAGAAGAGGTAATGTCCGTTACCGATTCTTTCATCTTTATTTCTTCTTCCACTTATTATTCTTTAGTTGTTTCATTATAAAGTAATAACATCAGTGTCACTCATATACTGATATGTTATTATAAATATTAAACAACCCTATTTCACCATCTATCCATCCTACGGTAAAATAAATCACCGCGCGTGCGTATGTACGGAATACCGTCTCCACGTCGTGGTGTAATCTATTTTCCACCACCACCTTACTTGGATGGGTATAATGGTGTAAATAATGACAATATATGACTATTATAAAGTGATACTGATTCTAAAATAGCATACGTACACTCCAATACAATTCCACAATCATAGGAACGATATCATCACTCGTGCGTACGTACGGAATACCGTCTCCACGATGTGATGTGACTCGTTCTACACGATCTTCATTTCATAATGATTATATAAATGAATTGAATGAATGAATATGATATATATTACACTAATACTATTCTGGAAATGAGGTATCGATAACCTAAAGAGAAGAATAAGAATTTATTCGACAAGACACGCATAAGAACAATAAGTTATAAACACCCGAATAACAAGTACCAATGAAATATTACTACTAAGAAGCTAAGAATATGACCATATATGATATCTTAAAAATAAGTATGATTCTGGAATAAGTCAATAACATTATTTAAATCATTATACAGGAGGTTCGGTATATTGTTATCCTTACTGATCACCTGAGCTCACCCCTTTCAATGTTTTAATTTTTCCAGGATGTGAAAAAGTATTTTATGAATGACCTGAAGGGATAATATGAGGGGATATGAAGACAAGATGTTGTAGTAGTTTTGTATTACTTTATGATGTAATGTAAAACTTATGGATGTATCTAGTGTTTCAAAGCTTCTAAACTAATCGGTCTTTCGAGACTTGATCTTTGTTATTATGCCAATGCTACATAATAATGCACTGACTCTGGGTAACTGGGGTCAGGGCGTTACTCTAACACCCGAGACTTTTATTTTATATAAATCATCAAAGGAATCTTTTCTACACAACACTTTCTTGGCTTGCTTTACACAAAATCACGACCTTCCTCATTAGCCTGCGTCGTACGCAATACCGAGTTTCACTAAACAATGATATGCAATTAAAATATTATTGAAACTAGACGTTATGAATAGTAATAACCACTTTTTGAAATTTTATAAATTTTATTTTTCAAAATGAAATTCATTTTTGGATTCGGAATATCGAAATTATCCTAGGGTGAAATTTTGGTATTTTTCTGAAAACTTTCAATTTTTGATAAATAGTGAAACCACTAAGTGGTAGTTAAAAAAACTGAATTTTTCATAAAACATAATTTTACTGCTTCTGTGAGTGGAATTTCAACAATCCGAGAGACATAGTTGATGTCAATAAGTAAAATGTGGTTCAATAAGATGAAAATAATTTTTTGGTGAATAGTAACTTTTTACTTTTTTTACCACGGTTAAAAGTAAATAGGCTAATTAAGGGTAAAGATGATATTATTATTACCCTAAAACATGTCCTAATTATTTTGGACAAGTGTAATTCGACCAAAAACAAACTTAGGAATAAAATATAACCATTTAGGCCCACTTGGATTAGATTAGGACATTTATAATTAATTTATTTAAAGAAGGGTTAAAATAGTTAAAATCAAAGTGTAATAACTAAATTATTTTTAATATGGGGTTATAAATAAGATATATTCGACTATAAATATTAATTAGAAAGCTAAAACTATTTCCTACATAATTGTATTTTATTTGTAATTTTTAGACATTAAATAATTTAATTTATTTATGACACAAAGATGATGCAGTAATTAACTTATTAATGAAATATTGACATAATTGATGTTATAAACACCAAAGTAAATGTAATTTGACACTTTTTATAAATTCCAATAACTTTATAGATTAATATGACATGTTATTATTGATTTAATTAACTTTTTTCGAACTAATAATTCTGTTATGATTTTCACAAAAACTAATTACTAAATAGTGTCAAAATTGACATAAAATAGTTTTTAAAAAAAATATTATATTAGTAATTGTTATTTTATTCCTAAAAATATAAGGTTCGGCCAAATGACATAGATAAGGTTATATATATTAATAATAAACAACTTGGGGTTCGTTTGGCTGCTTATAGGAAGTTTATTAACCTTATAGTATAAGAACACAAGAAGACACAGTAAAAGTAAAATTATTTAACTTAATGTTAAATCTAAATGATAAGGTTAAAATAGGAACCTAAACTTGTCTAAATTCTATTGTATGAGAGGCTTTAGACCCATCCCCACCTTAGCTTTGAAATAAATCAATTTGGAGATATTTAAAACCGAACTTGACTTTATAATAAAATAATATTTTTAGTTATTCCAAGGGTGCCCCTCTCCTCCCTTATAAAAGGGCACCTCCTCCCCCTCTTCCTCACACCACTTTGAGCCTTAAAGCTCGGCCAAACCCTGCCAATTCCTCCTCTCCACTTCCCTAGAGACATCCTAGAGGTCCTGGTCTTCTTCAAAGACCAATTTTAGTGCCCTAAAAGAAGGTCTCAAAGAAGCACTTCAAAGAAGAGGTAATGTCTGTTACCGATTCTTTCATCTTTATTTCTTCTTCCACTTTTTCTTATTTGGTTGTTTCATTATGAAGTAATAACATCAGTATCACTCATATACTGATATGTTATTATAAATATGAAACAACCCTACTTCACCATCTATCCATCCTACGGAAAAAGAAACCACCGCGCGTGCGTACGTACGGAATACCGTCTCCACGCCGTGGTGTAATCTATTTTCCACCACCACCTTACTTGGATGGGTATAATGGTGTAAATAATGACTTTATATGACTATTATAAAGTGATACGGATTTTGAAATAGTATACATACACTCCAATACAATTCCACGATCATAGGAACGATATCATCACTCGTGCGTACGTACGGAATACCGTCTCCACGATGTGATGCGACTCGTTCTACATGATCTTTATTTCATAATGATTATATAAATGAATTAAATGAATGAATTTGATATATATTACACTAATACCATTCTGGAAATGAGTTATCTATAACCTAAAGAAAAGAATAAGAATTTATTTGACAAGACACGCATAAGAACAAAAAGTTATAAACACCCGAATAACAAGTAGAAATTAAATATTACTACTAAGAAGCTAAGAATATGACCATATATGATATCATAAAAATAAGTATAATTATGGAATAAGTCAATAACATTATTTAAATCATTATACAGGAGGTTCAGACACATACAAAGCAAATCAGACCTAAGGTAAGGGAAATATCACAATCTCATTTTTATCCGAGATTGTTTATACTTTGGTATTTACTGGGGTGTATTGTATCATCCACATCCATGTTTCCTCAATATGAAATATTATTTCCATACACCTAAAATTGTTTAAATCAAATTTTACCCTTCGGTGAGTTTTTTTTAAAGGATATGAAAGGAATCTTTTGTCGTTTTTCGCACGAGGTACTTTTTGACTTTTACCACAAAAGTATGAAGAATGTTTTTTTTAACTTATATGGAATGAATGGATTTTTAAAACATTATTTCCAAGAATCTTCCTTTACAAGTTTTCAAGTTTATTTTTAATCAACTTATTTTAGTTTAAAATTGTGTGACATGTTAAGAAAGGAAAAATTTTTTTGAAGTAGAAAGGATATTTTCCTCAAGAATGGAGTTCAAGTGTTTTATCAAAATTATTTTCCATCTAAGATAATATAGGATTCTGTTTCTATCCCTATTATTACATTGATTTGATTATGTTGTGATGGAATTATTTTTATGAATTCCTTTATCTTATATGAATTGTTTTATGATGTCATGTTGTTTGAGAATCGCATTTTTATTACATGGGTTATGCAATGATGTATGATTTATGATTTCATGGAACACATAAGAATGGTATCATTATGAGATGGGTGGGACCTATATCTCCCTCCAATGCATTAGGTAAAGATTTTATATCTCATGAGATAGACATGGCTGGAACGGTAGGTTATACTGGTTCAGTGAAATAGGACTGAAACGAGGGTGACTCGGTTCAGAAATGGACTTTTTCCACTAAGATAGTCTTGGCAATGAGTCTTGATTAATAAGAAATGATTATTTATGATTATGTGTGTATGACAAAAAGTTTCATGTTTTAAGTTATGATTATTGTGATTACATTTCACTGCCATGATTTATCCTATGTTATGAAATTATGATCTCTTTTTGAGGTTAAGATTTCCAAAAGTTATGTGCTTATGTATATGATGTGATTGATATTTCTTTTGTTTACCCTTACTGAGCATTTGAGCTCACCCTTTTGTATTTTTTCTTTCCCCAGGTCAGGAAGAAGGTTATTAAGTAAGATATTCCAAAAGGGACTATAGATATGATGAAATAAATGGGAGACATTGTAGACATTTTATGAACCAGTTGTTTATGTTTCTCATTTTCTAAAGACACTATACCTATACGGTCCTTTCATGGTTTTTGTTATATGTTGTAATAAGTGTGCTTCAATTTTGAAGTAATAAAAATGTATGTAAAGTATGGGTCGTTATAGTTATAGTTGGTATCAGAGGCAGTTTAGTACTAACCTTGGAAGCTAGATTTAGATAAACTCTGATTAGAGCACATAGCCCTAAGATAGACTTTGAGGATTAGTATGGAAGAACTTCATAGAATTTTGGTATTATAGAGATTTTTGTGAGTTTTCCGAGCAATACATCTCTGTCTTGTTACGAGCATGTAGAGGCGGATCTGGAACAGATGTACCTAGGAGTAAACCCCGAAAACATCGCTTTGAGCTAGACTCGAATGGGAACTGGTGCACGAAAACGGGCCTTGCTGCACTTTTGGTTACAACACTCCCAGAGGATATGCTTAGGATAATTATCATTTTTTTACAAACCATTATGAAGGGTTTATGAGTATATACTTCCTCAAAGAAATCATTTTTTATGATTATGGATTATATCCATAAACCGTTCAATTTACATTAAGTATTTTACAAGTTTGTAATTATTCTTTAAAATTCATAAACTAACCTAGTTTATGCCATTGTATAGAAATGGCGCCCAGTAGAAGGAATGTGAACTCCATCAATACGTATGATCCAAAGAGTAAGAAGGATCATATCGTTCACGGTATTAAGCCAACATTTAGAAGGTAAATAATCTCCAATGTGTTCTCAACATATGAATAAATAGTATCATGTGTTAATAAGATAGGTAAATAATTTTCTGAGTCTTATGGCTTTGAAGGGAAGAAAGAGAAGAAAGGGATAGAAGAGAGAATGATGGATAATGGGACAAGGGAAAAGACGAATTTTCCAATATGTGATAACTGTGGGAAGAAACACCATGGAACTTTCCTAAAGGGAATGGGAGTTTGTTATAAGTGTGTATAAAAAGGACACCAAGTGTGTGACTTCAAGGGTAAGAAAAAGGTTTCAAATGTACAATGCTTCATCTGCAATGAGTGGGGACACTATGCAAACCAATGTCCAAATCATCAGAGTATGCCCCAAATGATGTTATTGGATAATAATCAAGTAATTATACTACCACAGATGAGGAGGAATGATTAGAGTTATTTTGTTGTTATTAAATAATTTTGTAATTTGAGTTTTGTATCAATGATGTACTGGTTATAATAATTATGGAGTATATAAGGATTTTACTGCAGTACTATTTCATCAAGGACTTGAGATTGTGTGGAACCAAGAATAGTGACTCCACAGCAGGTTAAATTTTTGGAAAATATATGGTTGGGAGAAAGATAAACCATAATATGGTTCTGATATCGAGATAGTGATTTTGGAATAATATATGATTGATTTGGATAAATTATATTGGATATTCTTAACTTCCTTGAAACTGATTAATGATTTGTATACATTTTTGGATAGAAGGAGTATATCTAGTATTCTATAAGGAATAAGGGATCCTATTTTCATGGATCTAGTAAATATGGATATGGTAATCACCATGGAGGGTGAAACATCAAAACTTTTTCAAATGGTTGCCAAACCATATTTACTAGAAAGGATAAAGTGTTCTCAGGTCGATGATGAAGAGTTGAAAAAGAATATTAAAGCTATGAATGATGGATGATTGAGTGACTTTGTGTATGAAGATGGAATTTTGAAATTTGGGAGGAGACGTTGTGTTCCCGATATACCTGGTTTAAAGAGGGAATTGTTGGATTATTCTCATAGTTCCAATTTATCTATACACCCTGGGAGCACCAAAATGTATAGAGATTTAAAGGGACATTTTTGGTGGGACAACATGAAGAGGGAGATTGCTGATTTTGTGTCAAGATGTATGGTTTTTCAACAAGTGAAAGCTGTAAGGCAACTTCCTGGTGGAGGAAACAATGGAAAAGGTGAAGGTAATCCAAAACCACATCAAAGTAGCTCAAAGTAGGCAGAAGAGCTATGCTGACAACTGAAGGAAGGAGTTGGAATTTTAGGTAATAGATCATGTTTTGTTGAAGGTATCTCCATGGAAGGGAGTTATACGTTTAGGTAAGAAGGGTAAATTGAGTCCCAGGTACATCGGACCCTTCAAAATTCTAGAACGAATTGGGGTTGTAGCTTACCGTTTGGAAATGCCTCCAAGTCTCTCCAAAGTTCACGATGTATTCCACGTATCACTGTTGAGAAAATACATGCCTGACCCAACGCATGTAATCACCTATGAGAAATTAGAACTGGAACCCAATCTTTCTTATTGCGAAGAGCCCGGCAGGATTCTTGATACAAGAGAACAAGTGCTGAGAAACCGAATGACTTGTCTGGTAAAAGTTCTATGGAGGAACCATAAGATAGAGGAGGAAACGTGAGAACCTGAGGAACTTATGATGAAGAATCACACGAGTCTTTTTATACAGTGATATTATATGAAATTTCGAGGACGAAATTATCTGAAGGAGGGGAGAATGTAACACCCCAAGCTTCTATGGTACGCTTCTCTTTGAATAATACAGTAGTGTGTGTTGTACGCAACATCGAGTTCTAACACATACCACAACCATTCAAAGTAGCCGTTATGAATAGTAATACCTTCTTTTTGAAATTTTATAAATTTTATCATTCAAAATGGACTTCATTTTTGGATTCGGAATATCAAATTTAGCATAGGGTAAAATTTCAGAACTTTTCGGATAACTTTTATATTTTTGATGAATAGTGAAAATTACTAAATTTTAATAATAGTGATAAATTATTATATTGAGTGGTTTTAGAGTATAATTAGAATATAATTTTACCATTTTATCCAATGGTGGTCATTATAATTAACTTCACTTTGAAATTGGACATAAACAATTGTCAATCTTTTGATTGATATTGTTTCTTAAAAACACGCTATTTGTTTTGACAACAGGAATTAATTATAAAATTAATTAATTCAACTTATATGTTTGGAATTTTGTAAAATATACACCATTTTTGAATTCAGAATATCAATTATATCTTAGGGTGAATTTTTGGTATTTTTCCGAAAAACTTCAATTATTGATGAATAGTGAAACCACTAAGTGGTAGTTTAAAAACTAATTTTTTGTGTAAATGAAACATTACCACTTCTATGATTTGATTTTCAAAAACCCAACATACATGGTTGTAATTATGAATTAATATGTGGTACAATGGGATTAAAATAATTTTTTGGTGAATAGTAACTTTTAAGTTTAATTAATCGCGATTAAAGGTAATTAGTGAAATTTAAGGTAAAAATGATATTATAAAAATATGAAAATATCTTGACACTTGTCCTACACTTATTGAATGAGTCATGGACGACCAATAAAATCTATGGGTCAACATGGGGACCCCATGGAGCCACCTGGGTAAGAAAATGACATTAATAACTTTTTATTTAAAGTGAAAATAAAATTGTCACAAACATGTGTTGTTTTAAAAAAACAATTATTACATGGGGTTATATAAGTTAACATTTTGACTATAAATATTCATTGGAAAGATAAAAATATTTCCTATATCATGATATTTTTTATATAATTTTTAAACATTAAATAAATTAAATTTTTTATGACACCATGATGATGCAGCGATTACCTCATTAATTAACGATTTAAATAAAATGAAAAGATAATGTAAAATATAAGACATACACATGTAAAAAACATATTAGATGAGTATATTTAGAACCCTTATCACCTTATATTCAAAATATATAATTGTGGGACCTTTGAAATCCGAAAAACATTTCATAATAATGTAACATTTCATGAGTTTCCAAGAGTGCCCCTCCTCTCCTCTTATAAAAGGCCCAAACCACTACCACATTATTCACACCATCAAAGCCATTTGGCTCGGCCAAACTCTGCCTAAATACTCTCTCAACTTCCCTCTCTTACTCCTAGAATCCTCACTTTGGGTAGAAGTCTTTCCAAGGAAGCCTTTGTCTCAAATCAAAAAAGAGTTACCCAATTTTAAGGTAATGTCTTCTCTTATGTTATTTTGTTTTATTTTGCTTCTCCAACCCCTTAAACTCTTTTTATTCCTTTATTTTGTAACAACACCAGTATCTTCAATATACTAAGATTTTTTTATGTGGAGTATTTTATTTAAACTTACACACACCTTCGTCTAATTGTTAAAGAACATAATGTTTCTGTGGGTGGTGAAATACTGTCTCACTAAATGATGATTGTTCAATATTCTTTTAACACCTCTAATAGTGGCCATTATGATGACACTATTTTTATATGATATATATTATGTTTTTTCCTTATTCTTCTGTACTTCTCATTTATGTCATACCTTTATGATTTCCATTATGGGTAAACGCGATAATTTCATTTTAGGAAGTGTGGACTATCGCCCCCTCAAAGTGATTTGAATCGTTAATGCCATATGTGGGATGTATAAAGGATGGAGTAAATGATATTATATATGATATTATACTGGAATTATAATATACCTTTATATCATTATTATTTCATTCCATTAAATACGAAATAGAAATGAAAGTAGCGTTCATGCGTACGTATGACTTACCGTCTCCATGAACGGTGCCTTTCATTTCTTACCTCTAAATGTTATGTAATATTATGAAAGAATGTATATACTGGATATATATGATATATATGATATCTAAATCATTATATAATTCTGGATATAATGGATATTTTACCACATGAACAACTTTTAATTATAAATAGTTTATTTTTGACTCAAGTACCAAAGATCTACAAAACAACCGTTATTAACTTAAATAATTACATAATGTTCATAACATGGTAATAAGTGATATAAAAGGAATGATGAACTTGAAAAAGGTTCTTAAGAAATTATAAATTAACTCTAGTTTATTATTCAGGAGGTTAAAGAATGGTCGAGTCAAGTCGGACACGAGGTAAGGGAACTTCTTAACCCAATATCTATTCTTTGGGTTAATCTCCTACTTTCAAATTATGTCATGATATTATTATGTCCTATCTTGTATTTGTTTATAGTGGATAAACATAATTGATCTATTTTATTTAAAAAAATATTCTTTCTAAGTACTTCGTCTCAATCTTTTTTCATTGAGGCATATTTTATTTTATACACAACTTTCTTTTATACGGTGTATAAACCCCCTTGACTTTTATGTTTATTAAAAAGGGATCTTTTTTATATGAAGTGTTTTACTTAACGACAAAAGGGAATGTTTTTTTTTCGTACGTATGCAGAGACAATGACTTCTCCACCGCTATGACGATTATTTGAGTTTCGGATTCCTCTACAAGGCATTACCTTTTTTGAAAGAAAAATAAATACCATGTTTTACTTTTCTTTTATTTTGGTATTGAAAATGGTTTTCATAATGTTTTTATTATATCAATGTGTTTTATTTATATCTGGTGATTTAAATGTGGAAATCTTATGTTTCCTTTATGAATGTTGTATGTGATACAATTATGTTATGGTTTATGATATGTTTAAACCTATTCATATAAGGAATGCATTGGACATAATAAGTGACGGGTGGAGCTCGCTATAGCTCCTCGATGCATCGGCAGGTCTCATGAGACAAACTAGTGTCTTGGCATGAGGCCTTGACAAAATATTATTTGTAGTCTTGGCACGAGGCCTTGGCTTCGTGGTTATGATAGTCTGGCATTATGCATTCCATCCTTATGAAAGTGGTTATTGATATTGCATGTGATTATTCGACTAGTAGAATATCAATGTGAATTGGTAAATGGAATTATTTCATTTTATTTTTCCATTTTATGCTGAAGTTCATGTTTAAAAGGCTTTTGTTTGGTTATACATTGCCTTAAATGTTTATGTTTATTTTTGAAAGCTTCCGCTATATTGTTATCCTTACTGAGCATCTGAGCTCACCCATTTCAATGTTTTAATTTTTCCAGGATGTGAAGAAGTATTTTATGAATGACCTGAAGGGATAATATGAGGGGATATGAATACAAGATGTTGTAGTAGTTTTTTATTACTTTATGATGTAATGTAAAACTTATGAATGTATTTAGTGTTTCAAGGCTACTAAACTAATCGGTCTTTCGAGACTTGATCTTTGTGATCATGCCAATGCTACGTAATAATGCACTGACTCTGGGTAACTGGGGTCGGGGCATTACAACTTGCCTTAGGATTACCATGTTTTAGTTTAGATATCATTAAATCCAGATAAAACCCTTAATCTTGAACCCTACCCTTAGCAGTTTAGCATCTCATGAATTTATTAAAAAAATTAGGGAAATAATCACATGCATGCTCAAATGATTAATAAAATAGTTAAAATAAGATTTTTCTCAATTCAAGGTTTAATAATTAATCAATTCACTGTCAAAAAATAAATAAACAAGCATATATTTACTTGAAATAGTAAACAACAAAGAATATAGTGTGTGCCTTCCATCAAACAGAAATTTCAATAGAAAAGGTTATTTGGAATGGTAAATGGTGATGAAAGAGATTATGAAAGCTTTTAGGTTGATCAAAGAAACATGGATTTAATCAAAATAGTAAAATAAATTTTTTATAGTTTAGTTTTAAGGGAAATAATTAGATAAAAATGATAAACAATGTGAAAAAAATTATGTTTTGATAGTGTTATTTTCAGCTATCAGTGACTTAGAAATTAATATATGATAATTTATAAGAAATTTAATATTATTATGTTGTGTAATCTCGATCCATGTTATTCTAAATATATTTTGGATTATGTTCTATTCTTGATCCAAATCATCTAGATTCTGATATGTGACTCATCTCATGATATGTATTGGGAACTTTTGACATGCTTCATCTCACGACTCTAACTTTTTCGTGGGGAGAGGCCTTCAAATTTACAGGACATGTATTTAATATTTGTATCATGAGTTCTTTTATGAATTGTAATTTATTAAATAATTTTGAATTACAACATCAAAAAATACTGTGAATGGCGTATACATGTTGTGTATGTGATTAACGTTGTATAAATTCCAATTTGGGATTGTTTTTAAAGATTTTACCTTGGAGTCTTTATCATGACCCATCCTATAGGTTCATGTGTTGCAACTCTCTAAGATCTCCTCTAATAGGACACAGGCAGGTGACTATAACTAACTAGGAATACCGCTGACATGGTTTTCCTTTACCTAATTACCAATACACACACACATCTCCAAACCTATACAAATGTCGAGATGTGAAAGCAACTAACCAACCATGATGAATACATCTAAATACCACAACTAGAGTACGATAGGAAGTAAAGGAAGGTAAATATGACCAAATACAAGACCCCCACAAAGTTTCTAAAACACAAGTAATGAAAGTAATATGTACTGAGACTACTGTAAAAAAGATGTAATAATACACATCAGTCTCTCTGGACTCACTAAGCACTGTACGGTCCTGCTCCATCTAAGAATTTGTCAAAAGGTCGAATCTCTTCAAAATAAAAAAAACATGCGGGAAATCCCGTGTAGGGGTGAGTAAAAAAATACTCATTAAGACACCTCCAAACCACAAATAATACAAAAATATAGAATACATTCAACTCTTCGTAGGTATATGTCTACATCACATATAAAAATAATATCTAGATATACTCAAAAAATCCACACAGTCTAGAGGTAAGTCACAACCATAGTATACCAGCCTAGGATTCTAACACAAAGGATCCATGAAGCACTCATCTGGTAGAACACACTTTTGAGTTTAATATCAATGATGAAATCTATTTGAGAGGTTATTCTCATTGGTCATCATCATTATAAGTACACATTGATGGTTTGAAAAGAATTGATACACATATGAGGAATACTCTAAAGGCCATGGGATGATACCTACAACTCAATCTTGATTAACCTTCTAAGTATAGGATCGGTTCCCAAGTAGTGTTGGTCATGAAGATACCAAGAACCCAACCTAGGATATGAATATGAATAAAGGATCTCACTTCAGGCCACATAGAGAGATTTCAATGACTATATCCAAGAATTTATGTTGAATATTTCACTATCTAAGTGTACGAGATGATTCCACATTAACCCTAAGGGAAAAGATAAGGGGAAAACCCAAACAAAAATTGTCCAAAATATAATGGAAAATGGATCTGATCCATGTATAAAAGAGTGCACATCATGTTTTAGGGGTCACATTCCATGTCCCTTAACCCCGGGTCCTACCCGTGTAAATGGACCATGTCTTCATCCAGGGTCCATGTAGATGTACATAGTGTGTAGGCTACCCATGTATTCTACCCATGTGAACGTACATGGATTCATCCCATGTAAATTTGATCTTGTACCGGTACATGGCATAGCCCATGTACCTAGTCTAAGACATGTCTATGTGGGGGATTACACGACATTCTTTAACCCATGTACTCTACCCCATGTTCATGTAACTTTGAGGTACATGTCGATTATATAAGGAGGTACCACACATTGTGGGATTGGGGTCACACACTGTATGATTATTAAGTTCCTCTAAAACCCTATCCTCTTATCAAGGGGCCACAGACCTTGTAATCTCATATTACCCGATGTGTGGATATGTATTTCTTAGAAACCCTCGATCTTTATTCCGTGCATGCTTGCACCAGAACCACCTTGAAATCCAGAAACAATCATTCAAAAAAGTGTTGATATACCATTGATGAACCCTACCATTACTATTCTCCAAAGGCTGACCTTTGAATCCATTCATAAATGGGATTTTATTCATCCTGATCACCATCCACCCATCCCTCTTAGAATTGGGGTTTTCCAAGATGGTCTAATCCCTTATTTTCTACCACCATCGCACCTCCATTACATTGTTCCGCATCTGGATATACAATCTTGTATCATTATACCAAGCACTAGGTGCACAATGATTAAATCATTGGTATCTTTTGATCCCTGGGCCAGAAAAATATCACCCACGGTGAATGAAGAAAATGGTGAATAAATTCATAAGAACTATCTAGAGGAACAAACTTCGATCGATGTTTGTGTTGATCTCATATAATTTTCATTATAACAGAAATCGAATAATCAATAAACATGAAGAAAATCTCACAAAACCCAATTAATTTAACCTGTCCTGATTGTTCCATGTTCATTATAGGAATCAATAATGGGGAAGATTTCAAAACAAAAAAATCACCCTACCTAGATTCAGATCGATCACTGACAAATAAAGAAGTTGTTTCATTTTCATTGGTTAGATCCTTTGATTTCATTATGCATTGATCATCGATCCACAATCTGGTTATCATTCACCTGAATGGAATCCTCCAATTCTCTCCAATAGATCTCCACTGGTTTCCAACATTATGCGACTAATCCTGAGATTTATACATAATATTCTATTTAAATTCTAACTAATTTCTACTTCAAGAATCAAAATAAAATGATTCATTTCAATTATTTTATTCATTTCCACACTCATGATGATTTTTCCAGAAAAGACCTATGCCGAAAAAGGTTAACTCACACCGAGGGGAAATCCACATTCTGAACTCAATAGTTTCCTCATATTTCTTATCTAGGAACTCATTTAAAAGTTATTTCACTTTTTTAGGAAAACTATGTGCATGTGATATTTAATATATCTGAAATATTTAAAAAAATATTTTGGGTAGACCAAGCCCAAAACTTTCTTGTCATCTCATCACCTGATCTCGAAAATAATTCATATAATATCAAAAAATAATTAATGGAAAATAAAATAAATTACATTCTTCCCACCTTGGGGAATTATGTCCTATGAAATACAAAACAAGGGATACACAAAATGATATCGTATTGATAAAAAATTTGAGCATCTTACTCCCATGTGATCTCCTAATGATTCATATGCTATCACCAGACACACACCAAAGGAATTTCTCAAACAAAAATTAACCTCTCCAAGTGATCCTCGATCTCTACAAGTTACTCAACAAAGGTCTCATGTAATGACTTGCCCCAGTTACCTAGAGTTGGTGGATTATTAGAAAACATTGGCATGATACAAGGAATCATGTCCTGTTAGACCAATCAGTTTAGTAGCCTTGGAGGTACTAGATACATTCATAAGTTTTTCATTACATCATGAAATAATAACATCAACAACATTTAGTCCCCTTTTGAACAAATTTATATCCTTAGCCTATCCCTATAGGGAAACCGTAAAATACTTCTTCACATCCTAGGAAAAATAAAACATAGAAAGGGGTGACCTCAGATGCTCTGTAAGGATAACAATATAACAGAAACTTTCCTAAATAAGCATAAACATTTAGAGAAATGTATAAGACTAAAACAAAATCCTTTTAAGCTTAAAATTGAGTATAATATGGAAAAGATAAAATCAAATAATTCCATTTACTTATTAACATGGATATTCTACTAGTCAAATAATCACATGCAATATCAATATCCACTTTCATAATAATGGAATGCATAATTCCAGACTTCATAACCACATAGTCAAGGCCTTGTGCTAAGACTAAAAATTAGATTTTGTCAAGGCCTTGTGAGAAGACACTATTTTGTCTCATGAGACCTACTGGTGCATCTAAGAGCTATAATAGACTCCACTTGTCACTAACTAAGTCCAATGTATTCCTCATATGAAAAAGTATAAACATAACATAAACATTCGTATTAAAACTAGCATACAAAATGTCAATAATTTATCCATAAACCGTGAATGTTATAGGAATAACACATCAACAGTAAATCATATCACAAAACCTTTAATACAATATGGAAGATTGTATCATAATAAATCAACTTCAAACAATCTTAAAATCTATCAAATGGATGTTGACATAGATGAAATAAAAACTGTTTTTAGAGAAATATCTCTTTCTATTTTGAAATCATTTAAAATTCATACAATTATAAAAGAAAACATTTATTTTGAAAATATTCTTATAATCTTATAAGGGATTCTTTGAAGATTTTATAACAGCAGAAAATAGCCACACTTTCCATATAATTTAAAAAACATTCTTACCTTAATTTTTTCAAAAAGGTCATAAAGTACATTGTTTGGAAAATGATGGAAAGATTCCTTTCAAAATATATATGGTCAAATAAGGGTAAAATGACTTTAACCCATATTCTAGTAAGTAGTATAAAATGTTTTGAATTACATTTTTAAGAAAACACGAATGTGGATGATAAAGAGGTCCAAGTAGATACTTACGTATTAACAACCTTGGATAAGTAAAAAGATTGTAGAATTAACCCTTAGATTGTACCTTTTCATAGTAGATGGTATATTAACATCTTGTATAATATTTAAAACATTGTTGTTAAATTATACAATAACTATATACATAAATATAATATCTTATATGATCTTATAATATTTCTTTTTAAATAATATTTTAGTAGTATCATCGCTTCGGGTGTTAACTGATTCGTTTTCCTTTATATTCTTGGTTACGTAAGCCATGATTGTTATGGATAGGATGAATTTGATTCATATACCAAATGATATTATATGCATAAACATTATTTTTAATCATAAAAAGAATATTATTCTTGAATTATTACGATGGGGAATGAATCTCATCGTGTTCGTGGAGATGGTAATCCGTGCGTACGCACGAGCGAAAATATCATTATATTGATGGTGGAATAGTATGTAATTGGATGGTATATAAAATATAAAAAATCATTAACATGTTATATTAAATATTTATATCAGTTATACTCATTATTATACCCATTCAAATAATGAATTGTTTGAATAAAAAACTACCCCACGACATGGAGACGGTAATCTGTACGTACACAACTATAATGACTTTTCATGTGCTCTCCACCCTAAAGGATCCTAAATATGTTATTTATAATCTGGAAAGAATCATTGTTTCCTTTGTTTGGGATGGGAAAATGGAGTGTGATTTCCACTGGGCTTCTAGGAACCGCATGTCGAGATCTATACAGGAAGGCGACATCAACTTGAGGAGTGTTCACAACACAATGCAGGGGATCCATGCCAAGTTCACGTGGGATGCCTTAGTTGGCCATTATTTATGGGGAAGTTCCATGCATGCTCATTAAGGCCGTGACTTGAATTTGCAGAGCCTCACCCATATGTGTATTGGAAGTTGGTTCACCCTCACATCGACTTGTTGTGTAGCCATTCGAAGTGGATCGTGGGCAGAGGTGATTTGAACTTCTGGCTCCATGATTGGGGTGTCGGCCGGCTGTGGTTCCCAGGATTCCTGGCTCCGTTTATTTCTTTCCACGAGGCAGCCCACTACCCCCTTTTTCCTAAGGCTATTTTGAACGCTAGCCAGCGAGAAGACTTCAACAACATCGTGCTCAGCAAGGAGCTGGAAGACCTAGTCTTCTCTGCCTCTCCTTCAGGCTCGTTTGCTGTCAAGGACTTCTGGCAGCTGAGATCAGCTCCAAATAGGGATGATCACTTGGGGGAGATGATGTGGTGTAAGGAGGTGCCATCAATGATTCATTTCTTTCTTTGGCGGGTGCGCCACAATGCCCTGCCCACTGACGACAGGATTCAATGCCTTAGCATTAGCCTTGCCTCACGATGTTGGTGCTGCAATCATCCTCAGCTTGAATCGGTCAGTCATCTTTTTCTAGGAAGTGATTAGGCACAGAAAATCTGGAATTTTTCTAGGCTCCCTTCTAGAAATCAACATGACAATGCTACGCTCGACAACACTCTTTCCTCTTGGCTCATGGGCTTGGGTGTGCAAGGGTCGGAGAGGCTTGGATGTGTGCCGATCATTCTGGCAGGGTGTTGGACAATATGGAATGAAAGGAATGATGCATGCCACAGAAGCTTTCTAGGAATTCCCTCCAGCATTGATTTTAAGTTGAGGAACACCCAGCTGGACTTGGTCAGCCTGTGTAAGGGTTGCATGGATGCACCTTCAATCAGGGGGTTTAGGACGGCTCTGATCATTTCCAACTAGGTGAGTACGCAAGGGTAGGGGAATTGGGTGTGATGGCATCCTCCATGTGAAGGTTTGAAACTCAACATGTATGGGTCTCTTCTTAATAGAACGATGCAAGGAGGAGGGGTTGTTTAGGACCGGAGGGGTTCCATCATAACTGCATTCTCGGCCTGCTTTGGCGAGGGTGACGTTCTTCAGGCGGAAACACTGGCCATGGTCACCAGGCTTGAATTATGTGAACAATGGTGCATCAGCCTTGAAGAGGTGGATACAGACTCCCTTACCCTTTATAATTTTCTTTTGAGTAAGTTCAAGGGCCCATGGAATATCACTTACTACATCCAGAAATGTAACCTTCTCTTGGGCGCAAGGACCGGCATTTCTCACACTTGGCGGGAGGGGAATATGATGGTGGACTTCTTGGCTTCTAGGGCTCCTCCGAATCGAGGCACAACCTACTTCTTGTGCCTGGGTTCCTTTCCCCATGAGGGGATCCATTTCATTGTTAATGATGCTCTCAGTCTCCATTACTTTCATCCCCCATCACTCTTCTTTTGTCTGGCCTTTCGGCCTCTTGATAATCAATAAAAATTCTTATTTTCAGGTCAGGAATATAGTTGTACCATTTTTATAATAACATCACAATATATAAAAGATATGGGAGTTATTATTTTATAATGGAAACAATAAAGAAAGAGGAAGTGTAAGAAGAAAAGAACTTGAAAGAGGTGAGGAAATATTTACCTCTTCTTTGGGTTCCTTATTTTGATTTGATCAAAAGGGACCCATACGTTGGCTTTCTGATCAATTAAAAAACTCTATAATGAATAGAGGAAAGTTGGGATGATATTTGGGTAGGGTTTGGCCAAGCCAAAAGGCTTTGGAGGTGTAAAATTAAGAGAAGGGGAAGTTCCCTTTTATAAGAGAGGTGAGGGTCACTTTAGGAAAAGATTGAAATATTATTTTATAATAAAATAATTTTTGATTTATAATGGCTCCAAAATAAATTATTTAAATTCTAAAGTCGGGATGGATATAAAACCTCTCTACCAATATGTTTTAAACTGGTTTATGTCATCATATTAACCTTATCTTTTAGATTTAACTCTAAGTTAAATAGTTTGACATTTACCATGTCTCTTTGTATTTTTATATTATGTGGTTAATAAACTTAGTATAACTATAAAATAAAACCCCATATGGTTAATTATTAATATATATAATCTTATCTAATCCCTTATTCTGAACCATATATTTTTAGGAATATTGTATCAATTAATAATATAATATTTCTTTTAAAAACTCAATTATGTCAATTATGAAACTATTTAGTATTTGATTTTTTTGAAATCCATAAAAACTGTATCACTTAGAATAAAATTTATTTAACCAACCCTAACATGTCATATTAACCTAGAAAATTCGTGGAATTCATCATAAGTCTCAATTTACATTTATTTTTATATTTATAATATCAATTATTTTAATATTTCATTAATAAGGTAATTATTGTATCATCATTGTGTAACAAATAAATTAAATTATATAATGTCTAAAAATTATAAATAAAATACCATTATGTAAGAAATCCTTTTATATTTCTACTGAATATTTATAGTCTAATTTTTATAGTGTGTAACCCTATATTAAAAATGGTTTAGTTATTAAACATTGAATTTAACTCTTTTAACTCTTCTTTAAATAAAATAATAAAGAATGTCCATATCAAATCCATGTGGACAAAAGAGGATCATATTTTATTCCTAAGGTTTTTTTGGTAGAATTATACTTATCCAATATAATTAGGACATGTGTTAGGGTAATTGTGATATCCTTTTTACCCTTAATTACCCTATTTACATTTTAACCGTGGAAAATAAAAGTCAAAAGATACTATTCACCAAAAATTATTTTCATCTTATTGAATCACATTTTACGTACTGATATTAACTGTGTCTCTCAGATTTTTGAAATTCAACTCACTAAAGTACTAAAATTAAGGTTTATACAAATTTCCAAAAGCTCCTAGGAGGTGGGTAAAAGAATGTAAGAAATTCGAATAAATTTTATATATCTAAAATTGTTATAAAATGACTCCAATGAATTACGTTGAACATATATAGGTATTATGTATCTATTTTTACTAAAAATAAATTAAAATAAAAGTTAATTATTTAAATAAAAAGTTGGTTTTAACCCATAATGTAGTGTTGTTTCACTATTCATCAAAAATTAAAAGTTTTCAGAAAAATGCCAAAAATTCACCCTAAGATAATTTCGATATTCCAAACCCAAAAATGACATCTGTTTTTAAAGATACAAATTATAAAATTTCAAAATGTGGGTATTAATATTCATTAAGGCTAGTTTGATTGGTTATGGTGTGTTTGAACTCGAAATTGAGTACAACACTAGCTGTTGTATTATTCAAAGGGAAACATACTGTGGAAAATTGGGGTGTCACATTCTCACATATTTAAAATAATTTCATCCTCAAAATTTATAGAATATTACTACATAAAAATATTCTAGTGGTTCTTCATCATAAGTTCCTCGGGTTCCCACATTGCCTCTTCCATCTTATGGTTTTTCGATAGAACTTTTACCAGACGAGTCGTCCAGTTTCTCTGCACTTATTCTCATGTATCTAGAATCTTGAAAAGATCTTCATAATAAGAAAAATCTGGTTCCAGTTCAATTTCCTCGTAGGTGTGTACATGCGTTGGGTCATGCCTGTATTTTCTCAAGAGTGATATGTGGAACACATCATGAGCTTTGGAGAGACTTTGATGCATTGCCAAATGGTATTCCACAACACTAATACATTCTCGAATTTCGAAAGGACCGATGTACCTAGGATTTAATTTACCCTTCTTACTGAATCATATAACTCCCTTCTATTGAGATACCTTCAAGAAAACATGATCTCCTACCTAAAATTCCAAATCCTTATATCAATTATCAGCATAGCTCTTCAACCTACTTTGAGAAACTTTAATGTGGGTTGGGATAACCTTCACCATTTCCATCGTTTCCCTAACAAGTTCTGGGCCTACGAGTTTTCTTTCACCAACATCATCCCAACAAGTTGGTGTGCGACATCTCTTTCCATATAACGCTTCATTTGGTTCCATTTGAATACTTGAATGGAAGGTAGTGTTATAGGGAAATTATGCCAGAGGAAAATATTGATCCCACATACATTGAAATTCAAGTGAGATAGATCTCAACATGTCTTATATGGTTTTCATAGTCCGTTCTAATTGTCCATCGGTTTGAGGGTGGTAAGAAGCGCTCAAACGAAGTTCAGTATCCAGGGCATTCTGAAGACTTATCCATAATATTAATGTAAAATGAAGATCACGATCAAAAACAATCTATAGGGGTACTCCATGAAGTCTTTCAACTTCATTAATATACAGTTTTGAGAAACGTTTAAGTGATAAATCTTCTCTTATAGCATGAAAATGTGCTGACTTGGTAAGAAAATCAACAATGAACCAAATTTCATCATTCTTTCTAGGAGTCTTTGGTAGTACCATGAAACATTCCATAGTAATATCATCCCATTTTCACTCAGGTATGGGAAGAGGTTGCATGACTCCTCTAGGAAGTTATCTTCCACCTTTCACTTGTTGGAAAACCTTACATCTAGACACAAAATCAACAATCACCCTATTCATGTTATCCCACCAAAAATGTTCTTTCTAATATCTATACATCGTAGTGATACCAGGGTGTATAGATAAATTTAAGCTATGAGCATCATCTAACAATTCCTTTTTCAGATCAGGTATATCGGGAACACAAAGTCTCTTCCCAAATTTCTAAATCTTGTATTTATATATGAAGTCGATCAATATCCCATCATTCACAGTATTAATTTTCTTTTAAAACTCCTCCACATCATCCTACGAACTTTTCATCCTTTCTAGTAAAGACGGTTTGGAAGCCATTTGAAAAAGTATTGATGTTTCACCTTCCATGATTATTTCCATATCCATTTTTACTATATCTAAGAAAATAAGATCCCTTTCAACTCTCATTTTGTTAACAACTCCATGATCTTTTCTTCTCAAAGCATCTTCCATCTTATTTTCCTTCCCCGGGTAGTAGTGTATTGTGCAATAATAATCCTTGAGTTGTTCAAGCTATCTCATTTTCCTCATGTTGATTTCTTTTTGTGAGAAAATATACTTCAAACTCTTGTGATTGGTATAAATCTCACATTTTTTCACCATACAGATATTGTCTCCATATCTTCAGAGAAACAATTATAGTTGCAAACTCAATATCATGATTGGTATAGTTTTGGTCATGAATTTTTAGTTGTCGTGGTGCATAGGCAATAAATCTATCATTCTACATAAGGACACAACCTTGTCATTTCTTTGAAGCATCACTATAAATAACAAACCCATTCTTCCCTAATGGTAGATTCATGATGGGAGCATTGAGTAATCTTTTCTTAAGTTATTCAAAACATTCTCACACTCTTTTGTCCCAAAAAAATAACCCCTTTACGTGTGAGCTTGGTTAATGGGTTTTCCAATCATGCAAAATTCTAGACAAAACTCCAATAATAACCTACTAAACCAGTAAAATTTTGTAACTCAGTTATACTCGTCGGTGATGTACATTATTTTATTGCCTTGGTCTTTGAAAGATCAATAGAGATTCCATCCTTAGATATAATATGGCCAAAAAAAGAAATCTTCTGAAGCCAGAATTCACACTTGCTAAATTTACAAAATAATTCATTTCTTCTAAGAGTCCACAGGATAATACGCAAATGATTTTCATGATCTTTATAGATTTTAGAGTATACCAAGATATCATAAATTAAGACAACTACAAATTCATCAAGATATTCCTTGAAAACTTTATTCATTAGATCCATGAAGACAGAGGGTGAATTAGTCAATCAAAAATGCATTACTGTAAACTCGTAATTCCTGTACCTGGTTTGAAATGCTATTTTCGGAATGTCTTCCTTATTCACACACAACTGATGATATATAGATCAAAGGTAAATCTTTGAAAAATGTTGAGCTTCATGAATTTTGTCGGATAAATCATTAATACGAGGTAGGGGATACTTTTTCTTTATTGTTATAGCATTGATCTCCCTGTAGTCAATGTACAAACTCATAGAATCGTCTTTCTTCCTAACAAAAAGGATAGGGGCTCCCCATGGAGAAACACTAGGGCAAATAAATCCCTTATTACTCAATTCCTCTAGTTGATTCTTTAGTTCCACTAATTCCATAGTGGACATTCAATAAGAGGTCTTCGATATGGGCCTTGAACTAGGAATTAAGTCAATGGAAAACTCAATTTCTTGTTCTGGAAGATGTCCAGGTAAATCCTCTGGAAACACATCAACATATTCTTGCACAATAGGTATATCCTCTATTCAAAAATTCTTTTCCTCACCCATAATTATTCCATTCTCTTCCACAATAATTTAATTTAGAAGAGCTAATGGGGGTGGATCCAGATAAGAATCAGGTGGTGATGTTTCTGATCTAAAGATAAGGTACTCCTTATCATCATCAAAAATTGTAACCTCCTTCTTCTTACAATAAATTTTCACATCATTGTCTATAATCCAATCAATTACAAGGATTATATCAAATTCAATCATTGGTATGATGATGATATCCACAGATAAAGAACATTTATATGCCCTAATGGGAATTGATTCACAAAACATTATTGTGATGATACGTTCCTTAGGTGTTTTTACTAACAAATACCTTGATAAGTCAAATTGAAAATATCTAATTTTATTTAAAAACCAGGAAGATATGAAACAATGCAATGATCTAGAGTCAAATAAAGCATTGGCTGAACTTGGGGAAACCATTAAATTACCTGGCACCATGTCTTTCTGAGATTCAACCTCATCAGTAGTGATCTCATAATCTTGGTCTTGATCCCTTGGCCTTTTCTAAGGTCAGATTCCCTAACGCTTAGGACATTCATTTTCATAATTCCCCATTTCTCTACAATTGTTGAATTCAACATTGGCAGCCTCTTTCTTCCCCTTGCAATCACGAGCTTGGTGGCCATTTTCACCACACTTGTAACATACTCACATTCCCTTCAGGCAAGTACCGGGGTGTTTCTTACCACATTTACCATAGTATGGATATTTAACTTTTTTCTTTCTTCCCCTTATTTAAATTTCTAGAGTGTTTAACATATCTATTTTTCTCTTTCATTTCTTTAAATTCATAAGACTTAGATAATTCCTTTTATGTATTTATAATGTATGAGAAAATATCTTCATATGATGAGAAGGATTGTTAAACTAATGCTCGACAAAGAAATGGTTTTTACCCATAAATGAATCGATCAATCTTACTCCTTGGGTTATGTATATAATCTGTAGCATGCCATGCTAATCTTGTAATGTTAGCCTCATATTTTGCGACATTCTCATCCGCTTTTTGTCTCAGACTCAAAAATTGACTTTCCATATCTGCTCGATGGTCATGAGGAAAGTATTTTTCTAAGAAAATCTCTTTAAACTTCATATATTCCATATCTTATACTTCATCATATTCCTTTGTGTTTTAATTCAATGACCACCATTGATCTGCATCTCTTGTGAGCCAATAAACTGTCATGACAACTTTTTCCCTTTCACTACTCCCCAAAGAGTGAAATATTTTCTCTAAGGAATTTATCCATTTCTCAGCTACTAATGGATTTTTACTCCCATTTAATGTTGGTGTTTGTTGCCTTATGAAGTGTTTTAACATTGATCCTCCACATTTTGGATCAGGGTACTCCATACGGGTAAGGTTATTATTCATAACCTGAGTGAGTTTTCCTAGTATGGTGATAAGCTGATCATGACCAATTGCTTTACCAACACCAATATAATTATCTTGAGTAGGCGGGAAATACATACATGGATTACGTGAATTGATATGGTTTCCATTCCTTCCACTAGGCTCTATTTCTAAACAATGGAATACACTATATTAGTTTATGAATAGCAATACATAATTCCAAACTTGTAAAATAGTTAGAAAAAATTGAGCAGTTTAGGAATATAATCCATAATCAAAAAAAATATTTGATAAAGTATATACTCATAAACCCTTCATAATGCTTTCTAAAAAATGAGAGTTATCCTTAGCATATTCCCCAAGAGTATCATAACCAAGAGTGCATCAAGGCCCATTATCATGCACCAGTTCTCGTTTGAGTCTAGATCAAAGCAGTGTTTTGGGGGTTTATCCATAGGTACATCTGTGCCAGAGCTGCCTCTACCTGGTCATATCTAGATAGGGATTTATTTCTTAGAAAACTCACAAAATCTCTACAATACCAAAATACTTGGATGCTCTTCTATACTAATCCTTGAAGTCTATCTTAGTGTAATTTCCTCTAATCGGAGTTTTTCTAAATCTAGCTTCCAACGTTTGTACTAAACTTCATCTGATACCAACTGTAACTCCACAAACCCAATTACCCAGAGTCGGTGCATTATAATATAACAATGGAATGATACAAGGAATCATTTCCCAAAAGACCGATCAGTTTAGTAGCCTTGGAAGTACTAGATTCATTCATAAGTTTTACATTACATCATGAAATAAAAACATCAACAACATTTTATCCCCTTTTGATCACACTTATATCATTATCTTATCCCTACTGGTCAACCATAAAATACTTCCTCGTATCCAGGGAATAATAAAACATAGAAACGGGTGATCTTAGATGATCAGTAAGGAAACAAATATAGCGGAAACTTTCGTAAATAAGCATAAACATTTAAGGAAATGTATAAGACTAAAACAAAAGCCTTTTAAACTTAAACATCAGCATTATATGGAAAATATAAAATCAAATAATTCCATTTACTTATTCACATGGATATTATACTAGTTAAATAATCACATTCAATATCAATAGCAACTTTCATAATGATGGAATGCATAATGCCGGACTTCATAACCACATAGTTGAGGCCTTGTGCCAAGAATACAAATAAGATTTTTTCAAGGCCTTGTGACAAGACACTAGTTTGTCTCATGAGACCAACTAATGCATCGAGGAGCCATAGTGGGCTCCACCTGTCACTTACTAAGTCCAATTCATTCCTCATATGAAAAGTCTTAAACATAACATAAACATTCATATTAAAACTAGCAAACGAAATTTCAATACTTTGTCCATAAACCATTAATGGTATAAGAATAACACATCCACAGTAAAACATATCACAAAATCTTAAATACATTATGGAAGATTTGTATCATAATAAATCAACTTCAAACATACTTAAAATCCATCAAAAGGATGTTGATATAGATGAAATAAAAACTTTTTTTTAGATAAGTATCTCTTTCTATTTTGAAATCATTTAAAAGTTATATAATTATAAAAGAAAAAATTTATTTTGAAAATATTTTTATAATCTTTTCATGGAAGCTTTGATGATGTTATAATGGCAGAAAATAGCCGTACTCACCGGATAAGTTAAAAAAACATTCTTACCTTAATTTTGTTGAAAAGGTCATAAAGTAACTTTTATAGAAAATGATGGAAATATTCCTTTCAAAACATAAATGGTCAAATAAGTGTATAAATTACTTTAACCCATAGTCTAGGAAATAGTTAAAAATTATTTGAATTACAGTTTTAAGAAAACACAGATGTGGATGATAATGAGGTCCCATTAGATACTTACGTATTAACAACCTTGGATAAGTAAAAAGATTGTAGAATTAACCATTAACTTTTAATTTTCCTTAGTATATGGTATGTTATCCTCCTATATAATAGTTAAAACATTGTTATTAAATTATACAAGAACTGTATACATAAATATGATATCCTATTTGATCTTATAATATTTCTTGGTTAATAATATTTTAGTAGTATCATCATTTCGGGTGTTAACTGATTCGTTTTCCTTTTTATGGTTGGTTACATAAGCCTTTTTTTGTTATGGATAAGATGTATTTGAATCATATACTGAATTATATTATGTTGATAAACATTGTTTTTAATCATAAATTTAATATTATTATTGAATTATTATGATGGGGAATGAATCTCATCTCGTTCGTGGAGACGGTAATCCGTACGTATGCATGAGCGAAAATATCATTATATTGATGGTGAAATAATATGTAATTGGATGTTATATCATATATAAATAATAATTAACATGTTATATTTATTATTTAATTCAGTTATACTCATTATTATACCCATCCAAATAATGAAGTGTTTGAATAACAAACTGCACCACCATGTGGAGATGATAATATTTACGCACGCACGTATGGTGACTTTGTCATTTATAAGATGGATAGAATAATGAATATTATTATTCCATTTTTATTGTAAAATATCATTATATATAATATATTGGATTTATTATTTTATAATGGAAACAACAAAGAAGGAGGAAGTGGAAGAAGAAAAGAACTTGAAGGGGTGATGAAATATTTACCTCTTCTTCGGGTTCTTTATTTTGATTTGATAAAAAGGGATCCTTAGGTTGTATTTTTAACCAAAGTAAGGCCTATATGATGAAGGGAGGAAAGTGGGGAGGATATTTTTGTAGGGTTTGGCCGAGCCAAAAGGCTTTGGAGGTGTGAAATTAAGAGAAGGTGAAGTGCCCTTTTATAAGAGAGGTGAGGGACACTTTATGAAAAGTTTGAAATATTATTTTATAATAAAATCATTTTCGGTTTCTAATGTCTCAAAATGAATTATTTAAAGGATAAGTAGGGTATGGGTCAAACACCTATAAACTAATATGTTTTAGATAGGTTTATTTCATCATATTAACCTTATCCTTTTTATTTAATTCTTAGTTAAATAGTTTGACATTTACCATGTCTCTTTGTATTTTTATAGTATATGGTTAATAAAATTACTATAACATGGAAAGAAAACCCCAAGTGGTTAATTATTAATATATATAATTTTATATATTTCCTTTTTACGAACCTTATATTTTTATTAATATTATATCAATTAATAATATAATATTTTTTTTAAAAACTCAATTATGTCAATTTTGATACTATTTAGTATTTGATTTTTTTGAAATCCATAAAAACATTATCAACCCAATAAAAATTATTAAACCAACCCTAACATGTAATATTAACATATAAAATTAGTGTAAGTCATCATAAGTCTCAATTTACATTTATTTGGATATTTATAATATCAATTATTGTAATATTTCATTAATAAGGTAATTACTGCATCATAATTGTGTGATAAATAAATTAAATTATATAATGTCTAAAAATTATAAAAACATACCATTTTGTAGTAAATATTTTTATATTTATAATTAATATTTATGGTAGAATTTATATTGTGTTTATCCCTATATTAAAATTGGTTTAGTTATTAAACCTTGAATTTACCTCTTTTTACTCTTCTTTAAATAAAATAATAATAAATGTCCTAATCTAATCCAAGTGGACCAAAGAGGATCATATTTTATTCCTAAGTTTTTTTTGATCAAATTATACTTATACAATATAATTAGAAAATGTTTTAGGGTAATTATCATATCATTTTTTCCCTTAATTACCCTATTTACTTTTAAACGTGGTAAATAAAAGTCAAAAGTTACTATTCACCAAAAATTATTTTCATCTTATTGAACCACATTTTAATTAATGATATTAACCGTGTCTCTATTATTTTTGAAATTAAACTCATATAAGTGTTAAAATTAGGTTTTACACTAATTTGCAAATGCTCCTAGGAGGTGGGTAAAAGACGGTAAAAAGTTCGATAAATTTTTATATATCTGAACTAATTATAAAATGACTCCAATGAATTATGTTGAAAATATATAGGTATTATTTATCTATTTTTACCTAAAATAAATTAAAATAAAATAACTAATTATTTAAATAAAATTTTGGTTTTAACCAATAACGTAGTGTTTTTTCACTATTCATCAAAAATTGAAAGTTTTCAGAAAAATACCAAAAATTCACCCTAATCTAATTTCGATATTTTGAATCCAAAATTGAATTCAATTTTGAAAGATAAAATTTATTAAATTTTAAAAATTGGGTATTACTATTGATGGTGGCTATTTTGATTGGTTGTGGTGTGTTTGAACTCGGAGTTGCGTACAACAAAAGCTATTGTATTATTCAAAAGGAAACATACCATGGAATATTGGTGTGTTAAATCGCTTCATCATCAATGTCCATATTTCTTTAGTTGATAAATTGTGATGTTTCATGCATGTACTTCGTTAGACGTGACACATGGAAGCCATTATGTACCTGGTCTAACTTTGGAGGTAGAGCTAAGCGGTATGCAAACTTTCCAACTCAACATAGTATTTGTAAATGGCCAATAAACATCAATGATATCTTACCACCAGGGTCAAATATCCACAATATAGATCTAGGTGAAACTTATAGGAACTTGTGGTCTCTTTCATTGAACTCTAAAGGCCTTCATTACCTATCATCATAAGACTTCTGAGGGCTCTACGAAGTCTTCATCTGCTCTTAGAGGATCCTCACCTTCTAGGTTGTAACATGCACCAACTGTAGGCACATGAGTGTTGACTCTCCCATGTCAGTCATGAAATGTGGTGACCGATAGGTTTTCTCATATAAAGCCTCTAATGGTTCCATACCAATGGTGTAATGGATGTTGTTTTGTACTTAAACTTCAATAGTGGTAGGTGATCCTCCCAAATTTTGCCAAAGTCTATCATGAAAGCTTGCATCATGTCCTCTAGAACCTAAATGGTCCGTTCAGTTTCATTGTATTTTTGGGGGAAAAATACATTGCTCAACCCTAACTATGTCCCAAGATACTCATTTAATCCCTTCCAAAGCTGGGATGTGATGCGGACATTTTGATCAGAAATGATCATCGATGGAACTCCAGAGAGTCGGACTATCTCCTGAACATAGAGACGTCCCAAGCTCTCTACTCAACTCTGCAACAAAATAGCTAATAATTGGACTAAATGGGAGAGTCAGCCTATGATTACCTATATGGAATAAAATCCACTATAAATTTATGGTAATTACATCATGAAGTACATAGATATCTCTTCCCACTTCCATTCTAGGACCTCAAGGTGTTGATCCAAACATGCTGGAACTTGGTGCTCAACCTTCACTTGCTGAAAAGTGTGGCACTGATATACAAAATCTGCAACTCCTTTCTTCATCCCTAGAAACCAAAACTGGCATTGGAGGTCCAAGTACATCTTTTTCACAATGTACCTCCAAAGGAGATGTGTCAATGTACATCAGCACCTCCTCCTACAATGTCACTGGTACCATCATGCATCCTCTAAAAATAATGTCATGCTACCCACCTTTAATCTATCATGAGAATTCCCTATGGGTATCTGGGTATATAGGGTCTCTCATTCAGTATCCCCAAGTTGTACCTACCTGACTCACTATGAGGGAAAATGGGTGACAACCATCAACTAGAGGTAAGTTTCTCCATCTCCACCCATAAAAGATAATTATAACAAGGACAACTTCTCTAACTCCTCATTCAGAAATTATGAACAAGATCTTATGTTCAGATAATCTACTACCATGTTCCCCTTCCCAAGAGTATAGATAACTTCAAATTCACAATCCTTGAGGAACTCTATCCATCACCTCTATCTCAATTTAAGATCATTCTAAGAGAACATATACTTGGGACTCTTATGATAGTAGTAGATAATAAACCACCCACCCATCAGGTAGTGTCGCCACATCTTTAGTGTGAAGAACACCACTACTAACTCAAAATCATGGGTCATACAGTTCTACTCATGTTGTCTCAACTAGTATGAGCCATATGAAATCACTGCTTTCCTCTACATCAGAGCATAAACAAGCTTAGTTCCTGATGCATCACATAACACTATATACTTTAACACCTTCCCCTGGAAATATCATGATGGGAGTACTCATCAAACTTTTCCTCAAATACTGAAAACCTTTTTATCACCTCTATATCCACATGAAAGGTTTCCCCTTTCGAGTAAAAGCTTTCAGTGGTGATGATATTCTAGAGAAATTATGTATGAATATATGGTAATATTCCTCTAACCCAAGGGTGCTCTGCACTTCCATTACGTACTTGGGTGGCCCCCAAGATAACACTCTCTCAACCTTTTCTAGGACCAATTCCACACTATCTTCTAAGATAACATGTCCCATAAAGTGGATTACGTAAATAAAAAACTATCACATTGAGAGATTTAAATAAATGTTGTGATCTTTGAGTGTATCTAGAACTATCCTCAAGTGTCTTTTCAGCTCCTCCTTGGACGTCGGGTACAAAAGTATATCATCGATGGAGAATACCATGAACCAATTTAAGTAAGGATGAATGATCTAGTTCATGGGTCCCATGAACACTGTTGGGGAATTAATCACACCAAAGGAATCACCATGTACTCATAGTGACCATAGCGACATCAGAATTTCATATTCAATATATCCTCATCTTGTACGTGTAGCTAGGGATAGTCTGACTTGATTTCATCCTTCAAGAAACTTTAATCCCCTATCAACTAATCAAATAGGTCATCAGTCCTCTTTACTGGATACTTTTTATTTTTGGTCACCTGATTTAAGTGGAAGTAGTCCACACACAACCTCAAGATCTAGTATGTTCTCTTGGAAAACTACATTGGGGATGCCTAGGATGAAATATTGGATATAACAAAGACCTTACTATACAAGTCCTCCAACTGCACCCTCATCTGGAAAATCTCTATGGGAGCCATCTTATATACTGGAATATATATCGATGTCGTCACGAGGTGTAGATCATTGTAGAAGTATATCTCTCATTGGAGAGGTAAGCCTGGAACATCTATAGGGAATACTTTCTCATACTCCGCCACCACTGGAGGAAACTAGAAACTCATAATATCCACTACACCAAGGGTTAGTCTATCCAAAAAATGAGTAATTGGATACACCCTTCAATTCATGAGTTTATCCTATATTTTATGGGATTCCTTTTCACCAAAAAAGGAAAACTTGGTTCCATCATTATGGACACACCACACCCTTTGACTAAAATAGTAAATCTAGTCACGAACTATAGATAACCAGTCTATACCAAGGATAACATCATAAGGCGTCAATGTAACTACCAAGTGATTATAATAGAAACTGTTTCTTCTGAGATTCAGTTCAAACTACTGACACAAGTGCGTGATCACTGAGACTTCTCCAATAGGAGTCTCCAAACTTAAGGTTCGAGCCCAATGTTCAAATATAATCTATAATTCTCATAAAAGGTATGTGGAAAGAAATGTATGACTAGACCCTATGTCTATAAGTACTTTAGATAAGGAATAAAAGACACAAATCGTACCTTGAATCATTCTTGGAGCGTCTAGGTTGTAAGCTTTGACTATTGGAAGTTGTCCATACCCCTTCCCTCCAGTTCCTTAAGCCTATTGTTGACCACATAGGGGTGGTGGTGGTAGCAAGTCAAAGAATCTACCACCTCCAACTACTTTATCAGCTCCACAGACACATTTTTCACCTTGTGAACTTTCCTTCACCTATAGTTTCCTCTACCTTAGTGGCTCGTCTATGGTCTCTATTACAAATTTACAACAGGTGAAACAATCTTGTTCAATATGTCCCCTATTGTCACATGAGTATCATTGCCTCTCTCTGGGATGATTGGGCCCATGCTATGAGCCCAGAACAACATATCCTATGTCCTAGTACCACATCCTGAAATGCCTCACATTTCCATGTTCCAAAGACTAATTTCGTTTCCCTGCATCTAATGTCTCTACTTTGCTTGACCGCTACTGAAAACCACAAGTTGGATTTGTTCATCCATGAAACTATTGACCACCATAGCTCACTCTAGCACCCCAGCATATGTAGGAATTCATAGAGGTATAACACTGGCCTATATGTCTCTATAAATATCTCACTTGAAGGTCTGATCCATGAAGAATTGATCACAAACCATATCAATCAAGTACCTATATGGGCTGGTAAACCTTGATAAAGACTCAAATACAATTTTTCTTCCCTTTTGGATATATAGAAGATTTTAGATATGTATATCCCTCAAAATAGCAATGGATAACTCCTCTATAAAGAGATGATAAAACTCTATCAATGGTATAGTCACCTCATTGCAAGACTGGGTAACTAAACCCCACCATCTCCCTAATAATTCATGAAGAAGTATCACCGTTAGAACCACCATGTGATCTACTATTGCCTGAATAGTTGGAAACATTGGTTTACTACATCCTTCTAGTCCTCAACCACTTATGAGTCAGGCTCACCGTGGAACATGAGGGGTCTTTATCTATGAAACTCATGAACCATACTTAGCCTACACACCTCATTCATTGGTATTATGGGTTCCATGTGCTACTCCATAGGTGGTGGTATAGCTGGTTCACCACCTCGAGGTAACATCTCAGGAACTTTTCACTGTATCAATCCCTTATCACTGAGGGTAAAAACCTTGTGATCGTGATGTTAAATCCTATATAGCATACATTATATAGGAATACTGAAAGTAAAAAAATATGTATCACGGTCAATGAGTATATCTAGAGAGAAAAGATAAAAAGGACATGGAAACCAAAACCCATTACTATATGATACATGTACCATTTTTTTGAATGTAACTATTTTTATCTTGTACCAAGTCAAAATGAAGTAGATCAGAGTCCTGTTGTATAGATACATTGGCTTCTGCACCAACACTAGAATACCTGGCCCAAAATCCAAACTCAAAACACTTAACATTTTCGCCCCAAACCAATCTCATAGACTCTTGATCAAAAGGTATAACTCACTACTCTGATACCAATCTATCACAACCCATCCTAGAGGGTCCAATAATAAGACTCCCCAAGAACACCTATAATAGGCCAGGGGCTGGAAACTAGTGTTGCATAGGCATATCACTGACATGAGAGGCCTTATCCTAAGTACTTTTACACATGAACACATATCCTATCCTATTAAATTGATGAAATGTAATAAAATTGAACAATCATGCATGAATACTTCTAAATCACACAACCAGAGTACTATAAGAAGTAAAGGAATGTAATTGGGGCCAAATATAGTCCCTCCATTAAGAGTTTGAAACACCATTCCAACCTGAAAGTAAGTACTAAGTATGTTGTTCGAAATACAAAATAATACACCTCGGTATGTCTAGTATCACAAAGCACCATCTGGTCATGGCCCATCTAGAAATCTATCAAAACATTGATCATCTGCACAATACATGAAACGTGTGGGAAAAGCATGTGCAGTGTTGAGTATAACATACTCAGTTTGGCACCCTAAAACCACAAAGAATACAACAAAGGAGAATAATTTTATCACTATGTAGGTATATTTTTACAACACATAACAAAAATATCTAGATATACTCAATAAAAACACTAAAACTATAGATAAGTCAAAACAATAGTATACTAGACTAGGATTCTAGCTCAAAGGATCAATGAATTACTCATCTGGGATAACATACTTCTGAGTTTTATAACACTGATGATGTCCATATCAGAGGTACTACTTGTTAATTCTCATCAATGGTAGTACATTTTGAATGTCGGAAGAGAAACGATACATAGATGAGGATCACTCCAATGTACATGAAGTGATACCAAGAAATCAATCTGGATTAACATGTTAAGTAGAGGATCAACACTTGTTTTGTATAGGTCATGATGATACCAAGAACTGCACCTAGGGAGTGAAGATGAATAGAGGATCTCACATTGGGCCACACATAGGGATTCTAATGACTCTATCTGAGAATTCATGATGAAGAGTTCGTTGTCCAAGGAGTTCTAGAAAATTACATACTAACCCTTAGGGAAAGGATAAAGGGAATGCACCATAATGAAACTTTTCCATGATACAGAGGACAAGGGATACAATCCATTTATAAAAAATCACCCGACATGTAGTATAGTTCCCATGTTTTGTCACTTAACCCTGGGTCCAGCCTATGTAAATAAACCGTGTCTTTATCCCTTGTTTGTGTATATGTACATGATGTGTAGGATGGTCGTGCACTCTACCCATGGGCCCATACATGGATTCATCTCGTATACACGTGCTCGTATACTGGTACACAGATTAGTGTATGTACCTAGTCCAAGATGTGTATATATGGGGGAGTACAATGTGTTCTCTATCCTTTTTACTCCACCCCATGTTCATGTACCTCTGAGGTGCACACCAAGAATCCATGGAGGGACCATCCTCTATGTGATAGGGGTCACATACCGTGTGATACTTAAGTCCCTATGAAACCCTAGCCATAACTTAGGGGGGCACAATCCATGTAATCCCAGATTACATTCTGTATGGATTGGGATTTTCTAGAAACCCTTGATCCTTCTTCTTCATGTGCTTGTGCTACCCCTTCCATGAAATTCAGCTCCAATTTGGGTGAAAAGCATGGATCAACCCTATCCAAAAATTCCCATGGTCGTTCACTAGATTCTGAAATTCAAATCCATTTGAAAAATGGATTTTGTTCATCCTACTAACCTTCAACACATCTGGCTCGAAATTAGGGGTTTTCAAACTGGTCTGATCTATTCATCTCTACCACAGTCTCACCACTTTTGTTTCATACTAAGTCCATATCTAAAATCTCATATCATTACACCAATAAATAGGTTTTCAATTATAGATTAATTTTTATTCATTGAATTTTGGGCCAAACAAAGAATTCCCAAGGTGAACGAGGAAAATGGGGTAGAAATATGCAAGAAAATCAAGATGAATGAACCTCAATCATTGTTTTTTATCTCAATTTTTTATATTAGAACGATAATTGAATAATAAACAACTTCTAATAAAATATTCCAAAACATGATTAATCTATCCCATCCTGAAATACACATTTTCCAAAGATCAATTTGTTAGTCAATTGATCCGTGTTCATCATAGGAATCAAGAATGGGAAATAAATCCAAAAAAAAACTATCTTATCTCGATTCAGGTCGACCACTAGTAAAGAATAAAGCTGTGTCATGTTCTATGAATATATCCTTTGATTAGTTTATTTTTTGATCATCGATCAATGATTTTTTCATCATTCACCTAAGAGGAATCCACCAATTCTCTCCAATGGCTCTCCAATGGTTCTAGGGTTTTGCTGCTAACCCTAGGTTTTGTCTATAATAGTATATTTAAAGGATAACTAATCATTGCATTAATAATTAGAAATAAAAATGTTTATTATAATAATTTTATTCATCTATAAACCAGTGATTATGTTTTCTAGAAATGATCGAGGACGACCAAGGTTAATTCATTCCTAGTATAGAACCTACATTCTGAACTAAATAATGCCCTCATATTTTTGATCTGGGTAACCATTTATATGTTATTCCAATGTTTTAGAAAAAAAATCTTTCTGATGTTATATAATGTATTTTAATTTTTTATTTTGGGTACACGGGGCCTCATAATTGCATGTTGTCGTAATTTATAAGCTCAAAAATAATCTATATAATATCAAAAAGTAATAATACACGGAAAATATAATACATTACAGTCTTGGATAACTATTATCTAAAAATATCATCACATGACTGGTGTATTATCGAATAAAAAATGAAAAATAATTAATTAAATAAATCTGAAGTGTATATATAATTTCATCTTATAAAATTCTCCCACTCTTGAACAATTTATTGTTCTCAGGAAAAAAGTATCTAAATATGGATTCCAAAAAAATCTATTTCTAAAATAAGACATATTCATTACAACCAATAAAATAAAACTATGTGTAAGTAGAAATATTCAGTCCCCTGAAATAAATCTTATAGATAAAATCAATCATGGCTCATAGTTCAGTTCTTCATCAAAATTTTTATTTTTTTAATTATAATTTTATAACTACTTCTTAAATTATATTCCCATTTTCCAATTTACCTCAAAATTAATTTTCTGTCATTACTCAAGCCACAATGTCCCTGGATTTTTTATCATACCCTCAATACATGTTCTTAACCCTAGGATTTCATTGGTTCTATCTTCTCCACTTGGTAAATACAAATAAAAAATTAATCATGACTGATTAGGAAAAAATATTCATAATACTTTGAGGCTGAGGGAAGGTTGGTATAAAGTGAAAAACAAACTCTGAAGGAGGGTAATATCTAAAGTATAATGCTTGAATGTTTTAATAGTGCAACTATGTGTCTCTTCCAAGATCAAATGATGTTCATGCTCTAAAATTATCAAGTAGATCCATGATTATATTAAGTATGTATAAAAATGAACCATGTTACTTTATTATTCCATTTTTTAATTTATATTTAAAATTTCATGTTTATGGTAGACCTCACATCCATCCCTAATCCACATATGATCTATTAGAGGATTCATCGGTTTGGAAATGGTGATTTTTTCCATTCA
Organism: Viscum album; assembly: GCA_963277665.1. NCBI lineage: Eukaryota > Viridiplantae > Streptophyta > Magnoliopsida > Santalales > Viscaceae > Viscum > Viscum album. The sequence goes on along the minus strand of OY728123.1, from coordinate 2,061,101,094 downwards.
TAATACAAAAACCAATAATATTTTATTTTTCTTTCTATATTTTGTAAAAGAATATGGAAGACATAAAATACTAAAATGAATCATGGATCATATCATATTAGTAAGGTAAAAATACCACAACACATATACTCAATAAATACATTTGGTGTCCATTGGATGAATATTACCCAACACGTGTTCAAAGTATAATTATATATAATATAAAGAGTATTCTAAGAAGGGACAATCTTCTTGGAATAGTTTCATTCTAAACATATCATTCAGGGAAACTTTGGACTAAATGAATGAAAAACATTTAAGGTGGTATCAAGAAAAAGTGGCTCAAAAAATATTTCCCCAATCATATTAAAATTGAATTTTTTCATTCATAGCCTCAATATGATCTCAATACAAGTTCTAATAGGTTTACATATCTTATGTTTCTATAGAAATAAATATGAAAATATTCGTTCAGAATCATCTCAAGTATGGGAGTACGCAATCAAAAACTATTAATCACTCAAGGTATAAATCAAGTAATAAGTCATTTAAAACCAATTTTAAAAATTTAAACATGAATTAAATTTAAAATATTAGAAATTATTCTAAAAGTCTAAATATGATCAAAACAAGGAGTCAAAAAATTTCCAACCTACCTTTTTCATTTATTTAAATGGGTATAATGAGTTTTTTGGTTTAAAGTGTCATTTTAATGAAACATTTCTCCTAAATATATTTAAAAATTAGTAATCTAAGTATGTCAACAATAAATTTCATGGAAGTCTCCCCCACACTTAAAAGGAGTTGGTGTTCACACTACCCAATAAATTAGCATGGGAGAGATATCAAAAATATAGTATAGAAAAAAAGAAACGGAATTTTTGAAATTGAATTAAGGGAATCAAGATATCCTTGTATAAGGGTTTATGTAATGGGTAAATTTGGTGGATCTTGATATCAAATTTGGGTAACCTGAAAAATGTGTTAGAAAGAAAAATCTTTCATTAGATAAAACAAATATCAAAAGGGTTTAAATCTGATAATAGTGGTGAAATGGGAAGGATCACACAGAAAATAGTAATGATAAACAGCTTAGATATATTAATATATTTGGGTACAAGGAATTTCAATGTAACCAATAAACAAAAATGATAATGAAATAAAAATAAAAATTCCTAAGTATAATACTAAAATTTTGGAATGAAAAAGAAATATGGTTTTCTTACCATAAAGTGGTAACTATGGAACCAACAACTAAAATAATTGACAAAAGATCATTTGGGTGTTGTTTGTCTGCTCCAAATTCCTCTACCTCCTATAGGAACTAATGGATGTGTCATCAAGAATGCAAGGATTCTTGGAAGGATTAACCACCTCAGGAGCGTACTGATCATGAATCTGGTGTAGTAATAAAATCATATGTTCCAATAATGGTGGTGATCTATGTTGAGAATGTATCTTTAGTGAAATATCCTCAAGTTGACACTCGATCTCAGCCATATTTTGAGTCATGTGGAGTATGTGGGAAGATGTATAGAAATAGGCACATCAATTACCATATAATTGGAAGAATAGCTAGAAATGGATAATTTAATATAGTAATGAACTGAAATTTATTCCAATAAAAAGTAAATAAAAAAATATATCCCATTTATATATATAGAATAGTGATACATAAGAGAGAAATGGAAATAAAGAACCAAAAAACGTGATCACCCAGATAGTGGGAAAAAGTGGGTGAGGTGACTGGGATATACTAAGGATAATCTTAATAACTGAGCTATTCATCTAGGTTCCTCTCCAAACAAGGGTGGATACAGTTGGAATACCCTATCAATATTAGTAATGGAGAAAGAGGTGGGAGGATCAGCTCATGCAGTGGATGATGTGGTGTTATTAGATATTTGAGATGATGGTGGGCATGAGGAACTAATCAGAATAGTAGATATGTGTTTAGAATTTTTGTTAATGAATAGAACCTCCATGGATGGAGGAAGTTCTTAGACCATTCTCTGTTGGGCCTACTATGCCAAGAACTCCTACTAGGTAGTAGGGTTGTTAGCTTAGTGGGTAGGTCGGTCGAGGTCAGGGCTGGTGTAGGAATGGTAGTGGATAAAGGCCCTACTAATGGTGGAGGGTGAGCGACTTAATGGGATTTTGGGTAGGGAGGGATGGTAAATGATGGGTGAGTAATGAAAGGAATTCCCAGGTGGTGGAATACCTACTACAAGTTCACAAAAATTTACTTGTATGAGATCCAGAGGTTAGCATGATAGGATGGGGTAAAGATGGGGGTTAGTATCATTCTGTGACCAACAGGACGTCAAGTGAGAGTCCTCAAGGATTTCTAGGTTTTCAGAGGCTTAATATGAGATATAGGAGGTATATGTGGGGGTGATGATGTTGCAGACACCCTTTATTCCTCTTCTAGAGGTGAATCTTCACACTTAGGTATGTGGTTTGTATAGGGAGTTCGTACCATCATCATGTGGGCCATTTCGAACACATCGAACCAAAGAGGATGGAGAGGAGAAGTGGGATGCATGTAAGGGAGGTGGGATGAGGTTGTGGAGAGGGATTGGTGAGGGGTAGAAAGTTGTAGATAGTTGGGGTGCACATGGGTGGGATCGATGGGAGAGGGAGAGGAAAATGAGGGTGGGTGCATCGTAAACCCTTGGTTCATGAAATTTAATTTTTGTGTAAATTCATGTCACATTATATTACAAGACATGTAAAATGAAAAAATTTGTTTTTTTGGGAGTGAAAAATACACATCATGTATTGGATTACATGATATTTCATTTAGAAATTTTTTCTCCTTTGTAGTCTAGGATTTGTGGTCTTTGATTTTAGTGTACCCTCAGCTTTCCTAAATCTAGTCAATCATAATTTATCCTATGTTGACCTATACTAAGTGGCCTCCCAGTCATAACTTCTTTTAACATCGATAGTTTGAATCGGTGGAAATAAGATGAATCTCAATGTGATGACACATTCCTCATTCAATGGTTCTCGATATATCATTAATATTTTACTATTCACATTGAAGTGTGGTTCTCATCCTTTTTGAATCTTGATGGACCCATTAAACAACACTTATACGACGATGAAGGGTCTTAATCATCTAAATTGACTTGTTCCATCAGGTGTTTTTTATGCAGTGTGGTATTCCCAGAGTGAATCATCCAACATGAGTATTCGGTTGTTCTAGCTTGTGTTAATTATTTTTTACATGATTTGTTGGATTTCCCTATTTGACAATTCTACTTGACCACTTTTTTGTCGATGTTATGGAGGTCATGTGTTATAATAGTTTCTATACTTTCATATTAGTCCTTTGAAAGTATTGTTTGTAAAAAAATTTCCTCTATGACTTATGTGTAACTAATGTAATATGAACCCTAAAAATATGTTTTTATTTAAGAATGTATTCACCACTTTTATCATGTCATGAATGGTAGCTTCAACATCCACCCATTTTGAGATGTTTTCAATGAAAAACAAGATATAAAACTTTCCATGTGAATTAGGTAATGGGCCCCTAAAATATATTCCCCATATGTCGAAGACTTCAAATTCTAGGATCAGGTTTGGGGGGATCTCATTTCTCTTCATGATGGTGCCAATTCTTTGGCATCGATCATAGCTTTGGAAAACATTTCTATCATCTTGATGAAGTGTAGTCCAAAATATTGCACATTGTAGTATTTTGGATGTTATGAATTATGGTCCATGATTCTCCCCAATTGGTGATGTGTTACACATTTTTAGTAAACATTGTATCCCATCCTTAAAATGTAGTGTCACGTTAAGACACTAGAAGAGTGTTTAAAAATAAGGGTCTCAAACCTATAGTAGTGTGAGTCTTTGAATAGAAATATCATCCATTTTTTATAAGTGATGTCTGGGTAGAGTGATCTCATAGAGATATATTTTGAAATTTCTAAAAACTACAAGCATGCCTTTTTTATGATTAAGAGAGTTTCATCAAGGAATTCAACCTTGATTTCCATGTTATCAACATCAACTATAAAAATAAGTGTGAATTTGAATAGATAGACAAATATCATATTCTCATCCCCCTTTTTATCCTTTATAATGATATCAAATTCTTTTAATAGGAGGATCCATCGTATTAGTCTTTGTTTTTTATAATTTTTACTCAAAACATATTTAAGAGAATCATGGCCGGTGTAAACAATTACTTTGGAAAAAACCAAGTATCAGAAAACATTTTCAAAATAATTCAAAACTGTTAAAAGTTTCTTCTATGTTATAGTGTAGTAAACCTTGTCATTATTCAAGGTGTGACTACAATTATAAATGGTAAAAAATATGTGACTAACTCATTTTCCTAAGATAGAACCTATAGTAAAATCACTGGTGTCGTACATTAATTCAAATTCTTTATCCCTATTAGGTGAAATTATAAAGGGATAGGCCACCAAGATTTTCATTAAAATGTTGAATTCCCATCGACACTCATCAGTGAACTCGAATGAAGTATCATTTTATAATAGGTGTTTCAGGGGGTGGGAAAATTTCAAAAAATCTTTTAAGAATCATTGGTACAATCTGACATGGCCAAAAAATATTCTTATGACTTTAACAGCTAATAGCTTAGGTAAGTCATTGATCACCTTGATCTTTATTGCATCAACTTACATTCCATACTCTGAGATGTTTTTTGAGGACTATGAATCCATGGACCATAAAGTGAAATTTCATCAATTTAAAACGATGAATTTTTCTTCATATCACTACATAACTAATTCTAAATTTCTTGATTATACTGAATAATCATTTAAAACTATGAATTTGTCTTCATTTCACATACTGAATAACATGTTTCTTTAGGTGAAGGTATTGAATGGACATGGGAATGTTGTTTGGGATAATCATTTATGTCAACTACAATTTTATTATATCATGAATATCCATCCAAGAAATAATATAATTCATTTCCTGCCAGTATCTCCAACATTTGATCTGTGAAAGGTAGAGGGAAATGATTTTTTTAGGTTACAATATTTAAAATTTTATAATCCATGCCTACTCGCAATTCTGTTATGGTGCGAGTTGATATTATCTCATCTTCATCATTCTTTGCAACTTTGATACCAACTTTCTTTGTCATGAACTATAGCAGATTAACTCACTCACTAATAGAGATTGAAAAAAGTATTCATGTGTATAGTATTTCAGTACTTATTTCTTAACTACCTCCTTCATCGGTGGCGTGAGTCACCTCTGGGGATGGAATTTGGGTTTTTCTCCTTCTTATAATAAAATCATATTAGTGCATAAAGTGGGTATGATCACTTTAATGTCATGCACCCCAAGGAAAGTGACTTATTATGTCTTTTAGGACTTTGATCAACTTTTTCACTTGTATCTGTGTCAGTTCTAAGTTGATTATGAATGGTAGTGCAATTGAAGTCTCTAGAAATGAGTACTTGTGTGTGCTTGGGATAGGTTTCAACTCTATTATTAGTGGAGGGATGAAAAATGGTATTAATGATGGGATAGTTTCTATTGCAAGAGGATATATTTAATTTACTTCCTCAAGGTCATTAAATTTATTTTCATTAGGATATAATTCATCACTATCATCCTCAATGTCCATGTAGTAATTCCTCTCTTCATTGAGAAAGACATCCTGGATGTCAAAAGAATCATCTATTTTTTTCATCTTTCACTTGGTCAAAAAAACATATTCATTACCTACACATAATATAATTCTCCCTTCATTCACATATATTAGTTCCTCCCCAGTGGCTATGAATTGTTAGCCTAGTATAATGGGAACATAAAATTCTTATTCCATATCCAAAATTATGATGTCTGTAGGGAAAATGAATTTACTGATTTTGAAAAGAACATCCCAGGAATCCCTACAGAATAATTTATTGACTGGTCATCGAATTTAAGTTCCACTTTAGTTGTATTTATTTCCTTTAGTACCATCTTACAGAATAAACTCATTGTCATGAGGTAAAAATGGATCTTAAGTTCCACAGGGCTCTCCCAAAGTTTTATTCTCCTATAGTGCACGAAATTGAGAAACTATTAGGATCATTTATTTTAGGTGGAATCATTTGATAAAAAATAGAATAGTTTTTTAACTTATGGAAATGACTCCCATGTCTTCCATAGTAATATTTTTGGAGATCATTTCATTTAGGAATTCTACATAGGTAGACATTTGGGAAATATTTTTAGTAAATGTGATGTTGATATGTAATTTCTTGAAAATGTATAAAACATTCTTATAATACCCTTCAATTTTATCCTTAATTATAATTTATATTAAGGTGATTGGAGGTATGTAATCTAGTGGTGCTATGTAGATTTCTACTTTAGACTATTATTATACTGGAGGTTTTTTTGGAGGGGATGATCCCAAATCTTTTTCCATATCAGTTATATTCACAATTTCATTATCATTCTATTTAATTATTATTTCCTATTCCTTTTTTTCATCAAGAGTTTTATATTATCCTCTACATGGTTATCTAAAATCTTGTACTCTTTTCTCTATAGTACCATGGCCATGGTTTCCTCCTTCAGGTAGGTCTCCTTATTACTAGGAAGTTTACCCGATAGTATATCTTACAAGGTATTTGAGATTTGACCCTTATAATGTTAAAATTTTATTGATGAATACCCTTTGATTCTTCATTTATATCTATTGGGTGGTATTCCTATATTCTACCTTTTCTAATGAAGGCTCTAAGCATATTTTACAAATTTTATTGAAGGGGAATGGTTGGTTCTAGTTATATTTTTAGAGCTAGTTTAAATTATTGTTTACATCCAAGAGGAAAGGTTTTTTGGGATACTAATTGATTTTTTTGAGGAATATGATATATAAAAGTGTGTATACGTGTTCCTTGGTTACTAGGTTGTCACGACCAATCCTCGGGGCCTGTGTCATGACTACCCCAAGCCCGCCTTCCTTAGGCCAGGGTCTGGCGACTAGCACCAAGGCGTAATTCCTGGTAAAAATGGAAGGCATTTCCTTTGTAAAGTAAATAAACCCACAGAGAAAGCAAGAAGAAGTAAACACTAAGAAAATACTGGGTACAACAGTAAGTGCGGAAAAGTAAGTGGGCCATAATACAAACCCAAACTGAATGTAAAGTACAACTGAAAAGAGAGTACAACAACGGAAAGTAAAGTCGCAGTTTCATGTCGTCCACTGGAAGTCCCACCTGAAGGGTTGGTACAGATAGCCTCCTCTGCTCCTCGGGTCCAGCTATCCACTCCGAGTACGTCCCGCCCAGTGGTCCACCTCCAGGTACCGACCTGCTCTGCAAGCCTCAACCACGATCAGTGTTGTCCATCGTCTACAGCCAACATAACGTAGTGCGGGCATAGCCCATGAAGGGGTGAGTATAATCTACTCAGTAGGGACCCCAAGACCCCTGAAGGTCTCCCGGAATCCACAAAGTATAATCCACAAAGGAAAGATACAAACATGAAGTAACATCCGACACTTCTTAGGTATATGCCCATACATATACCAAAGTCATCAATTCTCGTTCGGCTCCAACATCTGAGCCCAAGTACAACCCAGTCCACACCAGAAAACACAACCCATTCCATATAGGAAAGAAAAATGTAATCCACACAAGATATCAAGTCAATATTATCAAAGGTAAGGATTGAAAGTTAAGATTCAGCTCACACAGGTATACTTCTTCGTAAGACGATAAAGATGGTTAGATATTGCCACTGATTCATCTAAGCTGTCGGACCCACACAGGATCGATAGGTACTAACCATCGCAATGACCCACAAAAGAACGATAGTTAACTAACCCCCGCAATGACCCACAAAGGATCGATAGGTAACTAACCCCCGTAATGACCCACACAGGATCGGACCCACACAGGATCTGTAGGCGCTGGCCCACACAGGACCGCTGAGCGCTGACCCACACAAGATCTGACCCACACAGGATCGGTAGCACTAATCCACATAGGATTGTTGAGTGTTGTAGTTGTCGTCGTCGAATCCACATTGGATTTATGTACAATCGTCATTGTCATCGCAGTCGCAGCTAGCTCTAGGGTTCCCGCACACAGCAAGATCGTTCGGGACGGTCTGCTCCACGAGCCGAAGGGTTCATACATCAACTGACACATAGTCCGGAGTTTATGTATCCAAAAGTTCTGTATCATCAATAAGAACTCAACACGACAGACGGCTCGTCGATCGGACGCTGGGTCTAAGAGTTATTGAATTTTTCGTTCCAGGGTCCCGATTGATTTTTCAGTCAAAACCAACCTGATCGTACTCCAACTGCATCCAAACCTCGAGTGGAGTAAAGCAAAAGGTCTATCTCACTTAGAGGAATCCAACAAAGTTGACGGTACATCAATTGGACGTCCGGAACTCAACTTATAAGTGTTTCCGCTCCGAGGGCCCGGTTGGTTTCATGTACGAACCTACCCGGCTGAACCCAAAGTACTCTGAAACCTTGAATGCAATATACCGAAACGACTGTCTCGATCTAAGGATCACATCGCAGCTGACTGTGCATCGATCGGAGGTCCACATCCCATGTTATGGGCAAAAGACCGGGAGAGGTCCGGTATTAGCGGGTTCGGGCCCGGTCCGACCCGGCCCGCTACCCTCTGGGTCGGCCCGAACCGGGTCGACCCGTCCCGGGTCCGGGTCCGGCCCACTTGGGTGTGTCCCGGCCCGGCTGGCGCGGCCGGGCTTGGCCATGGCGCAGCCCGACCTGGCAGACCAACCTGGGCAGTTGGCCCGGCGCGCTGGCGCCAGCCAGGTGGCTCGGTCATTTCGGCCGAGCGGACAGGGGTACGGGGGCGCGCTGCCCCCCGCCTATTTGTAATCTATGGACCCCATGTTGGGGCCACTCATGTCTGGCTAGCAGGGGGTTATGAACCCACAGCTCTTCCTCTGGCCGGTCGGCCCGCTCCGGCCAGCCGGTTGTTGCCACCACGGGACCGGCAAGGGTAGGTCCCCTTGCTTCGACGCCGGCGGCCCGGAACCGGCCGCCGGTTCCCCTGCTCCGCCGCGGCCTTGTATCATCAGGCGCCGCGCGACGGCACTGCGCCCCTCCGCCGTGGCCCCGCTCTGGCCACGGTGTTTTCGTGATCCTCCGGCGTGGCGGAACGGCGCTGCGACCTTATTCAACTTCATCGGGGCAGCGCGACGGTGTCGCGCATCCTTGCCACACGATCCCACGCGGTGTGTCGGAACCACATCATTTTCCTTCCAACCGCAACAATACATGAATAATGGAGGAGGTTCGGTCGTGTTTGTGCGGTCCGACCCCCTCCCGTTAATCGATAGCAAGCGGCAAAGTTTCACGAAGAATGGCTATAGAACTAATCAGGAACAACAATTTAAATAAACCCTTACCTCGAGCGTAGCTTTAACGGAGGTTCGTCATGGAAATAACTATCACGGAAGGAGGCTTCGCGATAGGAGAATCGTCGCAGAAGAAGACGTCGTTGGCGTTGCGGTACACGGTGTCGCGTAGTTGATCTCCGAGGATTCGGCGTTCTTCTTCGGAGATCGGTGCGTTCTTCGCGTTCTTCACGTTCTTCGTGTTCTTCGACGAAGAAGATGAAGATCTTCAAGCCTCCCTTAGCTTTTCTCCCAACCCTCTCAAGCAAAAAGTCCCAAACAAAATAAAATAAGTACCTCACTTATTTTATTAACATAACTTAAGTTTTAAATTCAAAAGTTGAATTAATCCACTCAATTAAATAACTCAAGTTTTTAAATTAAATGAAGGGTTATGGGAGGTTAGCGAAGATGAATGGGTGGGGTTCGTGTGGGCCCCACCACCCTCATAACCTCCCATGGGAAGTTGGGTGGTTTCCCCCAACTTCCACCCAAATATTTAAACTACTTAGTGAAAAATAAAATTGGTGCTTAATTTTATTTTACCTTCCACAAATTTTTAACAACTTCTCTCATGTAAACGCAACTCCAGAAAAGGTGTTCCTAAGCAATTATCAGCGTTGCAAATCCATCGGTGCCCTCGGAATTCAATTACGAGTACCGTTTCAAAAGTTAGAAAAACCCGCTCATTCGTTCACTGAATGTACCCGAGCTAAACTTCATATAGAAATTCTGGGCACACCGGGCCTCGGAATTAAGTGTCGTCAAAAACCTCATTCTTGTAAAATTACAAAGAAAATTAAGAAAAACTTTCCCTTAAATTTTATGGGTCTTTACATTAATCTCACCTCAGGGCTTTACGTTCTCGTAAAGATACATCAGAAACTAGGGAAACAAATGTGGGTACTGAGCACGCATCTGAGCCTCCCACTCCCAAGTGCTCTCTGGGAGATTATCGTGCTGCCATCTGATGCGCACTAGAGGAATCGACCGTCCACGTAGTACCCGCTCCTGTCGATCCTCAATATCCACCGGGACCTCCATAAAAGTCGCCCCATCATCTATGTCCAGCTCCCCATGGTCGATGACATGCGTCGATTCATGCACGTATCTCCTCATCTGGGATACGTGGAAGACGTCGTGCACCCGGTGCAACTGAGGTGGTAGAGCCAGGCGATAAGCCACCTCGCTAATCCTGCTGAGGACCTGGAATGTTCCGATGAAGCGTGGAGACAACTTTCCACCTCGGCCAAATCTCCGTAAACCACGTCGAGGTGAGACCCGCAAGAAGACGTGGTCACCATCCTTGAACTCTAGTGGCCTCCGCCTCCTGTCAGCATAAGACTTCGGCCGGCTCTGAGCTATCCTCATCCGATCCTGGATGACCTGGACCTTCTCTGTCGTGGCCTAGACCATCTCTGGTCCCACAAGTGCTGACTCCCTAGGGTCTGTCCAGCACAGAGGAGATCTGCAAGGTCTGTCGTACAACACCTCGTATGGTGCCATCCCGATGGTGGAGTGGTAGGTGTTGTTGTATGCGAACTCCACCAAGGGTAGGTGGTCCTCCCAACTGTGACCAAAGTCTAGGACACATGCGCGAAGCATGTCCTCGAGAGTCTAAATGGTCTTCTCCGTCTAACCATCTATCTAAGGGTGAAAGGCGGTACTCAGACGTAGCTGCGTCCCGAACGCCTCCTGCAACCCCTTCCAAATCCGGGAAGTAAAGAGAGCATCTCGATCGGAGACGATGGATGATGGTACACCATGAAGCCATACAATCTCATGAATGTAGAGACGTCCCATGCTCTCCACTGAGTCCTACTCTCTGATGAGTAAGAAGTGAGCCGACTTGGTGAGTCGGTCAACAATCACCCAAATGGAGTCGTGACCTCTGGAAGTGCGTGGAAGTCCAGTCACGAAGTCCATATATATCCCGTCCCACTTCCACTCCGGGACCTCCAAGGGTTTTACCAAGCCTACTGGTACCTGGTGCTCTGCCTTCACCTACTGGCAGGTGAGGCATCGAGAAACGAACTCTGCCATAGCCTGCTTCATGCCCGGCCACCAGTGCTGTCATCTGAGTTCCTGGTACATCTTCGCCACTACAGGATGTACCGCCAAAGGGGAAGTGTGAAACTCTCTCAGAACCACCTCCCATAAAGAAACTGGTACCAAGGTACGTCCTCTGAAAAGGACATCGTGCTCTCCTTCTAAAGAAAAACCATCAGGTGTCTGTCCTGAGGATATCTTCACACATCGCGTCTCACAGTCAGTGTCCCCATGTTGTGCCTCTCTAACCTGCTACAGTAGTGGAGAAGTGACTGTGAGTGACTGAAGAAAGGCTGCTTCATCTCTATCCACGAACGATATCTGCAAAGCGGCTAGCTGCTCTGTCGCCTCCCCATGTTGTTGAATGTACGTCCTTCTGCTGAGAGCATTGGCTACTACGTTTCCCTTTCCAGGTGTATAGACTATCTCAAAGTCATATTCCTGGAGGAACTCGATCCATCGCCACTGTCTCAAGTTCAGATCCTTCTGTCAGAAGATGTACTTGAGACTCTGGTGGTCAGAATAGACTACAAAGTGCTCGTCCATCAGATAGTGTCGCCATATCTTCAGAGCGAAGACCACTGCTTCTAACTCCAGGTCATGGGTAGCGTAGTTCTGATCATGCTCCCTCAACTAATGTGATCCATAGGCGATCACAACCCGCTCCTGCATCAGGACACATCCGAGTCCCGACCATTATGCATTACAGTAAACTACGTACCCTACTCCCTCCTTCGGCAACCTCAATATTGGCATGCTGGTCAATCTCTATCTCAGCTCCTGGAAGCTCTGCTGACATCTGTCTGACCACACAAAGGGTTTCCCCTTCTTCATCAAAGCTGAGTGTGGTGCCGCAACTCTGGAGAAGTCTGGCACAAATCTCTGATAGTACCCAGCAAGTCCCAAGAAACTCTGCACCTCCGTCACGCTCTTGGGTGGCTCCCAAGCTAGCACTGCCTCGATCTTCGCAGGATCCACCGCAACTCCCACCTCAGAGATGACATGTCCCAAGAAGTGGACCTCGCGTATCCAGAACTGACACTTCGAGAGCTTTACATAAATCTGGTGCTCTCGGAGTGTGTCTAGTACAACCCGTAAGTGGTAGGCGTGCTCCTCCTCAGTCATCAAGTAAATCAAAATGTCGTCGATGAAGACCACGACAAATCGATCGAGATATGGCTGAAATATCTTGTTCATGAGGGCCATGAACACTGCTGGAGCATTGGTTACACCAAATGGAATAACCAAGAATTCATAGTGGCCATACCGACATCTGAAGGTCGTCTTCTGCATGTCCTCATCCCGAACTCTGAGCTGATGATAGCCTGATCTAAGTTCTATCTTTGAGAACCACTATGCTCCCTTGAGCTGATCGAAGAGGTCATAAATCCTTGATAGCGGATGCTTGTTCCTCACTGTCACCTAGTTCCAGCGACAATAGTCAACACAAAGTCGCAAGCTCCCGTCCGCCTTCTTGGCGAACAATATCGGGGAAGCCCAGGGTGAAACACTGGGTCAGATGAATCCCTTTCCCTACAAGTCCTCCAACTATACCCATATCTATCGAAGCTCAGTGGGGGCCATCCGATATGCTGGGGTGGATATCGACGATGTCCCGAGGTACAGGTCAATAAAAAAGTCTACCTCTCTGCGAGGAGGTAGTCCTGGAACGTCATCGGTAAAAACGTCCACATACTGATCCACCACTGCAGGAAAACCAGGACTCCGCGCGTCAACTTCTCATAGGATGAGGCTAGCCAACTGATGAGTGATGGGTTGTCCTCTCCTCTACGAGATTCCATCCTGTGCTGCGAAGGCTCCCTTCTCGCCAGTGAAGGTGAACCTGCTCCTGTCGGTGCGTACACACCGCACCTTGCGCCTAATACAGTCAATCTGAGCATGAACTGTAGATAACCAATCCATGCCCAAGATGACGTCGTAAGGCCTAGACGCCGCTACAAGAAGATCCCAACTAAGGCTCTCGCCTCCTAGAGTAAGCTCACACTACCGACACCAGTGCGTAATCGTCGAGTCTGCTCTCGCAGGAGTCTCTAGCCGTAAGGATCGATCCAACGACTCTGTTGGAATCTCCGAGCTCCGAACAAGGGCAGAATCTATGAATGAATGACTCGCTCCTGTGTCTATAAGAACTACAGCAAGGGTGGAATAGACAAAGATAGTACCTCGAATCATCACGGGCATGCCGTGGTTGTAGGCCTCCACTGCCTGAAGTTGTGCCTGTCTCTGCCCGCCAGCTCCCTGTGGTTGGGGTGGACCTCCTGGCGGTGGTGGTGGTAGAGCCTCAAAGCGTCACCCACCACCTGCTACTCGGCCAGCTCATCTGCCTCATCTGCCTACTCCCTATAGACTTCCATGGTCGACCCTCTGCCTCTGCTTGGGTGGTCCCTCAACCGTCTGCTGCTCCTCTACACGGCGGGTCGGGCAGTCACAAGCCATGTGGCCCTGCCCGCCGCATGCATAGCAATGTCTGCCTCTCGAAAGACTGGCTTCGCGCTGTGTGCCCTGCACCACTGAGCCAGTGTCCTCAGGTCATCTTCCTGAGGGTCTGGTCTGCCTGGACCCATTAGTCATCCATCAACTGCCAGCTGCACAAGACTCTACTACGTGCCACCCTACGGTAGGTCTCGCTGCTGATGTAGGCTCAGCAAGGAAACTCTCGATCAGAAGGGCTCTCTCTAGTACCCCTGCCTGTGTCAGAATGATGAGGGAGATCAGCGACGCCCTAATCTCCTACCTCAATCCCTGCTCGAAGTTCCGAGCCTGGAAGAATGGGTCACGTACCATGTCTGTCGAGTAGCGCGAGAGATCGGTAAATCTCGCTTAGTACTGGGCGACCGACAAGTTGCCCTGCCGCAGATGTAGAAGATCCTGGATGTGCACTGCACGGAGGGTGTCTGGGAAGAACTCCGAGTAGAAGGGGCTCTCAAAGTCCGTCCAGAGAAGAGATGCCTCATCATGCACCTGGAGCATCAAGCTCCACCATCTGTCTGCTGCCGCGTGTAGTAGGCTCGCTGCAAGGATCACCATGAGGTCTGTTGGTGTCCTCACTAACCTAAAAACTCGTACAACTGCCTCCAGCCAATCCTCGGCTGCCTGAGGGTCCATCTTCCCATGGAACCTGGGCAGTCACTGATGCTGAAACTCATGCAGTGCACTAAGACGACATGTATCGTCAGTGCCTGGGGCTGGTAGCATCGGTGGCTCGGTGGGTAGCAGTACCGCCGGTGCCTCTGCTGTCAAAGGGCCCTGTACCGAGGCCTCGTCGCTTGGTGGGTTGTCATCACGCTGAAATCTCGGAACCCTAGCTGGCTGCCATCGTGGGGACATCCTGAAAAGAAACAGGTGCGCCACAGTCATACAGTATACCTGGTGAGATGACATAAAGTAATCACAAAGAAAACTTGAAACACACATGCAATCAATGTTTTCGTGTATTAAGTCTGAAATCATAAGTTAGGGTCCTGGTGTATGGATACGTCGGCCGCCGCACCAATAATGGACTCCCTGGACTGATATCCACACTCAATACTCTTAACACTATTGCTCCACATAGAAAAATATCAGAGTCCTGAGTTCTGTGGTAGAACCAAACTCCTCTAATACCAATTAGTCACGACCCTTTCTCGGGGCCTGTGTCATGACTACCCCAAGACCGCCTTCCATAGGCCAGGGGCTGGTGACTAGCACCAAGGCGTAATTCCCGGTAAAAATGGAATGCATTACCTTTGTAAAGTAAACAAACCCACAGAGCAAGCAAGCAGAAGTAAACACTAAGTAAAAATTGGGCACAACAGTAAGTGCGAAAAAGTAAGTGGGCCAGAATACAAACCCAAACTGAAAGTAAAGTACAACTGAAAAGAGAGTACAGTAACTGAAAGTAAATCCACAGCGTCGATCCGTCCACTGGAAGTCCCACCTGAAGGGTGGGTATAGATAGCCTCCTCAGCTCCTCGTGTCCAGCCGTCCGCTCTGAGTACGTCCCGCCCAGTGGTCCACCTCTAGGTACTGACCTGCTCCGCAAGCCTCAACCACGATCAGTGATGTCCGTCGTCTGCAACCAACACAATGTAGTGTGGGTATATCCCGTGCAGGGGTGAGTATAAGCTACTCAGTAGGGACCCCGAGACCCCCGAAGGTCTCACAAAATCCACAAAGAAAAGATACAAACACGAAGTAACATCCGACACTTCTTAGGTATATGCCCATACATATACCTAAGTCATCAATTCTCATTCGGATCCAACATTCGAGCCCAAATACAACCCATTACACACAGGAAAATACAACTCATTCCACACAGGAAAGCAAAACGTAATCCACACATGATATCAAGTCAATCTTATTGAAGGTAAGGATTGAAAGTCAAGATTCAGCTCACACAGGTATACTTCTTCGTAAGACAATAGAGATGATTAGATATTTCCACTGATTCATCTAAGCCATCGGACCCACACAGGATCGATAGGTACTAACCCTCATAATGACCCACAAAGGATCGATAGGTAACTAACCCCCGCAATAACCCACAAAGGATCGATAGGTAACTAACCCCCGCAATGACCCACACAGGATCGGACCCACACAGGATATGTAGGCGCTGGCCCACATAGGACCGCAGAGTGCTGAACCACACAGGATCTGACCCACACAGGATCGGTAGCACTGATCCACGTAGGATCACTGATTGCTGTAGTCGTCGCCGTCGAATCCACAGAGGATTTCTGTACAGTCGTCATCATCGTCGTAGTCGCAGCCAGCTCTAGGGTTCCCGCACACAGCAAGCTCATTCGGTAGGGTCTTCTCCATGAGCTGAAGGGCTGATACATCAACTGGCACATAGTCCGGAGTTGATGTATCCAAAATTTCTGTATCGTCAATAGGAACTCAACGCGACAGACGGCACGTCGATCGGATGCCCGGTCTGAGAGTTATTGGCTTTTTTGTTCCAGGGGCCCGGTTGATTTTTAAGTCAAAACCAACCAGACCATACTCCAACTGCATCCAAACTTCAAGAAAAGTAAGCCAAAAGGTCTGTCTCACTTAGAGGAATCCAACAAAGTCGAAGGTATGTCAATCGGACGTCCGGAACTCGAGTTATAAGTGTTTCCGCTCCGAGGGCCTGGTTGGTTTCGTGTACGAACCAACCCAGCCGAACCCAAAGTACTCTGAAACCTTGAATGAAATATACTAAAACTACCGTCTCGATCTAAGGATCACATCGCAGCAGACAGTGCTTCAATCGGAGGTCCGCAGCACAAGTTATGGGAAAAATACCGTGAGAGGTATGGTATTAGGGGTTTCGGGTCCGACCCGCTTGGGCGCATCCCGGCCTGGCGAAGCGGCCTGGGAAGCCGGCCCGGCACGCTGGCGCCAGCCAGGTGGCTCGGCCGTTTCGGCCGAGCAGAAAGGGGTGCGGGGGGCGCGCTGCCCCGTGCCCATTTGTATTCCGCGACCCCCTTGTTCGGGGACGCTCATGTCTGGACATCCGGGGGTTAAGAACCCCCGGCTCTTCCTCTGGCCGGCCGGCCCGCTCCGGCTGGCCGGTTGTTGCCGCCACGGGACCCTCAAGGGTCGGTCCCCCTACTCCGACGCCAGCGGCCCGGAACCGGCCGCTGGTTCCCCTACTCTTCCTCGGCCTATGTCGCAGCCTTGGACTGTCTGGCGCGGCGCGATGGCGTCGTGGCCCCACTCCGGCTGTGGTGTTTTCGTGATCCTCTGGTGCGGCGGAATGGCGCTGCGACCTTATTCATCTTCATCGAAGTGGAGCGACAGCGCCGCGCATCCTTGCCGCCCGATCCTGCGCGGTGCGTCGGCACTGCATCATTTTCCTTTGAACCGCAATAATACAAGAATAAGGGATGAGGGTCAGTCGGGTTTGTGCGTTTCGGCCCCCTCCCGTTAATCGATAGCAAGCAGAAAGGTTTCACGAAGAACGGTTATATAAGTAATTAGGAACAACAATTTAAATAAACCCCTACCTCGAGCGTAGCTTGAACGGAGGTTCGTCGCGGAAATAACTGTCGTGGAAGGAGGCGTCGTGATAGGAGAATCGTCGCGGAAGAAGGCATCATTGGCATTGTGGTACACAACATCGCGTAGTCAATCTCCGAGGATTAGGCGTTCTTCGTCAGATATCGGTGCGTTCTTCACGTTCTTCATCTTCTTCGACAAAGAAGATGAAGATCTTCAAGCCTCCCTTATATTTTCTCCCAAACCTCTCAAGCAACAAGTCCCAACCAAAATAAAATAACTACCTCACTTATTTTATTAACATAACTTAAATTTGAAATTCAAAAGTTGAATTAATCCACTCAATTAATTAACTCAAGTTGTCAAATTAAATGAAGGGTTATGGAAGGTTAGGGAAGATGAAGGGGTGGGGTTCGTGTGGGCCCCACCACCCTCATAACCTCCCATGGGAATTTGGGTGGTTTCCCCCAACTTCCACCCAAAGCTTTAAACCACTTAGTGAAAAATAAAATTGATGCTAAATTTTATTTTACCTTCCACAAATTTTTAACAACTTCTCTCGTGTAAACACAACTTCGTAAAAGGTGTTCCTAATCAATTACCGGCACTGTGAATCCATCGGTGCCCTCGAAATTCGATTCCGAGCACCGGTTCAAAAGTTAGAAAAACCCGCTCGTTCGTTCACTGAACTTACCCGAGCTAAACTTTGGATAGAAATTCCGGGCACACTGGGCCTCCGAATCAAGTTCCATCAGAAACCGCGTTCTTGTAAAATTCCAAAGAAAATTAACAAAAAAGTTCCCTTGAATTTTAAGGGCCTTTACAAGGTTGTTCTTGGACACTTCATTGTTGATCATTCCCTTTGTTATTTTTTTTTGGCTGCTGAGTCGGCCTCTATTGTTGGTAATGTTGTGGTTGTAGTATTACTGGTTATGTTGGTTTTTATTATTATAATTAAAATATTGGATATGTTGTTCTTATACTCCTTCCATGCACTCGTGATATATGTTTGAGCCTCTAAAAATTTTATGGGATTGAATCTTCATTATAGGAGTATGGCTGGTGGTGGTGCTGCAGGAAATTGAATGTATTACAGCTTCTTAGTCGAGGCCTCAACTTGTACAGCTAGATGGTTGTTTACTTCAACTTGGTCAATTCTGCACTGGGAAATCTCAAGATTTATTTTCCATATATTGGTATTTTTGAATACCTCATCTAGGAGTTCTCTACATGTGTTTGTTGTTTTCATCATTATACCGCCATCAATGGAAACATCTACTACTATGCGGGCAGTGGGTTGAATACCTTGGTAGAAGGTTTGAAAATGAAGCCACACATCAATTCTAGGATGGGGGATATATTATTATGTTATTTTAATAGATCCCATGCCTCCATGGCTGAATATTTATCTTATTGATTGAAATTTTGAAATTGATTCTGTGGTTTCTAGGTTTGGCCTAGGGGAAAGTATTTATCTAGAATTTTTTTCTAGATCATCCAAAGCCATGATTGACTCAGGGTCTTGAATATTCTGCCAGTCCTAGGCTCTATCAGACCATGAAATGTGGAACACACACACAGTCTAATTACATCAAATTACACTCCTAGGTTATGAAATGTATCTCATGCTTCTAGGAAGTTAGATATGTGCTTGTGAGGACCTTTACTCTGTAATCTGATGAACTAGCCCATGTTTAGATCATTCTAATGAGTCCAGGTTTTTTTCAAAGGTATGTGCCTAAATATAAGGACACAAAATAATAGGTGAAGCACCATTTATATAAGGAAATCCATAATCTATGATGGTGAATTCCAATTGTCAGTGTTGATCTTTGTGCAGTTTAGGTGGCACATATTTCATGTTGGGTGGGTTGGGACCCCCAGGATTGCTACGGCTTTCCATACTTGGATGGCATCATGCAGATAGGTACCCTTTATCTTTAGGAATGAAGTTACATGGTTATTGAGAATAGAGGCACCTTGAAGGATTTAGGGGGCCTTAACGCAGTCATTATTCCAGAACAAAGAAGGACACAGTGGAGTCTGAAAGAATGAATGAATGAATGAAACAAAAAAAGAAAATGGGGATGGATGAGGTAATCCCAGGTTCATGCTAAAGGATCTTATGCCTACAAAAAAATTTAAATCAGTATCAACAGTGCTGGAATTTGATGCACCCATGTGAGTTATTTAATTTTCATAGGCTGCAATTACATTAGAATTTCTTTTTATCCAAAATACACTATCTATGATGGCATAGTATAGTGGTAGTGTGGGTTTAAACCCATGGGAAAAGATTGAAAGATAAATAAATAGTGACCTAGAACCCATTATGTAGGAGTCTTGAAAATTTGTTTTGGTATTGGGAATTAATTAACTCTATTGAGTTTTTTAAGATTCATAAAGAAGGTAGGGATCCGGGTCAACATCATGGTTTAGGTAAAAAGGATAATATCATACCTAACTTAGGAATGTACTAATACTTAGGCTACAAAGATATGTGTAAAGAAGTAGTTGATTATTTTCAAACCAACTATATTTATCAAAGATGAAACTATTACTTAGTCAAGATATATATAACAACCTAGATTCATTAATCCTAGATTTTATGGTAGAATGTGTCCCGGGATAATGGTCATATCCTCATCTACTCCAATCTGGTCAGGATCATTCATTTAAACTTCCCATAATCAAGTTTTCCATAAATAATTGAATAATTATTTATTTTTAACCAACTAACTGTCTTTATGGTTAAAAATTATCAGTTTTGATATTCATTAAATTAAAAACAACCCTTACTCTCGACACCTACCCTGAGTGATTTACCTACTCATAATGGTATTAAAAAATTAGATAAATAATCACAGACATAATAATTAGATTAATAAAACATTTGAAATGAGAAAATTTCAAATTAAATGTTCAAGAATCAAGAAACTCATAATAAAATAAATAAATAATCCAATAAAACACTTACTTGAAATAGTAAACAGGCAATAATGCAGAGTGTATCCCCTTTAGAATGAAAACAGAAATGAAAAACAAACATTGGAATGGTAAATAGAGATAAAACAGATAAATAACTCTTGTAGGTTGATCAAAAACTCTTGTAATTAATCAAGATATTAAAAGGAATTGTTTAAAGATGAGTTTGAAGGGAAATACAAAGATAAAATGAGAAATAACGACAGAGAAATGATGTTGAAAAAGTTTTATTTGTGGGTTTATGTGCTCTAGAAATAAATATATGAGAATTTACATGACATGTAAACTTCTCATGTCATGTAATATCAATCCATGTTTTCCCCATATATTTTGGATATGGTTCATATCTTAGGAAAAATAATTTGGATTCAGAGATGGGACCTTTCTCACTATGTGTAATTGGAACTCACGAAATTATTTTTCTTATGACATGAATTTTAAGTGGAAAGTGGCCTTCAAATTTACATGACGTGTATGGAAGATTCATGTCATTTATTGTTTCATGACTTTTAATTTTTTTTCACGACATGTTCTTAATGACTTTAGACAAGCTGTGAAAGATGCATACATGTCATGCATGTTATTCAAAATGTGTAAATTCCACTTTTGGCTAGTTTTGAATGCTTTTACTTTTGTTTCATGGAAACTTATTCTCTCCAAAAATCAAGACACACTTGGTTGCGGGGGCTGGGTGAGTTGGTTCAAGGCGGTGGCGACCCGTCGCTAAGGTTCCGGGATCAAGTCCTCACAAAGGCAACGCGCACCATTTGTCAGCGAACCTCTCGTCCCCTCGACTCCGTGGGAACTGGCCCAAGCCCAAGGGTTGGCCACCTTGGGCCTAGCTGGGGGCGTGCGGCGCGCAGGTGGGAAGGCCAGCCCTATACCTCGTTACCCATACAACACGTCGCCGCTTTGGCGGTGGCGTAGTGGTTCAGGGTCGAGGGCCATAAGCAATGGTGTTCGGTGAGGTCTGGGGTTCGATTCCTGGGAGCCTGCTCTTGGGGGAATTTCCACCTCCCATGTACCACTCGTCTTGCCGGGTCACCCGGTGTCTCACCGGGTGGGAAGAATGGGCGCACTTCACCTAGCTGACGGATTGCTGTGACGAACCATCGCTGATCGAGGTGTTACCCCGTGGGACGCAATGTCATCTCGGCTGACAACGGCTCCTCCCCGGCTGGGGCATCCCCAGATGATCTCTTCGTGGGGAGGGGGGTTCTTGAGTGTGGAGGGTTCGAAAAGGCCACTCTCGGGAATTCCCTTCATATATTAACAAACATGATTAATCATTAATTAAATGAATCCAAAATGTTTATTCAATTTTGGATTATTAGTTATCCATAAGGATTCTTTATGTCCCGTCCCTAAACACTAACTACCCGACCAAGGCTACACACATTCCTAAATGATCATCATACTCCTATTATATGACTCCAAATATAACATAAGATTCATAGAAAAAATCTTGTGATCATCCAACATTAAGACAGTGATTATCAAACCCTTTGAACTTGACACACCTCTATACCTTACCCTGATTAATCCCAAAGCATCAAGGTGCCCCCCACAATAGAAATCAATATATGGAAGAAGTTTATAAAATGTAGAAATTACACATGGTGTGGTTCATTTCTATATCACTTAGCAATAATCTACACATTGGTTAAAAGATGATATCAAACCTAATTCTAGTTTACAAACCAAACAATTGAGTCTCCACTGACAAAACATAACATGTGTTTGGAAAAAATTTCAAAAGGCCCCAATTGATTCTTAAATAGCTTAGTCATAACAGATATAACAAACTCAAGGTAGTTCTAACCCACCACATTCATATTTATACAAATTCACCAATCAGTACATCCAATTATCATCTTACAAAGGAACAAAAACAGAATAATTGATACTCTGTGAACCACTAATCATGATTCCTTAAGACTAGGAGGGATTATTAAATATATAAAAGATCCTAACAAATTTCTGACCAAACTTCAAAATAATTTTCTAGTTAACTCCCAAACCACCCACACTAGCCAAAATTAGTAAATTCATGAGTCCAACCTCTAATGGTATAATTACATATTAGTTTTCACCAATTTCAGTCCACATTTGAAGAACATATAATGTCTCCATCAACTGTAACATCATAATCAAGATCAGTCATTCATCATGGAACAAGATACTCTTTGGACCATTACACATTTTGTTTTCTGGAGTAACCACAATTGTCCAATAGTTAATATAACACAACACCATGAACCGTCAAATGATATGGAAATTTACTAGAGATAATCCAATTCTCCCCACCATAGAAGTATCCTAATTGTATCCTCACTATATGCACATCGGTTATCCTTGAAGCCAACTATTCCATCACTGAACGCAAAGACTAAATGTGACCACCAATTCATATCTTTCTATCATGCAAATAAACATGAACTAAACACACTTGGATTACCCATAATTAAGTTTACTACCTTCAATGATCCATCCATGATATTCATAATGTTCCTCACTATTGTAGGTGTGGGTTAACACTTCCAACCCGGACATGTATCATTCCCTCATGCAATCCACTAAAACAAACCATGATATATTCAAGAGAAAAAATTAGGATGACTGTATAGTAGTACCAAGATCCATTTTTGATATAATATTCCACCATGGAGACATATCCACATAAAACAATATCTATAATTCCATAACTTGTGATCCTCAAACCAAATGCATAGGTTGTAAATAGAAAGGGTGACTATGAACTGAATTTTTCAGTGACCTACTACCACTACCTTTTCTAGGTTCTTCCATATAACCAAAAAAACTTTCAATGTCTATATCACCACCACACCCCACTTATTCAATCATATATAGCCATAATCATAAAATTAATTCTCATGCATCAATGATTTCCAGGAAATTAATGATATTACCACTGATTCCTAAACCTAGAGTGATTACCCCCCAAGTCAAAGACCTCAAAACAGGACACACATGCCTTTTTAACTATCCAAAAAATAGAGAAGCTTCTCCACCAAACTCAAAAACTTTTATTTATCCTTCTTTTGAGATACATATTCATGTTATTGAGATTCACTATGCACCATCCATCACATGGGTGTCAGTTCAAATTTCATAGCATCCACCCATGTTCTAACCATCCTAGGTCCAACCACCTAGGATATTTACTCATTATCTAATTTGATTTTTGTTTCAAATCATTAGTCCAAGAAACCCATGAAATTTCCATTGATGCCATAGGAATCCACATACTTTCAAACCTAACCTTTTATCATGATTAATATAAATCGAGGTCCTCTATACTCTCGTGTTTCAATAAATCCTTTGAAACACCTCTATTTATTCTATCAAAATGGAAATCACATCTGCGTGCCATTTTAATCAACTAAAACCATCCCAATGGTATTAAACTAAACTATCCCTTAATATGAAATATCATCTCTTAGGTGACCTTCATTAAAAATAGGACACCTAGTCACAAGTAGACATATTCGTATTTTTAATGCAGCATGGTCCTGCACATAACTCATAACAAGGACTCACTAGGGGTTACAAATCATGGAGTTCCATCTAGATACATATCTTCATATATTTGATGATGAATTTTTTCTTATACCAATAATGGTGATAGAATATGGATTCCCGATTTGGTTAAAGAAAAAGTTATTCAGTGCTGGATGGATAACTTTATATAAGGATATAGTTAGAACATTAATTATCAAGAATTATATATTGGATACTCACCCAAGGTTCATTACTAGAGAAATTAATTCCAAAAAAACAACCTAATTTAGTACACTAAACTACCCATGCATAGGAGGCTTTATCTTCATCGTCATTATTATGTTCTTCATTGTCCTCATTTATATCATCACGTTGGAGCATCACACAGTCTTCTCCCCTGGACTCTATTAAAAGTTGATATGCATAGAGGATTAGATGAATAATTTTATCTAGAACTAATATCTTGAAACACATTAATTTTTTTTAGAACTAAAGTATCGGGGTCCTCTATCATCAAAATAATCACAGAAAAGCTGCATATATATCATGTGAAAACTCTATTCCAAATATAATGCATTTGAAGCCTCTTTCTAATACTTCTAGGAGTCAAACCATATGAAATCTCAATCATCAAAATTCATGTGATTATCTCATGTTAAAAATAATAAGATTATAACTATGAAAACAAATAACATAAATTCCATGCCTTGGTACCCTTAACTTCCCCTAATAATGGTATTCGTGATGTACAATACCAAGTTTCATCACTAAATCAAACACATTCCTATGTCACCTATCTATCAAATCCCCAACACTAGAAAACATGAATCATATGACACCATTTTGTTACATCTCAACCTGAATCACTGATTTTGATCCAGAATGTCCCATGACTTTAGGCATTCTTCCCCATAAGCCACAGGCTTCCGATTGGAAGTAAGGGTCTGTAGTGGAATCATGGGGAGATTATACCCTCAACCACAATATATAATAAAAAATAAATAACAAAACATGTAAAAATTATTCAATTATAGTAAGAAAAACCAATAACATACGATCTATATGAAGGAAATTGGAAACAATAGACTCTCACATGAAAACAATGCATTGATCACCCATCGGGCGATTCACATATAAAATTCAAGAAAAAAACAGAGGGGGAAAGTGGTTCTCCACCCAACTCTAAGCCTCAAATCCCTTAGGTCTCTTGACTTATATCAATATATGGTACTCAATTATCCTTCACAAGCCTAAACCAAATATATAAATACATCAATTAAGGATTTCTTGGGAACCTGAGTGATGTGGAAACTCGAGAAGGGAGTGTCTAAAACTCTGTAGGATACCACCAATGTAGTCCAGTACCCAACCAATAAAATGTATTTTACCTTCATTTGATAATATCAATAGAAATTAAATAACAAATACATAACCATGAACACATATAATGTAATCACCATGTACAATTGAGGAATAAACACCCATGTTCCAAGTGATTGTGAGATTACCAAGCCATAATGAACCCCAATCATATCTAATTCAGCTCCATGTCGAAGGGATGAACAAAATATGTAATAAGTGATCGAGAACTATCCATAAGCCCAATCCACAAGACATCAAGATAGAATGTCAGTCAACATCATCAAGGAATCAAGACAATATATCACTCAACATTCTCAAGCCTTTGAGACAACATGTCGCTCAGAACCCTTAAGGCATTGAGATGACATGTCACCCGAAATCCCCAAGGTTGTTGTTCCCCAAAACTCTTTTAATGGGTCTTCCCTCAAGAATAGCATCCCCCAAAACTATACTCTCATCCATCAACATTATGGTCACAAGCCATGTGAAATCCCCCTTAAGGGGTAGTCCCAACACAAAGGTCCACCTATCGTTAATATCAAAACCAAAATCCAAATACCAAATGATATACCACACAACTGGGCATAGAGTACATATAAATAGAACATATCATATCTTTATGAGTCATAGAAGCTACAGGTACACATATTCAATCAATATAAAAACCCAAACTACTAGGAAATTCAAGCACATTGATGGAATCATTCATCATATATGTCTTATATATATATATTTATATAGAAGCATATATCTATAGACAATAGGCATAACACATTTGGGCAAAACTTAGTATATAAATCTGGACTATCAACAACCATATATATACACACACAAATTATTAATACATATAACGCATCCTCCTGAGCCACTCACAGACACACACATGTGATTAATCATAAAAAATTCTATCTCATGCTACAAGACTAATGTATTACAACTACACATCTAAAGGGGTGCATCTAATTCAAGGAATTCACTAGTGATAAATACTTGATCATCAGTGGTTGGTATCAAGATAGTGAACAAGCTTCTATCTTGTACATTGGTACTTTTTTTGACCATATTAATCAAGGTTAGTATAATTAATTAATACTTAAGGATAATTAATTAATTAAGAATTACTTATTATTCATTTATCATTATGAATTTAAGGGTAGTTCACCTCATTTGAAAAACCTTATATCACATGCCAAAAAACAATGCATATTACCGAAGGGTAGAGTACATGGGATCACCTACATGAAACAGTGTCAACTCCCATCCAAGAAAATATCAGCAGATTTTTCTATGTCAACCATGTTGAATAAGTCTCCATATATCTCCATGAGTTTATAACTCATACTATGAATTCCTTGATAAATAATTATAAATAAATTATTAATTTTTAATTTTTTACAATGAAACTCACTTTCAATATAGAAATTCATTCTTTTTGAAATACTTACATGGTATATTTACCTCACTGGAAACAATACATAACAAATAATGTTCTAAAACATCTTTTTGATTTCATTCTATAAAAAATTTGTACCACGTGACAGCACAGTAGTGAAAATTTTAACTATTTGGATAAAACCAACCAAAGGATGAACCATTACTACAATGTAGTCCAATAAAGTTTGACCATTCTCAACACACTCCTAATTATAATATGAGAAAATTTACATAATCAATTTCATGATCTGATGTTCAATTTATCATAATTTTTCCAAAAATGAAATAAGGGATCACCAAGGGACATACCTTAAAATAAACACCCATCAATGACAAGCATTCATCTTTATAAGACATCCTCAATCCATTTCAATCCAAAGCCTCATAATTTATAGTCAATTTAATCATGATTAAATAGAATTGCCCTATATTATCCAATATTGATCATTTCAACAATCAATTGGGACCAAGATGATCAAGGGAAAGTGGATCCAAATAGATTTGTGAAATCAATGGATTCTATAGGCTACGAGTTTCCATAAGGATCATTCAAAATAAATGACGGAATGATCTGACACCACACATGGAAGAAAGAGGCAATGATTGATAATAATTGAAGGATCTCACATGGATTATCCAAAAATGTGAATCTATATCCACATATGAACAAGGGAAGCTCTTAGAGGTTGGAATAGAAGAGGAAACAAGTGAATTATTCTCTAAAATTTGAGATAATTTAGATATAACCATGGGAGACTCAATGTATAAAGGGACCACAAGGCCCTTAGTAAAACCATGCCCAGTGTGCCCCACCAACTAGCCAGTCAAGGTCTACTAGGAGGTCGGTGAGTCCTACTAGAAAACCAGTCTATCCGACCCACCCCACTAGCTAAATAATGGGGGTATCACTTAGATTATGGCTACAACAATTTATGTGACTACTCTTGGACCCCTCTACTGAAATTCTATGCTCTAAATACCTTCTAATATTTTTTAAATTGTGAAAACACCTCCTCATGATATTCAAATAGGTATAAACTTAGTTTCTCACCTAGTTCTCTAAATGATCCATCCAATAGATGAAATTATCAAAATTAATCCAAATAATTACAACCCATAACGACTCAAGGCCTTACACATCACACTTACCATTATATAAACTACTCATTTTGATAAAGGAATCTGACATTTCATGCCTATATGATAACTTCTCAAAAATTACAGACATCACTTTAATGAAGAACACCACAATAACTTCCATAATGCGTACATGACTCACTACTTCCTAGTTGGAAATTACTCAACTAAAATGCTTTCTAGAAATATGGTTTAAAAGAATAATCTCCCCATTTCTTGACTATGTCATGTTCCCCACTATACTATGGATTGGTTGAATGAATTTTCTCAGAACATGACTAATAAAATTGAACATAATTAGAATATTAAATAATTTTTAATATTACAAGACAATATCTACACTGATATTTCTTAACACCATGATGTGGAGATGTAATATGTACCAAAAAACATCATCAAACTCTCTTAAACAACAAAAAACCTTCTATGATCTTCCAATCACTCCAAAACCTAAAAATGAACATGTTACCAGATGATTCATCATGAAACACCTATTTTTAAACAATATTTATGTGTTGAGAGAAAAAAAATACAACAAGGACGTTAACTTTATCTTCACCAACTCCTTAAGTGTTAAAAATAATCATAATGTCTCAACAACTTTAAAAAACAACTTTTGGAATCAATAGTAAAGTCCACCACTAATTTGTATCATTATTATACAGATACAAGTAGATAATATCGACATTCATGAAGTTTCATCTTAGGTTTGTAGTGAATCAGACTAGGTTATACATATAGTTTCAGATTGGGGATGCTACAAAGTTAAATAATATCATTGTTTTGTTTATATTATTTTTTATACTTATCTATGACACTTAAGAAGAAGGTAGAGTTTCTAAGACTTAGTGTGAACCCTAACCATGATCTTAATAAAATATTTTGGAGTGAAATTTTATTTAATGAGGAAAAGTTCTATGATCTCTAGTCTTTTATTATTATATTTCTCAAATTTTAAAAAATATGATGTTTTGAGTTAGGATTTATTCTTTTATTTTACATTAGGGTTAGGGTGAAAAGAGTTGTACATGAATCTATCATATTAGGCTTATAATACTAAAATAATTATCAGTTATGATTTGTGATAGATAAATAGTTTTTTAGAAAGAAACAGTAATATAATCAAAGAAGTTTTTTGTAAAACTCATTAAAATATAATTAAAATTATTTAAAATGTTAATAATAAAATGAGAAGTGTTTTCAAAATAAAAAATGATAATTTACTTTAAAAAAAATATAAAATGTCTTAATGTAATTTTTCTATGATCGTTTTCAAAAACAAATGCTACAATTTGGTTATAGATTTTCAAAAATAAATACCATTTAGTGGTGACTTTTTCTGGTGTTTAAACCAATACTAAATGCTAATTTTTTATATTAAATGGCTATTTTTTAAAAACCCACAATGAAATATATTAAATAAAATAATTAGTTATTAATTATTTCTCTTTTTTATTTAAAATTCAAATAGAATTTTAATATTCAGTTGAAAATTACTAAAATTTAATTATTTTTTATTTATTAACTATTAATCATTTATAATTAATAAATAATTATTATTTTAGGTGTTATTTTGTTTTTAATAAAAATTTAATAATGAAAAAGAAATATTTTATAATCTATAATTATAAATTAATTAAAACTATATTAATTTCTAGTTATGAATTATTTATTAATAATTAGTTGTCATATTTAGTTATTAGTAATTAGTAATTATCAAATATTAATCATCAATTATCAATTATTATTTTTTAATAATTTAATATTAAAATATGTTTTAATTATTAATTATTGTTTATATATTATAAATTATTAATGATTTTTAATTAATAACTAATATTAATTTATTGATTGATTGATTTTTTAAATATTAAGAATTAATAATTCATTATGAATTAGAAATTTTATTCATCAGTTATTTATATAATGAAATATTTTTATCAAATACTTTAAATAATATTTATAAAGATATTATTACTTGTTAACTCATTTGATGGAGTCATAAATACTTAAAGATTTAAGAGAGAATGTATGGAAGTAGTGTAAGAATCCATGATGTCTGAAGAAGTTTTTGCTTAATGTATAAAAACTATTTAAACTGGAAGAAAGTATACAATAAAAAATAATTTAGTATAAAATATTTTTTAATTAATTTATAATTACCAACAAATGAAATTTGTTTAAAAAATATACATAAATATTTAAAAACAAATTGATATTTAAATAAATAATAATAATATATTTTTACTGGTTTTTTTATCATAATTAAATAAAAAATCATTGTGATATAATCATCATGAAATGATTCATGACATAGCAATCAATTATGGTTTTTAAAATCTACTATGAATTTTTTTTATCAATTTGAACCACAACTTAGAGCCAAAAATTGGCACTAAATTATGTTATTCTTATAATGATTACTAAATAATTTATTGGTGACACCGTACTTTATTAAAATCAAATTTTAGATAAAAAATTTAATAAATGTTCCAAAAATAGTCCTTCTAAATGAAAATATGAGATTATATTAATTAAAAAATCTATAATGAAATTTTTAATTTTTCATGAATAATTTATTTTTGTCGAATTAATTTTTTCAAACAAAATATTTTGGTTTTTAAAATAAATCCAAACTTATGGAGTCTATGCTTGAAACATATAAACGAATTAAGGCCTATGTTTGAGTGAAAAAATACCTTTTACTAAAGAAATATCATTAATCCTTTGATCTAGGTGAGAAATATTGACTTTCCTTAGCTTGGTAATAATATAGAGAGATTTATTCATTTTTTATATCTCTATTTGGTTAACTAAAATGAAACATCCTAAAATCTTAAGATATGACTAATAAGATCATTTGTAGTTTGGAAAAGTATTTTTTAAAAAAGAATCATTTTAAGTGATATGATTTTTTATTTCAAGAAATATATGATTAAGAATGATAAATTATGTTTGATATTAATAATTATATAAAACAAATTTAGTTAGTAAATTATTTAAAATAGTAATAATAAAAGTTGATATTTGGAAATGTATTTTCCAATAAAAACATGTTTTCATTATACTTTATGATTTTATTAAAAAATTGAATTTATAAATTTTAGAATTTTAATTTTTATAAAATATAAATATTTTTTATTAGTAAGAGTAATTTTTTAGTAAAAATAATTTTTGGTTTTTTTCCAAAAAAAAAAGATTTTTGGTGAATAGTGAAAAATACAGTTTTTACAAATAACATTACTTTTTTGACATTATTAATATATAAGTATGAATTAAAAATTCATGAATCATTTATCTAAGACCAAATATATATTTTATATGTTACTTTATAATTTTAATTAGTTTTAATTTGAAAAAAATTATTTGACATTTTAGAATATAAGTAATATATTCTCAACAATTGGTTTTAATACATTATATATTTTTATTTTATAATGATTTTTTTTGAATTTTATAAATTAGTCTAATTGAAATATATTTAAAATTAATAATACATGATTACAAATTATCTAATAAGGTAAACTTTATTTTTGGTCATAAAGGACATGTACCATAGGTAAAAAATAGATACCTCCGTAAAAGCTAAAATAGTAAAAGTAAGTAATCTAAGAGTAAAAAACGTCAATAATGTTTAAAATATGGGTTAGAATGGTTGGTTGGGACTAAATTTACCTTTAAAATTCATCTATAAATTATTTATCAAATTTTGAGCCACTTTCCTTGAGATTGATTTCCCATTATTGAAAATATTTGTGTATTTACAAAAATGCAATCCTTTTCACTTATAAAAGGGTCTCTCTTCTCCTCACTTACACTCATTCCAAAAAAACATTAGTTATTAAAAATAATCCCAATGAACTCCTTAAAATTATTATCCTACTAAATATGGTTTAATTATTCTCCAAATACCATCCCTCAATCCTTAACAGCCTTTACAAATGAGATAATCCAAGAACTGAGATATAAATTTAGAAAATCTCTTTTATTTTTTTATGTCTTTATATGGACTTCATCTTTCCCAAATTTAATTTCATCACCTAAAAAGGGTATAAAAATATCATTCTTATATTTTTTTAATTATAGTTATGGTAAAATAATTAACCACACTATCCCTTCTCTATTAATAAAAATGAAACGGTCATTCGTGTGTTGTGTACGCTACAGCCTGCTTGATGCAATATGTGTCATTTTCATTCACCACCAAAAAATGATGGTATATATGGAAAATTTTGTTAATAATTATCATATTTAAATCATTTTTTATTATTTCAAAAAAATATACCATATTACCCATTTCTCTAACTAATGGAGAATGATATCATCAACCATCTCTATGTGAGGACTATCGCCTCCAAGGAATGATTAGTTTCAATTTTTATTTTCATCACAACCTTACACATATGGTAATTAGTATTTTATTAAATTATAAATTTGATTTTTATAATTTCATTAAGGTTATATTCTATCAAATTGTAGATCTTATTATTGATATGATCAACAAATGATTCTCATTAATTCAATTGTTTAAGATCAGAGAACTAAGAGGAAAATGATCTACTATTTCTAAGTACTGCATTTGAATTAATTATATTTATTTATAATTCCTTTAAATTATGATATATCACACTAATAAACACTAAATATGATCATTATTTTTCTTTTATACTTATATTATAGTCAAACCACTGCATATTCATTTATTAATCATCGTATGCTCATGTTAACTTCAATTTAACAACAAGAATGAACAATGATTTGAATTTATATCATGGATGGATATGGAAACTTATTTATGGGTATAATATTATATAAACATATAAATCATGTTTTTATGTTCTGGTAAGTTCATTTGAATATTTAACTAATTTATTAATAAAACACATTTTGTTTGTTAAGAATCCCAAAAACATGAATGTCACTAATTTTATTTTCATCTATCATAATAAAATATGTCATAGAATGAAATTATAGATTTATAAAAAAAATTAATTCGATTAAAGTTTCTTATATGATATATTAATGATGTAATTTTGAAATATAGTAGATAACAACACCTCTTTAATGAAATTGGTTCATATCAATGAAGATTACTTACACTTACTGATCATAATATATTAAAACTAACTAATATATATGAATATAATGATTATAAATGAAGATAATAAATGGTTATAATTATGAATAAGTTTCTTGGGTATGTATTTAATGGAATTAATCTAATTAATTAATACTTTTTTGTTTAACTTAATATTGAATTAAGACTGAGGTAGTTGTTTTCATATTAAATTCCTCTCTTTGATGCATGTTTTGTATTATACACTGAATTTAATTTATGTGGTGTATATACTGCCTCTTTGAGATATAATACTATGAAATATCTTTAAATAATTGTATTCTATGTTTAATTAAAATCCTTATATTTCAAGGTATTTTGATTTGAATGTTTTGTAAATCCATAAGGGTTACCTTTGTCTTAATTTTGATTCTTTGAGACATAGTGAATCTTATTCATAGTGTTACTTTTTTATTTTTTATTCACTTCTCATGGATATATTTTTATCGTAAAATTTTCATTTTATGAGATTTATTGGACAAATCATGTTCCCTTATTCAGGTGGATACTGATTTTGTTGTTTCCCCAATAGAAATGATTTTTGGAAACTCAAATTTCATTCATTGATTTATGATCATTATCGTGAACTTATTTCATATATGTTTGGTAAATTACTCCATTTAATTATATTATTTGGTATTCTCTTATTATTCACATTTTTATGTTATATCCCCTATTAAAATGTTACATGTTTCATGGAGTATATTTCATGTAAGGGATATTGATAACAGAAATCTAATTTCTTTGAATTGTGATGTATCATCTTGGAATTTACTTTTCATGCATGGGTTCTCCCACAATAAAATTTCAGCATGTGGGTTTCAATAATCCTATTTGGTACAATAAATTTTTAAAACAAATTAATTTTTTTACTATCCTAACACTGTTAGTTTTGAACAAACATATTTAAAAATAATAAAAAGTGTTTTTCTCTTTCACTTTAATATGTTTTATTATCATCTTCACATTTATACTAGATAAACCTTATGTATTTTCATGGTACTATTAATGAAGTTAAATTTTAAAAATTAATGTATTATAAAGAGTTTTCACTTATTCTCATGAAAAATACTTTTGGAAGTGACTCATAACATTGCATTTTATGTCAATGTTAGAAATATTTTCTAAAATATCATTCAAGTTTTCAATTCCATTTACCTTTTAAAAATAAAAAGGATTTACATAAGAAAATTTTTGATTCACTATTTATACTCTACTATATATTTATATTTAGGGATAATTAACTCAAGGTATAAAACAATGAAATTCTTAATCCCTTCTTGAGTGGTATTATTCATGCAGTCATTTGAAAGGTTTTTTTCATCTATGTAAACATATTTCTATATTTCATATATTACAACATGGTTATGTTCTATTAAGACTACCTAGTTCTCTCTCTAGATGGGTTATGACTATTTTATCCCTTTTATTAATATCAAGTAAAATATCAGCATACCATGTACTGTTATTCCAATACGGAAGATTATTGGAATGTTAATTATGTATATGTTGACCACCCATATTCTTTCAAGGGATGGGTTATGACCATGTTATCCATTTTATTCAAAATGGTAAAATTATTGATATTTTTTATGACTATTGACTACTAACGTAGGTTCATCATGTGTTGAAATTCCATATTATCCCTTATATGGATGAAGATGTTTTCATTCATCCAAATTTATCTTATAGAATGATATAAAAAGTATTGTTGACTCTTGTCGTGAATTATTTGGACATACTCAGGTGACAAGTGAGGAA
The DNA here is from genome assembly GCA_963277665.1 of Viscum album. Classification (NCBI taxonomy): domain Eukaryota; kingdom Viridiplantae; phylum Streptophyta; class Magnoliopsida; order Santalales; family Viscaceae; genus Viscum; species Viscum album. The sequence continues at coordinate 2,061,066,374 of OY728123.1, read as the reverse complement.
TATTATTATATATCCCTTCAATGAATTGAAATTTCACATGAGACAAAACAACTTGGGTTTTATTGCATGCCTCTCCTCATATCAGTATAGTGTAATGGAAAAGGGCCTTGAAAACTTGTTTTTTGTTGTCCAGAATTATGCATTCCATTAGTTTGAGATTATTCTTATTGATATCCATTTTTTCATTTCATATCATGGATATAAGATTCTCTTAGTTTCAGTTGATTATTTATTTATTTAGTTTTTTTATTTCTTATATATTATGTATTACAAGCTTATATTTTTTATAGTTTCAGTTACATGTTTCCCTTACTAAGAATTTGAGCTCACAAATTTCTTATGTTTTAATTCCCCAAGTTATAATGAAAAGTATTACATATGATGTGTTTAGAAGTATATAACATGTGGAATAATTTATGTGATATTTTGGAGACTCTATTTTTGATAAAGTAGTTTCTTATATAGTGGAAAACATATCCCTTAGTTAAGAGTGACATGATATTTATTTGTTTTTGTTTTGTAAAATTTCTCTAAATATCTAAACATAAATGCTCATGGTTATTTTTCTAGTGAAATAGTTTATTTATGTAATGTAATTATAGGATAGCTATGTCAGGAAAATTACTGATTATTTCAAATATAATATGTAAAGTATGTGCTTATGGAAACATATTAGGGAGTATAAGTCTGGGGAATTATAGTTGGTATTAGATTAAGGTTTAAATATATTTAAAGATTATGTTTATTACTAAGGATAATTTAAGTGTTGATAAGATATGGCTGAAAATAATTTCAAGGTTATAGATAACCCTTAATATTAGTTGAGGAAATATTGAATATTTTAGGGATTCAGAAAAGAGATCATTTGTTAATATCCTATGAATAAGTCTATGTATTGGATCATATCCTGAAGTTTTGGTCAATTGTTGACTATGTTGTTTTCATATCAGTAACATCATTATATGGGTAATATAACTACAAGTAGGATTTGACACAGACGTACCTAAGTGTAATAACACTAAAAAGGAAAAATTGGGTACCAACTCGATTTGCCCCTAGTGAAAGACGATGAGGCCCAACTTTACACCTGGTTTAAAACTACTAGAAGATATTCCCTATTTAATAATATTATCCCTATTAAATATTATAAATTATTTATTTACAAATTATTTCAATGGATTAGGTTATGAAGTTTAATTGAACCTTTCCTAAGGAAAAGTTGATTGAATCAAGAGTATCAAATGATGAAATAAAGATGTCCCAAGGGATAACGTATTTGGATTTATTTTTCATATTTATATGGAAATTTAATCTGATTATATAAATATCATTTTTAGGATTTAGTGTTTTCTTAAAATAGGGTCACATAATTTTTTTTGAGAAGGTATGGGTCAAGAAAACACTATTTATTATAACCAAATAAGTTATCATACATAAATGGTTAAGAATTTTTGTATATGTCAATTATGATGGAAGATGGGAGCTTCCAAATCTTACCTATGTAAGTGAGTTTCATATCCTAATATTAATTAATTCTTGGTAATTTTTAACTATTTTGATTAGTGAAGTTATATTTACCAATGGAATTCAATTATATTCTAAATGTTATTAAAAATTATGTGAAACATCTAAGGATCTTAATTTTTTTAGTTTTGTATTAGTGGTTTAAAACCATATTTATGGTACCAAAAGCCATCATAAATGACTTTATAGAAGGGTTAAATTTTATAATATAACTATTAAAGAACACAAGTTTGAGTGATGGATAATTTTTAGGATTAGTATATGTTTGATGTCAAGAAAATATGGGATTAGTCAGTTTTGAAAATATATGTTATATAGTATCAATATGATTGGGATTGATGATAATTTATAGGTATTTTTTATATATTTTTTGGGATTATGATACATATTACCAAGTGTATAGATTTATGAACTAGTGGATAATACTATTTGAGGGTTAAAGATAAATTTAATATTTTAGGGGAATATATATCCTTGTTGTGGTTTATTGACTTTGGGATTCAAATGGTTTTTGGAAAATTATGATATAGATAACATATTATTAGGGTTTATACATAATTTGGTATATTATTGTATCAATGGAAAATGTTTTTTGAATAAATAATTAACTTGATATAGCCAAATAAGGAAAGTTAGATTTCATATTAGAGTTTATACAATAAAATATCAATATGTTAAGAATACCCTAATCTTCTTTCTTCAATGACTAATAATTAAAACTTTTGAGGATGTAATTTATTTAAGGATTGGGTAATGTCACACCCAAATATCTTAATATAGGATTGATTTTAAATATTTTAATGTGTTTGATACCATGCACCGCAAAAAACAATAAACTTACATGAAACTGTGATATATTCAGAAACAATATAAGTATATATACATGACCATTAAAACCTAATTATTGAATTACAAGGAATGAATGAGAGTATCCTTTATATAATTTATATGTATGATGAAACTAAATGCTACCTTTAATATAAATGATATTCCATTATTTTTCCTAAAATGACTAAAAATATCAAATATTGTTTAGAAAATTATTATTCTAAAAAAAATTCCACGGTATAAATTTATATATCAAGAAAAATATATTTAATCATTATGAAATATTTTTATATAAATAATTTTTTAGCACTAATTTTTTTGGTTAATGATATTAAATTATGATAATAATAGTTTATATTTGAAAATATCATTTCCCAATAAAAAAAGTTTTTCATTATATATTATTATTTTATTCAAAAGGATAAATGATAAATGTTTTAATTTGAATAAAAAGAAGGTAAAATAAATTTATATTTATTATATTAATATTTTCATAAGATTAAGTTTTGGTATTTTTAAAAAATTATGAATTTGAGGTGACTAATGAAAAATATCGATTCGACGAATAACATTAATTTTAGATCATTATTAGTACATATGTATGAATTGAAAATTAATTTATCAATTTTATTAGAAAAAATATACATTTTATATGTGTATTAATAATTTTAATGAATTTTGTTTTAGTTTTCAAACCCATATTTATCATTTTAGAACAAAAAGTAACATTTTCTCAAAAAAATGTTTTTAATATATTATAATTGTTTATTTTAGAATGATTTTTATCTCTTTTATAAATTGAATAAAATTAAATTTATTTAAAATTTAGAAACCTTGGGTCCAAATTATATAATTAGGGAATAATTATTTTTGGGAATAAAGGACAAGTTACCTTATGTAAAAACTAGTGACCATTATAAAAGCTAAAATGGTAAAAGTAAATAATATAATAGTAAAATTATACATACATGTTTCAAACATGTATGAGAATAGGTTATTAATGAAATAATATAACTAATCCATTATAATTCCAAAAAAAATAATTTTTTAGGCACTTTATTTGAGAGTGACTTCCCATTTTTGAAAAGTTTAGGGTATTTAAAAAAATGTCATCCTTTTTAACTTATAAAATTGGATCTCCTGTCCTCACTTCCCCATACACTAAAAACCCATTATTTAAGAGAAACATATAATCAAAAATCCCATAAAAATATTTATACATGTTTAAAATGTTTAGGTATTCTCAAAATACCATCCCTCAAAGACTTAACCCCTTTCACAAATGAGATAATCCAAGTGGTGAGGTATAAATTTCTAACCTCTTCTTTATTTTTTTATTTCTCTATGTGAACTTATTCTTCCTAAAAGTTCATTTCACAAAAATAAAATTATAACATAAATATCACTACAATATAGGTACTGCATTAAAATTATTTTACAATAACTAACCACCCTTTACATTTTTATTAATAAAAACAAAGCCATCATTCTTGCGTTATACAGACTACCACCTCCATGATGCAACTTATTTAATTTTCCTTCACCACCATAAAAGGATGGTATAATAATAAAATTTAATAAAAAATAATATTATTATATCATTTTATTTATTTTCAATCAATAAACCATATTAATCCTTTATCTCATTATATGGAAAAGGAAATCATCAACCATGCGCTTGTGTTGATTACCACATCCATGAAATGATTAATTTAAATTTTTATTTTCATTACTATATTACTTTGGAGGTCTTGAGGATGTGATTAAATGATAAATATGAGTTTTATGAAATCAATAAATTTTTTATTCAAAATTCTAGAACCAATTAAGGTTATAATCAACAAACTATTACTATTAATTCAATCATTTGAAATGAGAAAACTAAGAGGAAAATTATCCATTACTTATTAGTAATGAATTTATATAAATTATATTATTATTATTATTTCCAATTATGATATATCATACTAATAAATTCTAAATAATATCATTATGATTTTTTAATGATATTATAACTAAACCACCTAATAATCATCCATTAATCATGGTATGTTCATATTTGTATCAGTTTAACCACGTACTGGAATAGTGATATGAATTTATATCATGGATGTCTTTGGGAAACTAATTACTGGTCTAATATGATATAAATATATAAATATTTTTGGGGTTATAGTAAGCATATTTTAATATTTAATTCATTAATTAAGAGAAAAAAATTTATTCATTTAGAATCAGTAAAAATTTTCTGTCACTAATTTTATCCTCATGGATCATAACCAAAAGTATCATAGAATGAAATATATTTATAAAAATTAAACATATATTAAATTAATATATATTATCTAATATTGATTTAATTTAGAACAATTGTATATTTCATAAATTCTTTTATTAAAAAAGTTCATAATGATCAAGATTACTAACACCTAGTATTTAAAATAGGTGGAAACATACTAATGTATATATATATATGAATATAAGTATTATAAATTCAGAGTATGAATGGTTAAATATATGAACAATTTTCTTGGGTGCGTATTTAATCCACTTAATTTAATTATTCAGTTCATTTGGTGAAATTGAAGAATTAATCAAGACTGAGGTAAGGGTTATCATCTCCAATTCATCTCTTTGAGACATGTTTGGTATTATCATCCTAATTTATTTTATCTAATTTATATATTACCTCTTTGAGTTATCATATCATGAATTATATATTAATCATGTTATTTTATGTTCAACGATAATCCCTCTCTTTCAAGGTATTTTGATTCAACAAATTTGAATTCATAAGGGTTTTCTTAGTCTCAATTATGATTATCTGTGATATAATACATTTTGTGTACCATGTTTTATTTGTATTTTTTATTCACTTAACATATATTTTTCTAGAATACTCTCTTTATTTAGTGGTATTTACTAGACAAATAATGTTCTCTTATCCACATTTTTATTGATTCAATAATTTCCCCATAAGTATTTTTTTGTAACTCAACATTGATTCATTGAGTAATGTTTGTTATCTTGAAATTATTACATATAATTTGGGTACATTCTACCATTTGTATGTATTATGGGGTATTCTCTAATATTTTTAAATTTTTACCATATAATGTCTTTTTTAAATCCTCCATGATTCATGGAGTATGTTTCCTATAAGGATATTGATGACTCAAATGTCCTTTCTTTGAGTAATGATTTTTCATCTTAAAAATTTATTTTATATTCTCCAGTTCCACAAAACAAACATTTTATCATACGGTATATTATAATATTATTTGGTAAAATTAATTTTTAATATAAATTGACATTTTTTCTCTTCTTATAATGTGATTCTTGAACAGTTGTATTTTGAAAATAATAAAAATGGGTTTTCCCTTTCATTTCCATATGTTTTATCTACCTCTGCATATTTCTCAAAGATAAAATTTATTTATTTTCAAGGAACCATTTTTGAAAATTATTTTTAAATATTAATGGTTTTAAAACATTTTTCACTTCACCATTTGAAGACAACTTTTGGAAGTGACATATAACTGTGTATTTTATTTCAATGTTAAATTTGTTTTCTGAAATATCAATTATGTTTTCAGTTACATTTATTTATCACTTAAAAATTGATTTACCATAATAGAGTCTATGTTTCACTATTTTAAATCTAATATATATTTATTTTTTGGGGGGGAATGATCTCATAATACCAAAATTTCAAATTCCTGATCCCTTATTGTGTGGTATCATTCAATAATTATTTTACAAGGTTGTTTTTCATCTATTTTAAAATCATTTGATGTTTCATTTTTTTGTTGGATTTATAATATATTGAAACCATTAAAATTATTTACCTAGATGGTTTATGATCATGTAATCCCTTTTATAAACATGTAAAAAATATTGGCATATTATATATCGTTATTCCAATATGGATGAATATTGGAAAGTTGGTTATTTTTTTTTGACTATCCATAATCCTTATTAGGATGGATTATGATCATATTATCACCTATATTACCATAGGTATAAAATTATATTATTGATTATTATTGTCTTCTAACGTAGATTGATTATGTATTTATATTTATTAGTCTTCATTATATGAATTTCCATGTTTTTATTAAGCCAATGTTCCTTGGGGAATGGTATGAAAGAAATTTTTAACTCTTACTATGAATTCATTGGATGTAAATAGGTGATAGATGGGGACTAAAATTATATATCAACTTTATTCATTGAAAGGTATCATGATAAAAAATATATTATGTTTTAGGGTATAACTTTAATCATAAAAGGATAGTGACTTAGTATAAGGCCTTAATAACATGTTTTCGATGTTTGAAATTATGTATTCAATCAGTATTAGATCAGTATTATTGATATACATGATTTCATTAATTATCATAGATATAGAATGCTCTCGATTTTAATTGATTATAGCATTATTCATAATGTTCATTAGAAGGCCTTAATAACATGTTTTTTATGTTTGTAATTATGTATTCAATCAGTTTCAGATCAGTATTATTGAGTCCAAAATTTCATTCATTATCTTGTATATAGAATTCTCTCAGTTTTGATTAATTATTTCATTATTTAGACTATTTATTTTTTCCCATATTATGCATTCTATGATTATTTTTTTGATAGATTCAGTTATATGATACCATTTATATGCATTTTAGCTTATCCATTTTTTATGATTTCATTCCCCAAGTTATATTGAAAAGTTGTAAATGTGATATTATTAGAAGGATGTAATGTGTGAAATAATTTTTCTAAGACATTAAAGACTCCTTATAGATTAAATAGTTTCTTATATAGTGGGAAAAATAGCAATTAATTAAGAGAGACATGGGATTTATTATTTTAGGTTTTATCTTATTTGTCTAAATATATAACCTTGAAAGGTATTAGGAATGCATGTAATGTAATATTTTATTAGGTAATGTAATTAAAGGATAGATATGTTATGTAATTTATAATTGGAATCGAAGACAGTATGTAAAGTATGTATTTATAGAACCAGATCAAGGAATATAGGTATGTGGAATCACATGATGAAAGTGGTTTTTATATCGTGGTTGAGTAGATATATGATTCTATGATTTATATTATTAATATAATAGTGAGTTAAGATGAGTTGGTAGCTAGGTATTAGTAGAATTTATTATTTTTTGTTGTCTTTAGTGTATTGAAAACTTCATAAATGTGTTTTTTAGATCATGTGTTTTAAAGGGAGTTGTAAGGGCCTTAGTTGATTATTCCTCATTGAAAATTGACCATTGATTTATATGTAATTATTATTATAGTGAATGAATCATTTATAGAATGTTTTTTTGAGTTTCTTAAGTCTCCATAATAGTTTGATGAATGGAAATTTTATGGTGGCTAGGGTCATCTATGATTTCATCTAGTTATTATATCTAACATTTAATATTGTATTAAGACCCCATAGTATAAAAATTATATAGGTAGGGCCCAATTAATTTTTAAATGATCAGGTGTTTCTAATAATTTATATTTGACCATGATAGTATCGAAATTTGACAACAAAACACATAATTAGTTGATGAAAAAGGAGCTAGAAATAGGTGGTTAAATATCATATGGAAGAAATTCACACCCCACATATTAGAGATGTTATGTTCAAATATAGTTCACCTATGTAATGTTTGGGACTTTATAGAAATTTAATAACCTTTTGAATTAATTTCACAGTATTTTGGTGAATTTAGAATACATTTATTCTCAATATCAACATTGTTAGGAATTTAATTCTTGTGTACTATTTTAACAAAACCTGATTGTTTTTCATGAATATTATTTTGATATTTTACATTCACACTTACTATAGAATGATCAAATAGTAATGGTAGTATAGGTAGAGGCATACTTTCCTCTCAATTTCATAGAGTGAAATTTCTTCTTCAAGTAGTAGTGGAAGTAGTGTGAATATCCATATTTTTTTAGGTTTTATTATACACTAAGGTAGTTTAAAACATCTCCAAGATAGATTAATTCCTTTTAAAAAAATTTAATGTCAAAGGATGTGAAATTTGTAAACCATGTGTCATAGATAGTAGGAATATAATGATAATGAATTGAAAGACAAATGATAGAGGTTTTTCATATAATCTATTGGAGGGTCACTATAGATTTGATTCTCATACAAAACGAGTTGTAATTCTTGTTCTAACTCATGTTTCATTAGATTGAGTTGTTTTCTCATGGTATATAGTTATGTGAAATACTATGGAACACTTAGACACTGTGTAAAGTTCATGAATAGTATTATTTAGGTTATTAAGAGCATGAATAATGATCATTATTTCCAGAGTGGTTTTAGAAATTCTAAGAATTAGTTAAACATGGAAAGAGATATTAGAAAAATAATTAAAAGGGTAGTACACCATAAAATATTTATTAAATCAGAATATTTGTGGAGAAACTAAACATCAAGGGTTTCATGTTAGGTGAATCGTAACATGTAGTGGTTTAGACTTCATATCAGTTTCTAGATACATGTAAGTAAGATTCTCTTGATGGTTAGAGGAATACATGCTATGATTTTTAACCGAATGAGTTCAATGGGAATCATATCACATAATTATTGTTGGGTTGAATTGGATAGATGGGTTACAACACCACTAGATTATTAGTGAAATGTATAGAGCATAAATAGTACGTGGATTTGGGTGTTGTTCTATAATTATTGAGGGAATATAATTTTTTTGGTAACTAAATTGTTTAAAATTCATGAGTTGAGTTGGTTTAAATATCATTATGGAGTTAAATTATTATAATTTAGTGGTTAGAGTCATTTTTTCGTGCACGATAGTAATGAGGGGGATCTCTCGAAAAGTCTTTTTAAGGATTCGTTGAAGAATATTTTCCTAGTGTTTCTTACTGATTTGGTAAAAAAATATGTCTCAATGTTTTTGATCAGATAACACGGATGAATTTATTGGTGATCTTATACTAATGGATTTTTGTGAAAGATTATTCTAGGTTTTTTCCATCACTCATTGAAATTTTTTATCCTTTTTCATGGAAGAAACATCTTTTGAAAAGGCTCTTCCACGTAGTTAGGGATGGATCTTGACTTTGATTCTTAGGTTACATCTCATGATAGTTAGGGAGATTCTTCATTCATTATAGTTAAATCTTAGAGACCAATTTAATGGTTGGATCATGCATGAGGTATATTTAATTTCTATTCGGGCACTTTGGGTTTGAAAATATTTGGAGATGACATGGGTTTAGGGAACCATGGGTATTTTTTAGTGATTATGTACATATTTTGTTTATAGGGATATTGGTATATTCTTCAGTTCATCTTGATTTTAGATGATTTGGGATGGGAAGACAGTTTTAAAGAATTAATGTTCTTGTAAAATATATTTGTGTCTAATATATAGGATCTTCCATCTTATTTGTGTTGGTATAGGTAGTTTTGGGTTTTTGTGGGTGGGATCCTAATGAGTGGTATCTTTTAGATAACGCGGTTCTATTTATTTTGTTTATGTTTTTTTGGGGTTGTGTCTTATTTTGTGGATCTAAACTTTTTTGATGATCACTATCTATTCTCTGATTGGTTTATATCCCTTGTCACCTTTAGCAAATTTATCTTCCATCATGGAGATTGTATGACTATTTGGGGATCATGTAGGAATCTAATTTTATAAATGAATATTGGAAATGGTTTTGAAGGGTAGAGGACCTGGGAGGGGTGTGAGATAGATTGAAACATTTTATTTGTTATGATGGAAATAGTAGTGACTTATTATTAGTAGTGATAGTGATGGATAGTGGATGAAATATTTTGTGTATCATTTATATATTCCTTTATCAATGTGAAATCTGATCGGAAACATGGGATCATGTTGTGAGATGGTGGGTCGAACGAGTCACTCAATTCCAAAGGAGTATGTGGCCATCTGAGGTAGTTTTGAAATTACAGTGTATGTTTCTATAGGTATCTCAATGAAATTATGTGTTGAAAATATCATACGGGTTCCTAAGAATATATGGGTGTAAAGTGGTAATAATATTGGGTTTTTGGGTTCATGGTTGGGCACTGGGCTATTTTTTTAGACAGTATTTTTGGGTCATCTAGTGTTTTTTTTGTTTTATATTTTCGGTGCAGTATTTCATAACTTGTATTATGGTTTCCCTATAACCCCCAAGTTTCTTCTAAATATTATCTTTATGATTTAACTCTCATCATAAAGGATGGTTGTGTTGGGACAAAGTTAACTTTTTAGAGGATTTACTAGGCATAAGTTTTTCTTTTATTATTTTGTTGAGGGCCTTGTACATTTTTATATACAAAATAAAAGTTAAATTATTCCCAAAAAATATCCATATGGATATGGTTACTATATGATAAGGGTAATTCTAATGACTAACTAGTTAATTTATGATCTCTCGAATTCATCAACTCTCAAGTCTTAGGTTAAATAGTTTAGTGAGTTTTTCAGGTATAATTATATGAGTTTTGGTTTATTTTATAATAGTTATGTAGACTAGTATAAGTTTTATATTTGTGATCATGTGTTGATAATTTTATTTTATTTCAAGTTATCATAAATATTATAGGAAGGAATTTTTCAGTGTCTTAGTGTTTAGGCTACATGTAAATTTTTGGGAAACTGCATTTTTAAAGTATCAATTTTCTATTTTCATTCATTTATTGTCATGATTGAATGTTTACATGATATTCTCCAAGGTATTATTCTTTCTTAGTCAAAAGGATGGATTTTTATTTGGGTAGAATCAGATTTCCTTGATGTGATTGCCTCTTTATCAAAGAAAGAGGAGGATTTGTAACTACTTGTCCTTATCCTGAGAAAGATTTGGTCTTTGATAGAGATCTTTGCTGAATGTAAATTTTCATTCATCAATCAAGGGGTAATCTAGAGGCTCATATATTGATGGGATTTGGGAAATCATGGGGTGATCATTGTTGGGTTGATTTCTTCCCCGAATAGATATGTAGGTATAGTGTTTTTTAACAGTAATATATTATCTCTTTATCTAAAGAAATATTATCAATCATGTTTTTGAGAGATATCTAAAAGGTATTAAAATTTAGGATTTCAGGAATTGAATGTAATGAAATTATTGGAATTTTTGTGTGAAAATAATGTATTTTCACATGAACAAGGATAAAGTTATTTTTTATTAAAATGTGTTAATTAAATATAGGTAACACTTGATGGCACTTCTTGGGGTTGAAAAGTTTTATAATTTGAGGTTTTTAAGGAACATTGTCTATGAATATTTGGGAAATTTGGGAAAACTAGACTTAAGTAAAATTAAATCTGGTGGTTTTTTGATATGTAATGTTAAATATAGTTTTTTGAATCTAGATTATTTATTTTAGGAAGGTTAATAGGATTTATTCATTTTGAAACATAATTTTGAGGTATATTATTTGGCAGGGAGTAAGTGGTTGATGCAGTAGTATATTAAAATATATACTAAGTACCATGTTGGGGGCCACTGAGTACTCAGTGAGATAGAGTGGTGATGTAAAATAGGGGATTCCACTATGGGTCCGGCGGAGAGCCATTGGGGTCTTATGGGCCATTGGATACTAGATGATTTCCACTATATATCTGAAGTCCCTAGATTTTTTTTAATTTTAATCAGATTAAAAATTTATATAAGTTAAAAACCTAAGCCAATACAAGGGAAACTAAGTTTCACTACCCTTAACATTTTATCTAATTTTATATACATTTTATCTTTTTCATTTCTTATTCGATCGATAATTGATTGGTTATAGTGGTCTCTTTATTATGAGTTTATGCCGACTGTAATCACTGGTTGTGTTTTGTATTTTTTATCATTTAATTTTGGTTTTTTATATAATATTGATAGAAATTAATGATAATGAGGTTGATATAGATTTTATAATTCTATAGTAATTGAGGTTTTTTTATAAAAATAAAATATTAGGAATTGTGGGATTGAATTCACCTTATTGACTACAATGATGAAACTATGAAGGTAGATTAAGGTATCCTATAGAAACATTATATTTCAAGGTTATGTACTGAGATGAATGATGGATCCTTTTTGGGATTTTATGGATACTCTAATATGGTACTATTGATTTTTCTAGCTTATTATTGATTTATATGATATATTTGAATAGGTGGTTATAGTCTTGAATAAGGATAGAGAATTACTAATATGTAAACTAACATGTAAGATCCATTTTTTTTAAATGTGTCATATGATTAGTTTAAAGATTCAATAGGCTCTGAAAAATTAATTTATCCAAAATATAATAGTGTAAGATTAAATTATATTTTTAAATTGATGTTAATGATTAACTCTAATGTATTAATTTTTGTCTGTGCATAAAATATTGTGCTAGATGTATGGTTATACTGTGATGTTTTAGATCATGTTGTAATGGTCATGTATATAAATAAATTAAAGATATATATGAGTTGATTATTTAGAATAATTTCACAAAAGATATGTTACACCCTTACTTGTGAGACCTGATATATTTGTTTCAACATTTTTTATTTTATTATTCATTGTCAATATCCCAACAAATTCCATGATATTTTGGAATTTACTACATTTTTTTCCTTTTAATAAAAATTTGAATTTGATTATAAATACAAATTAAAAATGTAATTTTATTTGTTTTATTGATTTTGTGTGTTAAAATATTATGGTTGTACATTAAAATAGTTATTTAAATAATTGTATCCTTGTATATATAAGAATAAATTTTCATTTATCTAACGTTCATAAGAGAAACTATATGGTTTTTTATCACACTATCGTTGACAACACACAAATTATTTATTTATAAAACCCTACTTACTAATTGTATAGTGAGGAGTGGGTGTTTAACCTTATAGAATGATTTTTTAAAATGAAAAGATTAAGAAAAAAAGCCTAATAAATAAGAAAACAAACTGTACAAGAAAGAAAAAAAGTATCAGTAATGATAGACACACAAGAGGTGAAACAACAAAAAATGGCAGGGAACTTGATTAACTGATTTAATAAATGTTTATTTCATTCATGCACAAAATTCTTATTGGAACTAGAAATCTAATAATTTCCCTATAATTGTCTAAAAATTAACCAGTGAGTGAAATAATTCTAGAATATTTCAACTGTACAATTAATCCTTCATGAAATGATAAAATTGGCTTTAAATAAATCAATTTTTCAATTATTCATTATGTGCTACTCACTCAAATAAACTCTTGTTAGAATATTGAAATTGTTGAATTAGTTCTTGAATGAATTTAATCTAAATCAATTTTTAAGGATTTTTTTAAAATAAAATATATGAAAAGCTTCAAGAAATGATTTGAGAGCACAGCAAACTAGGAAGAACGATTTATTCATGAACTTGTAAATTTATAACTAGTAAATCTTAATATTCTAAAAGCTTTATCTGAAAAAACATAATCGGAATTTCAATTTCACAAGAATTCATGATTGTAAAAAAAAATAAGCAAGAGATGGAGGAAATAAAATCTTCTCTGTCAAGGATCTCTTCCTCTAGCTCAAGCCATCTCTCTACTTATCGGTTCTAATTTCAAGCACCCACTCTCACATTCAAAAATTTGCATCAAGAAATAATCTACAATTCCTTCCTTTTATCTTTTTATGTCCCCTTAAATTTATATTTTAATCCCCAACTTAATTTTCTATGCTCATGTGATTGTCACAGTGATTTTCTTTTTCTCTTTTATTACCACCCCGTTACTGGAAAAAAATCCTCTAAATAATTTCCTCTGTACTAGCAATTAATACACTAACTGACACAAATGTACCTATATGATGTTAATAAATTTTCATTGACCTTCATACAATTCCATTTTTCATCAAGAAATTTTGTTGAAAAAATTAGCTACCCATTTATTTGTCACAACAACTGAAATAATGGATGACATCCACAGCCACGCCACTATCTTTAACCTTCAAAGTGAAAATTTATCGAACACAAAAACATCAATTACATAGAAATAGGAATTAATATCCATCTTAGGTTGTGATAAGAATATAATATCATCCCTATTTAATCTTCTTCAAAGAAAACCGGACACAGAAAAATCAAAATACCAGAAAACTTGAGTTCATCTTTTTTAAATTATGGTGAAAGTATTATAAAGAAAATAGTGTCTTCCACAACAAAATTGAATTGTTTCATCATTAACACAATTAATCATCTCATATTCTTCAGAAAATCATCTTTGGTTACCAAATATCCTCATATTGGTGGTTGAATCCCCTTCATTCTCAAGTTCAAATAACCTTTGGTCTTACACTCTAGTTGACTGATTCTCATATGGTCTAAAGGGGAGGTTGCACTTTGGTCTTATACAATTCATTATCACAGCCTCAATGATGGCTTAGTGAATTCATAAACACAATATATTTCAGATTTTTGTTCATTTAATACACTTGGATCCATAATTTCAATGGTTTCTCGCTTCGGTAGGGCCTCATTGACTTCATCCCACATAGGTTCTCTAGTCAATATCCTTTATCTCCTACTGGTTATTCAACTTCAACTACACGACTTGTTTTAGGGGTTTTTATTTTTGCTGAGATCGTGATTTGTGTTTTCCACACTTGTTATTCAACTTCAATAGCAGTGTTTCCTTTAAGCTTACCTCCATGAAACAGAATCAGAACTACTAGTCAACTTACTAACCAATCTCGAATGAGTAAGATAATTCCCACATATTGCGTAAGGTGATTTACCTTACACCAATAAAAGATATAATTTTCTTCCTCAGGATTTCTAATTATCATACACAGTTTGATTATTTAAAAAACACATGAGTCTCAATTGGTGAAATGTTATATTTCATCAAGGTATTCTCCTTTGAAAAATATCTTACACAAACTAATTTAAATAAATTTTTCTTTAGTGGACCCCTATATTGAAAAAAATGTAAAAAATAAAATGATTTAATAGGGAAAATTAATATTCTAAAAAAATACATATGAAAAATTAAATTAAACACTAAACAGTGAATAATTTATTTTTTATTAAAAAATAAAATAAAATAAATTAATCATAAAGATTAAATTCTAAAACATAAAATTAAAATTTAAAAAATACATTAATATTTAAATAAAAAATTAAACAAGGAACAAAACACTCATTAAACAAAACATATATAACTAATTAATAAAAAAATTACTAATAGGTAATAAATAAATATTAACATTTTTATTAACCACTAAGAGATACAATTAAATAATAAATGCAAAAATTATGTATCAAACGATATGTGAAAAAATATGTGAACTTAATGTCACATAAAATTACCCCACACTTAAGAATTTTTTTTACCAAGCAATTACAATAATCATTTTAAGTGGAAAATTATAAATCTTAATGGTGAAAAATTGAAATTTCATAAAGAAATAGTATTCATATAAAATTTCCCCCATTGACCCTGTTGTTGGAACCAAAAAATAAACCCATTTAATTCACTAAATGATGCCTGACATGATCCCAAAGAATATGTCATTTCAATGGTATCGCATTGACTGGTTGTGAAGCTTGAGTGGATTAATGAATCATAAGATATGGATATTTAATTTCATACTCCTAAAAATGGTCTTCCAGGACATTTTGGGGCAAAGAATGTTTTTGCGTGTAAGAATGGAAATTTGGCATGCAAGAATGGGTGTTTTGTGTACAATAAAGAAATATTGCACGCAACAACAGAATCTTATGCCCAACCTATCGCACAAACCTTTTATGCGCCCAATGTGATGTCTTATTTCTCCTCAGCCATCAAAAAAATTGCAATGTAAGGTGTGTGCAAGATTCGAGATGTGCGTGCATGATTGACTTCTACATGCAAGAATCTTACGCACATAATGTGACATATGTTTGGATGGTTCCGCTATGTCTCGATAAAAAAGTCCAAGGAAGGTGCATGAAAATTTCGAGATTTAAGCGCAAGATTGGCATCCCTGCGCAAGAATCTTACGCACCCAATGTGACGTCAAATGCCCCTTTGCGTGCGTAACCGCTGCAAGTCACGTGGAAGATCGCTTACACACCAGAAATCTTACGTGCCACCACCAATGATGTTGCCAATAAATACAAGGGAACCCCATCCTATCATGGTAGGTCTCCAGAGGTCGGCCGCCACTCCGCTGCACATAAGACTGCCTTTTCCACACCTACACACTAGAATGGAACCCTCCATGTGAGATTCTTCATGACATACCCCATATGGGCCCACCTTCGCACGGTCCCACAATGGTTTGACCCTCACAAGACCTCTTTTTTTCCTAAGGCATGTGTGAACAAGATTCGATTATTATGAAAAAAAAACCTCTAATCTTACATGAAAAACTTCAATATTGCACGCAACTGTTCCAAAGTTCCAAACCTTGCACGCAACTATGTCGCACAGTCCAATCTTGTGCATAGCCCATCCTGCGTACAGCCCATCTTACGAGCAACAGTATACAGGCATGTTCCCCTTAGTCCATACCCCCCCTGCACCTCAGCTCTGGTACAATGCCAGGCCGGTCCCTTAGATACCATCACTAACCCCCATGAAAAATGGAGAGTCTCACCGCAATCTTTTCAGACTGGGATGTCATTATTTTCCTTTGCTCCCTTATGCCCATCCACATTCCACTAATAGAATACCATTATTTTAGATACTCCTCCTTACTCCATGAAATACCTTGAGTCACCATATTTCTTTAGGTTTGTTTCCCATGTCATGAGTTGATATTCTCATCATCAATTCCCCCTGAGTGTCATGAGTCGAAAAATTCCTCAAGTAACTCATCCAAACCACCATCACCTGACTCCTATTCTAGGATCCACTAGAAAGGGCCTCTCTTGCGTAAGTCCCAACACCAGCCATTGTTAGGCACATTATTCCCAATAATCCTATCTGCATGACTTTAAACTATGGTAAATCCTATGTGACAAACATAGGATGCCTCTTGTTCAGAATAAGAGATGCCTTATGCGCCAAGAATAAGATGCCAATAGTCCTATCTACATGAAATTAAACTGTAGTAAACCCAATGTGACCAATATATAATGACTCTTGTTCCAAATAAAAGATTCCTTATGCGCCAAGAATAAGATGCTAATCGTCCTCACTGCATGAATTTAAATTGTAGCATTCCTTATCATTCAGTAATAGGATGCCTCTTGTTCTAAATAAGAGATTCCTTTTGTGCCAAGAATAAGATGCCTCATTCCATGATTACAATGGAATAATTTCAAGAGCATTAAAATCTATTTGATAATTCCACCACACCACCTCATGATTCATGTGTCCATCATTTAGTTCATCATCCTCTTTCATTTCTGAAGGGACCCCCTAATGGAATGGTACCATGCCGCTTCGGCTCACCTACCATTCTGGGCCAACGCCCCGGAATATGTTGGATGACACTTAATGTTTGTCCCTGTGATTCGAATACAGTATGTGGTTGGCCCTAATTTGTTTGTTTCCATATCAAGATAATGCAATTTGGATGTTGTGATTTGAATATGGTTAGTTGTTATCTCCCTTCGTCAGGCCTACCTGTTGTGCTCTGAATGTGGGGCATGTGATTCACACTTTTCATATCCCTTTTTTCAGACTGATTCCAACTCCCATGTCATTATCCTACTTGTACACTAGTATATAGTTGTACGCCTCAATTACATGACTCAAACCGAGAGTGAGTGGGGATTACCTCATGGCCATACATGAGGAAGACATTATGGGAAGCTTCCATGCATAATCCACATTCCCCATTATTGATCCTTAGCAGCACCCAGACAACTTCCATGTGTAAACCACATTCACCATTTCCTCTCCTTAGCGACACCCATATAGCTTCCATGTGTAACCCACATTCACCATTACTGCACTTTAGCAGCACCTGGTCAAATTCAATGGGTAAAAAACATCCACCATTGTCGCTCCTTCGCGGCACTTGGGCAACTTTCATGCATACGCCCTCATCCACCATTGCCGCACATAACGGCACTCGGCTACTTCCATGCGTAATACCCCATTCACCACTATTTTTGGACACACCTTTTCACTATGACCATTAGGTCTATTGTTTCCAATTTCTTCTCACACTGATCATGACACACATGGGATTAGAGTAAGCACATACCATGGCATCCTCCCTAGGCTACCTTAGCGTGTAAGCCCCAAACACCCATTCAGAACTACATGAATTTTTATTCATTCCCTTTCCAAGAAATGTATGTAGGAAGCCTCCCTGAGGTTCAGGACCATTACCCATTGGTCCCGACCACTTCACTTCAGTTTACCCTCATCCTGTATGACGTTAAATTGTATACCCCCCTTTAGTTCCGCACAACGTTAAACTGTATTTATTCAAACTAGGTGGGTTTTGGTCCCTATATTCTTGATAGGGTACATACGAAGCCTCCATAAGGTTTAACCCCAAGCAATGGTAAACAACAGTGTCCCCTTTGCTGGGACCCACATCTATGGTCTGCTGTCTTGGTGATAGACTAATTCTAGGGCTTCTAACCATGCATAAGTCCTAATGTGTTCAGGTTTCTATCCTCTATGTACACCCCTATTTCATATCTAACCTCAAAATATGTGGGTTTTGATCCATTTCTCTTAGAAAATGTACGTAGGAAGTCTCCCTGAGGTTCAACCCCTACCAATGGTAAATTGTTGAAGTCCCCAACTGATGATAAGATGTTATAGTCCCCAACTGATGGTAAACTGCTATACTCTCCAACCGAAAGTATACTATTGCAGTCCCCTTTACTAGGACCCACATCTCTAGTCCTCCCCCTGGCATCAGACCCACTCTCGGGCTGCTAACCACGCGTAAGCCCCATTATATCATCAGGTTCTATCATTTGCATACACCCCAATTCCATGCCCTATCCTGAACTACATGGAATTGGATTCCCTTCCATAGGGATATATAGGAAGCCTCCATAAGGTTCAATCCCATCACGCATGTCTCGTCATGGTCTCTCCCTTGAGCCTCTATGTTTCGGGAAGGTCAGGACCTAACCTAGAGGTTCCACTTCCTCTGTGCCCCATCCATGCGTCCATTATCATGGGTCACCTCGTAAGGTTTCCCATCATCCCACCGTACTACATGGACTTTTATTCCCTGCCGCAGGGGTACGTAAGAAGCCTCTCTAACGTTCAATCCAACATCACAGTCATCTTCATGTCGGTTCCATCTCATTCTCCTTCCACTTCACTCAACCATCCATATCCATCCTGATTCTTACCCAGTCTTCCACATCCCAGCGAGATAATGTCACCCACATCCTCGCTTCTCCTAGAAGTAATCGAGCAACTAACTATGCATAAGCCCCGCACAATTTATAACCACCAAACCAAGAGTTCCCCTCTTGTGATGGGCCACCATCCATGTGTAATCCCCAACATGTCTCTAGGTCATTATACTTTGTGTACTTACTGATTCTTCACCCTCTCGAACTACATGGGTTTTGATCCCTGTCTTCTATACAAGGTGTGTAGGAAACCAATCTAAGGTTCAATCCCAGCCAATGGTAAACCTTGGTGTTCCCCTTTATGGGGTTCACTTTCCCTGATCCACCCTCGGTGGTGTCCATATCAACCTTCATAGTAAGATAGCTTTCCTATATGGGATAGACCACCATGGATCTGTCCTTATTGAGTGTTTTGATCCATCAATCTAGTACACCTTTCAGGTGTTCCCTCATAGGGATTTATCAATCTAATCCGTCTCTATGGGATGTTCTGGTCACTCTCATTCCATCTCCTCAAGATGTTAAACTTGCGGCATACCCTGTGATAAACATGGAATGGTTAAAAAAACCATAGATACATTCCTATGGCATATAAATCCCCGCACTCAATGGGGGATGCCATGGGTTTTGACCCTTTATATTCCCTCAAATGAAGAATAATATATGTATTTTAATGTCCATGCATCCAGAGATGCTCCGACATGCCTGATGTTACCATCTACTCTGACCAAAGGTTGCATCTTTATCAAGACCCCTTATAATGTAATGACAAAAGCATTGTAATTAAATAGAATCCACAAAGATATAGCACCAGGAATGATATTCATGAACAAAGTCTTAATCTATAAGGGAGACCCAGGCTAAGTGATGAATTCTATGGAGGAATCCACAGAAGGAGGAACTAACATCTCATCATCCCATTTCGATCAAGGAGAAAACATCCCTGAAGAAGTAACGAATGTTTCACACCTTTGGAAAGTGGGAATATAGGGAAATAATCAGTGTGTCCTTGACAAACGAATGTGTTCCCCGACATAAGCATTAGAAACACCTCTCAAGTTAAAAAAGTAAATGCCCCCTTAAAATAAAGCATATTCAGTGTTATGTTGGGTTTTTATTTTATAATAGTAATTGAATTTGAATTTTTTTAAAGAATTAAACAAATTCCAATTTACATCTAACTGGAAGTCCAAAATTCTACTTAACTCTAGAGTTGACCCCTGTATTTAAAAGAAATAATAAATAGACACTCTTCTTGGATAAGAATTATAAATAACTATAAGAAGAATAAATAACCCATCCACCATCTTAAATAATTAAAAAATGAATTAATGAAGAATTTATGGCTCAATATAGATTAGGAATTTCATTTCATAATCCATTTAGATAAATATAATATATGTTTAATTTCTACCAAAAATTTATATGTCAATTAAAATTGAAAAACATTATAACAACATTTTACTAAAAACAAAATGTTTCAAAAGGTAAATAAATTTGATATTCTCAATTAAATCCATTGAGTAATATAATTTAACTTCTATAAAGTGGAATGAAAGCATCAAAGCATAGGAAAATAGTTGACCCAATAAAATGTAAATAAAATCATGAGAAAACTTACAGTTTCAAAACAAATAAGGTATTTTTATGGGATTTGTAGTAAATAAAAGTTTAGCTCATTTAATAAGTCTTTATCCCCCATACTTAAAACTCCACTTTTTCTTCAATGTTAAATTCAATGGTGGAAGAAAACAATTAATCAATGATGTTAAAAAAGATTTAAAAAGTAATAGTCTAAATTTATGTTAAGGGGTCACTGGGAAATTTAAAAATCATGATTTCAATAAACTTCAATCATTTTTCTCTAAATAAAATTAAATACATTCTTAAACCTCTTAAAACTACAAAAAAATATTCAACAAAAAAAATGATACATGTTAAAAAATACAGTCCATAATGTAAGCACAGTTTCAAACAAATCAAAAAAATTAAGCAATAAAATAAAACTTCAAGGTTCTAAGCAGGATATAAAATGATTCATAAAAAATTTACAACAAATTAAAAAATATAAGAAAAGAACCAAACAATTAATATCTAAACCATTTTAAAAATAATTTCAAAACAACTTAAGAGTTTCCACCAAACTTTATTTAATTTGGTGTAAAGATATGGATAATAAGAATTAAAATATGGGAAAATAATAGAAACTCCCCTGGAAATAGAAGATTTATTCATTTTAGTCAATTAAAATGTATTTACCATCTAAACCTTGAGTGAAGTTCCCTAGTTAGAAGGGTAAGGTTCATATAATATTTAATAAATAATTTAACAAGATAGAAAGTTTAAGGAAGGGAATCATGCATGATCAGGCTTGTAGCTACACTATGTAATGAAGAACAATTGAAGCTTCAATAAATAAAACTCCTCACCTTCTGATAATCTAATGACCTACCATAATAACAATTAAAACACTTGCACAAGAGAATAATTCTTAATGAATAATATAATAGTAGAGAACCAACACGACATCAAGAAATTATTTTTATTGAAAAATAAAAAAACCAAAACAATAAAGAACATGGGTTGACTCCGATGAAGTACTGAGTTTAAATTCCTCAGTTAGACTCAATAAAAACTCATCTCGATAGAATATAAATGATATCAAATCCATTTAAACACCCCTTAATGTAATGTTTAACTCTCTGAACATTGAAAAATAATGGTCCTTTTTCCTCTCCAATCAATTCCACATCCCCATTCGCAAGTACTTTCATGTTAATTATGGGTCTACACCATTTTGTTTTTATTTTCCTTGGTAAATAATTTAATCTAGAATTAAAAAGTAAAAACCTTTTACCAACCTTTAAATGCATATTTTTAATTATGGAGTCATGAAAATATTTTTATCTATCATTGAAAATTATATAATTCTCATAAGACACTCTTTGAATTTCTTTTTAATCACTTTACTCCAACAACCTCCTTTATCCAACAGACTTGAAATCATAATTGATATCTTTCACTGCCCAATATTATTTTTTATTGAACTATATAGGAAAATGAAATTTCCTAACAAAGAGAATTATATATAGAGACAACACAATGAGAGTTTTATAGATGGTCCAGTAGTCTCATAATATCTCATCCTACAGTAAAGGCTAGTCGTTTCTAAAACATCTCACAGTTTTCTCAAGAATTTATTTTAATTGCCTATTTGAGATCTATTCCTACCAATTAAATTATGGGTGATAGGTGGTTCAAGTTTCATGAATACAACTATAGTTTCCCATTAATGATTTGAATTCAATGTTATTAAATTGTGTATAATTATTTGTGAAGAAATCTCTCAAAACACCAAATTTGAAAAAAATATTATTCTTGATAAAATTAAAAACACTACTAAAAAGATTGTTTGGAAGATTTATATCCTCAATCAACCTATAGTTTTAGTCTATAAAAACAAGAATGTATTTATTCCCATATGAATATGGAAATGGTCTCATGAAATATAACCCCAAAACATCAAATATTTCAAATTCTAAAATCATTTTTGATGAAATTTTTGTTTTCTACCAACATTCCCTATACTTTGAAATTTATCACAGCTTATTACTATACTTATTATATCCTTAAATAGGGTAGGTTCATAAAAACATTATTAGAGGACCTTTTGGGTTGTCTATATTCCCCTGTGGTGTCCACTCCATGGAGAAGAGTGACAACTCTCTAAAATAGAAAACATTTCCTTCTCAGGAACATACCTCATGATGATCTTAATAGGACACCTATGAAAAAACAAGGGATTATCCCAAAAGTAGTACTTAAGATAATCAATGAACTTCCTCCACTAATTTTGTGAAATTTCATTTTTCATGACCCCAAAAACTAAGAAGTTGGAATAATCTGATATCCAAGAATATTTTTTCATAGATGCAGCAAAAAAGTGTTCATTAGATAAATATGTATTTATTTATATTGAGTCACTAGTTTGAATTTTGGTTGTAGGTAATCTAGACAAGTGGTTATCCCACACATTTTCAGAAACATTATTATCTTTAATATCATAATCAAATTCTTGTAACAAAAAATTCCACCTCATAAGTCTCTATTTTGAATCCTTATTTGACCAAAATATATTTGAAAGTAGAATGATCAATGAATATTATGACTTTCAATTATATGAGGTATTGAATTAACTTATCTAAGAAAGACATTACAATAGTAAATTATTTCTTAGTAGTATAATAGTTTTTTTTCATCATCAATCAATTTGATAGCATAATAAATCACATGTAACCTTTTCTCTTTTCTTTGTCCTAAAACTGCCCCTACTGCCCAATCACTTACATCACCCATAACCTCTAATAGAAGATTCCATTTCAATGAAGTAATTATTGGTGAAGCTATTATATTTTCATTTATAACACCAAATGATTCTTGGTATATCTCACTAAAAAAGGTATATCATTGACAAACAATGAACAAATTTTTCTATAAATTTTAGAAGCTTCTTTGATGAATCTCCAATAAAAACCAGTATGTATTAGGAAACTTCCACTGCCTTTTACATTTATAGGAGGTGAATGTTTACAAAATAACTTAAATCATAGCATTGTCTACATCATTCCGCCTATTAGAAACGTTATAGCCTAAGGAAATTCCTTTTGTAACCATGAACTGATATTTCTCCCTATATAAGACTAAGTTTATCCCCTCACACTATTGTAAAGTAGTTTCTAAATTTTCTAGAAAAAACTCAAAATCATAACTAACAATAGAATGTTCATCCATGAACACGTATATAATTCTCTCAATGATATCAAATAATATAGCCATCATACTCATCTGAATGGTGGTAGAAGCACCACACAGGCCAAAGTGAATCTTCTTATAGGAAAATTTC
Source organism: Viscum album (assembly GCA_963277665.1). NCBI lineage: Eukaryota > Viridiplantae > Streptophyta > Magnoliopsida > Santalales > Viscaceae > Viscum > Viscum album. Next base: position 2,061,041,838 of record OY728123.1, on the reverse strand, counting down.
CCAAATAAACAAGTGAATGTTGTCTTTTCTTATCCTTATAAGGTTATGAGAATTAGGTTGTAATAAGAATAACTGTCCATAAAATAAAAAAAATTGTTTCCAGAAATCCTTTATAGTATTTGATTTAAAAAAGGAATTAGAAAATTATCTTTCTTAGTTGATAAATTATGATTTCAATAATAAATATAGACCTTACACATGGTATTTTTCTAACTTGAATTTCAATATTTTACTAATCTTGAAAATTATGAAATCCCCCTTTTAGGAACAACTTGTACCAAACTTATCTAGGGAATATCAGAGATCTGAAAAATTATTCCAACATTAATAATCATAATTAATTCTTCTCTAAATACCACTTTAATGTTTTGATTTAATCTTACTTTTTATTCTAATCTAGTGTTTTGATCAGGTTCCACATATATTTTATGCATTAAAAAAGTTGGACAAATTCTTTTAATATTATTTATGAACCATCCAATAACACACATGAAGTTCTTAAGAACATACTGACAACTCTGCTCTTAAATCTCTGTTAACGCATCTGAAATAATGACATGTAATGATAGTTTTCCAAAAAAAATATTATTTTTGATGGGAAGGAAGAGGCTTCGGCACAAAATCTGGTGAATCTTGACTAGATGGAAGGCACTTGGGCCCCAGAGGTACAAGGTCCTCAATTTACTTTCTAAAAATTAATGAGATCTATAGAAACCCTCAGACGTACTATGTTCCAGATTAGAAAAATCCTCAGAATCAATTTCATGTTTTGGTTTTAAAATTTTTTCTATAGAAAATTTACCTATATTTCCCAAAACACCACCCAAATAAGCATCTCTCTTCTCAAACTCTTTACTTGGAAAATTAGCATGCATGTTTCAGCTTGTGTGATGTGATTATTTATTTCATAAATCATGTTTAAAAAGTATTCTTCTTCATCATCAAATTATTTTTAAAATTCTTTTAGATAATCGTATGAACAATTTCCAGTTTGATTTGATACTTTTCATTTTTCAGAAACATTAAACCCTTCACTCTACACTACCAGATTGAAAATAAACATCCCATTTTCAAAATTTATTATATCTCCACTAATGGAATGGAAGGAAATACCAATAACGATAGGAACTTCCTTTTCATGCTCCATACCAAGTATAAGTAAATTAGTAGGTTAAAAGGTTTCTTAACCTTGACACTTAAATCATCAACTCTTTATATAGGGTGTTTTTTTTAGCGGTCTTCCAACTACATGAAAATGGTAGTGGGAAAAATATCTCCTAATTTAAACTGAAAAAACTTTGAGTAATGAATAAGATTGATACTATCTCTAAGGTCACAAATTTAGTTGACTTATCCACTATTTTCAAAGGTATAAATAATAACAAAACTTCCATGATCTTTAAGCATTGTAGTTATCCTATTCTAAACTCTAGGACTACTATCCTCAGTTAAACTATAAGCGGAAAAGTCTTCATGTGTTTTCTTTTTTGAGAATTTTTTAAGCATTTTCAGATATGAAAGAACCTAAACTAAATTTTATTGAAAATGAATATTAATTTTAATCTTTTTAAACAACTCATGAAATTTGAGAAGTTTAGGTTCATGGTGATTCTTCTTAATTCATTCAGGATAATGAATGTGTTGAACCAAATTTTTGAAAACTATAGAAATCCATTCGTGTTTTTTTAAATCTTTTCTTTACCTTAATTTTTTAGTATTTTTAGATCTTTATCATCTTCTTTAACAAGTTGAATAACAGTTTTTATAGATATTTCATTATTGATGTCCATATTTCAAATTTTATTGGTTTTATTATTTAGCTTATCATTTTCTTTCATGATTTCAGTTAAAAAATGTTTAGGATTCCTACCGTCTTCTTGGTGAGTCTAAAGACAACTCCTATTAGTGATAAAAATTATATTTTTCCTAGTTGACTTTATCTTTACTTGGTAATTTCCTTTTTTTCCCTCCGATTCAAATCTCTAAAAAGTTGGGCCATTTGAGACTCTAGATTTTTCATTCTTATATTAGATTAAATTTTATAAGAATCGTATTGATCTTTTTGTTTATTTAAGTAACTCATAAACTTTTCATATGTAAAATACATTCAATTAATAATTCTATCAAGCATAGAGAAAATGTTTCTATCAAAGTTCCCTTGGGAATTTGATGGTACTACCCTTGGTTGATTTTGGTATTTTTTTTCTAGGTTGTTGATGGAAACCAGGGGGTAAAATAGGTCATAAATACCTCGATCCTTCCATAAAATTTTTGGATGATTTATATAACCTTTATTATAGTTATAAGAAAATGTATCTTCCATATGTTTTAACCTAGATGCATAACCAAAAAAGTTTTCATTCTCAGGTTGTTGTTCCAGTATATCAAAATTAGAGCATCAAGAGTTAGAATGGTCATACTTTCAATAATGGTGTCATTTCTCCCTAAGCTAATTTTGATAATTTTCATTACAATACCCATTATCATTGAATTCATCATGTTGAACATTATTTTTCTCTTGTATAACTAATTTTATTCTCCTCTAACACTTATGCTACGAATTTTGTGCATGTGTACTGAATATTTCTTAAATTATTTAGCGGTTCTATTACTAAAATATCCTCTATAATCATAATCAACTAATGTTTGGTGGGGTAATGTTGTTATAAAAGGTTTATATAAGAAACTATGGTGTGCACTATTGATATGAACACTGTCTAAGAATATAAATATGTCTCGTGCCTCATAGAATAGCACACAATCATCTGGTAAAAATCCAGTGATCTTATGCCCAATTTCAGTGGTCATTCTTCTTGGGAAAATTTCCTTACAATTTCATTGAACAATTGTTCCCAAGTATCGAAAATATCCTCATAAAACTATTGAAACCAAGATCTTTCATTACTCTTTAGTCAGAATGGTAAATCTCTATGTTTTAGCTCTTCCTCTCTTAGCCCTCTTAAGGGTAGTTGTTGCACCAGACAGTAGAAGTCTCTATTGATTCCAAAAGAGTATCCATTAGGAAAGAAATTTTATGGTGTAAGTATGATAAAATGATATTGTTTGATCTCATTATTTCTATCCCTAGGATTTTGTAAAATACATGATGGATTACTAGGAACATTTTCACCTAAAACTCCTTAAGGACCAATCACTCTACTTTCTAATTCCTAAGATGTTGAGGATTCATATTCTAGTTTTGAACATAGATCCTATTTTCCATATTTTCATCCATTTTAGATTTATTTTTCTTATTAATTACTAAGCAGTTAACGTTTATTTCAGAGATTATATGTTCTAATTTTTTAGACCTTGATCTAGTGTGCATGAACACACAAATTCAAGGTTAAATTCTCATCAAGTTTAAGGTTTTAGAATTTCTATATTTTTTTAATATTTTTTATGTAAAAATTTTATCAGATATATTTTTTTAGATTTTTCTTGAATATATATTTTTTTCTTGGCCACAACCACCCTCCATTATAAAAATAGACCAAGGAAAATAAAATTTAATGAACATTAAAGAAAATTGAACAATATAGAAATCAAGTAGTAGTAGTGACATACAAGAAAGAAGTGCAATAATAAAAATGATAGGGAAGTCGATTGATCGAATTAATAAATGTGTCTTTCAATCCGGAATAAAAGTTTTGCTGGAGCTGAATTTCAAAGACGTTAACTATCATATTCAGAAAATTTTCTATGAGTGAAATAATTATACAATATTTCAATTGTAGACTTAATGATTCATGAAATGAAAAAATAAAATTTCAAAAAAATAAATTTGTCATTTGATCTTAATGTGATAATCACTCAAAAAAACTCCTTTATATTATTGAAAATGACAAATAATTTTCTTGAATGAATTTAACATAAACCAATTTTATGTATTTTTCAAATATATATATATATATATGAAAAGCTTCAAGAAATTATTTGAGAGTGGAAAAATATAAAAAAATATTTTTGAATGAGCTTGTAATGTTTTAACCATACTATTTCGATATCCTAAAAGATTTATCCATAAAACATAATCAGGATTTTAATTTCACAAGAAATTAGGACATCAAAAAAACAAGAAGCAAGAGGAGGAGGAAATAAATTCTTCTCTTTTAAGGATCTATTCCTCTGGCTCAAGTATTGTAGAATATTGTCCAAGGGTTTCCCTTTCAATGTAAACAGACTCATAAAAATTAGAATACCAGTAAACCCTAGTTCAACTTTTTCGAATTCCAGTGACAATTTCATCCCAAAACTAGTATCTTCATAAACAAACTCAGATCGGTTCATCATTAACACTGCAGCTCATATCGTCTTCCTCAAAACATGACCTCCATTCCCCAAAGCTTCTCACCTCGGCTGAGACATCCTATTCTAGCTTAGGTTTGAATCACCTTCCATCTAATTCTCTGTTCAACTGGTCCCCATATGGTTGAAAGGGTAGGTCATGCATCGGTCTTCTAAAATGATTTAACAACACAAATTTAAACGTGAAAAACAAAATACGTGTGACAAATAAAAAACAAAAAAACATTGATAATTTAATTGTTAATAAGAAAAACAAATAAAATATATTAATCATAAAGATTAAATCGTTAAACATAAAATTAATATTTCGAAAACAAAATTAATAATTAAATCAAAAATAAATAAGGAAAAAAACACTCATTAAATTAGAAATTTATAAGAAATTCATAAAAAAATTTCTAATTGACAATAAATAAATAATAACACAATACTTAAACACCAAAAAACACAAATAAACACTAAATTATTTATCAAATGAGAGGTGAAAAAACATATGAATTTACTGCCACATAATTTTGTAAAAATAACACAGGCCTTCTCATGACAGATCCAGGGAGAGAACGTATGCTACATTAGAACTTATGGTTATGACTTCCACTAATGCTACTTTAATTTCCAATCCCAAGAAGGTGTGGGACCTCCATAACAACAACATACTAACTCATAACACTATATCCATCAGTATTGTACTCTATATTGACTAGTCAAGACAACGTCACACTCTAATGGAGTATATGTAGATAATGCACAACATTTCTCGTCTCCATCATTTCTTTAAGAATCAACCCACACTACAAACGCATCAAATATAATAAGTGTTTTAATGATTTAATTGAGGAATTTAAAAAAATCATCCTAAAAAATATAGCATAAAGCAATAAACTAGTATCATCCTTCAACTATGAAGTTCCTTCTTCATAAATTAAAGCTATATAATAAATGTAAATCACATAAAACATCCTTTATAGTTTTTGGTTCCCACATATATTGAGTTATCATCCCAACATACCCTCATAAAGTCAACACACATTATTATCATGGAAAGAACTTTCTCATATTATGCAACTCCTAATGATTTACAAAAAAAATAGAAAGAAGAATTATAGGAAGGTTGTTTCTTTAATTAAAAAGAATAAGCCTTTTTCATTGAAAAAAATGAATTTGATTGGGCTCTCATGAAAAGAATTAGGGGACCATCGAAGATTCATTATAACAATGTCTTAACAAATTGGGAAACTAAATAACAAATTATCCATGAGGAAGAGATCTAGGGAAGATAAGATATCATGTGTTTTTTTTTCCTAAAGCTTAGGAAGAAATAAAAGGATTTTACTATATATTATGGTTTCAAACTCTATAAAAAGGGTTTATTATATTGAAATTTATAAATATTTTACTACACTACATTTTAGTGTTTTTCTATACTCTCCCTCTATTCTTTAATAGTATTCTTTAAGATAAAACCACATCTAGTGGTATATCATAAAGGGGAGTGTCATATTATTCTAAAGTTCCTATTATATTTTTAATGTAATTTATTTTTCCATTATCGTTACTTTTCATTTGTAATGTGTTGGGGTGGATGGAGTATATAAAATTTTCATGACTCTATTTATTCACTCACTTTTATTTGTTTTTGAATTGGTAAAATCACTACTCCTTATATCAAACTCATTCTATACATAATTGAGCTGTGAGTATTGAGAAGTCAATTATTGTATAATCATGGGAATGTGGATGAGAAACGAGTCTTAGTGTATTCAAAATTTCGGATTCCCTTCTCCTGATTTTGATTTTCCAATTCAATTGTACTTGGGGTTTTGTGAGTTTTTTGGTAATTTTTTGAAAATATTCTTTATTCACATCAGAACTGAGGACCAACTTGCTATTATGATAGTCTGTTAGAAGTTAACCATAAAATAAATACAAGGGTGAGTGATTTGCGACAACCTAGAAGTATGTATCCCATAAGTACATGATTTATAACAAATATATCATTACACACATTCCAATGAACGTTTTGGTCTATAATTTTAGAGAATTGTGAGAAATAATTAACTAATAAAGCCTATAAATTTCTTAACTAATGGAATTTTTTCCCACTACATTAGAAATTATTTAATGCATAAAATATCTTCAATATTTCATATAATTTATTCTCAAAATATTTATCGGTAGACACATCATACATATTCCTTTTTTTCATAACCCATGTAACGGAAACATCAGAAAGGGATGATTTTAGATTCCCAGTAAGGGTAAAAATAAGAGATATAAAATGATGATTATAAAGGATCATAAGATAAACATGTATTTATGAGATCATAATCAATTTCAATGAACCTAACATCAGTAAATCATACCAAAATAAAAATGGATCATCTATCCAAAATAAAATATAAGGATATGAGTTTTACATAACACACAATTCATCATAACATGAATATATTTCAAAATATATGAATGTGAACAATCATGTGCCTAAGGATAAATCAATTTATTGAGTAACACATTTTCACCAACACTTGTGAGAAAACATAATTTTTTTTGTATATACATTTCTTGTGAGATATAAAAAAATTAACCAATTCATTGGAGGGTGATATAGGACCCCACTCATCAATCATCCATACATATGTGTACCACTTTGATTCAATTATTAATCTTATCATAGATAACCTCAAGAAAGATAATGAGTTTCATATCCTTTTCAAATAGATTCACTTAAAGTAAAAATTCAAAAATACATCAAAAATTATAAAATGATCTGTGGTAACCCAAGTGTAATATAATAAATATTAAATAATTATAGATAAACATTTAATACATAATAGATTATAAACATTGAGAAACCATAAAGGGTTTGTATGTTTGGAGACTAGATACATAATAAACTTATTTCATAAAAGATGTTCAAAATATCCAATAATGTTATTCTATTATAGTATTATTCTTAGTAATTATATATTGAAAACCATTAAGTATAACGTGGGGAAAAAGGAAACATAAGAAAGGGTGAGTTGATATTCCCGAAAAGGGTAAACACAGATGATATCAATCAATGATCGTATACAATAATAAGATAATAATAAAGGTATGAGATTTTGACCATAACAAACAAATATCTATCCTAAAGTGTCATGGATCATAAAACACCAGTCATGGCATAAAACATTAACATTTCAAAATACATGAGTCATATGAGTGAGGAATCATCATACACTATTCACGATCTATTATAACATATAATATAAATTGGAATATGTCATAGGATTTATGTGGAACAATAAAAAGAGTAAAAAACTTTTCAGTAGACAAACCTCACTTTCGAGGCTATCATAATGGATTAGGTTCAGTCCTCAATCCATCATTTCCTTGGTCAAGATTGAATCCCAAGACTAACATAGTGGACAAAGTACCTTAATGAACTGGGTTCACTTCCCCTTCTAGTATATATTATCTCACGATATATACATGATTACCCAATATATTATAGTACTATATACTTTGGGTCCCACCCATCACATATTTAAACCTATATATATGTGTGCCACAATATCATATAATAATCATCATATCATCATGGAATAACATGTTGAAAATAAATGATTTTCATGTAATCATACTAAGATCATAATCAATATAAATAATTTAGAAAGTTAATGGAATCATAATAGCACATCCCCACTAAATCATAATAGTCCATAAATGATGTTGATATTGGTGAAATTTATCATTTATAAATTTATTTACCATATGCATTAAAAACAAGAGAAAACATTTAATTTCCATTTAAGAACATTTAAAACCAAAATTCCTAGAATATTAAGGGAAATATCAATGTTTTAAATAACTATATAAACTTGAAAAATAAGATTAAAATCAAAGATTGGACATTATTGAGGAAAACACATATGTGAAATAAATTTTAAAATGAAGATTCTTTTCAAAATTTCTATAAAAAGTCAAAAGTAAATCGTTTTGAAAATGACTAGAAGATACCTTTTAAAAATATTCAAATAAGACAAAATATTTTTTAAAATTAATTTTAAAAATAATTAGAGAAGAGAAAACCCATTTTTGGGAAACATTTTAGAGAAAATATATATATTGTGTAAGGATTCCGACATAAAAGGACAAATAAAGTTGATTTTGTAAAACAAATCTCAGTTGTTTTAAGTAAAAAAGAGAGGAAAATGGAAGGAAATGACAAAAACCTTAGAAATAATTTGAGTTGAAGAATATATATGGTGTTGAAATTATAAGAATCATATAATTTCCCTCAATAAAAATTTAACATAAGAAATTCTAAAATAAACAAAGAATGTTATATAAATACCTTACCTAAAGTCACTAATTTAATTATTTCAGTTAAAACCTCATGCATAATAAATTTTGATATTATAAATAGAAACTGGTGGAATATTTATAATTTATTAATTTATATTACTCCCTTATAATTTATAATTTTCTTTTTATTAATAATTATTCATTAAAAATATTATTCGGGTGAAAATTGGTCTATTTTACAGCATGTTTCGATTCTATAGTTCCATTTACCTCACCTTGGTCATGGTTTTATCATCTATAGATTATTAATAATGTCATAAATATCATATTTGTTTCATTTTATATACTTTTATAACAATTTATAAAAATTGGTGGTGAAAAATTAATTACATCACATCATGGAGATGATAGTCTTTATATACGCATAAGTGGCTTTATCACTTTTTGATGGATGAGGTGAAAGAAATTTAAATAATAATTCACCCATATAGGAACATAATAATAACATAAATATCATAAATATTCATTAAATATATCTTTCTGATCATCTATGTAATGAGGAAATAAAAAATTAATAACATCACTTCATGGAGGTGGTAGTCAACACATACGCACAAACGATATTATAATTTTCAAATGGATGGGAAGGAGATACAAAATGGCCATAACTATGACAATCATGATCTTTATTACACACATAAACCTGATTTCTTACATAAAACCTTCACTTGATACAACATGGAATATTTATAGGTCTAGTGTCTTTGGTGCTTAGGAACATTACATAACAACTTAAAACATATAATGCAACATCATATTTTAAACATCCTTTACATGACCACTACATTCCCTTATACTTAGTATTGCATGGGATAACCTGAGGACATACATAAGAAATGGGTGAGCTCTAAATCCCAGTAAGGGAATAAATATGTAATAACATGAGGAATGCAATAAATTTTAGACAATATGCATATCAATGGAGATAAGAAAAACATGAACATAAATTCATGATAAATCATGATAATCATAACATGGAAATGTGACAACAACACTTAACATAAAATTAGCATGATCTAAGTTTCATTGCACATAGAGCATGAGTAAACCCTCACTACACATGTAGCATGAGAAAAACCTTATTTAACTTGAATTAGAATGAGTAAGCACCCATTTCACATGACGTATCATGATACTATACTTTACCTAATGAATTGGGGCCCTATCAAGGCGCATCTTTCTTAAACATTTCATTTCATGCATAAGTGTGCCACATCGATCATATAACATGGAATCAATCAAAATCATAAGTTATTCCATGATTAAGTAATGTAGAATAAATACATGAAAGTACCATTCAATATGTAATTGCAAATAAAGGTGACTACCCTTGATAGATACATGGGTATGGTATTCACTATACAATGATCTTCGCTTGAAAAAACGTAGTGCGATTTAAGCAGCATAACGACGTGACATAAGGATTCATGAAAATGTTTGATGGATGAAAAATGGGTGTCTCAAAATATGTATATGAAATGGATTGTAAGGGTTCATGTATATAAATTTACCAACAAACATAATGGAATTTAGATGCATAATTCAAAAGAATTACTTGGATGTAAAAGGGGAGAGAGAAATCCCTCACAGAATTTTAGTATGGTAATGGGTGTACATGGGAGGAATTACTGAGAGAGAAAGGGGAATCCCATCATCCAAACATAAAGAAGGAAGTATGGGGGAGGTTCAAAATCATACCCCAATATATTTAATTTCAAACAAAAGGGCATAACAATTTAATGAAAATTGGACGAAAATGATATAGGAAGAAATCCCTTACTTAGAAGTGTGATCCCAAAGGCTTGGGAGAGGCTTGAGAGAGGCTCAATGGGATCTTGGGGAACCTTGGGAGGATTATAGAGAGGGTATTTCATGTGATGGTCAAACTCCAAAGGCTTTGATTGAAGATGAAGTGGGAGCTTATGTGGGTTTATATAGGAAAGGAGAGGGAATTCTTATTATTTAGGTTTGGGACACCTCACATTAAACTAATCAATACCACAAACTATCTCAAGGTTTTTGCCCATGGTTTTTGACAAAGTGGAGTGTAAAACACTATTTTATAAGGCTAATGGACGAGATTCTTTAAATAGTATGGTTGCTTATGTGTAGCTGAGTCACACTCTCAAGGAAAACAAATTAAAAAGACAAAATGTTTTATAAGTCTTGGAGGGTCCAAAAAAGAATTGTAAAATATTCAAACAAATATAAAATCACATTATTCTAATTCTAGAACATATATTGGTCTAACATAAAGTTTATAGTATTTTATTACATCACTATAGGGTCATTATGATGTCCTAAAACGCATAATATATTTAAACGGTATTTAATTTTTACCCAAAAATTTGACTGCCTCAGAAAATTATGAAAATTCACAATAGGATAATTTCTATGTCCTAATTCCAAAAATAATATTCATTTTATCTAAATAATTTTATAAATATGTTCATTTTTACTTTTAAAATAAAAACTGATATTTACCGAAAATTCATGGGTTCGGAAAAAAAATAGTTTTCAAACCTTAATAAAAATTACAATTGGATTAATAAAATTATACAATAATTTATATTTAAGAAAAATTAATTTAATAATAATATTTTATTAAAATATTATTTAATTCAAAAATCCATTAATTCATCAAAATAGATTTCTCATTTGAATATTAAATAAAAATACTATTTGTACTTTAAAAACTATTTACAAAGTAACAATAATAAAATGAATGCACATTCTTTATACAAACAACAATGTACATATTCGTAGTGCAAGGGTCTTGTTACATAACACCTATAACACCTGTATAAGACTGAAAGGTAAGGTGTGTTATAGTGACATACTAATGAGGTGGCTTAGATAACATCGCTCAGGTTGTAATCTCTATTAACTTCCACTTCTCCCATAGTCGGTTGCGCTCAAGCTTAACATATTCAACCTTGGCTTGGGCTTGGTCAAGAGTGAAGCCCAATGACGCCACGTCCATTATAATCTTTGACAAATGGGCTTCGTATGGGGAAAGTCTACTGGATGAGGCCATCACTTCCTTTGTTAGAGTAAATTGGATTTCTTAAAGCCCTATATTTATACTAATCATGTGATCATTGTTCAATGACAATATTAGAAACGGTCATAATTCATAACGGTATTTTAAAATCCAAAACATAAAACCAAATAAGTGCATATGTTTTACATAACCATAAAAAGACATTTAAATAAACCAAGTGGAATTTTCATTAATGAATTTTTAGGTCGTTACAGTCTTCCCCCTTAAGAAAAATTTCATCCTCTCAATTTGATTACATACAAAAAGAACTCTGAAATTTAAACCCAACTTTAGGGTTGCTTACCCACCACTATTAAGCATTCCCCAACCCTCATTATCATGTCGATCATGGAGAGCTAGGGTCCACTTAGTGCAAAAGTACTTTAATGCACATTCAAAGTCTTCCACTTCCTTAGTCTAGACACAGTATGTGCAACATGGATCATATTGAAGGAAAATATGATGCACTTTTTGAAAACAATTGTTTCTAATGTATAGTTTCAAAACATCACCATGTACCAGGTTTTTGTAAAATAGTCTGACAGAGTCAGATTTGAAATGTTTGAAATGTTGTTCTTCTAATATATTGTCGATGTTTCCAAAAAACTGGAAGACAATACAATATATATATATATATAAGATGCTTGGAGGTCTCCCTCTTAGTTAGCTATTCTAAAATCAAATAGTGCATCATACTCTCTGGATAGGGTGAAATATTTGAAAATACTCTGATGGTACCTCCCTCATCTTGAAATTTTTTGGAGTTGGGAGCATAACATTGGATCATAGGTGTTCCATGATCCTTGATTATTCCGTTGTATGGAGGAGGTGTTTGATATGTCATAGAGCATCTTGCCAGAAAGTTGGACATTAGAAAAGGTTTCGATGCTATGCGAGCTTGACTTCGCAATAATTACAGCAAGTAATTCCTCGGTAATGGACAAGAGTGTTGTATGAGGTTCTTCCAATTCCATCTTGAAACTATCTGTTATCCTGCTGATGAAACATATCAAATTTTGAGTTACCCTCTAGACATGATAAAATTGTGATATAAAACTACTTTAAGTCTAATGATTTATTATTATATAATGAATAGAAAATTTGGGGTAACACATAAATGGTAATCCAAAAAACAGATAACTTATAGATAGATTTTATTTCCTTAACTTGTGAATCTATAGGCTTCAATCTATTTTATTCATAATCTACTTTCTAACATATATTCTTAGGGTCATTTTTTTAATTCCCTTAATAAGGGTTCATACTAATCTTGTGAATTTACCAAAGCATATCCCCTAGGATTGTCGTAACCAAGAGTACAGCAAGGCCCATTATTGTGCACCAGTTCTCGTTCCAGTCTAGCTCAAAGAATTGTTTTTGGGTTTTACCTATCTGATATTTATGTGCCAGAGCAGCCTCTACCAGCTCGTATCCAGACGGGGCTGTATTTTATTGATTAACCACTTACTCAATACTCACCAATACTTGGATATGTTTTTATTATACTTATTCTTATCTCTAAGTCTTCACTAGGGTTTTCTAATACTAATCCCAAAAATAACTAAACCTATCCTCTGATACCAACTATAACAACCCTTCTCTTTATTACACACTTAAACATGATTTATTACATAAAACCTTCACTTGATATAACATGGAAGATCAAGAGGTCTAGTGTCTTTGGGGCTTATGAACATTACATAACAACTAAAAACATAGAATGCAACATCTTATTGAAAACATCCTTTACATGACCAGTACATTCCATCGTACTTAGCATTGCATGGGATAACATGAGGACATGCATAAGAAAAGGGTGAGATATAAAGCCCAGTAAGGGAATAAACATGGAATAACATGAGGAATACAATACATGTTAGACAATAGGCATATCAATGGAGCACAAGAGAAACATGAACATAAAGGCATGATAAAGAATTATAATCATAACATTGAAATGTGGAAACAATACTTAACATGGAATTAGCATTAGCCAAGGCTCATTGCACATAGAGCATGAGTAAACCCTCATTACACATGAATCACGTGTAAAACCACGTTGCAATTGAATTAGAATGATTCAACACACATTTCACTTGACGTATCATGATACTATACTTAACCCAATGCATTGGATCACTATCAGGGCGCACCCTTCTTAAACATTTCATTTCATGCATAAATGTGCCACATGGATCATATAACATGGAATCAATCAACATCATAAGTTATACAATGATTAAGTAATGTGGAATAAATACATGAAAGTACCATTAATATGTATATGTGCATAAAGGTGAATACCCATGATAGAGACATGGGTATGGTATTCACTATAAAATGATCTTGCCTTGGAAAAACATGGTGATATTTCGGTAGCATAATGACGTGACATAAGGATTCATTAAAATGGTTGATGAGTGAGAAATGGGTATATCATCATATGGACAAGAAATGGACCTTAAGGGGGTCATATAGATACATCTCCCAATAAACGTAATGGAATATAGTTTCATAATTAAAAAAGAATTACTAGGACGTAAAAGAGGAGAGATAAATCCCTCACGGAATTTCAGCATGGTAATGGGTGTACATGGGAGGCATTAGTGAGAGAGAAAGGGGTCTCCCATCATCCAAACATACATAGGGAAGTATGGTGGAGGTGCGAAATCATACCCCAATATTTATAATTAAAAACAAAAGGGCATAAAAACTTAATGAAAATTGGAAAAAATGAGGATGGAAGAAATCCCTTACTTGGAAGTGTGATCACAGAGGCTTGGGAGAGGCTTGAGAGAGGCTTCGTGGGAGATTGGGGCACCGCGGGAGGATTGTAGAGAGAGGAGGGCAGGGGTTGGTCGAACTCCAAAGGCTTTGAGTGAAGAGGAAGTGGGATCTTGGGTTTTTTCCCAAGGGGAGTTGAAAACACTATTTTTTAAGGCCAAAGTCCAAACCTCTTTAAATAATAGGCTTGCATATGTGGCGGTGAGTCACACTCTCAAGGAAATCAATTTAAAAAGACAAAATGTTTTATAAATGTTGGAGGGTCCATAAAAGCTTTGTAAAATAATTCAAAAAAATATAAAATCCCATTATTTTAAATCTAAAACATATATTCTCCAAACATAATATTTATAGTATTTTATTACATCACTATTGGGTCAATATGATGTCATAAAGCACATTATATATTTAAATGGTATTTTATTTTTACCCAAAATTTTGATTGTCTTAGAAAATTATGAAAAATTCACCATTGGATAATTTAGACATCCTAATTCCAAAAATAATATTCACTTTATCTAAATAATTTTATAAATACGTGAATTTTTTATTTTAAAATAAAAACCGACATTTACCAAAAATTCATGGGTTCTGACAAAAACAGTTTTCAAACATTAATAAAAATTAAAATTGCATTCATAAAATTATATGATAATTTATATGTACCAAATATTAATTTAATAATAATATTTTATTAAAATATTATTAATTCAAAAATCCATTAATTCATAAAAATAGATTTCATCGTTGAATATTAACTAAAAATACTATTTGTGCTTTAAAAACTATTTACAAAGTAACAATAATAAAATGAATGCACATTCTTTATAAAAAATGTACATAGTCTTAGTGATAGGGTCTTGTTACATAACCACTTATAACACCCGCATAAGACTGAAGGGTAAGGAGTGCGATGGTGACAGACTCTTGGGGTGGCTCAGATAACATTGCTCGGGTGGTAATCTCTATTAACTTCCAGTTCTCTAGTATTCGGTTCCCATCAAGCTTAACATGTTCATCCTCAACATGGGCTTGGTCAAGAGTGAAGTGCAATGATGCCACCTCCTTTCTGAGCTCCAACAAATGGGCTTCGTTCGGGGCAAGTCTACTGGATGAGGTCATCGCTTCCTTTGTCTGAGTAAATTGGATTTCTTAAAGCCCTATATTTATACTAATCATGTGATCAATATTCAACGTCTATATTAGCAACAGTCACATTTCATAACGTTATTTTAAAATCGAAAACATAAAACCAAATAAGTTTATATGTTTTACATAACAATAAGAATACATTTAAATAGACGAAGAGGAATTTTCATTAATGAATTTTTGGGTTGTTACAATAACAATAACATAAAAACATGTAATTGTAGTGAATATACTGATTCAATCATGTTAATTTGGTTTTAAATCATTTTTAGGAGGTTTAGAAAGAAAAAAAACATGAATGAGATTGGTAAGAATATATACCTCTTCTCTTGGAATCCTCCATTGAAGAGCACTTTATGGATTTTTGGATGAGAATTTTGAAACAAAAATAACTTAAAGGTCATGGATAAAGATTTTGGGAAATTATTTGGGTATATATTCATTGATCTATATGGAAAAGGGTTTGTGGAGAAGAGAAAAGAGGGGTTTTACTTTTATAAGTGTGAGTAGTGGAAAACTTGAAATTATTAAGAATATTAAAATAAAATAAACTTTATCTCATTGGAAAGTCGATCCAAATTGGATGAATATCAAAGATATAATCAAAATATAATCATTCAATAATATTTAGAAAAAAATTTAGGGAATTTTAAGCCTGATCACTTTAGTTAGATCTTTCATTAACCATTTTAACATTTACCGCAGTAATGGATTTTTAATTAGGTTGCTATTAATAACAACCAAAAATGAAATTTTCCTCATTACCATATTTAAAAATTATGATTTTAAATAGGAAAAATATTTTATTATAATAAATTATTTTAATTTGTATAAATTAATTTTAAAATAATCCCACAAAATTCAATAAAATCTGTTTTTAGAAAAATTGATTTTAATTTGTAAAATTGAAATAATTCATATTACGTGCCTAGTAAAAACCATTATATGAAGGTTAAAATATTTTATTTAATATATTATCTAATATTTTCATTAATATAATTCATAAATGTTGGTTATTTTAATTTATTTCGGTAAAACAAATTTCATGAATGAAAATAGTTTCTCTGAAAACATCACATTTTACTTTGAAATACATTTATTTTAATTTATAACAAATTCATTACTAATAAATTCATTTTATAATTGTTTTAAAAATAATAGTTTATAATTTAGTTGGTCCTATTTAAATCCTCTAAACTAATAGCTAGGAGATAACTATAACATTTAATAATAATATTTCAATATTATATCATGGTGCATTTAAACTCAATGTTAAATGTAAAGAAAGCTATCAAAGAAATCAAGATTATTTAAAGAGATATATATTATAAAATATCAAGTTGATATATTCCACCCACTTATATGAATTTATACATAAAAAAAATTTCACTTTGATACAAAAAAATTAGGATACTTTTTCTTCATCACTTCCTTAGATTCCCACAAAGCTTTCCCAAAGTTTTGGGTTCACTATAAAACATTGAGCATGTGAGTGGTCCTATTTCATTGAAATTTATATATATGATCCAAAATATTTTATGGTTGTTCCTCATAATAAAGACCATGATCAACTATTATGAACTCTGAGTAATGTACATGTGAAAGATCATGTATGTATATACTCAAGAGAGATCCATGGAACACATCATGAACATTAAATGGATTTAGTGGAAGTAATAGGTGATAAGAAACCATCCCAAAACAATCCCGAATTTAAAAGGGGTCAATATATCTAAGAATTAACTTTCCTTCATTTCCAAATATCATAACCTTTTTATAAGTAGATATTCATAGGAATAACTTTTCACCAACTTCAAACACTAGATCACATCGATGATTGTCAGCATAAATATTATATTGACTGTGAGCTCCTTTGATATTATGCTAAATGACTCTAACATTCTCTATAACCTCATCGGATATATCATGTCCTAGTAGCTTTGTTTTTTCAAATTCATCCCAAATATTTGGAGTTCTAAACATCTAATTATAGAGGGATTCATAATGATACATCTGAATAATTATTTGAAATACATTGTTGTAATAAATTCCACCAAAGGAAGGTGTTGATCAAAACCACCATTTAAATTCATAAAAATTTTCTCTACTTAAAATTTAGGGTTGGAATAGTCCTATTATAATGACTACATATTAGAGGATGATAGGTAACTATATAGCTTAATCCTATATTCAAAACCTTCTAAAGGCTTCTCTAAATAATTAAGGTAGTCGTTTGATCTCAGTTAGCTATAATAGAATATGGAAATCCATGAAAACTCACTGCATCCTTAATATATATCAACGAATGCTAATAAAGGTAAAAATATTATCATACGGATATAAAATGTGATGATTTAATAAGGTGATCAACTACATCCCAAATTTCATTGTCTTCTTTATATATTTTTGGGTTTTTATTGATGAAATACATGGTAATGTTTTCCATTTTCAATTATTAGAATGGGTAATAGTTGTAATATCCCCTTAGACTTCTTTCTCTTAGCCCCAATTTACTAACACACCAAGCATCAAGATACATACTCTGAAATATCCCTGTTTATTTTATATCACAAGAAATACCTGTCGAAATATCTATAAATCTTCATATTTATAGGATGAATAGGGAATTATAAACTTTGATCTTTATATAAATTTTCATTATTCAATTCTAGTAATGATGGGACACATACTCTATCAAAGAACCTTGTCATTACATCATAATAAAGGTTGAATGTTAGAACATTACTCCCCTTCTTCTATAGTTCCAAATCTTTGTTTTGACCACTTTAATCCTCTAAATGTGTGATTGTTTAACATTCATCTGTAAAATATATTATATGACACCATTAATAATGATTTCAATATACAGATTTTTCAAATCCACAAGAATTGGATCTCTTTCAAACTGCATCAGGATCAAACTGACATAGTCCTTCTGACACAGGGCATCAACTAGCTTATTTTCATTCCTGGAGTTATAATTTATTGAACATTCATAATCTTTAATCAATTATATCTATATATTATGTGTGAATATAAACTTAAACATGTTATGATCAGTACATACATCACATTTTTCCTTTTAAGATAATGTTTCCATATTTTTAATGAAAAAAAAATACTATTACCAACTCCAAATCACGAGTCAAGTAATTTTTCTCATCAAATTTCAATTGGTGTGAAACATAAGATATATCTATATCATTCTATATGAAGATGCATTCTAGTCTCACCACACACCCCCTCTTACACCTCATCCAACATCGCCCCATGCCCCCATCTTGTCCCATATAATCTCGCGTCACCCCACCCAATCCCATCGCCCCAAGACCTATTCTCATCATATGCCCCACAACACACCCCATACCCCTCCTATACCCCGAAAAAGTATTAATACTGACTTCCCTAAGAGTAGAACTGGAGACCTGTAGCTTACAAACAATGCAAACGACCAACCATGCTACCTAACATTTTTGTAATTAATTGTATTATCTTTTATATTTATATATATATATGTAGATTCAATATTAAGGAAATTAATATTAAATATATATATATTAAAATATTTATGTTCATATTTTATATTTTATATTTTATTTCTATATTTTATATTTTATGTTCATATATACATATAATCATATATATATATATATATATGTTTATATTTTATATATATGTTTATATTTTATATTATATATGTACATATGCTTACATTTTATATTTATATATTTGTTTATGTCGTATATATATATATATATATCTATGTGTGCGTGTGTATAAATATATATTTTTATATATACATACACACACACACACATATATATATATATAATTAATGACATTTAAAACACCGGTAAAAATGTCACTAAAATAGTCACATTTTCTAAAAAACATGACTAAATTAAAAATATTTAATTTTATTATATTATATTTATATTTATACAAATAGATTTCAGATTTTAGAAAGTAATATTATATATATATTAATATACATATATATATTTGTTTATATTTTATATTTTCTGTTTAAAGATATATATATATATATCTGTGTGTATGTATATATTATATATATATATATTTATTTATTTATTATATATATATATATATATATATTTTTATATTATATATATATATACTTGATTATGTTTTATATTATATATACATATATATATATATATATGTTTATATTTTATTTTTATATTATATATTTATACATGTTTATATTTTATGTTATTTGTATGTTTATATTATATATATATATGTGTGTGTGTGTTTTTATATTAATATTTATATCTTTATATATATATAAGTTTATATATATGTTTGTGTGTATGAATCTATAAATATATATATGTGTATGTATATAAAATTATCATTAAATATATAAATATGTAAATATATAATTTTCCATGTTTTAAAACACTAGTAAAAATTTCGCTAAAATAGTTAGGTTTTCTTAAAAACGTGACTAAATTTATAATATATATATATGTTTATATATACATATATAAATGTATATATATTTATATATTTATATATTTATATATTTATATATTTATATATTTATATATATGTGTGTCTGTGTGTTTATATATATATATAAATATATATAATTTTATATATATGTTTATGTGTATATATATATATATATATATATATTTACATCAATGTGCGAAAATGAGATATTTAAATATATATATATTTTTAACGATGTTTTTTAGGAAACCTCCCCTAATTAGCGATATGTTTTTGGAAACATTGCTAATTTATCAATGTTTTGGGCCAAATGTTGATAATTTAGCAATTTTTTGGGTGTAACATCGCTAATTTAGCAGTGTTTTTTGGGAAAGTTCACTACTTTAGTGGTGTTTGGGTAAAAATAACCAATTTAAAAGTGTTTGTGTGGAAATGTCACTAATTTAGCGGCATTTTTTGGGAAATGTCACTAGCGTTGTTTTTAGAAAATTTTCTCTAATTTATTGATGTTTCCTAAAAATCATCGCTAAATTTTTAAAAACTATAAATTTTTTTACAAAGCATCGCTAAAAAACATCACTAAATTATAGTTTTCTGTCATGACTATAGGCTATTGTGGGAATAGGTTAACTAAATAGCCTTCCCTTCCATTCCTTGATATTTTCCTCATTATCATCTATACAAAGGTGCTTGGATACCTTATATGTAAACTTGGTTATGAGATCAGTTATCCATGAGAAATCTCTCACAAAAAATTGATATTATCCATCCTACCAAATAGTACTACGGGTCCAGTCACTATGGTTGGTTTTTTCCATTTCTGGATAACTTTTTTATTTGAAGGGTCTACTGATATACAATCGGTTGAGATTATATGGCCTACGAATTAATCATTATATAGTTAGAATTTACATTTTATAAATTTGGAATACAACTAATATTTCCTCAAGGATTTTATTACATTCCTCAAGTGATCTTTAGGATCTTTCATATAATTGTGATATATAATAATATCATCTATAATGTGTACCAAAAAATAATCTAGGTAAACTTTAATAACATTATTTATTAGATGCATGAAGATAACATGGGAATTATTATGTTAAAATAGAATCACTATAAATTTATAGTGACCATACCTTGTACAAATGGCTATCATGGGTATATTTTCCTTCTTTACCCTCAATTTTTTATATACATAATGAAGGAAAATCTTAGAATAGTATTGAGAAACAAATAGTTGATAAAACAAGCAATCAATACTGGATAAAGGATACTCGTTCTTGATTGTGATCTTGTTATGTTCTTTGAAATCAATGAAAAGACACATTGACACATCTTTCTTCTTAACTAAAAGAATGTGTTCACCCCTTGATGATGTGATCTGGTGTATGATTCCCTTGTCAATATTCACTTAGAGTTTATTTTTAAAATTTAGTAACACAGTTGGGGCCATTCAAAAAGGAGTCTTAGAAAAAGGAATAGCACCTGATATGAGTTCTACTAAAAACTCAACTTCATGATTTGATGGAAGGCTATGCCAGTATTTAGAAAATACATAAGAATATTACCAAAAAATAGGTATATATTCAACATTGAGTTTCTATAAAACCATTTGAGATAAAAATCCTACATGAATATGTGGTAATACACATATAACAGAAGTAATTTCCATTGGATATTAATATTTATGATCATAATAAAAGCTGATTATAATTTCATTCGAAATATTTATTGTGATTTCCCTATAATAGAAATTTAATGAGATGTATATAGATAAATTTTATCAACACTCATGATTACATGAAATTATACTAAAGTACAAATATTAATATTTATATAGGTAACATTTAAATAAACTTTAACCTGAAATTTCAAAGTATGGGGTGGAGGATAAGGGTACCTTAATCATCCTCATCCACTTTAGATATTGAAATAGAATTAAACCACAATAGGTCTAGGAGTTATTCCTTATATTAGGGGATTGACTTTGATAATTCACATGTTCCCTACACAAAATACATTCATCAATTATTGGTACCCTAGGATGAACTTTACTTCCCTCTATTTAACACTTCATTTTTCATTGAAAATTAATTTCATTATTCCCTTATTTCCAAACATAAAACATCTTCCCATTCCATTAATACATTTCCTCAGGTGATTATTCCCACATTCTTGACAAGTAGAAAGTTGGGCCTTCTTTCATTTATGTTCTTCATCCACTGAGATCCCATGAAACTCCATTTTTCCTTAATTAGGTGTGTTTGGAAACTCACCTAATTTGAGGTTATTAATCCAAAACAAAGATAAATTTTTAAGCATGATCATATGTATTGAAATTTCATCTCTTATTTCAATTAGTTTATAATTAGGAATATCATTTAATTGGTCATACCATTCATTGTACACACGATTTCTCCAAGTTATAGGCTTGGAATAAAACCAAAAAATGGTGTGAGTGTGAAACATCAATTATCAGAGTAAGAAATAATATTATTATGAAATCATTCTTTTGATTCCCTAAATTATAACAAATTATTTCAACCTATGACACTTTATATTCATTTTTAATCACTATATATTTTCATAGGTTTTCATAGATATTATCCAATCAATCTCTATAATGGTTCATAAAGAAAATATGGATTAACCAAATCATATCCCCCAATAGTGTCAAGCTAGGTGTGTTATATCAGGACTACTCACTGTGCATTGAGTAAAGATCAAGTTAATACCCAAAAATTATTTTTCAATGTTATTCCCCAAGATATATCTATGCCAAATCTGCATCCACTTTCTAGTATCAAGACATGTATTTCATTATTCACAACCCACACAATATCTACATTAACCAAACATAAAATTGTAATCGTATACATAGACTTATCCACTAGGAATTCAATAAAGTTATCTAATACTAATATCTAAAAATAACTAAACCCAACTCTGATTCCAATTGAATAAACATGAGCATAATATACATAAATATTACATCCTTTTAGATAAATTTTTTTAACACATAACACAATTAAAAATTCCAAAATAAGATTAACGTTTAGTGTATTTAGAGACTTGATATATAATAAACTTCTTCCATAAATTATATTTAACATCTTTTATAATGTTATTCTCTCATAGTACCCTTCTTATACATTTCTTAAGTAAAATATTTTTTTATAATCAATAGAAAGAGGAATTATAGTAAAGGTTATGATAAGATTCCTAGTAAGTGTAAACATTAGTGATAACAATGGTTGATCATATAAAATAATAACATTTGAATAAGGGTATGAGATCATGATCATTATGTACAAAGTTCATACCCAATGTATCATAGATCATAAAGAATTAGTCAAGGAATAGAAATCTATCATTTCAAAATACATGAGTCAAAAGAGTGAGGTATCAACATAAATCAATCAAGAACCATGATTGTGTATCACAAGAATTAGAACATGTAGTAAGAGTTTTTTGGCACAATCATAAGTATAGAAAAATAATTTTAATATTCAGGGATCATTTATATGACTATCATAGTGGGTTAGGTCCACTCTCCATTCAATCATTTCCTTAGTCAAGGTTCACACACAAGATAATAATAGTGTAAAATTTCCCCAAATGAACTAGGTTATCTACCCATTCGTATACATATTATCTCATGATATATCAATATTTACACAATTCCTTGGTGGGATATAAAATATTGGTCCCACCTATTACATAATGAAAACTATAAATATGTGTGTTGTGAAAACATAAAATATCCATCATATAATTGTGTTAAAATCCATTGAAAATAAATGAGCTTCAAGTAATAATCCTAAGATATTAATCATCATAATTCATCTTGAAAATTGGATAGAATAAAAATATCATATCCCCAATGACACAAAATAGTCTTTAAAGATGTTGGCATAGATGAAAAATCACTTTTATTAAAGTATTGTTGGCACTGAAAAATGCATCCCCAAAATTTTCCAAATGCTTCCATACATGCTCCAAGATAGTAGCCCATTTCGCAAGATTCTATTTGGTAGGTCATATGGACAAAATAGAGTTAAAGATTAGGAGTTATGGACATTTGAAGTTGGGATGGAAAACTGGTTCGTGAAGCCCGTTCGTGAAGCCCCCTCCGCGATCACGAAGCACCGCCGCGAAGCAAGGAGGCAGGAAGCTCCGTGAACCCCTTTGACGTTCGCGACACGCGGGGAAGACCCACTGTGAAGTGAGGAGGTGAGAGGCTCTGAGAACACCTTTGACGTTCGTGACACACCATGAAGACCGTCTGTGAAGCAAGGCGGTGAGATTCTCCGCGAACCCCTGTGACGTTCGTGAACCCACCGCGGAGCAAGCTCTTTATTCGCGCCAAGTGAGCTCTTCTTCGCGGCGCCCCTTTCCTATAAATACCCAGCTCACCCCCCATTGAACGAACGACCATTTTTTCTGCATTTGGGTGGCTGATCTCCCGGTTCGCGGAGCTCCTCTTTCCTTCACGAAGCGGATCCGTGAAGCCATGCTCCACGAGCAGCTTCCTTCATGTTGCCACACTGCGAGTCTATGCTCCGCGAGCAGCTTTCTTCGTGTTGATGCTCCACGAGTCCCTGCTCTGCAAACATCTTCCTTCGCGTTGCTGCTCCATGAGCCTATGCTTCTTGAAGCCATGATCCACGAGCCAATGCTCCGTGATACCATGCTCCGCGATGATGCTCCACGAGTCCATTCTCCACGAGGCAATGCTTCGCGAGACCCCATGCTCCTCGAGCCCCATTTTTCTGCGAAGCTACTTTGCTAAGACCTATCCTTCAGGCCCACTGGTCCGTACCACGGGGGCTGCACCCCCGCACCCCTGCTCGGGGTCATTGTCGGGCTTCGGTCCCAACCCTCCAGGCCGGTCCCTTAACTGCCGTCATAGACCCCCATCAAAAATAGAGAGTCGCACAGCAAACTTTTCGGGCCAGGATGTCAGGATTTCCCATTGCGTACCCACCTTCCACCTATGGAATACCATGATCTGAGATAATCCTCCACACACCATGAAACACCTTGAGTTAACATATTCCTCTTGGTTTCATTCCCATGTTGTGAGTTGAGATTTCGACCATCAATTCCCCGAGTACCTCAAGTCGAACCATTCCTCAGGAAACTCCTCCAAACCCAATCACTTGGATCCTATGTCAGGTTGAACCAGAAAGGGCCTCCCTTGTGTAAGACCCAACACCATCCATTCCTAGGTGCCTTATGCCTAAGAGTCCTATCTACAATACTCTAAAAGGTATTACTCCCTATGTTCCAAACATAGGATGCCTCTTTATCTAGATAAGAGATGCCTTATGCTCCAAGCATAAGATGCTAACAGTCCTTTCTACAAGACTCTAAACTGTAGAAAACCCTATGTTCCAAACATAGGATGCATCTTTCTCTAAAAAAGAGATGCCTTATGCTCCAATAATGAGATTCCTAATAGTCCTATCTACATTACTTTAAACTGTAGTCCTCCCTATGTTCCAAACATCAGATGCCTCTTACCCAAATAAGAGATGCCTTATGCTCCATGCATCAGATGCCAACAGTCCTATCTACATGACTATAAACTACAGTGATCTCCCTATGTTTCAAACATAAAATGCCTCTTTCTCCAAACAAGATATGTCTTGTGCCCCAAGCATAAGATGCCAATAGTCTTATCTACATGACTTTAAATTGTAGTAATCCCTATATGATCAATATAGGATGCCTCTTTCCCAATACGAGAGATGTCTTATGCTCCAAGAAAGATGCCAATAGTCCATTCTACAAGACTATAAACTATAGTACACCCTATGTGCCAATCAAAGGATGTCTCTTGCACTAAACAAGATATTCCTTATGCTCCTAGAATAAGACGCCTAATGCCATGATTACAGTGGCATAATTCCAATGCCCTTTGGCATTATCCCTCTTGTGCACCAGCACATAGGTGAAGGCCTCATCCCACTAGTGGGTTGGGATGCCCTCATGGCCACACATGAGGAAGATAGTACGGGCAACTTCCTAGTGTAATCCCCATTCACCAGTGTCATTCCATAGCAGCACCCGGGCAGCATCCTTGTGTATGCCCTATTCACCATTGTCGCTCCATAGCGGCATCCAGGCAGCTTCCTTGGGTAAGCCCCATTCAACAGTGATGCTCTATAGTGGCTCCCGGGATTCTTCCTTACATAAGCCCCATTCACCATTGTCGCCCCATAGCGGCACCCAGGTAGCTTCCTTGGGTAAGCCCCATTCACCAGTGTCGCTCCATAGCGGCACCCGAGCTGCTTCCTTGCGTAAGCCCCATTCACCATTTCCACTCCATAGCGGCACCCGGGCAGCTTCCTTGGGTGAGCCTCATTCACCAGTGTCGCTCCATAGCGGCACCCGGGTTGCTTCCTTGCATAAGCCCCATTCACCGGTGTGATCATATGTAGCGGTAATCCATTGACATCCTTATCCAGCAGTAAGCCGTTGTGATCCTATGCAGTGGTAATCCGTTGATATACTTATCCAGCAGTAAGCCATTGTGATCCTATTCAACGGTAATCTATTAACATCCTTATTCAGCATTAAGCTGTTGACATCCTTATCCAGCGGTAATCCGTTGTGACCTCATTCAATGGTAATCCATTGACATCCTTATCCAGCGGTAAGTAGTTGTGACCCAATCCAGCGGTAAGCCATTGCAACCCCATTCAGTGGTAAGCCATTGGCATCCTTATCCAGAGGTAAGTCATTGTGACCCAATCCAATGATAATCCGTTGTGACCCAGTCTAGCGGTAAGCCGTTGAAACCCCCCAATCAGTGGTAAGCCGTCATCAGGATAACTACGTGGACTTTGATTCCCTACCACGGGGATACGTAGGAAGCCTCTTCAAGGATCAAGAATGAAACCATCATCATCCTCATGACAGTTCCATCCCATTCACCACCCTTCATGGATGAACCCTTGTGCCATGATCATCAGGTCTCTGCTGCATCTTGTTTCTCACACCGAGCATGACTCACGTGGGCTTAGAGTAAGCACTAATCTTGATAAAAACTTGGGCAGCCTAGAGTGTAATCCCCGAACCATCTTGACCAAGGTCCTCATTCACTTTGGTTCTCCAAAACACCATTATGAACTACGAGGTCTTTGATCCATGTCAAGGCATGGTACATAAGAATCCTTCACGAGGTTCAAGCCCACCGCCTGGTCATTTCTTCACGTCAGGTTCCACCCTCATCCCGCATGATGTTAAACTGCATTCCAGTCCAGCGGTATGCCGTTGTGACTAACCCAAACTACGTGGACTTTGATCCATGCCAAGGCATGGTACGTAGGAAGCCTCACGAGGTTCAATCTCGACACCCATCGGACCCCCAGTCCATCTTCAATTCGGTACTCTGGAATGCATCCTGAACTACGAGGACCTTGATCCATGTCAAGGCATGGTACGTAGGAAACCTCACGAGGTTCAATCCCACCACTCATTGTTCGTCCCGACCTCCTTCACATCGGTTCACCAAACTCCACCATGGGCCACCTCAGAGCGTAAGCCCCAAATTCCTTGTCTCGCATGTCATTAAACTGCACACCCAAATTACAAGGACTTTTGTAACACCCCGAGATTTTATGAAAAATATTATTTTAATTTCATTAATGTCTTATGTTGTATTCTACACCAAGATTACCTTGCGCTATACGCAACACCGTATTAGCTTGCAGTATACGCAACACTATTCTTGGATCGTGTTACACACAATTTTGATAATAGTTATTCTACGCAACAATGAGTATATATATATATATATATTAAATGTATAAATGAAATATGGATGGATTCTGTTATACGAAACAATGAAGTATTCTTTCACAACACGCAACCCTGACTTGGCTTGCATTACACGCAATCGCGACCTTCCTCGATAGCGTGTGTTGTACGCAATACCGGGTTTTAATAAACAATGTGATATTATTATAATATTGTCATGAACTAGCCATTATGAATAGTATTAACTAAATTTTTAATTTTATAACATTATTATTCATCTTACATATTTCTTGAACATGGTATAAGAACAAAATAAATTTTTCGGGTAAAATAAGTATTTTTCACAAAATGCAGTTTTTCCGCCTTGGATGGCGCACCCACTTTAAATCTGGTTTTTGACATGTTTATATGTTCAATTTGACAAAATAATATTCTTCTTTTGAATCAGGATGTAAAAATTTACATTAGATAAAGTTTTGATATTTTTTCGACAACTTTCATATTTTAATGAATAGTAAAAACACGCTATATTTTAATTAAAAACAACTTTTTTCATCGTAATATATTATGTGGTTAAATTATAATATTGAATGGTTTTAAAGTATATTTAGAATATATTTTTACCAATTAATATAATGTTGGTCATTGGATACAATTTTACAATTAAACCGAACATAAACAAATGTCAATCTTTTGATAGTTATTATCTCTTAAAAACACGCTTTTTGTTTTGACAGCGGGAATTAATTTTAAATTAATTTCTGCCACTTCTGTGTTTTGAATTTAGAAAAATGGATTCCATATTTGGAATCAGGATGTTCAAATTGTGTAAATAGATAACTTTTATTTTTAGACATTTTGAATAATTACTGCGGTAAATATTTTATTTACCATGGTTAAGGGTAAATCCGGTAAATAAGGGTTAAAAAATAATATTATAATAATATTAAATTACCCTAAAACGTGTCTTAACCCCATTGGTTGATACATGGTCGACCATGGGCATCTTTGGGTAGATTTTGGGACCCCATTGATCCACTTGTAAGTGATAATGACACTTTATTTTAATTAAGTTAAAATGAATACAAAATTGACACAAGCATATATCTTTTAGAAAAACAATTGTTACATAGGGTTATATATGTTGGATTTTAGATTATAAATATTCATTAGAAATAAAAAAAGATTTCCTACATAATGGTATTTTATTTGTAATTTTTAGACTTTAAAAAATTTAATTTATTTATGACACAATGATGATGCAGTAATTATCTTATTAATGAAATATTGACATAATTGATGTTATAAACACCAAAATAAATGTAATTTGAGACTTTTTATGAATTCCACTAATTTTCTAGGTTACTATGATATATTAATGTTGATTTAATTAACTTGCTTCGAACATTTAATTCTGTTATGACTTTCACAAAAATCATATATCAAATAGTGTCAAAATTGACACAAAATAGTTTTTTAAATCAAATATTATATTATTAATTGTTATTGTATTCCTAAAAATATAAGGTTCGGCCAAATGACTCTGATAAGGATATATATATTAATAATAAACAATTTGGGGTTCGTTTGGCATGTTATAGTAAGTTTATTAACCATATAGTGAAAGAAAACAAAAAGACATGGTAAAAGTTAAATTATTTAACTTAGAGTTAAATCTAATTGATAAGGTTAAAATAATATCCTAAACTTGTCTAAATTCTATTGGTTGATAGGATTTAGACCCATCCCCACTTTAGATTCGAAATAAGACCCTTTGGAACCATTATAAACCGATTTTGACTTTAATATAAAATAATATTTTGAGATATTCCTAAGGTGCCCCTCTCCTCCCCTATAAAAGGACACCTCCTCCCCCTCCTCCTCACACCAATTTGAGCACTCAAGCTCGGCCAACCTCTGCCAAAATCCCTTCTCCACTTCCCTAGCAACATCCTAGAGGTTCTGGTCTTCCTCAAAGACCAATTTTAGTGCCCTAAGAGGAGGTCTCAAAGAGGCACTTCAAAGAAGAGGTAATTACCGTTACCAATTCTTTCATCTTTATTTCTTCTTCCACTTCTTCTTCTTAGGTTGTTTCATTATGAAGTAATAACATCAGTATCACTCATATACTGATATGTTATTATAAGTATGAAACAGCCCTATTTCACCATCTATCCATCCTACGGAAAAAGAAATCACCGCGCGTGCGTACGTACGGAATACCGTCTCCACGCCGTGGTGTAATCTATTTTCCACCACCACCTTACATGGATGGGTATAATGGTGTAAAGAATAACTATACATAGTTATTACAACATCATATTGATTCTGATATATTGTATAATCCACTCCAATTCAATTCAATATTTATAGAAATGATATCATCGCTCGTGCGTACGTACGGACTACCGTCTCCACGACGCGATGAGATTCATTCTCCATGTTAACCATTTAAGAATGATTATAAAGTATATATAAGAAATAATAATGAAATATATGACATTATAAAGCTACTGGATTTATGTATATATATACATATGTATGTCATCTACTTACTTCCATTTCAAGACAATAAGGAAAGGAAAACAGCGTTCATGCTTACGTACGGACTACCGTCTCCATGAACGGTGTTTTTCATTTTATTTATCTACCTGTTATATATATATATATACGGAATATATATGATATATAAATCATATTTTATATTCTGGAAGTAAGTAAATCATGATATAAGTAATAATGATGTCAAGAACAACAAGTCAAAACACCTACGATAAATGAAACGATTTTACCCAAAACGCTTCTTTAACATGGAATTTACAAAAGAACGGGTAATATAATGTCATAAGTGAACCATATATGATATAATAACAATGAATATGATTCTGTAATAAGTCAATAACATGATTTAAATCATTATACAGGAGGTTCGGACACTTACAAAGCAAGTCGGACATAAGGTAAGGGAAATAACACAATCTCATTTTTATCCGAGATTGTTTATTCGTAAGTATTTACTGGGGTGTATTTTATCATCCACATCCATGTTTCATCAATATGTAATATTATTTCCATCCACCTACAATTGTTTAAATCCATTTTTACCCTTCGGTGAGTTTTTAGTAATATGTATGAAAGGAATCTTTTGTCGTTTTTCGTACGAGGTACTTTTTGACTTTTCCGACAAAAGTACGAAGAATGTTTTTTTTTAACTTATACGGCATGAATGGATTTTTAAAACATTATTTCAAAGAAGCTTCATTTACATGTTTTCAAGATTATTTTTCATGAACTTCTTTTAGTTTAAAATGGTATGACATATTAAGAAAGGAAAAGTATTTTTGAAGTAGAAAGGATATTTTCCTCAAGAATAAAGTTCAAGTATTTTATCAAAATTATTTTCCATCTAAGATAATAAAAGGGTTCTGTTTTTATCCCTATTATTACATGGATTTGATTATGTTGTGATGGAAACATTTTTATGAATTCCTTTATCTTATATGAATTATTTTATGATGTCATGTTGTTTAAGAATCCCATTTTTATTACATGGGTTACGCTATGATGTACGGTTTATGATTATGTGGCACACATAAGAAAGGATTCATTATAAGATGGGTGGGACCTATATCTCCCTCCAATGCATTGGGTAAAGATTTTATATCTCATGAGATAGACATGGCTGGAATGGTAGGTTATACCGGTTCAGTGAAACAGGACTGAAACGAGGGTTACTCGATTCAGAAAGGGACTTTGTCCACTAAGATAGTCTTGGAAATGAGTCATGACTAAAAAGAAATGATTTTCCATGATTATGTGTGCATGCCACAAAGTTTCAAGTTTCATGTTATGATTATGGTGATCTCATTTTCACTTCTATGATTTGTTCCATGATAAGATATTATGATCTCTTTTGCAGGTTATGATTTTCAAAAAGATATGATATGATTTTTATTTATTTTGTATACCCTTACTGATCATTTGAGCTCACCCTTTTTATGTTTTCTTTTCCCCAGGATATAAAGAAAGGTTTTAGGTAAAAAAAAATGGAAGATCTTTACGGGAGATATTGAAGATCTTTCACCAGGATTAGAAGATTATGTTCCGAGTTTCCAAAGACACTAAACTATTACGATCCTTGTGTGTGTGTTTTTGTTATGTACTAAGTATTCCGCAAATGTAATGTAATGTCCATGTACATCAAGCTACGGGTCTCTACAGTTGGTATCAGAGGAAAGGTTTAGTCAACCTTTGGAAACTAGGATGTGATAACTTTAGTGAGATCCCTAGAGATATTTATAAGGTATGTATAGGGATGTCTCTAAGGAT
Source organism: Viscum album (assembly GCA_963277665.1). Classification (NCBI taxonomy): domain Eukaryota; kingdom Viridiplantae; phylum Streptophyta; class Magnoliopsida; order Santalales; family Viscaceae; genus Viscum; species Viscum album. Next base: position 2,061,009,626 of record OY728123.1, on the reverse strand, counting down.
AAGTATACATATAGGATACAGTCCTAGAACTACGGTAACGATCATAGAATTTAACCTAAGATGTTAGATATTAAGGGTACTCCCCCTTTACTATGTTGTTTTCCCTAGCATGATTTTTGCCTCTCACAAGATTCTTTTTGTGTTTTAGTTAATGGAGGGAACTAGAAGGAATTCGGTTAACATTGAATCCAATGGACAAATTGGTGACTATGAGCAACAAAATTGTGTAATTCCTAGAGAGAAAGATATTGTGATTATGTCGAATCAGTCATCGCGATATATGATTAACAAGGTGAAATTTAGTGGTATGCCTAATTCATCAAAGAAGAGGAAGATAAACTATTATTCATGTTCTCATGTTGTGGAGCATAAAGAAAGGAAGATTCAGATTTCTAAAGAAGGGAAGAAGAACCTTGAGGAATACCTCAAATGGAGGGACCGATGTTATCTATGTGGAGAAAAGGGTCATAGAGTGACAGACTGTTATGGAGTTCAATGTCTTATTTGTGGAGAACATGGGCATTGCCCAACTCAATGCCCGGACCTAAAAAGGTACTTCTAAATCAAGGAAGGACTTATTCCAGGACAATCATTGAAGTGGATGGACTGAAGTGTTTATGTATTGGTATTCAATAATAATGTTGTTGAGGTACTTTTATGGTGTATTGAAATATTTATGTATTGGACTATTGTGGTTTTCAATAATTCTAAGGTACCAGTAACCATGAAAAGTAATTCAAATATTTTGTAAAGTAGATGTTATGCGCATAATGAAGGGAAAACGAGAAAATGAAATGTTTAACAGTATTCATGAGCTCATGATTGATATAAGGACTAAGTGATATCATGGATTGAGTATATAGAATTTTGAGGATTTTGGTATGTGGAAAGTGTTAACTTTTAACTGCATTCATGTTTTCACTAAGGTATTCAAGAGAATACATGATTAAGGACTTTGAATGTTTGGAATGTGACCAACAAAACATATCTTATGATATATGGGGATCAACGATGGTATTAAATCTCTGGTAATCATTTTCACTATGTTATGAGAGTGGACTGCAGTATTATGAATAAGCCTAAAGATTGGAATGGATTATGTTGGACATAAGTTAGTATTGTTTAAGGATAGAAATTTTGATATTATTTATGGGATGTTATAGTAATATAGTTTTAGAAAAAGGACAACCTGCAGGACGGGCGACAGCCCATCGCTTCGGACAAGGCTGTGGGAATCGAACCCACAACCGAAGTGCGACTGGCCTTTATCGCCTACCACTGGCCTACAGGAAGTCCCCGTTTAGTAGAAACTAGTTTTATTTTATTAAGCGGTATGATATATGAAGTATAAGTTCATTTTTGGAGCCATATACGATTAATCTTACTATAAGATGGACTTATAACTTTTGCTAACCCTTTGTTTGAAATAGATGGAATGACCCATCCTTCTATCACATGATCTGCTAATGCTTCATGAATAACAAATTCAACTTCATTTCTTTATGATATGAAGTGGAAATTGTTCAATTCACGAACAACAGTGAGATTGTAACAAAATCATGTATGTATTTCTTTTAATTCATCAACTTTAGGGATATGATCTTGAAAACCAAAAATGTTGTCCTAGTGCTCTTATATCTGATTAATCAGATGGTACCTTAGATCGTCACAAATTTATGGATTTGTGATTGTTGGCTTTTCCATAGCCATGTTCTCTACCACTCTCCATCAGAACATGATGGTTAGATTTCTCTTCCATATCCATATTTTCACCTATGTGGAAACCCAATGATTAGTTTATTTGGGTAACCGTTACGTTTCATACTTTTGTTTTTAAAGATAAGTTTTGTTATTCCTTTTTACGATGTGGGTTTCTATCAAAGAAACTTTCAAATAGTAAACCATTTATAACCCCGACGAATTTCGAGGGCGAAATTCATTTTAAGGGGGGTAGAATGTAACACCCCGAGATTTTATGAAAAATATTATTTTAATTTCATTAATGTCTTATGTTGTATTCTACACCAAGATTACCTGGAGCTATACGCAACACCGTATTAGCTTGCAGTATACGCAACACTATTCTTGGATCGTGTTACACACAATTTTGATAATAGTTATTCTACGCAACAATGAGTATATATATATATATATTAAATGTATAAATGAAATATGGATGGATTCTGTTATACGAAACAATGAAGGATTCTTTCACAACACGCAACTCTGACTTGGCTTGCATTACACGCAATCGCGACCTTCCTCGATAGCGTGTGTTGTACGCAATACCGAGTTTTAATAAACAATGTTATATTATTATAATATTGTCATGAACTAGCCATTATGAATATTATTAACTAAATTTGAATTTTATAACATTATTATTCATCTTACATATTTCTAGAACATGGTATAAGAACAAAATAAATTTTTCGGGTAAAATAAGTATTTTTCACAAAATGCAGTTTTGCCGCCTTGGATGGCGCACCCACTTTAAATCTGGTTTTTGACATTTTTATATGTTAAATTTGAAAAAATAATATTCTTCTTTTGAATCAGGATGTAAAAATTTACATTAGATAAAGTTTTGATATTTTTCCGACAACTTTCATATTTTAATGAATAGTAAAAACACGCTATATTTTAATTAAAAACAACTTTTTTCATCGTAATATATTATGTGGTTAAATTATAATATTGAATGGTTTTAAAGTATATTTAGAATATATTTTTACCAATTAATATAATGTTGGTCATTGGATACAATTTTACAATTTAACCGAACATAAACAAGTGTCAATCTTTTGATAGTTATTATCTCTTAAAAACACGCTTTTTGTTTTGACAGTGGGAATTAATTTTAAATTAATTTCTGCCACTTCTGTGTTTTGAATTTAGAAAAATGGATTCCATATTTGGAATCAGGATGTTCAAATTGTGTAAATAGATAACTTTTATTTTTAGACATTTTGAATAATTACTGCGGTAAATATTTTATTTACCATGGTTAAGGGTAAATCCGGTAAATAAGGGTTAAAAAATAATATTATAATAATATTAAATTACCCTAAAACGTGTATTAACCCCATTAGTTGATACATGGTCGACCATGGGCATCTTTGGCTCGATTTCGGGACCCCATTGATCCACTTGTAAGTGATAATGACACTTTATTTTAATTAAGTTAAAATGAATACAAAATTGACACAAGCATATATCTTTTAGAAAAACAATTGTTACATAGGGTTATATATGTTGGATTTTAGATTATAAATATTCATTAGAAAGATAAAAAGATTTCATACATAATGGTATTTTATTTGTAATTTTTAGACTTTAAATAATTTAATTTATTTATGACACAATGATGATGCAGTAATTATCTTATTAATGAAATATTGACATAATTGATGTTATAAACACCAAAATAAATGTAATTTGAGACTTTTTATGAATTCCACTAATTTTCTAGGTTAATATGATATATTAATGTTGATTTAATTAACTTTCTTCGAACATTTAATTCTGTTATGACTTTCACAAAAATCATATATCAAATAGTGTCAAAATTGACACAAAATAGTTTTTTAAATCAAATATTATATTATTAATTGTTATTGTATTCCTAAAAATCTAAGGTTCGGCCAAATGACTTATATAAGGATATATATATTAATAATAAACAATTTGGGGTTCGTTTGTCATGTTATAGTAAGTTTATTAACCATATAGTGAAAGAAAACAAAAAGACATGGTAAAAGTTAAATTATTTAACTTAGAGTTAAATCTAATTGATAAGGTTAAAATAATATCATAAACTTGTCTAAATTCTATTGGTTGATAGGATTTCGACCCATCCCCACTTTAGCTTCGAAATAAGACCCTTTGGAACCATTATAAACCTATTTTGACTTTAATATAAAATAATATTTTGAGATATTCTTAAGGTGCCCCTCTCCTCCCCTATAAAAGGACACCTCCTCCCCCTCCTCCTCACACCAATTTGAGCACTCAAGCTCGGCCAACCTCTGCCAAAATCACTTCTCCACTTCCCTAGCAACATCCTAGAGGTTCTGGTCTTCCTCAAAGACCAATTTTAGTGCCCTAAGAGGAGGTCTCAAAGAGGCACTTCAAAGAAGAGGTAATTACCGTTACCAATTCTTTCATCTTTATTTCTTCTTCCACTTCTTCTTCTTAGGTTGTTTCATTATGAAGTAATAACATCAGTATCACTCATATACTGATATGTTATTATAAGTATGAAACAACCCTATTTCACCATCTATCCATCCTACGGAAAAAGAAATCACCGCGCGTGCGTACGTACGGAATACCGTCTCCACGCCGTGGTGTAATCTATTTTCCACCACCACCTTACATGGATGGGTATAATGGTGTAAAGAATAACTATACATAGTTATTACAACATCATATTGATTCTGATATATTGTATAATCCACTCCAATTCAATTCAATATTTATAGAAATGATATCATCGCTCGTGCGTACGTACGGACTACCGTCTCCACGACGCGATGAGATTCATTCTCCATGTTAACCATTTAAGAATGATTATAAAGTATATATAAGAAATAATAATGAAATATATGACATTATAAAGCTACTGGATTTATGTATATATATACATATGTATGTCATCTACTTACTTCCATTTCAAGACAATAAGGAAAGGAAAACAGCGTTCATGCGTACGTACGGACTACCGTCTCCATGAACGGTGTTTTTCATTTTATTTATCTACCTGTTATATATATATATATATACTGAATATATATGATATATAAATCATATTTTATATTCTGGAAGTAAGTAAATAATGATATAAGTAATAATGATGTCAAGAACAACAAGTCAAAACACCTACGATAAATGAAACGATTTTACCCAAAACGCTTCTTTAACATGGAATTTACAAAAGAACGGGTAATATAATGTCATAAGTGAACCATATATGATATAATAACAATGAATATGATTCTGTAATAAGTCAATAACATGATTTAAATCATTATACAGGAGGTTCGGACACTTACAAAGCAAGTCGGACCTAAGGTAAGGGAAATATCACAATCTCATTTTTATCCGAGATTGTTTATTCGTAAGTATTTACTGGGGTGTATTTTATCATCCACATCCATGTTTCATCAATATGTAATATTATTTCCATCCACCTACAATTGTTTAAATCCATTTTTACCCTTCGGTGAGTTTTTATTAATATGTATGAAAGGAATCTTTTGTCGTTTTTCGTACGAGGTACTTTTTGACTTTTCCGACAAAAGTACGAAGAATGTTTTTTTTAACTTATACGGCATGAATGGATTTTTAAAACATTATTTCAAAGAAGCTTCATTTACAAGTTTTCAAGATTATTTTTCATGAACTTCTTTTAGTTTAAAATGGTATGACATGTTAAGAAAGGAAAAGTTTTTTTGAAGTAGAAAGGATATTTTCCTCAAGAATAAAGTTCAAGTATTTTATCAAAATTATTTTCCATCTAAGATAATAAAAGGGTTCTGTTTTTATCCCTATTATTACATGGATTTGATTATGTTGTGATGGAAACATTTTTATGAATTCCTTTATCTTATATGAATTGTTTTATGATGTCATGTTGTTTAAGAATCCCATTTTTATTACATGGGTTACGCTATGATGTACGGTTTATGATTATGTGGCACACATAAGAAAGGATTCATTATAAGATGGGTGGGACCTATATCTCCCTCAAATGCATTGGGTAATGATTTTATATCTCATGAGATAGACATGGCTGGAATGGTAGGTTATACCGGTTCAGTGAAACAGGACTGAAACGAGGGTTACTCGATTCAGAAAGGGACTTTGTCCACTAAGATAGTCTTGGCAATGAGTCATGACTAACAAGAAATGATTTTCCATGATTATGTGTGCATGCCACAAAGTTTCAAGTTTCATGTTATGATTATGGTGATCTCATTTTCACTTCTATGATTTGTTCCATGATAAGATATTATGATCTCTTTTGCAGGTTATGATTTTCAAAAAGATATGATATGATTTTTATTTCTTTTGTATACCCTTACTGAGCATTTGAGCTCACCCTTTTTATGTTTTCTTTTCCCCAGGATATAAAGAAAGGTTTTAGGTAAAAAAAAATGGAAGATCTTTACGGGAGATATTGAAGATCTTTCACCAGGATTAGAAGATTATGTTCCGAGTTTCCAAAGACACTAAACTATTACGATCCTTGTGTGTGTGTTTTTGTTATGTACTAAGTATTCCGCAAATGTAATGTAATGTCCATGTACGTCAAGCTACGGGTCTCTACAACTTTAATCTATGTCAAGGCATGGTACGTAGGAAGCCTCCCTGAGGTTCAAGACCCGTCACCCATCGGACCAAGGTCCTTTATCATGTCGGTTCACCGACACCCACTCCATTCTGAAATATGTGGTCTTTGATCCATGTCAAGGCATGGTATGTAGGAAACCTCACGAGGTTCAATCCCACCAACCACCTGGACTAAGGTCCTTGTTCACATCGGCTCTCCGACACACACTCATCTCGCATGACATTAAACTGCATCCCAATCCAGCGGTAAGCCGTTGTGACCCCGCCATCCAGTTGTTCAGACACCCTTTCATGTCAGTTCAACATCCCCTTTCCATCCTGAACTACATGGACTTTGATCCATGTCAAGGCATGGTACGTAAGAAGCCTCACAAGGTTCAATACCAACACCCAATGGACCAAGGTCCATCTTCACATCGGTCCTCCAATGCACCATCCTGAACTACGTGGTCTTTGATCCATGTCAAGGCATCGTACGTAGGAAGCCTCCCTGAGGATCAATCCCACCACCCATTGGTCGCTCTAACTCTCTTCACATCGGTTCTCACCAACCGAACCACACGGACTTTGATTCCATCCCATGGGGATACATAGGAGGTCTCTTTGAGGCTCAAGCCCCACTTCACCATCGCCCTTGCGATGGTCCAATTTCATTCTCCCTTCACTTCATTCATCCATGCATCATCCATCCTGATTATTAACCGGGCCGCCACATCCCAGTGGGATCATGTCATCCACCCTCCTTACTGCTCCTAGCAGTACTTGGGCTGCTATCCACGAGTAAACCCCAGTATGTCTCTGGGTCATTGCCCTTTGTGTACACCCCGATTCATCATCCCTTCGAACTACATGGGTTTTTATCCCTGTTCACTACACAGGGTACATAGGAAACCTCCATGAGGTTCAATCCTAGCCAATGGTAAACCTTAGTGTCCCCCATTCTGGGGTGAACTCTCCCTGATCCACCCTCAGTGGTGTTTAGATCAACCATTACGGTGTGACACCTACCCTCGATGGGGCACACCACCTCGGATCCGTCCTCACTGGGCGTTCTGATCCATCCACTTGGTAAACCTTCTAAGTATTCCCTCCTAAGGAAGTACCAATCTGGTTGGTCTCTATGGGACGTTCTGATCACCCTCATTCCATCTCCACAAGAATTTAACCTTGTGGCCTGCCTCGTGATAAACATGAGATTCCTAGGGAAAACCTTGAATGACACACCTTTGGTGTAACCATCTCTGCAAGACGTTAAACTCACGGCATTCCCTGTGTTAATCATGGGAAGCTGTGGAAAACCTCAGATGCATGCCTATGGAATGTGATTCCCCATATTCAACGTGGGATTCCTCAGGTTCTGTACCCTTGAGATACCCTCTTATGAGGAAGAATACAGGTTCCCCAATGTCCACGCACCCAGAGATTCCCTGACATGCCTTATGTTGTCATCTACTCCGACCGAAGGTTGATACCATGTCAAGACCCCATAGAATGTCCTAACAGAAGTAGTGTAATTAACCGGCATCCATGAAGATATGGAATCAGGAATGATATTCACAAACCATGTATTAAATCTATGAGGGAGACCCGGACTAGGTAACGAGTTCCGAGGAGGAATTCATGTAAGGAAGAACCGACATCCCATCATCCTATTTTGATCAAGGAGAAAACGTCCCTGAACAAGGAACGGATGCCACCCGCCTTTGGAAAGCAAGAATGTGGGGTAACAGCAGCGCATCCTCCACAGACGGATGCGCGCACCCTGGCAAAAGTGTCGGAAACAAGTATTTAAACTTTTCTTTGAAAATTAAGAGGAAGAACCCCTTTTATATGGGTAATATTTAAAACTAAATTTCCTAAAATCTTGTGGAATTTTCTTTCATTGAAATCAATCATGGAAAAATATAATGTAATATTTAAAAAATATTTGTTATGATGGTGGTAAAATTATTTTGTTTTAAAAATGTTAAAACAATGATTCCCTTCACAATTTCAATAAAAAGTCAAAAGTACCCCGTTTTTTAAATAAAAAGAATATAATTTTTTCAAAATAATGTAAAATATATTGGAATTTGTTTGAAAGGTTATTAAATAATAGTAAATAAATAATTTAAAAACATTTTTGGGAACATGGATATGAGGGAGAATGATTCCCAACCAAAAGGAGAAATAATGTCAGCTTTTATTAAAAACATTTTATTGTTTGTTTTATATACCAATGAGAGGAACATTTAAAGAAATTAAGAAAATAAATATAAATAACTATAGGATAATAAATTAAATTTTTTTTAAATGATAAGGATAATATAATTGGAATCCATGTAAATTTAACATATATAATCCCGAAACAAAAAGAGATTGTAACATAAATCCCTTACCTCATGTCCTATCTTGCTTCCTATGCATTCCAACCTCCTTTATAATAAATTAATATTTATTATACGTATATTAAAAACACATATTAATGTATATATATATATTAATATATAAAAATCAATTATAAATTTCCATTTCCATTTTTTGACAATTCTTCTTCAAAATTATTTTTCGGGTGATAATTTGTCTGTTTTACATGCATGTTTCAGTTCGATGGTTCTATTTATTGCACATTGATATTGTTTTAATAAATATAATAATATAAATCTTGTAATAAATAAATTATTAATTAATTATATTAACTTTTATAATAATTCATTAAAATTTTTGTTGAAAAAATAATTACATTACATCATGGAGATGGTAGTTTGTAAGTACGCACAAGTGATGTTTTCTATTTTCACTAGATGGAATGAAATAAAGTTAAATAAAAAGTAAATATAATAGAATCATAATTATATAATTTTTATCATATATATACATTAAATATATCCCCATGACTATCATTTTAAAGATGAAATGAAAAATGAATCACATCGCTTTATATAGGTGGTTGTCCACACATACGCATGAGTAAAATTTTCATATTAAAAAAGGTGAGAAGGAGATAAAAAGGGTTATAAAATTAAAATAACATATTTTTATAGTCGATATATTGATTCCATCATATTAATATTTTTATATAACATTGGTAGGAGGTTTATGAAGAATGAAATGTGAAAAATAACATCAAGAATATAAACCTCGTCATCAAGTATTCTCCTTTTAAGGAAACATTATGAATATATGGATGGGTATTTTGGGATTTTAATAGATAATTTTTATAGATAATGTTAAATATATATGGTTAATGTTGTATAAATAAGAGTAAAATAGGTTCCCTTGTATAAGTGTGGGGAGTGGCACACATATAATTATAGAGAATATTAAAATATAATAATGTCAATATCATGTAAAAGTGGATCAATACTGGATACTTTTTAAATATAGGATGATATAGGATTAAAATATATTCATAAAATAGGATTTAGTCAAGTTTTTAGGTCATTATAACACTCACTTTAGTTTAAACCCTTATTAATCCATTTAACCTTTACAATAATAATGAATTTTTACCTAGGTAACTATTCATAATATCTAAAAATGTAAGTGTCATCATTACTAATTTTATAAATTTTAATTTGAAATATGGTAACCATTTCATCAAATTTATTTTCTATAAGTATAAAAAAATTATTTTAAAATAAGTACACAAAACGTAAAGAAAACTATTTATAGAAAAATGTTTTTTCTTTATAAAAATGGATTTTCAGAAGAAAAAAACCATTTATGACATTAAAATTATTTTATTTTCATTTATATCAAATATAGAACTAATTTATTTTTTATAAAAAGATTAAAAATAATTTTTAAATAATATAGTTAGTCTTATTTATACCCACTAATCCAATGGTTAGGTGATAACTTTTACATTTAATAATAATATTTCAGTAGTATATCACATCATGTTTAAAATCCATGTGGTGTGTTAAGAAATATATAAAATACATGAATCTTATTTAAATAGAAACATGTCATAAAATATAGTATTATTACATGATAAAACCTTGTAAATTTAATGGTTATCTAACTATTTCAAGTAAAATTTTAAGTAATTACCCTTAAAAAATGGTACCTACCTCAAAATCAATTTTTTTCATTTCCAAAAGAAGTCACTTTAAGGATAAGCGGGAAACCATACATTTCAAACAAAATGCTACATTCAATTCAAATTAAAATTTTCAAAAAACATCATCATCATCTCGGTTCCCGTGAATCTCAAGTCAAGCACCTTCCATCGCACACCTACCCATATAGATAAAAGGAATATGATTTAGACCATTAATTTCCCAAGTTAGTCAATTTATAAATATCTATAGAAACCCCATTAAATAAAAAAATATAGGAAACTCTCCAAGGAATCACATTAGAATAAAAATGTCATTTTTGGACAATCAATTACTATAAAGAACAAAGGAAAAGATGGGTAACTTACATAATAGAAAAGAACATTTCATAAGGCATCCATAAGAAGAAGGTGGATGGTATCATTTGATTAATATCCATTATCAAGAATAAAACATTTTGAGATTCATAAACATATATGATAAACACTTTTTATTAGTATTAAAAAATTTCATCATAAATAAGAAGTGTCCTCGACCTTTCGAAATTTTTTATTTAAATAGAATTATATTATAAAATCTAGAAAATAAATTTATTATAGAAACAATTAGAATGTAATAATTTAGTATCTTAGGAAAATAAGTCTAAAGGATATCTTTATAGAAAACATCAAAAAGTTAATCTTTTCACACTTTGATGAAATTTATGGATATTCAAAATTTTAAAAATTTAATTAAAACATTTAAAAAAGAAAAGCAATAGAAAACGAACTTGATTAATTTCTAATGTATAGATACAGATTTTTAAAAATAAATTTAATTTTTAGATACATGAAATATGATGATTATATAATGAAAATAAGTGATGGGGTCCGTTTTCTAACAATATTTAAATAATTAGACATGGGGAAATAAAATATTGAGAAGATGTGTAAAACCCAAAAAATAGATATCGGAGAAGAAAATGATGGGGGTTAGAAAGAAAGATAAAAAAGTCCCTTTATTGATTAACAATTAATGGTATTCATGAAATGAAATTGAGATTGGAGAAGACACCCTTATGGTAATTTTAGCACCCTCCGTTTCAATTAAGTAATACTTTATTTACTGATTTTAAGTATGTAAAGTGTTTTGGTGATGTTTGGGAGGGTTTGTAAGAATTTTAGACTGATTTTGGGGCTTTTATAGAGGTTCACAGTCTAAACATGGTTAGTATAAACTATGAAACTCCCCAGGAAACTGTGAAAAGTGAAACAGGGGATTCTAGGGAGGTGCAAAGTTAGTCACATAGTTTGGATAAACCATTAATCCTCCTAAGAGTAACCATGCAGTGTGAGGAAAAGAGATTCTACACGGTTGGTGCACAGTTTGTCTAACCATGAAATCCAACTATGTGAGGTGCTTCTTAGGGAAGTGGATGGTGCACAGTTGGTGCACTATTTTCCTAACTATGTGACCCAAACCTTCATAGTTCAAATTTGGATCCAAAAATATTGAATCTAGCTCGAATGTTACAAGTGTAATCAGCTTGTTCGGTCCTTGACATAAAAAAGGTACCAGTACTGATCATTCCGTCATTCATTTTTGGAAAAATAGTATTGGTTATCAGTCTTGGAGTTGAAATTCGTTTTGGTTTAGTCCTTGAGTTAGTATATTAGAAATGAGTAGGATTTTCGGGACATTAAATTTAGATCATAAAAAGACTTAGTTAACCTTTTCATGTTGAACTTCAAGTTACATGGGAATTAGGTACATAAGTATTTTCAAGACACTTATAGGAGTTTTAATCTCATTTTCATGGGTTTAGCTAATGATATGAGCATGACATGCATTAACAAAATGACTTACCACTTGTAATGAATATTTCATTTTGAGTAATGAATTATGATTTTGTGAAAAAGTGTGTTGAAATTGCTTTTAAATGTGAGATTTTTAAAAAGGAAAGATAGTGGTATTTTTTAAAATGGGTTGATTTTCACAAGCATAGTGACATTTTTAAAAATTGTTTGAAATAAGAAAAGTGTTTAATTTTGGAAATCGTTGTTGTGATATGTGTGATGTGGTAGAATTTTAAATTGTTAAGACTTCAGTTTCTTAAGAGTGAGACTTATGACATTTGTTTTGATTTTAGAAAATGGCACCTGATAGGGATAGAAGGAACCAACCGAAGGAATCTATTGAGATTGTGGTTTCACCTAAGGCATAGGTGAACCAACTACTGGTTCAGAGTATAGTTCAATATTTTTAGGCTATCAACATATAGAATAGAAGGGATTAACCAAGCCAAGTGGATCATTTCATCCAATTCTAGAAACAGAATCCACCCATCATTCGGGTTGATTCAGAACCCAAAAAGGAAGAGTTGTAGCCGAATAGGATTAATCGAATCATAAATTTACAAGGAACACCATGAGAGATGAAATTTATGTTAGCGACGTATATGCAGGAGGATATTTCATGTATTTGGTGGGATTTAGTGGTTCTATCCAAAATAAACATAGGAATTTTGTGGGAGGATTTTGAATAAAGTTTCAATAAAAATTTTATCCTCACACGTTCTATATTTCAATAATAACAAAAAAATTTAGCTTAAAGTAGAAGATTCTCTTAGTGATAGAGTATGCGGATAAATTTATGAATTTAGTCTATTTTTTCACCCATTGTTTCTACAAGTTTGTCTTTAAAGGCACACATCTTATAATCAGGGATGGGGTAAGAAACTTTGACAAAGAATGTTGTGTTCTATATAATTGATTATACGGAGATGGTTAATAGAGATATGGTGGAAGGAAGGGACATATCTTGAGCTATGGGTGGAGGGGGAATATTGATACCTATGGGAAATAGTGGGAACTATAATTCTGGGAGAAAATAGAAGAGGGAAACCAATTCCAACATAGTGGGATAGCTCTGAATCAGAAGGCTCGATTAGTAATTTTTTCTACAAATCTTGTGAGAAATCCATGACAATTCTAATGTGGTTATTTGGACCACTTGAAGAGATATTATTTGGACCCACCTATAGAATGCCACAATTGCAATAAGATGTGGCATCTTTAGTGCTATTGTCACAGTGCTCCAAGGTGGGGTGTTTGGGAAACTTCTCATCTGTCAAAGACATCGTATGCTTTGACGAGAAGAGGGAAACATAATAATTCTCATCAGTAGAACCAAGATATCCATGGTGATTATATAAATACCATAACTCCTCTATAATTACAATCTCAACAGGTAAATAATTACCAAAGTGTAGAAAGTAAACAATTATATAGATCTGACCAAGTTTTTATGGATGATCAATCAAGACAATTAATCGTGAGAGGTATAATTATTTTTAATTACACCCTTATGAAAATATTATTTGACATGGGTGCATCCCATTATTTTATTTATTCTCATGCTATTGATCTTTTGGGATTAAATATTGATATGACACCTTCCATTTTGAAACTTTAAACTACTCTTGGTTACAGAGAATGTTTAGCCTTTATGTATAAATAATGTTGTATAATAATTGATAGAGTTGAGTTGATATGAAATTTCATTGTACTTGAGATGGAGGTATATGATATAATCCTGGGTATGGATTGGTTGGTAATGTTCAAGGCTCACATTGACTGTTATACACAAAAATTTTGTTTTATGACTAATGATGGCATCAAGATTCTCTTTAGAGAAGATTGGAATGTAAAAGCAAGTTCAATGGTCTTGTTGGCATTAGAAGTTGGAACAGTCTCATACCATTTGGCAGCATTAACCATCTAATTAATGTTAGAGATCGAGAATCGTAGTTTTCCTACAGTTTTTGATCAATTTCAAGGTGTTTTTCTGGACAATTTATCATGGTTTCCACCCATAAGAGAAGTGGAGTATGCAATTGATCTTCTCATGGGGACTAGTCCTATCTCAATTCTATCATATCAAATTTAACCAATAGAGTTAAGTTAACTGAAAGTTCATTTAGAAGAGTTGAAAAAAAGGTTTCATGTGTCCTAGCACATCCTTATGGGTAGCACCGATCTTTTTTTATCAAAATAGAAGATGGAACTATAAGTTTGTGTGTAGATTTTCATAATCTTAACTAAGATATGATAAAGAATTGGTATCCACTTCCACGCATTAATGACATATTCGATCAATTTAGGGGATCCTAGTAGTTCCCTAAAATTTATTTGTGATCAGAATATCACATATTTCAAATTTGGAAAAGAGATATTCCAATGAAAACTTTCATGAGTAGATATGTCCAATATAAATATGTGGTGATGCCTTTCGGTCATAGGAATTCTCCAGTAGACTTCATTTAATTGATGAATTGGATAATTTAGATATATTTGGATTATTTTTTGGTGGTGTTTGTGGATTACATATTGGTGTATTCAAGGACATGGGATGAGCATGAGCTACACTTGGCGATAGTGTTGGGAATCTTGCATGATCATCATTTGTATTCCAAATTATCAAATTTTAATTTTTTGATATAAGAAGTATGCTTCCTAGGTCATGTAATCTTTGAAAGAGTTGACTTTTTGTATCTAGGAAATATAGAGGCCACTATCTCTTGGAAACTACCAAATACTTTCTTTGAGATATATAGTTTCCTTCATCTAGATGGTAATTACTAATGTTTTTTTATGATTTTTCATGAATAGATTCACCTATGACTGCTTTGACAAGGAAAAATTCCCTATTCCAATGGAATGATGAATTTAACAATTATTTTCAAGGGATTAAATTTTTCCTTACATCAGCACCAATATTGATATTTTCATAATCATGGCAATGGTACATGATGTATTGTGATGCTTTTGGATTTGGGTTGGTATGTGTTCTCATGAAGGGATACCATGATGTTGTTTATAGATCAAGGTAGTATGAGCTAGATAAAAAGAACTATCCAACATATGATTTGGAGTTAGCTGTTGGAGTCCATGCTTTGAAGACTTGGCATCATTACCTCTTTGGTGAGAAATTTACAGTGTTTATGGATCATAAGATCCTGAAACATATTTTCTCACAAAGGGATTTGAATCTGAGACAAAAATATGGATGTGGTACCTCCTAATATTTGACATTGACTGAATGTATACACCGGGTAAAGTAAATTCGGTGGTAGACACATTAAAAAGAAATTCATATGGCATGTTGTCAAAAGAATCATCAGATCAATGGCAGTTGATGTCGGCCATAGAAACTTTCACTTGGATTGTGAAGATCAACGTAGTTCAGTAGTTTTCTTTCCAATTTCATTGATCCATGATTTGGTAAATATTTTTAAATAGGTATAGAAATTAGATTCAAAATGTGTATTAATGAGGTGAAAACTAAATGGTGGGGAGATTATTGAGGGATGGAAGCTATACAGGAGTTCATTTTTGTGGTTTTGAAATCAGATGGTTGTCCTTATGGCTTCTCAGGAACATCTTATTCATGCTTACCACCATTTTAGATGGGTTGTTCTTCCTGAAATATAGAATATGTACAATTCATTGAAAGCACAGTTTTGGTGGGTCAATATGAAAATAAAGGTGGCTAAGTTTGTTTCGAGATTCTAAACTTGTTAGAAGGTTAAAACAATGCATTAGTGACCAACATGTATATTTCAGTGTTTACCTATTCCTATTTGAAAATGGGAGAAGGTATCTATTTATTTTTTGATAGGTCTCCTAAGAATGGTTCAGAAACATGATTCCATATGGTTGATAGTAGATAGGATCACAAATTCAACCTATTTATTCCCTATTCATGAATCACATTTGGTGGATGACTTGTCTAAAATATATATTCAAGAATTGGTAAATAGTAATGACAAAATAGTTTTCATTGTATCATATCGAGATCTAAGGTTTATGTCTCATTTTCTAAAATCCTTATAGAAATCCCTTGGGACTCAGTTGTCTATGAGTACTATGTATCATCCTAAGATAAATGAATAATCATAATGGATTCTACAAACATCAGAGGACATTCTAAGAGATCGTGTAATGGATTTGAGTGGCTCATGGGAATATCACATACCATTAGGGGAGTTCTCATATAATAACAGTTACCATGCCTCGATACATATGGATACTTTTGAATCATTGTCTGGGAATCCTTATTGTTATACAATTTGTTGGGTGGAAAGAAGTGATACTTCACCAGTTAGACCAAGCCTTGTCCAAGATGCAACTAAAAAGATTTAGATAATTAGGGAATGGATGAAGATGGATGAAAGTTATTAAAATTCTATGTAGGTCATCATCGACAAACATTGTCATTTGAGGTGAGTGATCATGTGTTTTTGATAATCTATCCATGGCTTGGTCATTACCATTTTAGGATGCAAGTCAAGTTATCTCCTAAATAAATAATCCATTTTAAGAAATATAAATGGATTGGTGAGGTGGAATATCAGTAGGCTTTTCCCCTATGGTTCAATGAAATGCATAATGTTTTCCATGTACCTCAGTTGAAAAAGTATCATCCTAATCTTGACCATGTGATTCAATGGGATCAAATTGACCTTAAGATAGATACTTTGTTTTTTTACATGCCAGTATAGATTGTATATAGGTAAGAGATACTCCATCATGGAAAAAGAATTGGTTTAGTGTAGGTTTTGTAGAAACATGGTCAAAATCAAGAAGAAACATGGGAACGGGAGAAAGAAATGATCAAGCAATGATCCAAAATCATTCATGAAATTGGTGGTTTCTACTTTATAAGGATGGAAAGGCCAATATTGGGGAGATTGTAGCACCCCTGGTTTCAAGTAAGTAACTCTTTTTTATGTATTTTAATTATTTTAAGTGTTTTAGTGATGTTTGGGAGGGCTTGATAGACTTTTGGAAGGTTTTAGGGATTTTTTATAGGTGCATGGTCAAATAATAGTTAGTAGAAACCGTGAAAATCTTATAGGAAATCATAAAAAGTGAAACAGTGGCTTCTAGGTACAAATACGGTTAGGCGCATAGTTTGGCTAAATCTTGAGGCCACATAGGAGTAACAGTGTAGTGTGAGGTAGAGGGGTTCTACATGGTTGGTACACGGTTTTTCTAACCATGTGGGCCAACCATACGAGGTTCTTCTGGAGGTAGTGGATGGTGCATAGTTAGTGCACAATTTTCCTACCAGTGTAACCCAACCATTTAAAGATTAAATTTAGATCCTAAAAAAGTGGATTTTGACCAGGATATTATGGTAATGGTAATGTAAGAATCAAAAGTGAATAAGAGGAATATCAATAAATAGAATTTTGAATATCATAAAATAGAATATATATATGAATACTATTCATAAAGTCATTAGGGTAATGAATACATCATAAAACAACATGGAATGAAATATCAAATATGTCTCATGGAATTGAAAATAGAGAAGAATAATTCGTACAAATTCATTACCATTTGAATTGAAAAACCATGGAAAGAAGAACATGTGATGGATTTTTAAATCCATTATATTTCATGAAAATAACGATAAAAGATACCCATGGACAATGTATACCCAAAAAAATAAAACATGTGGTTAATATGAATCATATCTCAATAAAGAAAAAATGAGATGAAAAAGCCTTATAAATTACCATAATCCATGAAATGAAAATCCTTCATAACTAATTTCATGATAAATAACTAAAAATATAAATAAATAAAAGTGGGAATATAGTTTTATACAATCATATGATAATATAAATAAATATTTTTAGTATCCCCAACTCTAGTAATGTAGAGCTAGTATGTATGTATCACCTCAGTACATGATATAGGGGATCACACTGCAAAGGATCAATCAGTTTATCATTCTTGTAAAACTAGATACATACATGATTTCTAAATGACATAGAAAAAAAACATTACAATAATAAAAAAATGTCTTATAGCCACAAACCTATAGCCACAGTGTTTTGGTTTGTGTATATATCTTAGTTTATAGACACATTTTTAATTAAAACTATGGCTATATGGTTGTTCAAAGACACAATGGGATTCAATCCATCACGTGACTCTATCATCTCCCCAACCCCAACCCATTAACCTCATGATCCCAACCTTACCATTGTGAACTCTCCTCTTAGAGACCCTCCTCCACCATCGTGTCCTCTCCTCTCAGTGGTGACCCCTCAGAATCATCGTTCCTCCACCCTCATGATATCTCTATGACCCTACTCCCCCGACACTGCCATCCAACACAACCACCCCCACCTCCCCACCGACTCTGATCCTAGGAAGCCCCCCACACCTCCTCCTCTTCGCCTCACTTGGATGGGAATTAATAGATGATTGGATAACTCTCCCTCCCCCACTTCCTACCCCTTTTATCCCTTTGAACTGGTAGATCCAATGTTTTCTTATCATGCCTATTTAGGTAATATCCTATCCTATCTTATCCATTGTTTGGGTTTTTTTATTATTCCACAAGATTATGGTGAGATCACTTCTATATGAAGTGGATTTCATGTGTGTAACATACAAGAGACTTAGAAATCTTCAAATCTCATTATTTCATGTCATATGAGTTTAAGTGTACTAATTAGTAGATTAATTTGAGGTGTTTCATGATGTTTGGTGAAATTTTAAGTTGTTTTGGGTTGAATTTTTTTTGTTTTTTCTTAGGTTTGGTTGGGTGTCCGATTGGACCCCGCACTTGGCTTGTTTCCTGAGTTCAGTTATATGACCTAGTGAGTTTAGCATCAATTATACTAATTGTCGTACTAATTTTAAAATGTTTTGTTGTTTTATTCATATGTATTCATGGATGATACCGGGTAAAGAAAGATCATTGGTGGTTAGAAAAAGCTTGAGATTTATTTATGGGTTATCAGTTGAGGTAGGTGTCATTTACATTACAATGTCTCATGATCATTTGGATTATATTATGTTTGTGTAATCATTAATATTATCTTTGTAATGTGGATTGAACTTGTATGATATTTCCCATAATGTTTGTTGGTATTTCTTCAACATAATAGCGAACAAGGAATATCTAATTTTTTAAATGGTTCTTTTTTGGAACCATGGTCAAACAAGTGTCGGTTTCCCATCATGTGGTTTGTTTTGGTGGTGTGTGTTCGATTTTGTAAGTAAATGTGATTTCCTTATTAAATTTTATTCAAAAAGGGATTTTTTTAAAGTGAAGTATCAAGGGAAAAAAGTTTCTTAATGAATGGGTTTTGAAATATTTTTTCAAAATAAAGGAGGGGTTCATCAATAAGATATCAAGGGGATTTGTACTATAGGATAACATTAGTAAATCTGACATGTTCTGTCTTTTTCATATGATTCAAAAATAGGGGTTCTAATTGGATTTAAAGAAACCAATGGGGGATAGTTTTAGAACTCATTTTTGTCTTCTTGAACTTGGGAGGGTTAGGATAAGTTTTCTAATGTTTTGTTACTTGTGAATTCCCAAATTATTTATGGTTTCCTTATTTTTTAACTATTATTTCACAATGATTCATGGAAGTGTAGTAACTAAGAGAGAGACATACCCTTGTGTGAATGTTCAGTTCAATTTGATTGGGTTATTGATTGGGTTTCCTTTTGGTGAGGGTTTATAAGAAACTTGGGAATCCCTTGATATGGGTGTGAGTTTTTTATTGATTAGTAAATAGGTGATATGTTCATTGTTTCCCTTTAATAAAAAATTAAAATGTTGGATGGATTATATTAACACCCTAGTTTTTTTTGGGAGAGCCTCATGTTTAACCTATGTTAGGCCCACAAGGTTCTTTTGTGAAATTTACCCTAAGGGGGTGGGAGGGGGTGAATTAGGCTACAAGAAATGTTCCTATTTCGCCACTTAATCCTTAAACTCTCATTATACTAAATGATCTTCAAATCATTATTAATAGTTTCACTCTTATGTTACTATTTTAATTGTGATTTTATTGATAATTCAATTACCTTTAATTTAATCCAATTTTATAAATGATTACTTAACCTACACACACCTATTTAGGTGTTATAGAAAGTATGTAAATCATGAATACAAGACATAATTATTTTAATTAGTTCACCCAAACTGGGTTAATCAATGGAGCATACAACAACACTATTCCCATGTTCCAAATTCCACTAAACAGGTTGTTTATTAGTGGGGTTAGGATAGGGAACTCCAATACAAGGGTCACTCCCCTTAAAATGATTCATGGATAGTTCACTATATCTCTAGTTTCACTACCTTATCAATTATATAGGGTCTTATAACTCATATCCCATAGAGACACTCCCTCCTTCATCTCTTTTACTCACTAATAACTAAGGGATAACACTTTTACAGACATTCTAAGGCAAGGATTCCCTATCTCTGGACTACACTAAGTCTCAAAATAATCTTTCACACATGCCATGTAAAATCCTACGTGAAAATAGTTTCACTTTCCCAAATGACATCCTATGTGTCTTTAAGGAAAAATTCATAAATTTTCAAGGTCTTTAATGTGTTCCCATTCGCATTCCTCATTGTTCACTTAGTGTGAATACCCAATAACCACTTTTACACAATTTCTATTTATGTTATTATGAATATATAAATTTATATACTAGAACTCAATCAAGTTTAGTTATTTTTTGATAGACTATTTTTCACTCAAAGAAAAGGGTTACACAAACAATATATTCCCATAACTCAGTGGATTTCATATGTAACTTTCACAACACAATGGTTCATGTAACCCTTTATAATAGAGTCACCTTTGATGAAATACAAGTGTTTGTATCTCTTAGTATCTTCACAAAAAATCTCTTCTCTCTATCTATTCAGTTCACTCTTAAAATATTGTTTATATATAAATAAAAATAACCCATTTCATGTTGTAAAACCATTTCTTCATGTGAATATATTTCATGAAAACTTTCTATTTCATTAGTAATTCTATTTCACCAACATAAATGAATCCATAAAACTCCAAAATTATATGAGTTGAAATTCAGTGAGCATGCCCATCTAGGTTTTTAGGTGTAAGTGAGTATGAACAGTTGGAAAAGACTCAAGATGATCATTTAAGGTGGAGTAGAATAAAAAAACTAGGATGTATGATTTTTGGGATTTCCTAGTTAGTAACGTTATCTATTGAGAATCATTGATAAATTTCAAAAATATAATCCTTTAACATGTACTTAGTGAGTGTGTTTTTATAACCTATATAGTATGTGGGTCGGTGAAACTTATGTTTTGACTTATAGAGGTAAGAATGACATTTTAAATTTTTTCTTTTTCATGGATATCATGTGAGGCATGTCGATATTTGTTTTTCTTTAAAAAATATAGGATAGGGAAATTTAGTTTGGAATGATACATGACACATGAGGTGAGGTCATGATAACATATAAAAATTTAGGGTGGTTACATTTGATATTGATTGTATATGGATGAAATATTTTGGGGTGTGTTAATATAATCAATAGATACCTATTTGAGTTAGGAAATTAATAAGGACATGCATTTGATGGTTGGGTCTATGGATCATTATATTTTCACTGCCTTGGGAATGAGGTTGTTGAGTTTTTATGGGGTCAATGGAAAATTTCTCTATGAAATGTCAGTGGAAAGGTATGAGATTCTTTGTTAATAGGTGGTGTGTTAATGAAACAAACCTAAAGGTGGCTGTATTTTTGGGATGCCACATATTTAAAAATAGTCGATTTAGATGAACTGTGATATATAGAGAAGACTTTTGTTATAAATAGTCTCAGGAATGAGACAATGGGTTCAAATAAGATTAACTATGACATAAAACATTGAGGTATGATATTGGAAATTTTTTAGTTCACTAATTCCACTAGATGTGGTGTATTATAGTGGGGTTGGAAAAATATTATCAGTACTTTTTTGAATAGGTCAGTGAACGTTTAAGAAATGGAGATGGTTTGGGTGTGGTGTTAGAATAAACACAACTAGTGAGAGTCATAAAATAAAGTTCATTCACTGGGAATGATTAATGGATAGGCTGAGTAGAAATTTCAGATCTCATTGTAAATGTTGAGAGCATACATCCTAAGTTTTTTTGGTTCTTTTAAGAACAACTTGGCTTCAGTGAATTTGACTTTATGTTGGTTGGTGAAGAATGATTCTATTGCAATCAATAATAATATCATATATGAGACTTAAGAGTTTGTTTAGTTTATCTATAAATAGCTAGAGACTTCCTAGAGAAGTTCATGATAAGATTCATGGGGGAGTGAGGGGAGGCTAGTGCATGGGGCTAGGGGATATTCTAGGGGGTGGTGAAAGGGGTTTATGGGCCAGTTTAGGTGGGTGGGGGGGGGGGACTGGTGCATGGGTGAGGTGGGGGGGATAGGGCAGGGTTTGGGGGATCTTGTGGAGGGGGGAGTGGGGGAAGCTGGTGCATGTTGGGAGCGTTGGTGCGGGGTTGAGGTGGGGGGATGGTTCATGGGGAGTGGGGTAGGATGGTATAGGGGGAATGGGGGGTTGGTGTAGGCAGGAGGGGGCTGTTGATGCAGAGGGATGGGAGGTTGTTGAAGGGGTGATGGTGAAGGGGGCGGCAGGTGCAGGGGTGAGGTCGGGGGAGAGCGTGCATAGGGGAGTGGGGGAGGCTGGTGCGGGGGGGGGGGGTTAGGGGGGATGGTGCAAGGGGGATGGTGTAGGGTGAGTTTGGGGAGTTGGGGTGGTTGGTGTAGGGGGCTAGAGTGTGCGACCTACAAGTGTGTGGTTTATTGGTCCAACCTAATTTTAGTTTTGATAGGTACTGTGGATTATAAACATCATTTATCAATTAAGGTGCAAAGAATAAAGCTGGTTATGCAGGACAACCTTCAAGGTTAGTGTCATATGGTTTTGAGTCTCTGTTTCCTAGTGTTATGAATATTTATACATTCTTAGATTTTTATTAATTATGAATTACCAAATTTCTTGAAGGATTGTTTAGGGAAATAATCAACTATTCCAAAGTCATGCCCCTTCTATTTACATTTATTATGTTAGGCAAGATGAAGTTAAAATGTTTCATGCTCATTTACAATTTCATCTATTTATATTTTAAGAGTTTCCATATTCAATATTATTTACGTTCTTTTCCTACCACTTAAGTAAACATTTTTCTTTTAGTATTTTCTTCCACATGAAAAACTCCTCTCATATTTTCAAACTAACTTTTTTAAGTGGTAAATGATCAGATTGGTTTTTCATGTGTGATTTCAAATGGTCACTAACTGATGAAACTAACCAATTTTTTTAAAACAATTATAATAATCTTTGGTTATAATTTTTCATTGTTAACCATTCTCCCAAAAACAATTGTTTCAAAATACATTAATGAGAAGTGATTTTATTTTTTCTAAAAATGGAAACCCGAGAAGGTTTCTATATAGTGCCAAATTTGAACTCCTCCTATTTTTATATCATTTTATCTTTCAAACATGACATAAAAGGTGTACATTAAAAATAAAAACATGATTTCCTCCATTTCACCACCACATCGCTATCTCACTTTATTCTTGGAATGTATCATAGACCAACTCAAACTTCTTAATCCATGATCTCCCATTACATGATGCATTCCAAAATTCTATCTTGAATGAATAAGATATTATCTTTGAGCTCCATGTAGGTGGGATCCTTCATGGTTATATCTCTTTATTTGTTAGTTGAACCACTCGACTTCAGCATGAAAATATTTTCTATTTTATTCACTATAAATCTCCCTCAAATTCTTCCATATTTGACATTCTCTTAAAGTAGGAAATTTATAGGTGAAATTTAGAGTGACAAATATCATTCCTTAAACCATTGGAAGATTTAGGTTTAGAATTGAATTTTTATTTAGGCTTGATACCAATTGAGATATATAGTTCTCTTATCTTTAACTTATGGCATGTACTTTTTAGATTCAAATATATCGATATTTTAGATTCTAAATATTCGATTTTATAACGCAACTATATGATGGAATACTTCTCCTCCATATTTCCTCATCACATCATAAATTGTTAGAAAAAATTTAATGCATTGAGAAAGGGGTACATCAAACCTAGTTAGTATATGAGTGGGGCTACCTAGATTTGAAAAACCCTTTGATTTCACTCTTTCCTTCTCCCTTTTCATATTTAAGGAGTGGAATTCCATTATGTAATCCATTTCCCTTTCTTCCAAATCATCATCCATGGTGATATATTTCTTTCTTACCATAATCCTCTTCTTTATAGTGAGATAAATTCCACATGTGCACTTCTCCATCATTGATGCCTTTCCAATGTTTTCTTCATCATGTTTCCTCCTCTGTTGGAGGTCACCTCCACCAAACTCAGCATTCATATTTTTCTTTAGTTACTTTAATCTAGAAATATCTTCTTCTAATTATCATGAGAACTTGTCCAAAATTCCACTTTTATCCTTCATTTTAGGTTTTATTTTAGAACTGAAGTCTTTAAGGACCACCATAACTAATTAAAACCATCTATTCTTCTTGACTAGCTTTTCTATGCAAGTAACCAACTCATCACTCTTACCCTAAAAGGTTTAAAATTTCTTTGATTTATGGACCTTATCATTAAAATAAACCTTGATAAGCTTCACTTTAGAATACATTACATAAAATTTATCAAATTGGGAGTAATTCTTCTACCTTAGATTAGTATCCACTAAAACCAGCCTATTGTTGAATCCTTTTAACATTCTAACTTCTATTTCTAGCACCTTGATATAAACCTCTCATGACTTTTTCTCTTACTTTAGTTACAAATTATATTGGTATATCCATTGATCCAGTTCATCTAAAAGAAGGATAGCTTCCACCATTAATATCCTTGGTATATCCTTATCATCGATATTCTCAACTTAAATTAGCATGCCAACCTATTTAAAATTTCATACAACAACATTATATAGGTAGATATATTCATAATTCAAACTATTCATACCTTTTTATTATAGGTTGTTAGACTTCTTGACCCAAATATCATAAACAAAAAAATAGTTCCACACTTTGGAATTCATTTAGGTCTTTTATTCTATTTTAAAAATATTCCTTTATCCCTAATTCCATAAAATTATAAGGGAAGAACAATTGAGCTCCAAAATTCACTTTGTATATTGGACACATAATCATAATCATAGTCTCTGATACTAATTTTTAGGTCACCTTCGGTCACCCTGAGAGGGGAAAGGGTGAATTAGGGGCACCCAATTTAAAACCTTTTAAACCACTTTACCTATTTGACATTATGATTATTATTCCCATATAGGCCAGAATAGTGTTTAACCGATTTCCTTTTCTCTTCACTCACAACCTCACAAATTTCATTTTAAGAAATTGAAGGAATGTAATTCATGTGGGGAAAAATATTTTTTTCCTTTGTTCACCCACACTAAGCTACTATAAGGAGAATGATATTAAGATTATGTCAATGAACTAATTAACTACTAGGATCACCACTTCTGTGGTGTATGTAGTGAATGAAATTATATTTCATTTGAAAAAAATCAATTATTAACATTCATGGTATTCATTATTGGGGTGTACATATCAATCTGAATATTCTTAGTTCATTATTGGTTATAGAGTCATGTATCATTTTTCATGTACAGTTGACACACTCATCACATATATATATATATAAGAAGTCATTATATCTCACTTCTTTTCCCATTATCTACTTATAGGTGGTTACTTATGATGAGGTTGGTTCTATCCACCACCATTGATGGTAGTGAGTTCGAGATCTGGTTCAGGTAAGGTTTGTTCCATTTTTATTCTTTGGATCAATTTTAATTAGGTATTTTGTGATTTTTGGGTTCCCTATATTTTTGCAGTGCGTTTGGGATCTTGTTGAGGTGGATTCAAGCCACCATTGGTGGAGTCGACATACATGTGTATTCATAGGTATTCATATACATATATAAGTCCCCCTTTTATATATATTTAATCATAGTAGTATGAATATATATTTTTTCTAGGTGTACTTATATATAGATATGAAAAATGCATACATGTGTAAGTAAAAAAGGGGTATATGTATGTATAAACATATATTTAAGGACCTCCTTGTGAATTTTTGGACATTAAAATATGTACATAGGGGCTAGGTGTCCTTATATATATGTTCATGTGAAAGTGTATATGCGTGAAAGTAGGGGAAAAAAGGAATATTCAAGTTTTCATCATCAAAAGAAGTGTGCTTTGAGTTTGAGGTAGTTTTTTATATGCCTAACTCTTTAATTTGAATTCTATAATTTCTTGATTGTTTTAAAAACTGGTTTTCATTATTATAAATTAAAATTTATCTTTATTAGTAATTATAATCTTACCATAGTCACAAAAACACCCTTTATCAATTAACTATGGTGTGGTTGTGTTTTGATTTCATAGGACCCTATGAAATGGTTACCATCTCTTCACCATCGATCACAATTACCTTAAATCATCTGGTGTAATCCCAAAGTTAAGTTATTTAGTTATTGTAAGTCATAGATGACCCCTACATAGCCATCATATTTCTCAGATAACCTTTACATAGGTCACAAATTACCTAGATATAGTCTCTTTTTCTTTATTGTGACCTTGATGTAAGTTGTGAATGACCTTTACGTAGATTTGTATCACCTCAACTATCCCATATAATCTTTCCTTATATAGCCATAATAATTATTAGAATACCTTTACATAGGTAGTGAAATCTTCAAATGACCTTTACACAATGTGAGTTCACATTTATGTAGGTCTCAAATTTCATTTATGCAACTACCAAATTTCTGTGAAACTTTTATATAGAGATTCAATTATGTTTGTGTAGGGGGTTTCGGGGGATGTATGTGGTGTGAAAGGGTGTGTTCTGGGGGAGGGGGAAGGGGGTTTTCAGGGGAGGAGGTAGGGGTAAAGGGGTGTGTTGGGCTTTATTGTAAGGTGTAGGGGGTGGGGGAATGGGGGTGTGCAGGGGGTGCAAGGGGTGTGCATGGTGTGTGAATGTGGGATTTGATGGGTTTTGTTGGTAGGGGAAAGGGGTGTACAGAGGGTTCATGGGGTGTGTAGGGGGTGTACATGGGGAGGGGGAGGGGTAGGGGAAGGGGTGTGTTGGGTTTTGTTTCAAGGGTAAGGGGAAGGGTGCAGGGGGTGCGAGGGGTGTGCAGGGGGGTGCGGGGGGGGGGAGGGAATTTTATTGGGTTTCATTGCTATGGGAAGGGATAGGGTGCATGAGGTGTGTGTAGGGGGTACATGGGGTGTGATGGGGGTGTGATGGTGGAGGGTGAAGGGGGAAGGGGTGTGTAGGGGAGGGGCAGGGGGTGTACAGGTGGAGGGGTGGGGTAGGTGGGGTGTAATGGGGCATGGTGAGGGGGTTGGGGTGCAAGGTTTATGGGGAGGTGTGCAAGGGGTAGGGGAGGGTGTAGCTGGGGTTCAGGGGGGATTTCCCACCTGCATTATGCAAACTTGTTATGCATTATGCATTATGTGAAAACTTGCATTATACAAACCTTTTTTTATATGCAAACCTATTATTATAAAAATGCATTAGGTGGTTATTATTTTTTATGTGTAAACCTATTAGTATGAATGTGCATTATCTGTACTCTCATTTACTTCCATATTTCAAATCATCAAAATTTACCTAGGAAAAAGCACTGGTCATGGCGAAATACATTCAAGTGGCTTTGTTTCTGTAAAATACAATCTTCTCAACAGCCATAATGATGGTTGAACCGTGGTGTTTTTTATGGAATGGGGGGACCTATATCCACGATTCCAAACCGTGGCTATAGGTCTTGCATGACTTTAGCTTCTTCCATAGTTTGAACCATAGTTATAGGGTTATAGCTACAATTTAAAACTGTGTCTATATAATTTTCCCTATAGACACACCAATACTTGTTGTGGTTCATTAAACCATGTCTATAACCGTTATCCATAGTTTTTGGGCCTATAGATATGGTTCCAAACCATGGATATATCCTTATTTTGTGGTAGTGTTACATGAGAAACTTTATTGCATCTTAAATATCTTTCAAATATTCCTTATTTATATCCTAGGTAAAGTAAAACAAATATAGGATAATCTTAGATTCCTAGTAAGAGTTTTTCTCAACAAATAATGTCAAGAGTAAATAAGGAATAATTTGTATAATAGAGTGTATAATCAAAATACATTCCATTCAATCAACAAATTGAGGTAAAAGAACTCCATGGATAATATCGTCATAGAAATGATATGGATAATGAAAACTAAAATCTTTATAAAGTAAATACATAATTCAGTATATTCATGATCTTACTATCGATTCCTCAACCAATATATCATGAATCTTACCATTTCATACTTAACCATTAAACATTCACTATGGGGGTAGGTATTCACCAATTACCTAACTAATGTGGGAACCTGTTTTATCTCACGAGACCTATCAATGCATAGAGGGGCTATCTAATACTGGGATCCACCCTTCAATTTCACATTCTATGAATTCCTTATATATTTAATGATCAATACAATTCTCTCTCAAAATTCCTTATAAATAATCTTTTAGCCATATTGAATCAAGAATATAGAGTATTTTCCCATTCAATGAAATATCATTATTAATAAGATTCATTCAACTTATACTATATCTAGAAATGATATACAGTTGTGACAACATCAATTTAGTATAAACAATTCCCTTTAATTCGACGATAATTATAATATAGATGTGAAGGGGAAAATAATTTCCAATGAAATGATGGCGTTTGATAAGGAATGTGATCATGAGATAGTTAATGGCCATGAAACCATAAATCAGTATAGGATGAAAGAAAACCATAGATTCTCTAGAAATAAAGATTTTAAATAAAGGAAATTATATTTTATAATTAGATAAGAAATTATATGTTAAATATTAAAAATAATATTCCATAATTCTTTTGTAAAATTTATGTCAAAATTATGTTATAAATCATTTCCAAAAAACCCCACATTCTTTTATGAAAATAATACTCATTTCTTTTCAAAAAATATCATATAGAAATTCAAAAAATATTTATGGAAATATATTCATTTAAAAAAATTAAATTTTGAAAGGAATAATTAAATCAATGAGTTTTGATGATAGTGGTAAATCCCATTAATTCACTAAATTTTAAAACAAAATATTTATTTCACACTTTTGGTAAAAATTAAAAAGTCTCCTCATTCAAAAAAATAAAAAGATAATTCATTTTAAAACATTTTAAATAAATTAAAATATATTTGAAAGTCAATTTCGATAATAATTGGATTATAAATATTTATATTCATGAAAATTTTAAAATAACTTTAGCATGGATGAAAATGAATTCGATGGAGAATTTTAAAATAGAAATTTTAAAATGAAAGTCTCTAACATGCAATTAGTTGTTGATTCATAATCCGAAA
The DNA here is from genome assembly GCA_963277665.1 of Viscum album. Taxonomy (NCBI): domain Eukaryota; kingdom Viridiplantae; phylum Streptophyta; class Magnoliopsida; order Santalales; family Viscaceae; genus Viscum; species Viscum album. The sequence goes on along the minus strand of OY728123.1, from coordinate 2,060,979,913 downwards.
AGAGATGAAACGGGAAATAAAAATGTTAACACCAACCATAACAAGAGTAGAATAAAATATAAGGCATTTAACATATTATAATTATATAATTTTTCTTGAGAAATTTGAATATAAACTATACCAAAATAAAATTAGATTTCAATAGAAATCCATTATGTTGGGTCTCCACTGAGTCATACATGATTTATTTTACTATATAATAAATTTAAATTTATTAATTAACTTCTAAATATATTTTTTCATCAATATTACACTTTTTATGATCTTTTTATAATCATTTGAATCCTTTCATTTAATATTTCATGATAATATTGACCACTTAAGGTTGTTTGGTCAATTTCACTAAAATTACTTTGGTATATTTTCCATTACTAGAGGAGTTATAAAATGGTTTCATTACCTCTAGTATGTTTATAATTTAATTAATATAATTTTTAATAATTTTATAAAAATTTAGAATCATCAAAGAGTGGTTGTAACAGAAAAATGAATCACATCACATCTTAGAGGTGGAAGTACGCACATACACACAAGAGACATTATCATTTTACAATGGATGGAAGGGTAAGAAGGTTAATGATATTTTATATTTATAAAATAATAAATTTTCCATAAATATCATATATATTGATAAATTAAATATCTATATCCATTTATATAATGCAGTGATGAAAATTAATTACACCACAATGTAGAGACAATAATTTGCACGTACATACTGACAATGTTTTCATTTTACATCGAACAGAAAAGGAGAAAAATAAGGGTTTTTCAATAAAAATATTATCATTTTAGTATATTTAGGGTAACTAATTTATTATAAAATCATGTTTAAGATATATTTGGGAGATGTAGAATAATTAATAAAATGAAAAAACTCAGTTAAGAGCTATACCTATTCTTTGGAATCCACTTTTGGGTTACACTTTAAGCCTTTTCAATATGGTCTTTAAAAAAGACAATAAGATCTAGGATTTGTGGAATGAATCTAAGAAGGTGTTTTTAAATTTATCTTTTGTGCTGAGTGCCTCAAGTTTTTTTTGAATAAGAATGGAGAGGTTCCTTTTATATGTGAGGTGGGTAGAAAACAAGTAAATACTTGAAATATTAATACGTAATATATATCTAACATATATAAATTAGAACCAAACTATATTGTATTTAATATAAGGATTTAATGGTAAAAATATCATTGTAAAATTAATTTTGGAGTACATTAGGTGTCATATTTAAGATTATTTTTGGTATAATCCCTTACTAACCCCGTTTAACCATAATCGTTATAACAATTTGTTTTCTCTTGAAGAGTCATGAAAGTAATTTTAAAAATGAAAAGATAAACCTAAATTAACCATGAATAAAATAATATAAAATTTTAAATTCAATTAATTCATTATAGGGTTTTTATATTTTTAGAATGATTTAATTTTTTTAAAACATTCAACACTATTTAATATTGTTTTATAGGACTATTCACAAATATTGCTATTAAGAGGCATCAAGATGACAATGAAATTAAAATATAAAATAATTATCAAAAATAAAACCTTATAATTCATAATTAATTTTTATTAACCTTAATTAATCGAAAATATATTACTTTAAATTCTTGTAAAATAATTGATTTGGTTTATCTACTACTTGCACAAGCATCGTGTGGTAGTTGCATATGGGTTCAAGGAAATTATACTATCAATAATTTTTTTAAATTAATTTCATAAAAATAAATTATAAAAATTTAAAATTTCTATTTATAACTATTAATATATACTTTTTATCCTTATTACTACATAGTGGATATATTAGATGAAAGAGAGTGAAATTTTTTAATTTTTCAAAAAATAAAATAATATAAAGGGAATAATAAAAGGAAAGTGGCACTAAATTTCCATCTTTTCTAATTTATGATGTTTATGGTCAAATTAAACTCATCCATTTATGTAAAGATAAGTCTTAAGTTTATTTAAGTCCTTGTCTGATTGTTTTATCCTTAATTAACATGCTTTACCCATTACAGTGGTGATAAAAATTTACCATGAATACTATTCATTATAACTACAAGTAAAATTTACCTATTTAAATAATTTGAAGCCCAATTAACAATATTAAATCCATATTTCAAGACTAAATTCCTATAATTTATAGAAATTTATTTTAATATAAGTACACAAAAGACATCAAAAATAATTTTTAGAAAAATTCTTTTTAAGCATAATAATGAACTTATACCAAAATATAATATAATACTAATTACTATGGAGTTAATTGGATTATTTTTAATCACATGGATATTATGATAAATTTAAAAAAAATCCAAAAAAACTATAACATTTTTAAATTACTTAATTTAAAGAAATGAAAGGCTAGTTTTTAATAAAATAAGTATTTTCACTATTCCCTAAAAAATAAATAATTTTAGAAAAAACCAAGAATTAAGAATAAGTTTATTTTTAAATAATGATTTCAAAAATAATATTCATTTTTAAAATAAAATTTCTAATTATAGAAAAATAATAATTCTAATTACCCTCGTTTGAAATGCCTAAAAACCAATTTTAGACAAAATGTTTTATTAAAGCATAAAATGAATTTATTATTATTATTTACATAGTCATATTTTTTATGAATGTTAAATTTGATTATTGAATTCATTATTTTTATGTTTTAATACTTATCTTACATGTATTTTATGTTGTATTCATTTCTATTCATACCTAAAAACCGGATGACTAATGTTATAATAGTCATACGTAAATATTATTTCATTGTTCATTTAAGATTGGTATTGAATGTTGTTTATGATATCAAACATGGTGTAATTTTAATGATAAAATAAAATAAAATCTAGGGGTGTTACATTTCCCCTGTTTACATTAATTACATCCCCATTATTTCAATTTTTCTTTTCTAAACTCAATATGTGTCAACAAATAAATAAAATTAGATATATATTTTATTATGAAATTTAATTTCTATATTATGAGAAATAAAATTTCTATACATGTACCTATATAATATTAATACTTTCAAATTATTTTCTAAAAAATTAACCTTGTAGTTGAATGTTAAATTCTAAATAGGTCTTGATAGTTTTATCTTTAATTTTCTTGAGTTTGATAAATTCTTTTACCATTAAGATATAAAAATATAAACAAAATTGCTGGATTTATTCCCATTTTATAAGAATTATTTAATCATTTGTTGTGAATAATCATGATCATGATGAAGTTTTCATTTCCAATGATGAAAAATCAATATTTAATCAATTATGACATCCACAAAATGATGTAATGTTATTACTTCCATCTAAAACTAAAATGGTTAGCACAAGCTAAAATAATAACCCTTATGAAAAAACCTTCATAGAAATTAATATAAATTTTTTTAATAGTAACCAATACCATTTTAAAACTCATCAAATATACATTATTAAATTTGAACACAAAAATTGGAATGGTTTGACCACTTTGTCTTCTAAAATCATTTCATTTTTTATCCTTTAACAACATTTATCACTCAAATATACCGTAATTAAATATTCCCAAATAAAATATAACAAAATAATTTAAAATTAGCCAAGGATCACCTTGTTATATAAATTAATAACTTTAAAGTTAATTTATACATTATTCAATAAATATCTCAAAAAAATATAGTATTTTCATAATAATTATTTTTGAGAGTGGTGGAAACTATTCAACATATGTTTCCAAAAATTCACATTTTCTAATTTTTCTATACAATTAAATATTATTATGGTAATCCTTGTACGTTTCCCTCAATCCTTATACTATACTAACATTGGTAAATAACACTACATTATCATCATATATTCTCCAATTTAACCCGAATTACCCTAGACTATAATACATAAAGGTTATATTCATCCACAAGGGATATTAAATGATTGAATAATATATTAGAAAGATAAATATATATTCCATATATAGAGAAAATATTTCCAATATAGGAATGTTCCTAAAATTGTCATTCATACTTAAAAAAAATTCACATAAATATTTTCACTCTAAAAGTTATAATAATGATTAAAAATTGATACTTATTCTCTTTATATCCCCTAGAGTATCTCAAAATACCATTAATAAATACCTAAAAGTAATTATTAGAGTAATAATTGATTCTTGGGGAATTGGTTTGCCTAATAAACCATATCCTTATAGTTAAATCAATAGTCATTAATTAGTTTCTTCTTTTCTTTTTAGTTATGAACATAATGACCTTTTTTCTCTAAACTTGTAATAATTATTTATTCCCTTTTACCCAAGTTCTTCTACCAACATTATTTAAATATGGGATGTTGATTATTTTTCCTTCAAGGGTCTTAAATACCAGAAAATTCATAAAACTCTAATTTTCTCTTATTATTAGGAAATTCAGTTAGGTTCATATTGTTTATCATAACTCGAGATAGTTGGTTAGGAATGATAAAATGATCCTTCACTCTAAATTATAGCCTATTTAGTTTCCTGATATGGGTAAATATATTCATAATAACCAGAGTCAGTTTACCTAATATATCCATTATCAATTAAAATCCAACACCTACAGTATTGGAATGCATAACAGGACAATCCTAATGTTGACCATGGGCATTAATTAACATTCTTCCACTAGCTATCATTCATTAATATTGTACTTTACTTGGTTAAAAAACTAATTGTGAATATTGATCAATGGATTAAAAATCCTTAAAAATTTATGAAATAATCAAATGGATTATCATAATTCTCACACCACATTTGTTAATCTAAAATATAATTCCCAAGAATCCTAGTAAACTTCCTTTGATACTAACTGTATTATCCCCAACTACTGTAACCCAGAGCTAGTTATTACTTATTTTATTGGTAAAATATAAAAGGGATCACACAAAAAATTATGGATTACTTTAATAGACTTGGTAAAATAGACAAATACATAAGTTCTATTTTACCTTTCAAAAAATAAAACATAAAAATAAATAATTTATCTCATCCTTGAAGATCATTCAATGATTTCTAATTTATATCCATGGGAAAAGAAAACATATAATGGGTGATCTTATATTCTTAATAAGGGTTTTTTATAATTAAATCAATCATGAGTAAATAAAGAATCATCAATATGGAAGAGTTGATAATTAAAACACATTCCATTCATTTAACAATTTGAGTTTAATGAAAATACCTGGATAAAATAAAAATATCAATGACATAAATAATGAGAATGAATTATTAAGAAATTAAATTTAAAATTTTATAAATTATAAATATTAGCATCAAGTCCTCATCCAAGATATGAATGATGTGCGTTGTCGCACATGCTCTCTAAAATATTTGAGATTTTACTAAGTGTAGAACAGTGAATAACCTAGGTAGTTCTCTAAATGAGTAATTTAATTAAATTACTCTTATTATTCTTGAATGAAAAAGAAAAAATAAGTGAAAACAAATGGCACACAATTTGGTGTGGTTTTATTTTTTGACATTCATACAATAGACTGAACAACAAACGGGAAGGAACAACTGAAGAAACAATTTCTTTAAAAAAACCTTATATGAGAAGACATAGTAGATCTATTACACCCCCTTAATAATTCATTTATAGTTATACAATATGATTATAATTAATTCAATTATTACCCCCCTAACCTTGTCAACCCTTGAACCCTACGAAAATTAATGTGACAACAAATATTGGAAAAATAAGTCTTAGGTCAAATTTGGGACAACCAATCATAGCACCCTACTCTGATTATGATCCAAAAGAGAAATTATGGTCAATAGTCTGTTAAGAAATAATATACTCCCTATATTTTAGAATTAATTATGTTTTGGTATGAGACTTTAACCCTAAAATTCTATCCCAAGTTGATTAGATTTTGGGATTGAGGTTTCACTCAAACGATTTTCACAGGCCCGACCTCACGGTCAAGTGCATATCGATCAAGTAACATATAAATTAAAACTCAAGTAATTGAAAAAAAAATATATGAATAATAGTATGTTTTTGTATTTAAAATAAATAAATAAAGTTATTAGGTATTATATCAACTATAAACGAAATCACACTTCCATGGGCAGAGTTATCATCGTGGAGACGTTTTGCATAAGCAATGGATTGAAAGTGGAAAACCCAATATCGTCTCAACTCTTATATTCCAACACCACGAAGGAAAATAAAAATATGAAAATAGAAGAATACAGAAGATTAATTTATGAAAAATTGAAATTACCAGCATTGAAAATAAATAAATACAAAGTGGAGGTGAGAGAGGAGATCCTTCTTGGAAGAGATGTTTGCACAATGACTTACTTGTTCCAAGAGTTTTGTGGTGTTTCCAAGATCCACCCTTTTGGAAACACCTTCCCAAATCCTATACCAACCATATAAAAGAGTGAAAACCCCCTTTAAATATATTTTTATAGGTCTAGGGTTACATATCATTTTTATGTGTGAAATGGAAATTTAGCCAAATATATCATCCAAGTTACATCGTATAATTGACCCCCAAAATGCTAGAATTGTCTAGCCTTATAGAAGGATGATTTGTGAGGAATGATTTCCCTTAGACTTCCTCCATATTTGGGCCCAAGACAATCCTAAATGAAGGAGATATGGCTCAAATGGTGACGTGATGTCCAATATGCATAGTTTAGTCCATCTTTGTCATCATTGACCATTTAACCCATGCAGATCCATGATCTTGCTCTAATTTCTTAAATGAAAGTTGTATCCAACCTATAGAGGAACACAATTAAAAAAAAATAAAGTTAAAATAATTTATATAAAAATATTTATTTTCAAAATACTTTAATGAATTTTAATAGGGTAAGACTATAATTTTTATCAAATTTGAAAATGAATGATCTAATCCCAAATATTCTATAAATAAAAATATTTAGAACAATTTGAGGAAATTATTTCATTTATTATCAATAAAATATTAAATAAAATTTTGTTTTTTCAACTCCCTCATACTTACCCTTTATCACTTCTAGTATAAACCTCATATCATGTATTTGAAAAAATTGTGATAAGATATGCATGTTCATATTTCTCAATCTATAGTAGAAATATTAGCAAAGTAAGGGTCCCATCAAGAGTCAATATCAATAAATTTTAAATTCAGTGTCTCCTAAATTGTGTCAAAACAAAATCCAATGAGATTCATAACACCAATCATAGTGAACCATGTAATGGGTCTACCATGACTATAATTCTCCACATGTGTGTGTGATAACCATTCCAAGCTCCTAAACCCACCCTTTATTCAGTATATTAAAGTCATGTAAATAAATTCTTCTTACTTGATTAAATTCACTAAACCTTTTCTACATTCCTTTGCAATACAATTTCAAGACCCACCAACTTAAGCATTCCCAAAAGTCAAACCATAAGCTCCTGACCTAGATATCCCCATATGTTGTACATTTTATCACTCTCCTCATTTATTATATTTTGTTTTTTTATGTTTCACTTCAATCAAATATGACACTCAACTCTCAACCCATTTTTGATCTCCTCATGACACTAATTGTAATATTTATAAAAATATAAAAGGTCAATAAAGAGTTGTTTTTGAACTATACAAGACACAACCCATAATTGTTTTGAGGGTGTACAATAGTCGGATAACAGGTATACACGCATAAGTCAATTCGGTTTAGTAATGAAACCGATCAGAAGAGAAATGAATGTACGGATCAACAAATGATTTTTTTACCAAACTTGACTATACCTTTAATTGAGTAGGAAAAATTTCACAAGTCATGGTTGATTGAAAATATGTGTGGAGAAATCAATGACACAATTTACCATGAACAAATATCAAAAATAATGATGTCAAAATATAAAAGGTTTTATAATGACAGAACTATTAAAATCATCGACGACTTCAATTTTTAAAAAAATAAACCATTGATGATGAGATATTACTCATGATTATAATTCTACCAATGAATTTTGAAAAAATTCATTTTATATATGTTCCACATGGGAATGTTACATGATATATTTTTTATTGATTTTTTTTGTTGTTTTGATTTATTTTATGAAAATTTTAACCGAAAAATAAATAAAAAATACCAATAAAATAAAAAAAATGAAAATCCTAAATATCTACCACAATATGTTGTCCCCTCCCCCACATTTAAAATATTACATTATCCTCAATGTGAACCTATGAGATGATATGTACATATTAAAAGAAGAATTTTAAATAGGAAAAATAATATAAAAGTGAAAGGGTTAGGAACAACCTAATATTCTCAAGTGTTGATGGTGTCATGCAGTGTGATGAAGTCCACTACATCAGTAGGAAGGCCCTCAATGTATTTCATCAAATGTTTCCCATTGACTATAAAGCTCATTCCAGTGTACTCTTCTTTGATCTCCACTGGACCATAAGGAAAAACATTAGATACAATATAAGGACCTAACCATATAGAATGAAACTTACCAGGCATCATATTCAGTCTTGAACTATAAAGAAGGACTTTCTCTCCAACATGAAACTACCTTTATTAGATCATTATATCCTGATCTTCTTTTGATATTTTCTTTTATAGCCTTGAATTCTCATATGAAGATAATCAAATCTCCTCATTCTCTTTAATTCATAGCTTCCTTTAGATTCTAGCTTGGGACAAATCCATGTTTCATTTCTTTATATCCCAATAAGCTCGATGCTCAGCATCCACGGGGGATGACACACTTTCCCAAAAACAATCTGAAATGGGGACATACCAAGGGGGTCTAGTATGCAATCCCATTATACCATAGCACATCATCCAAGCACTTTCTTAAATCCTTCCTATTTGGATGCAAGTTTTTCTCAAAAAGTTATTTCAATTGACAATTTAAAACCTCAAATTGGCCATTTGTTTTGGGGTGGTATGGTGTTGATTATTTTTGTGTCACCACATACTTCTGAATGAGGGAATCCAAATTCCAATTGAAAATTGTGTCCCCTGATCACTGATGATAGCCTTTGGTACTCCAAAACTGTAAAAAATATGTCCCTTGACAAAGTCAACTACAACATGAGATTCATCAGTCCTAGTGTCCTTGGTCTCCACCAATTTTCACACATAATAAAAAAGAACCATAATTTACAAAAAACTAAATGAACTATAAAAAGGAAACATAAAATTGATTCCTCGTACATAAAAAAATTTCATAGAATAGTATGTATTGTTGGGGGCATCTCATGTCTCCTAGGAATGATCCAGTGTGTTGGAAACGGTATCATGACTTACAAAACATATTGGCATCATGGAATAAGATAGGACAACATAATACAGATTATAAGACTTCCCTAGCTATTTTTTAGGGTCCAATGTGTCCTCCACATTAAATTGTGTAGAAAAAAGAAGAATATACTCAAACTCATTATCAAGAAAACACCTCATATTGACTTTATCACTACACATGCGCCAAATTTAGGTATCATCCCACACATTATACCAAGACTGACTTTTTAATTTTGAGACATTACGTTTCTTTAAATTTGTAGGGATTTCAGATGGTGAAAGGAAGTTCACTAAATCAACATACCAAGAATGTGTACCATAGATGGAATAAAGATTCACATTGAGGAAAGTGTTGTGAAGGGATACCGGGTCCAAGGTATCAGCCTCTAGTTTTTAAGTAAGCCAACACATGTGGTTTGACACCAGGTTTTTTGACCCTTTTTTCATTTATTTTTGATATTGAATTTTTGAAGTAAGATAAACCATTGGATAAGTCTGGGATTTTCATCTGGCTTCTTCAAAAGGTACCTCAAAGATGAATGGTTAGAAAAAACAACTACTTTAGAGCATAATAAATATGAAGAGAATTTATCTAAAGTAAATATGATATCAATAAACTTCTTTTCCATGGTAGTGTAGTTTTATTGTGCTGAATCCAATGTCCTCAATGTATACGAAATCACATGTGATCGCCCCTCCACCCAATGGGATAAGACAACTCCAACTGTAATGTTGAATGCATCACACATAATCTCAAAAGGAATGTTCCATTATGGGGGCTATATGATCATTGAATATTTCATACACTTCTTCAGCTCATCAAATGTTACCATGCATGAATCATCAAACAAATAATCAGAATGCTTTTGAAGTAATCACGACAAAGGAAGAGAAATATTTCTAAAATCATTGATGAAGAGCCTATAAAAGCCTTCATTCCCTAGGAAATATCTAATATCACACACACATGAAGTATAGGGTAAGGATGAAATAATTTTTATCTTAGATCTATAAAACTCTATCCCTGTTTTGACACTACATTCCCTAAGAAAATTCCATGCTCTACCATGAAATTTCACTTTTCAATGTTCAAGACCAGATTCTTCTCAATAAAATGATTCAACACCTTTCCCAAACTACTTATACATTCATCAAATGAGGATCCATACACTGTAAAACCATCCATAAATAACTCCATGAAGGTCTCAATAAAATTGTAAAAAATAATCACCGTGCAACCTTGGAAGGTACCTGGGGTGTGGCAAAGTTCATATGGCATCCTCCAGTAGGAAAATGTGCAAAATGGACAAGTGAATGTTCTCTTCTACTGATCCTCTGGAGCTCTAGGAACATGAAAATATCCAAAAAATCCATCCAAGAAACAATAATGTGACTTCCCAGCATGTCTCTCAAGTATTTGATCAATAAATGGGATGGGTAAATGGTCCTTGCAAGTGTATTGATTTAGTTTTCTATAATCAATACACACTCGTCAACTGTTTTGCACTCTCATTTGAACTAACTCCTCTTTATCATTTTTTACAACTGTAACCCCGCTATTTTTAGGCACAACCTAGACAGTACTTACGCACTGTGAATATAAAATTGAATAAATTATACCTACCATGAAAAAATTTTCAACATTTTTTTACAACTTCCATAAGTGTTTCATTCAGTCTTTTTTGTGGCTACCTCACTGGTTTAGCCCAATCCTCTAAAATAATCCTATGCATGAAAATAGAGGATCTAATACATGATATGTCATCCAAGGTCCACCCAATTGACCTAATGTTCTCCCTTATAAGATTTAAAAGTTATTTTTCATGTTCAAAAGAGAGATTGTTAGCAATTATAATAGGAAATTTATCCCCACTTAACAAGTATTGGTATTTGATATTTGTTGGAAATGTATTGATTTCCAATTATAGGGGGTTCAGTATGGATGGATACATTGAAGGAACTGAAATATGTGCACAAATAACATCAGTATCAAAACAAACATCATTAAAATCAGATAATAATTCATCAAATCCATCAACATATTCATTAACCAAGTAATATCCAGAGTGGAAACGATCAAAATCAATATAATAATCCATTTCAAAATAAAATTAAAGAGAGTTGTGTGCATTATAAATAGGTTTGGAAGTTCTCTTAGACATAAAACTAGAACCAATACTCATAATCTTCCTAAGCATAGCTCAATAAAATTATTTGGGGTTTTTATTTGGTGGTTCTAAATGGGAGATAAAAAAGCATAATGGTCCTCTATGGGGTAATTCATAGAATCCATAATATTAAATATCACAGCATCAACTCTAAACTCTATGGGAGATGTTCCCTCATGGACATTTATGATTGTTTTTTTAGTTTTGATTAAGTGTCTACCCAAGATAATTGGAGCAGGAGAACATACCAGATCATCCTCCATGTTAAGATCGTAGAAATATACTAGAAATATCATGTATTTTACCTGAACAAGTACATCCTCAAGGACTCCCACAAGAAATAAAGTATCTCTATTCACCAACTGCACCACTACTCTTGTCATTTTCAACTCACCAACCTATAAATATGAGAAGATAGAGTGAGGTGTCACATTTATGAAAGCTCCTAAATCACATAAAGCATTAGAAAAGTTTAACTTCTCTATGGTTTATTGGATGGTTAATGTCCTTGGATCCTTGCACTTTTATGGCATTTAAATATTTGGTGTAATTAGTGTTGACACATTCCTTAAAAGATTTATCCTCTCATTTCCCTTGGTACCTCTTTGATTGTTCAAAGTTCTTTTAAGAATTTCGCATGCCTTAGTATTTTCTTAATGGTTTCATGTAGATGGATGTTGATCTCCACACACTTGAAAGTTTCCAAAACATCGTTTTGCATCACCACCTTAGACATCTTATTGGTTTTTACAACCTTGTTTGGAAAGGGAAGGGGTTTAGGAGGAACATCATCGATCTGTTTATTACATTTTCTTTCTCTGTGGGATGCCCATCGGTTGTTCTTAAATGAGACTTCTCCAAAGTTGAGGTGACTCCTGGTGGAATGGTAGGTTGAGAAGCATTAGTTGTTTGCTTCTTGATTCTCAATGTGATGGAACAGACATTCCCCTATGGATTTGGAGTAGGTTGGGAAGGTAGATTCCAGAATTCTTACTTACCAGTTCATTGAGGGTAGTGGAAATTTGGCTCATTTGAGTCTTTAACTCTCTCAACTCTGAACCTTGACTCCTCAACTTATTCTATTTATTATAAACAATTTGTTTCATTAGGTCATTAGTGTTTGAATCTACCTTGGTTAGTGGATTCCCTTGTTATTGTCTTGTTGATTCTTGAGTTTTAAATCTCTTTTGGGGTTGTTGGAAATCTGGCTGGTAAGGTGGAGGCTGCTGGAAGTTTTATTGAAAATGTGACCTCTATTGTTGTCCAGAGCCAAACCTCATGCATAATTGATCCTTCTATACTTGTTTGTATATTAGAGAAAAGGAATAAAACTTCTTTTGGGGATATGGTTGATGATGTTGTTGATATGGTCTCCTAGGAAACACTACTGCACAATCTTCTATTTCTTATAATTGGGGGAAATAGTCAGTTGGGTGGATTTCCTTAGTAAAAATGCCACATGGCCTTGAATGATGGGTTTAGGGTGTCTTTTGTTACAATGAAAGCTATCTCACCATAGTTATCAATTCATTTAACTTGGTATCAATCAAATAAATTTCTATAGAATATGGACTTAACTGATGTACTCCTCTAACACTTGGGGTACCTTGATCACCAAATGTTTTAGATTTTTGTGACATCTTGTCAATCAATGCATGTGTGGCTACTAGTGTATTGTCAACAAATTCCCCTCTAGTTGTGACATCCACCATGCTGCTCTCCATAGGTGTGATTCCTTTATCGAAGTACAGGATGAGGAGTTTATCACTAATTTGGTGGTGCGGGAAGCCTGTACACAACTTCTTAAATCTCTCCCAATACTCATACATTGACTCCCCATGTGCCCACTTATTCCATGATATCTCCTTTCTATTGGAAGTGGTCCTTGATGCTGGAAAAAATCTCTACAAGAAAAGACATTTCAAATAAATTAAACATGTTACATCATAAGGTTGTAAATAATACATCCAATCCTAAGTAGCTCCATAAAGTGAGAATGGGAATGCTATATGTTTTATTTTATATTTAGATACATTTCTCGGTTTCATTTTTGATCATACCACATTGAATTCATTCAAATGTTTATTTGGATCCTCAAAAGATGATCCATGAAATTTTTGAAGAAGGTGAATTAACCCTGATTTTAGTTCAAAGTATGATTTGATAGTTGGATAATCAATGCATGCAGGTTGATAATTAATATCATGTGCATCCTACTATCAAATAGTCCTATTCAGTTCATTTTTGTAATTTTTAGACATTGTATTTAGTTTAATATTTGTTTTAGAAGAGTTTCAAATTTCAAATTTCCAAGAGTGGAGGAATTCCCCAGTTGGGTAAATGCTGACACTTCCCATAGACTGAGATTGATTGATTTAAGACCTAATGCTACCCTCAATCTCGGGTTCTATATCAAGGAGATCCTTATGAAGGGATCATGCTATAAATCATATAAAATAGAGAAACAAAAATTAGCGGACACCAATATAATTAAATGAAGTTTTAATTGATGGTCTGAAAAAAGGTGGGGAAGATAGAACTGAAAAGAAAAGGGAGGAGAAGAAATGAAATAAAATAACAAAAAATAATAACAAAATATCCTAAAATTGGTTGAATAAAAAACATTCCTCCCCATAAATTATGCTAATTTGATGAGCATTGTCGCGCATTGTCTCAAAAATATTTCTAATTTAACTAAGTTTTTCACAGTGGCTGACCTTGGTCGTTCTCTCAAGAATTAAGTGAATTAAAAAACTCTTATTGGGATTAAATGAAACAATAGAATAAGTGAAAACAAATGAAACACAATTTGGGGGGTTGGTTTAATTACTTTTATACAATAGACTACACAACAAATGAGAAGGAACAATTGAAGACAAAATTTCTTTAAAAAAACTTATATGAGAAGACATAGCCAATCTATTCCACAATTATCATCTTTAATTTATCATTATCCCATGTGATTATAATTCATTCAATTATAATCCCCTAACCTTGTCAACCCCAAACCCTATGAAATTAGTGATGCCACAAATATTTGAAAAATGGGCCTTAGGTCAACTTTGGGACATCCAATCGCAACACACTACTTTGATTACGATCCAAAAGAAAACTTATGGTAAATGTTCAGTTAGGTAAGAATATCCTACCAATATTTTATAATTTATTGTGTTTTGGGATGATATTTGAACCCAATAATTCTATGCCAAGTTGATTAGAGTTTGCGATTGAGTTTTCACACACACGATTTACACAAGCCTGACCACGCGGTCAAGTGTCAGTTGATCATGTAACGTAGAAATTAAAACTCAATTAATTGATCACAATTTATGAATTACATTATGTCAATGGATTGAAAATAAATAAATTAAGGGAGTAAAGATGATAACAACTATGAACAAAATCACTCTTCCATGGGAGGAGTTATCATCGTGGATACGTTTTTCATAAACATTAGATTGATAGGGGAAACCCAATCTTGTATCCACTCTTATATTTCAGAAACAAGAAGAAAAATAAAAATATAAAATGAGAAGAATACAAAAGATTAATATAATAAAAATTCATGTTACAAGTATTGAAAACAAATAAATACCAAGTGGAGGTGGGAGGGAAGAGCCCTCTTAGAAGAGATATTTTCATAATACCTTACTTATTCAAATCGTTTTGAGGTGTTTTCAAGATCCAAAATTTTGGAAAAACCTCCCAAAGCCTCAAAAAACCCTCAAAAATAGGTAAAACCCCCTTTATATAGATTTTGGTAGGGTTAGGTTTACATATCATTTTTAAGTGTAAAATAGAAATTCGGCCAAATATTTGACTCCAAGTTGAACCATGTATTTGGACTCTAAAACGAAAGAATTTTCTGGACTTCTAGATGGATTATTTGTGAGGAATCATGTCCCCGATCTTTCCTCCAAATTGGGGCCCCATCTAAAATTGGATGAAGAATTTACATCCCAAATGGTAAAGTGATGTCCAATCTAGGTAGTTCTGTCCATCTTTGTCTTCATGGCCATTTTACCCCACACAAATGCATGATCCTACACTGATTTATTTAATTAAAGTTGTATCCAATCTAGTGAGGAACACAATTAAAAAATTTAAAGATAAAATAATTTATATAAAAATATTTATGTTCGAAATGCTATAATGAATTTTAAAAGGTTTAAACTAGAATTTTCTTCCAATTTGAAAATGAATAATCAAATCCAAAATATTCTATAAATAAAAATATTCAGAAAAATGTGAGGAAATTATTTCATTTATTGTTAATAAAATATTCAATAAAATTGTTTTTAATCAATCCTAAATCACATATTTAAAGCATCGACCAAGACACATTCATTTTATGAGTTGTTATTCACACGTTACCCAAAAAATGTGGCCACCTATTTTTTATAATGAGATCTTTTGATGCATCAGGGGTCTATCTGTAAATGGGACCTACCCATAAACTACACATATTATGAAATCCTCAAATATATTTTATTACAAATAGAATTTATTCTAAAAACAATGTATAAATAATAATCAATCCATATTGAATCAAGAATATAGAGTATTTCCCCTATCATTGAAATAAAATTCTAAATAATATTCTTTTAAATGATACCATATATAGGGATGAACCAAAATGGGTCTATCCTAAATTTTAATTTATTGTTAATGACATCTGAAGTTTAAATTCTAATGAGTTATAGTTCTGATTACTGTAAATAAAGGAAATTGGAGAATTACAATTTATGTTTGTAAATAACGAGAAGTTCATCATTTTTTTGGATGTGAATTTTGGAACTCTTTTTGTAGGATTTTAACTAAAAAAATATGTCAACCACTTATCTAGATGAAGGGACCCTCTGTAGTTACTACATAGGTGGGAAACACTATCAACCTATAGATAAAAGGTAGAATCTAAGCATAGTGATATCCTTGCCAGTTCAGAGGCATGGGTGAGTGAAGGTGCATTGTGCATGCATGAATGTGCATGGGTGAGCGTGCATTTAGGGAGGCATGGTAAGTGAATAATGATGTGTGATGTGTATCTTCCTGATGAACCTAGTGCAAGATAGAATAGTAGAACAAGTAGTGATCCTTATAAAGGATAGAGAGGAAAAAAACTCTAATATGGGATACCAATTAGCGACAAATTGTTCCTCCATTTAAGAAATAAGTAAAGAATGATGGATCTTCAATTATTTATATCAGTGTCATATGATCACAAGAATCATTATATTAAAACATCATCCTTATTAGAAATGAATATCTTATCACATTTCTATGGATCAAAACATTCATGAAATAAAGTCGGCGATCATGCAAAAATCAGTTTTTGTGTTTAATCATGTGAGATTGTATTAAATTAAAAAATTCTCAACTAACACAATAAAGAGATTCCATTTTTTCAAGATGATAATTTTCCATAGATGTAATGTATGAGATGAATCAGTTTTAGAAATAGATATGGAGGTGAAACAGAATAAAAAGTGAGGCGGTGTTCTTGGGGTGATGATTTGGTTGGGGTTTTATATAAATACCCCAAATCTAGTCCATTTTTAAGTAAGAGTGAAAAATATAAATCCTAGTGAGTGGTGAATACAAAAAGAGAAGAGAAAATACTTGGTATTTGTGAAGAGGGTTCCATTGATTTGTATTATTCATTGTCATTTGTGATTGCATGATGATTCTATGAATTCTATGAGATTTTAATTATATGAAAAGCATTCATTAAGAATCACTAGAATAGATCCCATACACATCGATACACATAGAGGAAATAAGGATAAAAATATCATTTATTCTATTTTAGTAAAAAAATTGTGTTTCGTATATGTAATAATATGGATATCTGAGTTATATAAAACTATTCCATGAGCTTGGGTTTTGTGGGGAATGTTTTAGGAAGAGTCCATATATAAAATTGATTTGAAAATAAATGATATATAAAATAATGGATGCACACTAAATGCTATATATATACATGATGGAAACAAACTATGATAGTGTGCACTCCGCAAAAATACATGAAGGTACATACTTATTGAATATGATGTACATGCATGAGGATAATTGCATTACAAGACACCATACATTTTCATTTTGTAAACTAAATATTACATTTCATGATGTAATGTAGTCTGAGGCTTGTTCTTGTTTTTTTTTTAAATTATATTTAAGAAAACCATGTATTATTTCATAAATTGATGATGTTATATAAATTTAATGAAATATAAACTAAATTAACAGTGTGCATTAAAGTTTGAGATTGAATATGGAAAGTATTTAAAAAGGAATTCATACTCGAGTACTCAGTGAATTGAGAAGATCCAGTCCATTTCATGATAAGTGGTAAATGGGTATGATCATACAATTGATAACTAGTTTCTGATGTTTTGAAGTAGTTTAAATGATCAAATCAGGTGGTAGGGATTTTTTTGTTCTCAATATATCATAGATCTCAAGGAAGATAAAATGTAGTGATAAGATAATAGATGTATTTCTATCTATAGATCATTTTATAGGAAATTAGAGTCTTCAGTGGGAACTTGAATTATTTGAACACTAGTGGGATACTGGTAACACTATGGGATTCAGTAAAAATATCATCTTATTGGGCTCACCAGTTAAAGAATTTCAATAGTGGGACTCTATGTCCATATTATGTGTTGGTTATAAACTTTTATCTCCAATGGGAATCTAGATTTGGAGTATTATAGGACTCAGTGTTGGTGGGAATGATACTTTCCTAGGTTGTAACCAACTACATATAATGAATAATATATATTTAGGAGCAGTAACTAGTTTCAATAATGTGTAATTATTTTGATAGAACCTTGTAAATTTAGTGTTCAAAGTGTAATTTACTCTCTATAGTGCATATAGGATCCACTCATCCTAAATGTTGATAAAGGATTGAATTAATAGGACAGAAAAGAAAAAGAAAAAAATAAGTAAACAAAGTCACACCTGATTCACCCCCTCTCAGTGTTACTGTACAATCAATTATGTAAATCAATTGGTATCAGATCCAAGGTTCCACCACTGGTTTGATCTACTTTATTAACCCTGTTTTTTATATAAAAAATATATGAATTATAGTTGTGTGTTTGTCGAATATTCAAAGAGATTCATATATAAAATTCTACCTCAACCCACGATGCTAAAAATGTTGAAATTTTAGTTAAGACTATGAAAAAATGAAGAAAATAGAAGAAGATAAGATAAAGAAGAATACAAAGGTAAAAGATGATCAACACCAAGCATTTGGTTCTAAAATTGGAATTTTATCATTAAAATCAATTTATTATGATTCTGGTGAATCATGTTTATTATATGATGAAGATGAGTTCAATTATAAAATCTAAAATCATTTGAAGATTGTTCCCAAATAAGTGGTTATATATATTTTTTAGGTTTTTCAAGTAACATCATTATGAAAAATCACAACTAGAAGACTAAGCTTTTGAAATAGAAGATCCATCAGATAAGAAGGTTTAGAACAATAAAACTATCTTAAAACTCGATAAATCCAAGGAATATAATCCATTGATATATAAAGAAAGAGTCCTGATAGATAAATAGGTAAAATAATAACATGTGCATCTTTATAGTATAATGGTTTCTTTGATTAAAGAATAAAAAAATGACTTTGTATTAGAAGGATTTGATAAAAAGGGTTTTCATAGATGTTATACATGCACTTGAAAAGATACACCACACATCTACTATTGTTAAATATGATCAACTGGTGGTTAAATAAAAAATAATTAAAGAGATTGAAAATTTCTTACTGAAGACCAATCAAATTCCTAAAGAAAAGATATTGAAGATAAATATTCAGTGGGAGTAAATCCTGAAATTAACTGAAGATTAGAATATTGATCTCAACATAAAATGCCTATAATTAGAGATGAAATTGAAAAATATGGAAGAGACACAAGATGAGACTTTCCAAGATACTATGAAAATATATTCTATAAAAAATAATTTATATAAGAGATATATTTTTAAAAATACTCAACCTAGTTATAAGAAGAGCTTTAACTTATCTAAGGATAAATATTTTACATGATCATTCAAATATTAAACCCTTTTTACTGATAATGTCTTGTATATAAAGTGGTTTTTGATGACTAGTATATAGTCAAATTTAAAAACTTTACAAAAATGGGTGAAGGAAAATCTTAGAATTATGTTACATCTATAAAGTTTGATATAAAGAAGTACAAAAATTTGTAATCCCTAAATAAATTATAGAATAAGTTTTCCAAAAATAATATGGTGTCAATTTTTGTCATAATAAGTCATAGAATGAGAAATCAAGATTTTTTTGGGAACTTTTGTTTCTATTGGAAGTTTGGTCATTTGACAATAATTTTTTTTCAAAATATGTAATTATATGGAAATTATTAAAATCTTAAATTTAGGGGGGACATATCTAAAGAAAAGAGGAAACCTACTCAACAGAAACATAATTCATATAAAATTAATCGTTCTATAAAGAATAAACATGAATACATTGAACATTTTGGTGATTACTACAAAAGAAGTGCTCAATGTAATAATGGGTGCTATTATGTACTAATAATTCACCAATTTTCTGTTAATTTGAAGAGAAGGCCACAATAATTAGAGAATATTGTGTGAAAACAAAAATCTAGCTCGATCTTGGGATGTGAATAAATTATTAATACTATTGAATAAAAAACTCCCAAAAATATAGTGAATAATGATGTTAAGGGAATCAAATCAAATAATATATTAATCTATTGTGGTTGGAATGGAAATATCATGGATCATTGTAATTTGCACATAAACATCAACTCTAAAGGGAAAAAGAAAGAATCAAATAAAGAATCAATCAAAAAATGAAACAAAAAAGATTTATTTGGTGCGAGACAACTCTGTTGAAGAAAATGAAAAGTTTTCTAAAAGGGTTATCCTGATGAATAATAATGATGTGCGTGCCAACGAGCTTGTACCCAAGTGGTACAGGCTCCTACTTGGTATCCAAAAAACCCAAGATCTAATTCGGGCAGGGATGAATTTTCAGGGTACTGTAGCAGGGCACTATAGCAGGGGGGTACTATAGCAGGGTACTGTAGAAGCGGCGAAACTGTAGCGGCGGCGGAACTATAGCAGTGGAGGAACTGTTGCAGGGTACTGTTGCGGCGTCGTGTACTGTTGCAGGTACTGTAGCAGCGTGGGTACTGTAGCAGTAATGTTCATAGAGGGGTCCTTTGGGCCAAAAAAAGGGCTTTCAAGCCTTATATTTAGGCCACTTGGACTTGGGCCTTCGGGCTATGTAATGGGTCTCCCCCTACCCACTCTAAAGAGGTCTTTGGTTTAATAATAAATTGAGGCTTTGGCCCCAAACTTTAAAAAAAATAGTAAAGATGTGTGTGAAATTTTTAATATATATTACATCAATATAAAAAATAATTTTCTTGACTTATTAGACCAAAAAATTGTTGAAGAAGAAAGGTAAAGAACCAATGACTTATTGTGCAACTAATATTATTTTGATAGAGGATTCAATACAGAAAATCAATACTGAGCATGTTCTTAAAAATACTTTATCATGTGGAAAGAATAATTGGAATAGGATAAAAAGATGAGTAAACCAAAAAAAAACAGAAGCTTCTTTGCTGAAAATGTTCATAAGCCTACTTAATCTAAGTATATATTCATATTAAGAAGTAATTCTTAGCCATGTTTCTCTAATTGAGGATAATTAAAGAACCAACTTATTCCCTTATATACTTATTTTTTAACATTACATAGATAATTTAAGGTGATTCATTTATTTATGGGGAGACCTGAATTTGATAAAAGATGTTATAATATTACAACTAGAAAGTTATACAACCTATAGGACTATTGGAATCATGTTTCCTCTTTTCAAAATTTAAAATAATATCAAAATATTCAAGTAGATTATTATTGAAGAAAACGATCATAATGAATAAGTATAGAGTGAATCTCTCGAGGTGGAGTTTAGAAGAATATACAACAAATATTCATATTTTAGTTGATAACACATGAATATTTGAATTATTTTTGAGGTATGTATTTTATAATTATATATTATAAAATCTAGATAATGAATATTTTCATCATTGAGGTAGGTTTATTATATTCTTTTATTTTAATATGAAAATATTAACTCTAAAATGGAGAGAGTTATTACATGATGGGAAAAGGGAAATTAAATTTTAAAAGGGGATGTACATTATTTCACATCAATGTTTGTAATATATTGATTGAGATGAATGCGGGAGATTTGTTGATTTTTTTTCAAAAACCCATGAAATGTGTTTTCAATGTAGATATCACATTCCCAAAATTTACTTAATGTATTGATGTTAAATTTTATGACTCTTATTTTAATCACTGATCATGTCACACATTAACATAGATTTGGTGAAAAGTATCTTATTACTAAGATTATAGTGAATCATTCCTTCTCGAAGTATAATCAGGTTATAAGTATCAATAGAAAAGAAGATAATATCATGAAACTTGGATGATGGAGATGAGAATTCCTTCTCATAATTATATTTTTTGTTTTATTATTAATAAGGTGTAAAAGAGAACATTTACTTTATAAATGAAATAGGTGTCGATAGAAAATTCATAGGGGGAGACTATAGAATTCCACTAGTTTATTGAGATTATACTAAAGTTGAATTTTTTTTAAATAAGTTATAGATATGAGAAGTCAATGTTTTCGAATTTTGATGTTTGTTGAACTATTCCTAAATTCCAATGACATATGTGAATTACACTAGATGTGTGTACACTATTTGAAAATTTTAATGAAGTGGTGATGTTTTTATGTCGAAGAGTTTTAGAATTTATAATTTAATTCCAAAATAAGAAAAAGAAGATAATTAGTTTTTGTGTTTATAAAAAATAAAAAATTGAATATTTTGGCTTGGATGATAATTTTTTAGCTATTTTCATAGGAGTTTTATTATATATATTCCTACCACCTAGTCATCCAAAAGGGACCATATACTACCACTTCTTAAGTGGTTAAGAGAGTTAACATAGCCATCCAAGGAAGTGGTTGAGCATAGTGATGGACTAGCCTACATGAAGGAATGGGTGAGTAAAGGAACATAATTCCCATAATAAAGTGAATAGGTGAGTGCACAATTAGTTGGGATACTAACTTGTATATGGAGGCATGACGCATGAAGCCTAGTGTGTGAAGTTTATCCACGTTTCAACCCAGGTGTTGAGTTGAATGGAGTAAGAATCAATGATTCTTATTAAGGAGGGTGAGGAAAAAAAATATTCGATGTAGAATACCAGGTAGTAGTGTGTTATTAATTTATTTTAAAAAAAATAAACAAAGAATGATGGGTATTAGATCAGTTATATCAGTTCCTTCTAATCACATATACTGTTGTCTTTAACATTTGGCCTTCAAAGAAAGGATTTATATGTTGGGTTTCTATGCATCAACATCTTTATTTCATGAAGTCAACAATCAGGAAAATATTAATTTATGAGATCGATCAAGTGTGGTCATATGAAATTCAGTGATGTTGGATTTAAGAAAGAAATAGGTTTCATTTTTTGAAGAAGGAAATTTTCTATAAATGTGAAAAATAATATGATTCATTATGTGTAATATGTATGGATGTGTATCCCATAAAATATGTGATATAGTTCACTTCTAGTACTGATTTAGTGGAGTTTTTCTATAAATACCCTAACCCTCCAAATCTAGGATAGTGGAGAAGACATAAATAGAGTAGGGAAAACGCTCTATATTCATTATGAGGGTTTCATGTATTCATGTTGTGTCTTTTCTTTCACGATTTCATGATGATGATATGAATTCAATGATTAGTGTTTATATGAAACACATTCACTAAGATTAATAAGAATATATCACTTCCATGCTAATATGTGTTGAAGAAAGAAATAATA
Source organism: Viscum album (assembly GCA_963277665.1). Taxonomy (NCBI): domain Eukaryota; kingdom Viridiplantae; phylum Streptophyta; class Magnoliopsida; order Santalales; family Viscaceae; genus Viscum; species Viscum album. The sequence goes on along the minus strand of OY728123.1, from coordinate 2,060,956,548 downwards.
AAATATTTCACTTTTTCTATTTTGTGATGGATTTTGAGTTGCTTGCATGTGATAATATTCATTTGTGAACTACAGTGAAATTGTTCCAAAATATAGGGTTTCTCTAGGATGTTTTAAGGAATATTTAACATATACCATGTTTACATGGAGACATATTCAATAAAAAATGGATATATATGAAATAATATATGTGTTTATGATGGATGTACAATATGATAGTGTGATATTTACAATGATACTTGATGGTTTTATAATTTATGAATATATTGTACATGCATGAGGAGAATCACTTGAGAAGACACATTACGTTTTTTTTATGTAAAAGAATTATTTTGTTGCATGATGTATGAATGTTTTAGGCCTATGAATGTGTATTTTTTTCATAGAGCACATTTATGTAGACCATGCCTTATATCATATATGCATGATGTTCAACAAATGTACATACAATATACTTTTCATGAATACTATAAAGTGAACTATGAGACTAAATTCAAGAGGTAATTTATAAGAAATTATCTACATAACTAGTCAGTGAATTGGGAAGGTATAAATCATTTTAATATTAGTGGATAGTGATAATGATAAGGAAATTTATAGTTAGTAGCTAAATCTTATAGAAATTTACATGAGAAGATCTGATGACCCTCTTTTTTTTGTGGAGAAATATTACATATCTTGGTAGTGAAAACAAGTTAGAATCAATAAATATCATACTACTAGTAGATCATATTTTAGGAAATTGAAGAATTTAGTGGGACAATTATATATGTTAAGGCTAGTGGGATGCTGATAACAGTGTGGGATGTAGTATAAAGATCCTCCAATAGGATTCCAGAGTTAGAGAAAGACACAATGGGAACTTATTTTAATCACATGAGTAGGTTGGAAATTTTGATCTCTAGTAGTAATCTAGAGTGTTAGAATTGGGGGACTCATTGTTTATGGGAATTGGGATTTCCCTAGTTGTAACCATCTATATATAGTAAAGAATCCATAACCAAGGGAATAACATATAATAATAAGGAGTATGTACTTTGATCGAACATTTTAATTTCTATGTGTTGATATTCATTTATTTGTTTCATTTCATAAAATATTCACACATCCTAAAAAGTGATAAATGATTGAATTTAAAGTGGGTAAAATAAAAAAGAAAATAATTTAGTAAAACAATTCACACCTGATTCATGCTCCCATCTCAATGTGAATACACGATCCACTGGAAACTTTATATTGAAATGGTATAAAGTTGATAAAACATCAAATGGAATGGGAATTTTTTTTTATAAATCCATGATAATATAAATAAAAAAATGAAATAAAAAATAATGTCTAATGAAATGATGCAGTCTAATAGAGAATGTGATCATGAGAAAGTTAATGACCACAAAACCCAAAATCTGTATAGGGTCAAAGAAGGACATTGATTCATCTTTAATGATGGTCTATAATAGAGGAAATTATTTTCTAATTAGATATTAAAATTTAAGGTAAAATTAAAAATACATTCCCTAAAATATATTATAATAATATTGTAAAAAATGCAGTTATATATCATTTCCAAAATTCATCTCGTTCCATTAAGAATATAATACATATTTATTTTGAAAAAAAAATGTATATAAAATTTACCAAAATATCGAGAGAGGGTATTTATTTGAAAATAATAATGTATTTTTGTAATATAATCTTTAATTAAAATAATATTCGTGATGACGGTAAATTCCATTCATGTGGTAAATGTTAAAACAAAGATTCCTTTCATACTTTTAGTAAAATGCCCAAAATTACCCCATTGAAAAAAATACAAGAAAATTAATTTAAAAAAATTATAAATAATGTAAAATCATTGTATTATATAGAATAATTTTATTTAAATGTTTAAAAGAACCATTACATGGAAGAAAAATATTGTGATGGAAAATATTAAAACACGATTTTTTAACAGAAAATATCTTATGTATGCTCGTTGTTTCTTGATACATAAAGAGAATAAGGGAATAATAAAATTTTAAAAACAAATGATAAACATAGGAGATGAAAATATATAGGGTTTAAGATATTATAATCATATAATCTTCCTTAAGTAAATATGAACATAAACAATCCTAAAAATGAGATTACAAGAGAAATCCATTATATTGGGTCTCTTCTTAGTCATAAATTTTTGATCCAATAATATAATGTATTTAAATTTATTAAATAATTTCATAAGAACATTTTTAATCTATATTAACAAAATTATAGTCCATTTATAGTCATTTTAAATCCATTCATTAAATAGTTATTACTTACGACAACCACATAAGAATGTTCAGTCAATTTATCCAAAATTACATCACCATATTTTCCACCATTAAAGGAGTTATGAAATGGTTTCATCATCTATAGAATTCTAATAATTTCAATAGTATATTTTTATTCATTATATATAAATTTCAAGTCATCCATGCATGAAGATAATATAAAAATGTGTCACGTCGCTTCATTGATGTGGAAATCCGCACATAATCATGTAGAAAATTATCATTTTCTATTTGATGGAAGTGTAATAAGGTGTGACGTCCCAACTTATGTACCACACAATAGTGCACTAATCTAGTTGGCCAAATTTCCTCAAGTGTACCTCCCCATACTAAAGAGGCTGCTGACTAGTAGTGAGGGTCAAATATATCAACATTGGGAGACTATACTGTCTTTATCAAAGCAGAACAACTTTGAAAATAACCATGAAATAGCTAATAGATAATAACAAAAAACCAGAATAATATAATATCCAAATAAAATAGTATCACATGATGAACCAAAACTAAAAATTATATCGATAACTAAACTCTTAGATATGTCATTCCAAATAAGTTTGACATGTAAAAAAGGAAACCCGCAATAAAGAGACTGAAAACTCACCCAAGTGGGTCCCAACACCAGGTCTGGTTCCCTCATACATGATCCATCCCAAATCATCCATCTAACACAGGAACCTTTTTCTTTATAATGTCCAGAAAACATGAATTCTATCTAGGTACCAATTAGGTAACCTGAGTAGGCTGTGAGTACAACTTAGTAGACCCCATCCAATGATGTCTAAAATAATATATAGTAAATAATAGCGAATTCAATTTTACCAATAATAATGTAAAATTCATAAAGTATAGAGTTATCAAATTTCATTATTCATTAATTAACCACATAAATCCCTTGGTTCATGATGACACCCATATTATCAATACATAATCCAGCCCGTGCTGGAGTCTGAACTATCCCTAAGGGATATCGCATATCACGTAAAATGTATATAAGTTATAATTTATTTTCAATTAATATCATTAATAATTTGAACCATAGTACAATTATATTCTCATGGGCATATAAAATCTTGTTGAACACCCCATGTGTATTTGGAGCCTATTTCCATATCACATACCACAATGTCACATTGGTATTTGGATCCCTAGCCCATATCCCAAACTTTCTATCACATATGGGTATTTGGAGCCTCAATCTCTATCCCACACTCAACAAAACATGTCGGTATTTTTATACTCAGTTCCTATCCCACACTAACTAACACATATGGGTTTTTAGTGCCTCGGTCTCTATCCCACACCTTTACGACACATATATAACAAATCTCACAAAATCACAAAAATAAAAATTTCATATACAATGTGGTTATGCATCATTAACCTTATTATCAAAAATTATCATCAAATTATACCTTTTCAATTTATCACAACAATCATAATTCTTTATTTCAATCAAATTGAATAATATGAACTATTCACCATTAAACCCTTTGTCAACATTTAATCCAATAATTCATTCACCCTTGAAGGTTGATCCAAACATCCCTTAATTCCCATTAATCAATTAATTTAAAATTATACTAATCAATTAATTCAACATTTGATCAATCAATCGATTCCCTGATCCATCAATTTAACAATTACAAAATCTCATCAATTGGCCAATTTCATTTCCCCATTAATCATTCAATTCTACAATCCATTAATTAATTACTTAATTTAATTAATTTGGTTAAAGATGCATTTGCTAAATGGGTAATTGTGATTTCAAAATTACATACACATAATTGAAATTAAGTCTTGGGAATTGTATAATAGACCACCTACCTCAATATCGTTGATGGATGCTCACTAATGGAAATCCCCAAATTTAAGTGAAACATTTAATTTCACAATGATGAATGAGATCAAGATCAAAACCAATGATCCAAAATTGAATATATTAGGATATATCAAAACCTAGATCTAGATCCCCACTAAATGAGGAAAACATCCCTTAAAAATATGATATAAAGACAAGAGAGAGGGAGTAAACCAATCTGGATGAGTTCTCTTACTGAGAGAGACAAAGATCTGTAAAATGGATCTTTGATTTTCCAAGAATTGAGTACGAAATCCCTTAGAATCTATCTGAGAGCCTCAAAAAATGAGATAAATGAGTTAGGTTTGAGATGAGGTGTTTTGGGATATAAGAAGGGGGTTTTTGAAGAGTCAGGGTGATACCGCCAAAGTTGTGACACATAAATCATATCAAGCATAGCACTGTACCTCTGTGGTAGAGCCAATTGTTATTCCAACAACCTAATTATCTCCACAATCTAAAAAGGTCCAAAAAAACCTGGGATCCAACTTACCCTACCTATAAATCCTATGGTGACCCATTATAGGCAACACATAAGGAAACACACGATCACCCACTGCAAACTCAAGGGGTCATCGATGTCAATCAGCATACAAATTCTGTATACTCTAAGATCTATCTGTTGTGTCCAAATCAGTTGAACATTTTTTGATGTCTCCTATACGAGACTTAGTCCAAAAATCTCTGACCCACCTGCCTATACCAATATATAGTTTATATGCATGGCCTACCATAAAGTTCCTCATATGGCACCATATGAATATTTTCAAGATAAATATTATTATAGGTGAACTCCACAATCACTAGGTGATTTTACCAAGACCCACCAAACTAAAGAACTTGTGCATGTATCATATCCTCAAGTACACATATCATATGTTTCTACAACCCATCTATCTATGGGTGGAATGCCATACTCAGAAAATCCTATTTACCAAGAGCACTATGCAATCCCTTCTAGAATCATGAAGTAAAATGGGAGTCAAGTTTTGAATCTATACTATGTTTCACCCTATTTAGATAGACTATAACTCAAATGTACAAGTCTCTCAATTGATCTCTTGAGAGAGTCTCCCATATAGTCAAAATATGCACTACTTTTATCAGTCGGTCCATAACCACCCAAATAACATCACTCTTCTGAGGCATCCTCTGGAGACCCTCCATAAATTCCATGGTAAGATCACCCGACCTCCATTCTAGAATGAGAAATAAATATAGTAAATCACCAATTCATTGATGATCATCCTTCATCCGTTGACAGATCTAGAATCGTGTCATGAACCCTAAAACTTCCATTTTCATGTCCATCCACCAATACTTTCGATGTAGGTCATGGTAAATTTTGGTCAAACTAGATTTACCATCCACTTCGAGGTAAGAAATTCGTTCATCAGATCTTCCCACATAAAAGAAGGAACAAAAACCTGATTTCTAACATAGATGATCTCATCCCCATATATGGTCCAATCTGAAGGTGACTCCCCACATTCAAGGTTTTCCTTAAGGCAAAAAAATTCTGAATTTGAATACTACCTTTCCTTAATCTGAGTCAAATGTGTGGACTCCATTGAAACTGATACAAGGGTAATCTACTGCTAGAACTCCTGAACCACAACATGCATATCTAATAGAGAACTCTTCATCTTTCACTTAGATCTGGACCCCTGAACTGCCTGAGTCTGTGTTTTACTACTCAAAGTGCTAACAAAATTGTTTCCCTTACCTAGAATATATGATATATCCAAGTCAAATGACTACATATACTCAACCCATCCCCACTAATAATGATTCAAATCCTATTTTAAAAATATATACATTAAGAACATGTGGATGTTATAAATAGTAAACTTATCACCCAATACATAATACCACCAAGACATCAAGGAATAAACCGCTACAGATAACTCGAGGTCATGAATATGGTTATTCCATTAATGTGTCCTCAACTTCCATGAAACATTAGGAACAAATCAATCTCCCTACATCAACACCTCTCCAAGACTGATACTAAAAGCATCATAAAAATATATATACTCCTCACCCATATTGAGTAGGATAAATATTGATACCGTTTTCAAATGTTTCTTTAACTCTTTGAAGTCATTATCACATGCTCTAGACTACTAAAAATTCACCCCCTTCTTGGTCAATATTGAAATTTGTGCTTCCAAAAAGAAAGATTCTTGGATGATCCTATGATAATATCCTACTTATCCCAGAAAACATCATATATCGAAACCATTCTTGGGATGATCCTAAGAAAAAAATTTCTGCATAATTTCTAGGACCACTGACACACCTTCCTCTAAGATGATGTGTCCCGGTAATTGTACTAGATAAATACAGAATTGAAACTTAGATGTCTTGGAATATAGTTGATGCTCACTCAATATAATAAGGATGATGTAAAAATGTTGGGCATGATCATCATGAGTTTTGAAGTGCACTAAGATTTTATCCACAAGCACTACCACAAACCGATGTAAGTTCGGGTGGAAGATTTTGTTCACCAAATATATAAACACATTTTGTGGATTCAAGAGCCTTAAAACATCACAATAAACTCATAAATTCCATACCTGATTTTTAAAAGAGTCTGAGGTATGTCAAAAGGTTGGACTCTCAACTAATGATACCCTGATCTCAAGTTGATCTTCGAGAAAACAAAATCTCATATCAACTTGTCAAAAAGATCATCGATGCGTGGAAGAGGATATTGATTCTTCATAATAATCCAGTTCATCTTCCAGTAATCAACACACATGCACAATGTCCCATCATCCTTCTTTGATAACACGATTTTAGAACCACAAGACAATGTACATTAATAGATAAACCCATTATCCATAATCTCTTCCAGTTCAGTCATAATATCTTAAATTATTGTTGTTGCCATTATGTAATGTGGAATAGAAACTGGATCAAACCCCATCATGATCTCAATTGTAAATTCCAAATCTATCTCAAGTTTCATTCATGATAATTCCCTAAAAATCACATCATATAACCTTTCCACTATGTTTGGAAAGATATCATTCATTACACCCCCATGATAATTCCCTAAAAATCACATCCTATAAAACTTGAGATAGATGTGGAATTTACAATTGAGATAGATGTGGAATTTATAATTGAGATCATCCAGTAACAGACTAGAAACCTAGGTGGTGAGCTCCCCCAGTTGCTGATAAACAATCCCTGCACAGCTTTCCTCAATATCCCACTCTCCATAGTGAATATAATTTTCACCAGCAGGAGATGTCAAAGTCACTCACATATGGTAATAATATTTGTGGTCTTGGTACATCACTAACCATTCCATACTCACAATTAGGTCAAATCCTGACATATCTGGAATGTAAATATCCCAATGGAAATGATACCCCCCCCCAACTCAAGAGAACACCCTTTTCATAAACATATGTCTCTCAAATATACTCCCAATGGTGTATCAAACATCACAATCCCACTCACAAATAAGGCACTAGAATATGGGACCAGCCTATGAAAAGTACAATCCCATTCATAATTTGTGTATATATAAATTAATTAGAGGCACCAGTATCAAATAAGGAATTAGAAAGTGTAGAATCTACCAGAATAGTACCTCTAATTATTGATGATCCAGCCTCTCTATCCACAAGTGTAGGATGAACTACATGAAACTATCCTTCCCCTCTTACCTATGATGTAGTATGGACCCCCTGAGCTGAAACACTCTACTGATATGGGTTCTCTTACCCTAAAAAACCATGTCTATTTCCTCTAATTCCATGTTCAAAAGAACTCCAACTTTCAAAGTGATACGGTGTAGAAGGCCACCTTCTAGCATTCTAATTATTCCTAGCTTCCCCATCATTACCCATATGTCATGTGTTCCTATAGAACCTGCATAGATTTAACATCCTTCCAAAATATAGACACTATATCGATGGTTAGGAATAATGTCTACAAAATTTACCAATCCTACTGCACTGGTGAAAAATCACTCGGGTAAGATCTTGAGTAACTGATCCTTCCCCCTAACCACTCTTACTTCCAATGATCTGGTCAACATTATCATAACTACACTTCTTAGACTTAGAATATGTACCTTCTAATCATCTAGTAGATACTAATTTTCCACCACTTGAAGCTTCCTTTAGGTTCCCCTCAAATATGAGGGCCTAATCCGCCACTTCAGAAAAAACATTTAAGCTAAAATATATTAACATTGGAATTAATATCACAATTAATACCATCCTAAAAATGCATTTACTTAGCTATCTCGCCCCTTGAAATTTCTATAGAAAGTCACTACAAGTTAATAAAGTGACTAGAATATTCTATCATGGATATACTCCCTTTTTTCAACCACGTGAACTCATCTTCCCTCTACTAACTCAGTGCCTCTAGATAAAAGTCATTTAAGAACTTATCCAAATACCCCTTCCATACCATACCATATGCCTACCCAGTAGGTTCCTGGACATACCAATTGCACTTCTCTAGTCCTCATAATATATAAGTAGCCAACTTGACCCTATTCTCAATAAGAGTATCTAAATGGTCATGTATTTTCTAGATCAACTCAATCAAGAACTCAACAGCCTCAGTTCCACCCTCTTTAGTGAAATTTAGAGGGTGTTGTATCTAAAACACCTACATTAGGTCAGACATACTCTTCATAAACCACTTTTGGCCTCTCTCCATAAACTTCATAAAGCGAGAAATGTGCTCAAAGAACTTATCTCCAACTCCATCGCCTAGAACTATTTTCGCCTCATGTTCTACTACTAGAGGATCATTTCCATCAATATCCTTTTGTCATCCTATTATAAAACTTCGTCATGGAGTTGTATCTCTACCATGCCAAACACACACCTTAAGACACATTTCACAACATTAACATAGTTAACAATTGGGATTCTTATAAATCCATAGATATTCAACCCACTTTTCCCACCACATGGTCAAAACTGAGGTACTATCACTACCATTAACCATACTATATATAGGTCATGGTTAACAATGGTAAAAACATTCTAATTTTCAAGTTTTTCATTAGAAACACATTTATTAACACTTGGTATCATTTTAAAACTTTCAATTCCATATTAAGGACAATTTTCAGTTCATTTATACTAGAAATGAAAAACATTTAAATTTAAACAACTTACCCCAAACTCATTTTTCCTTGCATTCCTAAAAATGATTCATGTCACAATAATTTCGAAGTGCCAATAATGATGCATGAATTCCCAACTCTAAGCCATACTAGGCCATGAGTCAAATCTCAAATAATCTCAAAAAAAAATCACATCACACAAAATGTGCATCACTCTAGGTAAAATAACATCCAATCATAACAACAAATAATAATAAAAACAATCCCACACTGGGTACATGGGTTTTCCCCCATACATGGGTTAACCACTCCGATTAACAAACTCATGTACAAGGCCTAACTCTTTCAAGTATACTGTTTAATTTTCCCAAATAGTAAGACAAAATAAAATAAAATAAAACTCCTCTGATAAAACATTGTGACCTCTCAACTAAGGTACCACACACTAGTGTCTTGAGCTGGTTGGTCACATGAACTCAAGCAAAGCTCCCTGTACTCTATAGGATTCCAACTAGAAGTGAGGGTATAATATATAAATATGGGGAGACTATACCCTCCTTATCAAAGCAACACAATAGTGGAAATAACAAAGAAATAACCAATATACAATAACTAATATGTATAATAATAAAATAACCAGATCAACTAGTATCACCTGATGAACAAAAATGTATAACAATATCCATAACTACACTATAGATATGTCATGCCAAAAAAGTGTCATGTGTTGAAACGAAAACCCAAAATAGGCACTGAAAACTCCCCAAGAGGGTCCCAACACCTAGTCTAGTTCCCTCATCCATGCTCCATTCCTAATTATCCATATAACATAGGACCCTTTACCTTAACATGTCATTTAAACATGAAGTCTATTTGGGTATCAATTAGGCAGCCCAAGTAGGCTATGATTACAACATAGTTAGCCACTACCAACAACCTATAAAATAATATTCATTCAATAACAGTGTATGAGATTGTATAAATAATTAATTACAATGCATAATGTAAACAATTATCACATTTCATAATTATTTATTTAACCACATAAATCCTCGGGTTCATGATGACTCCCATGCTACCAATACCTTCTTCATCCTATATTGGATTCTCAAATATCCCCAAGGGATATCACATATCACAATACTATGGTTATCATTTATCATTTCATTTCAATTCATATCACTACCAATTGTAACCAAAGTCTAATGACAATATCATGGGCATAGAACGTCATGTCTAACATGCCATGAGTATTTATAGCTTCTTCCCCTCTCCCACACCTCAATGTCACATAGTAATTTGGTGACTTAGTCCATGCCTCACATTCACTATCACATATGGGTATTTGGATCCTCAGTACCAGTCCCACACTTATTAACACATATGGGTATTTGGATCCTTAGTCCATATCCCACACCTCAACGTCACATATATCACAAATATCACAACATCACCAAAATCACAATTTCATATACATCAAAAAAATTTCATATATTATAAAACATATATTATAAAACATTGTCAACAATTTCATATATTATAAAACATTGTCATTAAATTTTACCTTTTCAATTTATCAAAAAAATTATAATTATTTATTTCAATCACATGGAATAATATGAACAATTCATCATAAAAACCTTTTTCAACAATTAATCCAATAATTCATTAAACCTTCACAGTTAAGAAATATTCCCTTATTTCCCATTAATAAATCAATTCAACATTATAATAATCTATAAATTCAACATTTTATTAATCCATCAATTCCACAATCCATTAATTGAACAATTACACTATCCCATCAATTTTCCAATTTTATTACCCCATTAATCATTAAATTCCACAATCCATTAATTAATTAAATAATTTAAATAATTTCATTCAAGCTGAAATTTATAAATATAAAATAGTGATATAAAAATTACATAGGTTAATTTTAAATCATGTATTTGAGAATTGGATAATAGACCACCTAACTCAAGATCTTTGATAGACACTCGCCAATGGAAATCTTTAAATTAAAGTGGGATGTACATTTGAACAACAAAGCATGTGATCTAGATCCAAAACCTAGACTCAAAATTGAATATATTAAGATCTATTAAAACCTAGATATATATCCATCCCCAACAGAGGAAAAAATCCCTTCAAAAGATAAGGTAATGATAGAAGAGAGTTAAGAAACCAATTGGGATGAGTTTTATTACAGGGAGGGGTTTAGATCTATAAAAATCATTGATTAACCAAGAACTGAGATTGAAAGCCCTTGAAATCCACCCTAGAGCCTCTAAAAATTATATAAATGAGTTATGGTAAATACAGGGTATTTTGGTATATAAAATAAGGGTTGGGAATTTTTACTGAATTTTCAAGGGTTTATTTTACCATGTGCTGGGTTTCCAATATAGGGCACATAGTTTTCCCTAACCATGCACCATAACTCTACACCTCACCTAGGGGGTTTCACGGTTTCTACTAAGAGGGCACATGGTTCGACAAACTATGTGCCAACCATGCAGTGCCTCTCTATCTGAGGTTACCTAGTTTCTTGGGGTAGGGTTCACATTTTGGGAAAACCAAGAGGAAACCATGCACTACCTAAAACCCCTAAAAACATCAAAATTTCACCCAAATTCTCCCAAGACATCCCTCAACCAATGTATGACAAACAAAAGGTCAAAACAATACCTATATATGAACTCAAGACCTCTATAGAAATTTTTGATATCTTAAAAAAGGTAAATGATATCTTATATTAATAGAATTACGATTATGTCAGAATATAATTTAGATTCACTAATTAAATATTTATATACATCTAATTAATATGGTGATGAAAATATACTGTCACTATTATGTTGAGATGGTAGGTCATACAAACACATTAATGATTTTTTTCATTTCCATAGGATGAAAAGGGAGATTTATAAGTGTTTTTCAATCAACAAAATAACATTTAAGTATATAACAGATATTGATTTCATTATCTCATAACGGTAAGGACATAATTAAATGAGGTAGAATAAGAAATAAAATAAATGAACTTGATTAAGAGTTATATGTATGCTTTGGAATCCTCCTTCATCATACACCACAAGACTTATTAGGATGATATTAGGGATATTAAAAAATCTAAAAAATGTGGATAAGGATAATATGTGGTATTTGTATAGGGATTTCTAAAACCATGTGTTAGTATGAGATGAGTAAAATGGAAAGAGGGTAGGGGTGAATTACTACTTAAAAAATTATGGGAAAATAGTTCATGTTTAAAAATATCTCTATAAAATATTGAATAAATAAAAAAATAAAATAAGTTGGAATCACAATGATATATTTAAATATAATTATACAAGTTTAAGAATAAAATAGAAAATTATTTAACAATATCAAGAAATTCAAATATAAAAATGATTAAAAAAATTAAACATTAATTGATGGATTAAATAATTTGAATAAATGAATGATTGAAAGAGATAAAAAATCAAAATTCAAAAAATAAAATGAGAAGATATTTCATAAATATGTTGGAAATAGTACACAAAGGTATCCATATGTCTACCATATCATTCTATTGAGGATTTAATGTATTATTCCCTTAGATTTATTAGTTTCAATGATATCAAAACTATCCACATGATTTTTTAGGTTATAGAATTAAAACAAATAAAACAGAAACTATAACCATAATGGTGAATCTAGAATCCTCAAAATGAGTAGTCCATTTCCTTTTTAATAGAAATAAAAAAACCAAAACTGAAAATTTAATGGTAGTAAGAAAAAAATATATAATAAATAAGAAGTGAATAGAATTATAGGATGAAATTATTTTTAATCTTTGTTTTAAATATCCCAAATAATATGAAAAAAAAATCTTAGAAAGAATGATAATTACTAAAAAGAGTGACTTGGATGTTATAATTTTTTCACACTCTAGAAAGAGAAAATGGATTTAGAATGAAATAGATATACAATATAAATGTAAACATTTGATTACCATGGTGGATGAGAAATTATCTCGATGTAGATTTTCAAGCCACCATAAGCCACTATTTATAATCTTCAATTACTTCGGTAGAGTTCAAGAATCTTTTGGGTGTCATAAAGTTGAAGACATCCACGTTTGATGAAGTTTTACCACATTAAATTTCATTATCTAATTATCCTACCTGATGCCACTTGATACAATCTCTATTTGTTTTATAAAATTTATGTTTAGTATTATTTCAAGAAAATAATAATTTAAACTGATTTTTTTAAAATATCTGAAATATATATAGGTGTTTCCAAGAGAAGCTCTGTAATGAACTTTTCATTAAATTGTTTATCTAAGAAATGCACATATAAAAAAATTTCTAGAACTTAAAATTTAAATTTAAATTTTAAATTAAGTTTCTAGAAAATTAAATTCACCATTCACTATTTATTAATAAAAATGAAAAGAATAAAACTCTCTATTAAAAAAGTAAATATAGTAATGCATTAAAAATAAATCCAAAATTCATTACAATATCATAACTCTAGTTTCAATCAAATATTTGTAATTTAAACATGATTTTTAGGATTAATTGATATTTAAAATTAATTATATAATTTATTATCATCCCAATAGTATAAAAAAAATCTCAATATGAATTATGTAACTCAAGATATCACTAAAAAAATAATATTTAATATCAAAACATCATTTAAAAAAATGATGATGCTTTAGATCAAAATTTGAACATAAAAATAACTAAATTTTTCATTATATACAATTAAAAAAAATGAATGTAATTTTATTATCTATTCATCACAATAATAATCACTTAATTCAGAGTTAAATACCTCAAGTTATGACTAAAATACTAAAACAAACATAATTTGAAAAACCGGGGAATTATTACTTAAAAAACACACATGAAATAAAATAAATATCTTTGTGTATAAATAATAAATAATAAATTAAATTCTAAAATAATATTTTCATAAAAATAATATTTAATAAAATATATTCAAAAATAAAAGAAAATTAGATTTTTAATTATTGAAATATAATTAAAATAAAGTAACCTTGAGTCTCTCAAACAGTCTCCCCCTTTTTAATAATTAGAAAAAAAATTAATTTAAAAATATCTCCACCTTTTTGATAATTACAAAACAAAATATCAATTTTAAAATATCTCCTCCTTTTTGAATTAATCATAAATGAAAAAACATAAATGGGTTAGATAATAAAGAAAAAAAAAGTTGAAACTATGTTTGACACCATTAATGATCATTTAAGAGAGACAAAAATAAAGTTCTCAAAATAGTTTGAAGGAATGAAATATTATAAAGGAAGAGTTTTTTAAATATTTAAATATAAAAGAAAAGAATTTTGTATTTCAAAATAGAATTCAAGAGTGGATATAAAACATAAAGAGAGTTTTTTTAAAACTAAATATATCTAATTTCTAAATTAGAAAAAAAATATGGGAAATTGATTTTTAAATGAATGTTTAAAATAAAGGATATTTTTATAATTAACCAGATTATTGCCCCCGTTATTACTGCATCCGAAGTGTTTAAAGGAATCATATCTGATAACAAAAACAAAAATTAAGTAAAAATTTACCAAATAAATACTTTGAAAGATCATTTTCATTATTAAGGATTAGTAAAGAATAAGTTAATAAACCATAGATATTTTTTGGGAGTGTCAAACCATATGTGTAGTAATCCCAACACAACTAACATATGATGGAGAAAGTACTAAAATCTAATCAATAGTTTATATGATAAATAACTTAAAGAATCTAGGCCAGAACAACATCCAATTATTTGAATCAAGATATTATTATTTTTCTTTGAGTATCATACTCATTTAGCTTTTAAAAAATTATGAAATTTATTGAAATTATTATTTTTTCAAATAATTTGAAATCTATTATAGAAAAAAAATGAAAAAAAACTAAAATTGAAAACTTCTCAAACATTCTAACATGTTAAGATATTTTGAAACAAAAATTTTAAAAAGAAAAAGAGAAAAAATTTGAAAAAGATAAGAAATAAAAATTTAAAAACACATTTTAATTTAAATAAATCCCAAAATAATATAGTAAATATAGAAATTTATTGGACAATTAAAAAGAAAAAAGAAAATAGAAAGAAATAAAAAATTTAAAAAGAAAAAAATCTAAAAAGACATCTTTTCCTCTTTCATCACACCTGCGATTTCTTTTTGAGGTATTTTTTCCATTAATTTTTTGTCTATCATTTTTTCCTTTTTTATTTGCTTTTATTTTTTGAATAAAATTGTGGAATATTTGGTAAACATCATGGTGGGCACGGTTGGCGAATTATTTTCCAACTCGTACGCCCTTTCTAAGGTAATCATGCGTCCAAGTGGTGTTTTTGGGCTGAGGTTTATCATAAAATTAGCACACCATCTATAAAATATGTGGGATAACCATGAGTTATGTCCTCCTTATAAGGTAATTAGTGAATATTTTCTGCATGGTTTGATAAATCATGCGTGAAAATCGTGCAACCTGTCTAGTTCATTAAAAATTTAATTTTTAAATATTTCTCTCCACAATTTATAACACCAAAACCCTCATTTCTCTCTCCCTTTGGGATTCCTCACCCAAGGTGCACCCCCTCCCACTTTAATCCATTGGGATCCATTTTGGTGGGATATTTGGATTGTATTCTTTAGGAAACCCTCAATTAAGTCCCTTCTTTCTTGGTTTCTCTCCCTTTTCTAGGATTCCTTCTCTTATTTCTTAGGATTTCCTTTTTCCAACAGGTTGGGTGTCTGATTTAGGATTAGATCATGATTTTTAGTATTTAATATTTATTTTTATAGTTTGGTATTTCTTATATAGGATTAAATTTATGTGTGGTTGATTTTTTGCAACATTTTCTAGGAGTTTCAACCCTCAAGGTAAGGTTCTTCCATTCTTAAGAATTGTTTGATGAATTTAATATATTTTTATTACTCCCTTTTTATGTTTTATGAATTTTATATGAGTTTTCAAATGAGTTTTTAAAATTATTCAAGGTGATTTGAGGTTTAAAATAGGTTATTAAAGGAAATTTGTTATATTCCATGTGTGTTTCATATGTTTTTCCTGGTTTTGGGTATTTAAGGTATTTGATAAAATGTGTGGGTGGTGTGAATACTATTTTGAAATTTTGTTTAGTGTGTTTGGTTTAAAATGGGGTTTGAATGTGGAAATAGTATTTTATCATGTGTATTATGGTGTTTGGGTTCAGTATATGTGAAAATGACATTGTATGAGATGTGTGAAATGCGAATTGAGAACAAATGGAATGCTAGATGACTAGGTGGGCGAACTAGGACTAGTATGCATGTGATTTAAAATTGGATTCTTCCTAGATTCACTTAACAAGATTTATGATGATAACAATAAATAAATATTTATGAATATTAGGTACCACTAGAAATTTGCATGTTTCTCCTCTCTAGTGGATCGTGTACGAGGAGGTTAATGGTTGTGGTTACTATACCACATTTCACCGAGATATGATTTCTCTAGAGTACCACACTTATCTAGCACGTATAGGGATCTCCTGTGACTTAGTTCACTCTTGGGATATTATACTCATCATTATAATATAGTACACCTTGTTGTTTATTTAAAAAGCAAGAATTTTTCCTTCTAAAAATGTTTTCTATAAAAACTTTTCTATCCTTTTTACAAAATATGTATTTTAATTTGCCTAATTATTTTTATAACATGGAATCTCTTTTTTGGGTGGCATCTAACTAGGCTTTTTCTCACATACTACTTACACCTTTTAGTGTAAGTGGACTTGGATGTGTTTGACATATGTAAAGATAAGGTGTTTGGATATGGTTGTTTGGGATGCTTGGGGTCTTCCCTTATGGGTGTTTTGGTGGTGGCTTGAGGATGATGATCCTTTCATTATATAGTGATTTTTGAGATAGTTTGTTTGTTCCCATTTTATTGTATCCCATTTTGGTTTTTGATTAAGGTTGTAAAAATTAATTTGGAAAATTGTTTTCCCATGTTTGGTTATAAGTTTTCATCTTTGCTTTATGTATTATTGTTGGTTATTTATGTTTTCGTAATCAGATAAAAGCAATCCCAATTTATATTTTTGATACCCAGGAACTTGTTGTCTGCCTGTGGGGATATGGAATTATTTTTTGGGCCATGCCATAGACTGGGTCGAGTGTTCGCTAGTGTGGAACTCTTTCTTGGTTCATGAAAAAGTGGTATCAGAGGAGGTATGTCTTTTATGGGTCAAGTTATTTGGGATGAGTCTGGATAGACTAGAACTAGGATTGTTGGGGATTGTTGTTCTGGTTGTGAGTGTGGTGGCTGGCTAGCACACCACGTGTAAGAGCTCGAGTCCCCATGGGATTTTGGGAGTTTTTTTAACTTATTCCCTAGGTGAGACATACAGGTTGCATACTGTCTACAGACACTGGGTGGGGGTGGAGTGGTTTGTTTATTTTTGTTTTCATGATATATAGATGATTTTTGGTTTTTTTGGATTTATATAATGTTGGTGTTTTTTATTTTGACTAAAAAATTTCATAATGTTTATATTGTTGGTTTTCATTGTGATTGTAGCTTCTTATATAAAAATGCCACCCTAGAGACTTCTAATGCAACCATAAGAAGAGGCCAGAGATAGTTCTCCCCCACCAATTGATCAGAGACTAGTGGAAGCTGTGGTCCAGGCTGTTCAAGCTTTGAGTTAGTGAATGGGTATGTGTCCTTCTCTGGTTAAATAATCTGAACCAGGTCAGAATAAGGACAATGATCATAAGTTTCTAAAAAAACCTTCTCCCTTCTGAGGTAGAATGTAACCTCAGGAACCTAAGGAATGGCATGAGAAAATAGAGAGGATGTTTGAATTCCATGACATGGCTAAGGAATTTAGGGTGAAATGTTCCTCGTTTTTTCTAGAATGTCACAGTCATAGGTGGTGGGAATCATTGGTGGAAGCTAGTAAGAATTAACAGATAAACTTGAAAGTCGTCAAGGATTTTTTCAAAGACCAGCACTATCCTGAGGTCTTAGCTTATTCCAGATCAAGGAATATTATAAATATTTTCTTGGTGGACCGGTATATGAAGTATTACACCAACCAATTTGTTGAGCTAGTTCATTACGAACCTGAAATCATCTCAAATGAGCAGATGAAGGCTCTGAGGTTCAATAGGAGGATGCAGCCAAAAATCTATTCTCAAGTCTTTATGTTTTAGCTAAAGACCTATGAAAAGGTGGTTGGTTGTGATTGTATGGTGGATATTGACTTCAAGGTAAATTACAGTTTATCTGGGGATATGATAGAAAAGGGAAGTGGCAGTTCATCAGAGAAAAAGAGGAAGCGGGATAAACATGGAAATAAGGGAGGTGGTAGTTTAGTCCATCCTTCCTGGTAGTCTTCTTCTTTGGATTCGGATGCTGGGTCGGTTTTGTTTCATCAGTGTAGGAAGGAATGTCACATTTAAACCACATGTATAATCCTCCCAAATCATGTCCCCAATGTGGAGTGATGGGGAACTTGCAACAATTCTACATATCCATGCATTCTTATTAGAGTGGAGAAGGATTTGTGGCCACTATGGAGATGTCAGCCCAGTCAGAGCCATCCAGGATAATGGGATCCTAGTTTGGTGGTCATATTGCAAGGGATGGATCATATTTGGGTAGATTCCCTTCTCAGTAGATCCTCAGGCTAGTTTTTGTACTCAGGCTTAGGCTAAGATGGATCACCTTTATGTTGTGGACCAGAAACTAGTGGGATACAATTTAGGGACTTTGACAGTTTAGGGTACCATTTTGATTTCATCTTCTATAGATTATATTTTATTTTATACTAGTGATTCTATTTCATTTATCTATGATCACCTTGTAAAATTTTTGAATTTTCCAACTGATCTTATAAATTATGTTATGGAGTTAGTATCATTATTGGGTAAGAAGAAAGTGTAGGGTTTTAGGTGTCCATATTGTACACTCATCATGTTTGGAATCAAGTTGGAATGGGATTTCCTAGTATTGGATATAAACCTTTTTTAATGTAATCCTCAGTATAGATTCGATGATGCAATTTCAGGCCCATATCGACTACTATAGGTGGTGGGTGAGTTTCATGGAACATGATAGAAGTACCCAGGTTTTTGACATTGAATGGTTCCATTGGTCTAGACATGCTAGACCTCCACTTCCAGAGTTGGGAAATCTTGTTTTTCAGTTAGCATTACTCATTTTAGAGAATTAGGGTGGTACTTCTAATGAGGGATTACCTAATGTGGTGGATGAGTTCCCAGAGGTATTTCTAGATGAATTTTCAGGCTTTCCTCTAAAGTAGGATGTAGAGTTATTGATTGATTTGGTGCTCCAAATTCAATATCTATTCCATTGCATCGTATGTCTCTGAAAAGGTTAAGTAAATTAAATGTACAGTTGGATGATTTGGAATCCAAAGGATTCATTCATCCAAGTGTCTCTCCTTGGGCCTCCCCAATCTTGTTTTTGAAGAAGGATGGTGGATCTCTCTGGTTATACATTAATTACCAGAAGTTGAATAAGGTAACCATCAAGAATAAGTATCAGTTTCCCCAAATTTATGACCTTATTGATCAGTTAAAGGGGTAAAGTAGGTTCTCCAAGATATAATTGAATTTTGGTTACCACCAAATCAGGGTTAAAGTGGTGGATGTCCCAAAAACAAAATTCCAAATTAGGTACAACCATTTTGAGTATTTTCTCATGCCTTTCTAATTGACGAATGATATAGTGGTCTTTATGGGACTTATGAATAGAGTGTTCCACCAGTATCTTGATTATATTGTCATGGTATTCTTGAACGACATTATTTTCTATTTTGGATCTGAGAAGGAGCATGAGTGTCACTTGAGGATCATTTCTAGCACTCTTCAGGACCATCATCTTTATGTGAAGTTCTCAAATTGAACCTTCTAGATTAAATAGGTTATGTTTTGGGGGCATTTAATTTTGGAAAAAGGGGTATCAGTCAAACCTTATAAGAACAATGTAGTTATTTCATGGGAGAAACTGAGGAATGTGTTTGAGATCATAAGATGTCTAGGTCTATCCAGATATTACAAATGGTTTGTTTGAGAGTTCTCTTGGCTTTCCTCACCCATGATTGTGCTCACCTAAAAAGTGGTTAAGTTTGAATGGAGACCAAAATGTAAATCATCCTTTGAGGAGCTCAAGGAGCGGTTGACTACTGCCCCTGTGTTGATCTTTCCAAAATCAGGAAATGGCTATGTGGTTTATTATGAAGCCTCAGACATGGGTCTTGAGTGTTTGTTTATATAGGATGATCATGTGGTGGTGTATTGTTCTCACCAACTCAAAACACATGATAAGAAATATCCAGCCCATGACTTGGAGTTAAGAGTGGTGATTCATGCTTTGAAAGCATGACACCATTATCTCTTTGGGGAGAAATTTTTGGTTTATTCAGATCATAAGAGCTTAGTCTATATTTTCTCTCATAAGGATCTAAATTTAAGGAAACATCATTGGGTGGATTATCTTCAAGGATTCGACTTTGATATCATCTATAACCTAGGTAAAGGTAATGATGTGGTAGATTAATTAAGTAGGAAGGTTCCATTGAAATATTTAAAGGAGCCCAGTGATGAGTGTAAGTTGATAGGGATCTTTGCTTAGATGCACCTAGGGACCAAGGAGCGCAATTGAGGCTCACTCTTGACTTGTATCTAGTTGAATCCTTCTCTCCTAGAGTTGATTCAGTAGGATTAGTCTGGTGATTATCTATGCCAGCAGTTTATGCAGTCTCTTCATGGTGGGTAGATTCCTTATTATTGGTTATTGTATCTTGAGGGAATCGTGTGCTTTAAAGGACGCTTTGTGGTGACATTGTCATTGAAAAGGGTGGTGATGCAGGATATCCACCAGTCTCAATGGGTTGTTCATCCTAGTGCTAACAAGATGTACTATGATGTTCGTCGATAGTTTTGGTGTCTAGGTATGAGGCGGGATGTAGCTGACTTCTTATTGAGGTGTTATTTAGGTTATAAAGTGAAATAAGTGTATCAAAAGCCCTCACAATTTCTTAATATTCCCCTCATTCCTACCTAGAATTGGGATGAAATTGTCATGTACTTCATTATTATCTTACGTCGCACACCTCAGGGAAGGAAATAAATTTGGGAAATTATTTGTCATCTAACCAAATCATCACATTTCATTCCTATTAAATATTTAGTGAAGGTGGATGAGTTGGCCCAGATGTATGTTAAGGACGTAGTGATTCTCCATGGTGTGTCATCAAAAATCATCTCAAATAAAGACCCCCCATTTTACCTCTCTATTTTGGAAATTGATCCAAAATTCTATGGGGTCTCAAGTGGAATTGAGCATGACATACCATCCTTAGACGGATGGTTAAACAGAGCGGTCAAATAATATTTTAGAAGAAATTCTTTAAGCATGTGTTTTGGATTTTTTTCTATTCTTGGGATACCCATTTGGGATTTTTTCAAGTTTGCATATATCAATTTCTACCAATATTTGATCTGAATAGATCCCTTTGAGGTAATATATGGTAGGTCGTTTCAATCTCCCCTGTATTGTTATGAGGTAGGTGAAACCCTGTTGTTGGAACACATCTTAGTGAAAAATACATCCAAGAAGGTCAAGGTGATCCAGTAGTGGTTATTGAAAGCTTAGAGTCACCACAAATCTTATGCCTATCAAATAAACTGAGACCTATAATTTTCTGTGGGTGAATGGGTGTTCCTGAAAGTGGCACCTCATTAGGGTCATCGCCATTTGGAAAAGTAAGGGAAGCTGATGTCGAGGTATGCCAGACATTTCAAATCACCAAGAGGGTTGGTATGGTGGAATACATGTTGGATTTTCTTTCATAGTTTATGTCAATTCATGAAGTGTTTCATGTGTCCCTATTAAAAAAGTAAAACCTAGACTCATCTCATATGTTGATTTGGGAAGAGTTGGAAATAGATCTTGATTTGTCAGTGTTTGAGAGACCAATGCAGATTATATATTCTTAGGAGAAATTGAATCATGGGATGTATATTCCAATAGACTTTATTCTTTGGCATCATGGTAATGATATAAATGAGGCTTGGGATCTAAATTCATGGGTTGAGAAATAGTATAAGTTTTTATTCTATGATCAAGCAACGGGTTGACTTTCTAGGGATGGAATGTTTTCCTAGTGTGGAGAATTGTCACACTTGTGATTTATGTTTTAGGTATTTTTTCCATTTATATTTGGTCTAGAAATTTTTACTTTTGATTTCCATTTATTTTTTGGATAAAAAATGAGTACTTTTGAGTAAATATCATGGTGTGCAAAGTTGGCGCACGATTTTCAAAACTGTGCGCCATTTCCCAGGTAACCATGCAGCCAAGTGGTGATTTTTGGAAGAGGCTTATCATAGTTTTAGCACACAATCAACCAACCATGTGGGCTAATAATTAATAATGTCCTTCTAGGATAGTATGGGGATCACAATTTCCGCATGGTTTGGAAAACCGTGCAGACAAACTATTTGGCCTGTCGAGGTCAATAAAAAATTGTTTTTTATGTTTCTATATCCAAAATTTTTAACACAAAAACCCTCATTTATCACCCCAAAAGATATTCCTTACCCTAGGAATGCATCCCCCTACCTCTTTCCTCCATTAGGATCTATTTTGGTGGGATATGTTTCTGGTAATCTTCAAAAAACCTTCAAGTAAGTCCCTTATATCTTGATTTCTCTCCCTTTTATAGGGTTCCTTCTCTTCTTTCTTGGTATTTCCTTTTCCAGCATGTTGGGTGTCTAATTAAGGGTTTTATATTGATTTTTAGAGTTTAATATTGATGTTTATAGTTTGTAATTTCCTCTCTAGGGTTCGATTAAGGTGCAGTTGAATTTTCACACCATTTTATGGGAGATTCCGCCCTTAAGGTGGGTGGTTCCTTGCTTAATAATTGTTTGATGAATTTTATATGCTTTCATTGTTCCTTATTTATGTTCTATGGATTTTATATGAGGTAAAAAATGTGTTCTGAAAAATATTTAAGGTTCTTTAATGTTGAAAAATAGGTTTTTAAAGTAAATGTGTTATATTTCATGTGTGTCTCATATGTGCTTACTTGTTTTGTGTATTCAAGGTATTTGATAAAATGTGTGGATGGTTCAAAGCCTATTTTGAAAAAAAAATCCATATGTTTTGTTTCAAAATGGGTTTTGAATGTAGAAATAGTAGTTTATAATGGTTATTTTGGTGTTTAGTTTAATTATATGTTAAAATGAAATTGTATGAGATGTGTGAAATGTGAATTGAGCACAAAGGGAATCCTAGGTGACTATGTGGGAGGACTAGGACAAGTGTGATAGTGATTCAAAAGTTGATTCAGCCCAGATTCACATAGTGGGATTGAGGATGAAAACACTAACTAAATATTTATGATGATTTGGGACCACTAGAACTTTGGATGTTTCTCCTCTCTAGTGGCTTGTGTATGAGGACACGGATGGTTGTGGTTACTGTACCATGTTTCACTGAGATAAGATGTCTTTAGGTTCCCACTTTTCGATACTGCCTATAGGGATCTCTTAAAACTTAGTGATGTCTTGGGATATCATACTCATCGCCGACATATGGTACACCTTGTTGGTTATTTAAAAATCAATAATTTTTTAATTTAAAAATATTTTCTATAAAACTGTTTCTATCCTTTTTATAAAACCTAAATTTTATTTTGTCAAATAATTTTTATATAATGTAATTTATTTATTAGGTTGAATCCTATTGGGATTTATCACACACCTTACAGAAAACTTTGGGTTTAAGTAGACTTTTTTAAGTTTGATATAGGTAAATACAAGGTGTTTGGAGTTGGTGGTTTGGGATTCTAGGGGTCTTCACTTTCAAGTGTTGTGGTGGTGGCTTGAGGAAGATGCACCTTTCGTCATATAGTTGATTTTTAGATAGTTTCATTTTACCTCTTTTGTTGTAGCCCATTTTGGGTTTTATTTAAAATTGTAAACATGAATCTGGAAAATTGTTATGCCATGTTTTCTTATGAGTTTTCATCTTTGGATTATGTATTATTGTAGGTTTTTTATGATTATGTTTCTGAGTGAAAACGTTCCTAAGCTAGATTTTTTATTATCATACACTTGTTGCTAGACTATGGGGATCAAGAATGCACTTTAGGCCATGCCATGGACTATATCAAGTGTCAGGTTGGATGGCACTCCGTCTTGGATCATCAAATCTTTTGAGAAAGAAAGAAAATATGAGAGAGGATATTTTGAATAATGATTATAGAGAGAACTTAAAATAAAAACATTGACGAAATTTATTCCCATAGAGATCAAGGATTATTTCCAAATCTTCTCCAGTAAGGAAATATCTTAGCTCCCCCTCACTTACAACAGAATAATTAAGCTCTTTGTGGGAAATGGAAGATCAAACACTTCAAGAGGTGAAAAAAACATTTGTTTAGAAACCACAATAGGACAAATATGTTGGTACCAAGGCCCACCGTAGAAGATGATAGACTAGGGATCTAAAACTTTTCATCACTAAATCAATGTAACTATATCGTTTCTAGATATTTGAGCCCTAGTTAAATAAAAATTTCACATGTGAGTTAATTTAAGAACATGAAATTAAAAAAACAATTACCATATTTGATTCTAAGGTGCATTCTTCAACCAAAGTTTTCTATAAAATGTTTCTAAAAGGATCTGATGTCAAATACCTCTAGATCATCCACACATTCTTCAAGATTATATAAGAATGTATATAATTGAATTCTTTGTGCTAGGGTGGAAGTCTGATGAAGCCTTTGATGACCCATGGATCACCATTATCCCATTCCATTGATCCATGAAGGATATACAAGATCAAAATTTTTAAACCGGAAGTTCCCTCTCTAAGATTTGGGAAGGAGGATAGAGGGGATTTTATATAAGAGTGTATTAATATTCACTTATTAATGAGCTCCCTCTTTCTTATATAGTGGATGTTAAGCACCTGGTAAGGGTTCTTCGACCGCCATATAATTAACGCCCACTAAATAATCCATAAATGGAATGTTATTACTATTTTACTAAGTCATACATATCATATATAATTTTATCATCTACTAATAAAATAATAAATATATTATTTGATAAACATGATTCATTAACTTGACTCGTAATTTCTACAAATATTAAATGAAACTTGGATATTAAAATAATATATGTCCGTATAATATTTATCCATGTATTTACTTAATAACTTGTGAATAATTTTAATAAAAAAATTAAACTCCAGTTATTGTATATATGAATAATAATGAATATATTTATTAATTTTTTTCATTTATCCTTATACATCTCTCAAAACCCATGGTGGGATCTAACATGTCTTGTACTTCTATTCATCCGAATAGGACAGAAAATTGAATATGAAAATTGTTTAACCCTATAGACCCATATCTCGATAGTAGTGAATAATATTTACAGACCAAGAGTATAGTCTAGAAACCCATCAAATCCATTGAGAAGACAAGGAAAATTCAAATCATTGACAACCTTTCTTATAAAAACATGTCATGTAATATAATCACTTTATTTTATGATATCTCAAAAAAGAAAGATGCACACTTTGTATCTCCATACATTATTGAATTATTATTTTATGAGCTAAGTTGATGGACATACCTTCTTCTACCATGGATATGAATTTAGTGATGGTACTACCATCCTGATCCACTTAGATAGAGATATCACTTCCTTTATGAAGTGAGAAATTCTATCTTTATTATTAAATCACTTCTATACCACCAATAATGCACCCAACACAAGCCACATTAATAAGAAATCAGTTCTATAATTTCCATCTTACATCAAAGTATGTAGTCAAATAGTATACCCTGATAATAATATCATGTCAGGATACCATTACATGTGTTCATATATTGGAACTACCAATGAAACGTCAAACATATGGTGTTCCAATTTGTAGGTCAGCCCTCATAATCTCAATACTCATGACCACCATGTGAGAACATCATGAGAATAAGTATCAATGCTTACCAGATCTCAACACCCTATAGTCACACAAAATTTATATCCTATCAACATGATGTATCTCAAACATAGGACATATGTTTAACATTATTTTCATCACATCTCTATGTTATAATTATATCCTGAGAACTTTTATAAGCTTTTGAAATGAAAAGTAATATAAAGAAATTACCATAATTATAGTTTACCTAGAATTATAAACACTATTATGGTAAGGTAAGCACATTTATTTGTTTATGTAGTGCAAATGAAATTACACAACTGATTTTTGTTGGTAACACCCCCGTATAACAATCTGACTTCCACTAGAACCAATAACTAACAAGTCTCAACCCACCAGCTCTCACCTGAGAATCATGCATCTCTTGAGATATGGATTAATTAGACTTGGTTAACTATAACTTCACCTCTATGAGTAAAATCCACCAAGTTATGAAACTTCAAATTATATTCCCTTTCCTATTGTGAAATCTAGGCTCCTTATTAAGTACCAATAATGATGTGTTATCATAGTAAACTAGAACATGGTTTTTACTAATAGGAACAACACTAATTGACGATATAGAGATATTTTTCAAAACTGCCTCCTTAAAAACATCTAAATTTTAGATATACTCATATTATACTATATATTTGGTGACCATAGATTATATCAATTTTCTCTAGCTCAATATACTACCATTAAGGAAAAATACATATCGTGATAGTGATTTCAGATCTTTTTTATTTGTTTGGAAACTAACATTAGTGTGTACCCTCTCTATAAGTACCTTATCTCTTCCAAAGACTAGGAAAATATCATTTTAAAATCTCAAGTACTTCAAGAATGTTTTTACAGATACCCAATATATATATATTGGGTTCACATGATATTTTTACACCATTCATCAAGTAATGAAAACATTAAACCTAGTACATAACATGAAATATATGATATATCCCACTTCTTTGGAATAATGGATTCAAATAATTATTTCAATCACATCCCCTATTTTTTGTTGTAATTTCATAGAGATATTGATACTATGTGACATTGGAAACAACCTTCTATTATATTGTTCCATATCATACCTTTTTAGTACCTTGAAAATATATGTACTTTGACATAGACTAAGTAGACTATGAGATATTTCAGAATATATCATGATCCCTAGGATTTCAACCACTTCACCTAAGTCTTTTATGGAGAAGAATTCATTTAGCCATGTCTTAACACACTATAATATTGGATCTTCATTTAACATAATTAATATGTCATCAACAGATAATACTAAGAAGATGATGACACTCCCATTAACCTTCTTATAGCCACATGGATCACTTTAATTGTTGGTGAAAACAATTCTCTTATGGCCTCATAAAAATTAAAATTACATGATATAATTCCTGATTCAACAAATAAATAGATATCTACAACTTTCGTAATTTATTTTCAGTCTTTGAAAGAATAAAACCTTCAAGTAGAGTTATATACACATCTAAAACCAACTTCCCATTTAAAAAGAAGTCTTGACATCCTTTTTAAAAACTTCATAATCATAGAAGGCTACTATTTCATGTAATAATCTAATGAATCTCAATATCCACTATTTTAAAATTACGATATACCCACGGTTTGGAACCGTGGGTATATCCCATAAAACTGTGGGTATAGGCTATGCCCATGATTCCGAGAACCGTGGGAGCATAATCCATTAGTATAGCTTTGAGATATGTCCATAGTTTGAAAATTATATACCCATGATTATGAACCATGGGAATAGGAGTATGGTAAATAGTCCATCAGGTCAATAACCCTATACCCATGGTTTTAAAACCGTGGATATAAGATTTAAAAAAATTACTACCGCTCGATTCGAACCTTAGAATGCCTCTATACAATCCACATTTCTAAACACAGCACCACATATGGTTATCAGTATATAAATTTGTATTTACTTATATATATATATTTCAAAACTGTGGATATAGGTGGAAAACCATGGAAATAGGTTTTCCCATGAAAACGTTTCCCCATGGAATTTGTTTCTTGAACATACGCAGGATAGATATACCAATAGTTTACCAAACACGTCGGTATAGGGTTGACATATTCCCACAGTTTTTAGAGAAATGTGGGTATAGGTTTTGAACCAAACTATATACCCATTGTTTTACGAAAACTGTGGGAATAGGTTTAACTTATACCCATAGATTTTTGGAGAATCATGGGTATAGGTCATGAACCAAACCCTTTACCCAAAGTTTATGGAAAACCATGGGTATAGGTTGAAAATTACCGCATATAGCCATGGTTGACCAAAATAGTGGAAATAGGTTGAAAAACAAACCCTATACGCATATTTTTTGGAAAACCATGGGTATAGGACTAACCTATACCCATGATTTTTTCCAGAACAGTGCGTATATACATGTTTTCTAGTATGGATCACTACTAGTTATAAAGATTCATTATAGTCTATTCCTTTTCATTTCCCAAAACCATTCACAATGAGTCACTATTTTATTTTATTTACTTTACCATACATTTCCAACTGTTTTTTGAATATCCATTTGCATACAATGGGTTTGACATTAGCTGGAGAGTCTACTAAAATCGATAATTGATTTTGATACATGGAATATTTTTAAAAATGTGTAGATTATTTCCATTTAGTAGCATCATTTCGTTTTACTACTTCTTTGAATGTTAGAGAATCATCATTATCTAATAGTAATGTGTCACCCAACTCAATGATAAGGAAACCATCTCTCCGGTTCTCTAAACTCTAGATTGGACCTATGCATTAGTTGTGTCTTAGAGACATCTTCATCTCCAACTGTCTCTTTTCAAGATTATATCCATACCGACTATTGGGGATCTAAATTAACAAATTCATCAAAGTCAATCTTGATCACACTATTTCACTAGATATGTGAGCCCTTTTTTACAATATTTCATTTATTTCCAAAAAACTTTTCTATATGAAGAGTAATATAGGTAATATCCTTTAGTTTCTTTAGGATAAATTATAAAGACAAACTTCTTGTTTGGAGATGCTAACATGTCACTATATAGAGTATTAACAAAATAAAATTATATACATACACATATGTGTGATATAGTGGTTTACATTCCAAAACAAACCTCATATATAATTCTATTTATAGTTTTACTAGGTAAATTGTTAAGGGTTTATGCCACTATCAATATTGAATATCACCAAAAGGATAATGTAAGGGTTTCTCAATATAGCATTGATATGTCCACGTCATGTAATGACTAATTCACCATTTCACTACCACCATTACACTAAGGTTTATAAGGAGGATTTAATTGAGATATCATCCCACACTCCTTGAAGAGATCAATAAAAGATTGGTTAAGATACTCCACACCTTGGTCTAAGTGGAGTGCCTTAACATTTTTACCCAGTTAGTTTTATACTTCATGTTAGTATTCATTAATGGTAAAAAATGAATCTAACTTATTCCCCATTAATTAGATATATTCATACCTACTATATTTATTGTTAAAATTAATGAAGTACAAAATACCACCCCTACTATGATTCAAATGTAGTAATTAAATGGATCTTACTCTCATCCTTGTGAAAGAGGTTTTGTTTATTTTCTATTTTAAAAAAGAGTGACAAATATCCAGGAGTTTTTATTCAGTTGTCTATAAAAACCATACATGATGTAATTTTTATAAATATTTCTCATTTAAATGATCATGTCTGATGTTCCATAGGTGTGTGTTATATGAGTCATTTCTATTGGTTTTGTAATTGATCACCATTGTAGGGTTTTCAAGTTCAAGTATGTTAATTCCATTGGTAAGATGTTCCATACCAAACATTTTTTATCCTTATAAAATAGAAAACAAATATTTTAAAAATTGAAATAAAATCATATAGTGTCCAAACTCGACCTTGAGACTATGTTTTTGTTAACTCAAGGATCATAACAGAAATTATTTAATGTAAGAACCAAACCACTATGAAGCATTAGATTATAATATCCCACTACTAAGTGTGCTAGTCTCACTCCATGTGCAGACTATATATCCTACATTCCATTTTTAATAATCTATATTCTACATAGTTTCTATATGTGAATACTAATATGTGAGACACATGTTGTATCCAATACCAAACATGAAGATAATGGTAGATCTCATTCAATGAAAAAAATACTCAAACTAAAAGTGTATCCTTGCTTATTTTTCTTAGCCTTGAAATTATAATTGTAGTATCCATTCATGGAACATGAAAATGAGAAAGCACCATCCTCATTTCCCTTCCTCCGTATCTTTAGCCTTTTAGAAGGAAAGTTCATGGGTATCTCTATCTTGGGTTTATCCTTAGGCACATTAGACTTTCCTTTCCTCCTCTTATTCACCATAATGAATTAAGAATTAGTATTCTTCATATCCTTATCAAAATAGAGAACTAAATAAAATAGGTATGGGAGTATATTTCTCATGTTATTTATGTTGTAATTAATATTAAAAGTTGAGAAGCTTGGAATTAAAGTGGATAGAATGTGATCAGTCACCAGTTCTTGTTTTAGTTTGAACCCAAGGGGTTTATGCCTCTCAATTCACCCAATCAACTTGAGTACATGAGGTCCTAATTGATTCTCTTCTTCAATATTTAACCTATATAGTGTACTTTATATTTCATACCTTTATTGCATTTTTTTCATGATAGAACACATAGAGATGAGATAACATCTTGTAGGCATCGTCATCCTCATTAATATTTTATGGTTGATGGGATATCAATGAAAACCTGATGAATTTTACATTTAGTGAATAATCTATACGATTCTTGTATTTTTATTTATCATTTGTTCTTTCTCCATGATGGTTCTGATCAAGAAGTGAGGACATTAGAATAGAAATCGTCTTCTCTTATAACAGTACTATGCAAAAGTGCTTGTACCACCCCTTGAATACATGGATGGTCAGGATATTTTCATTTTCTATAATTTATCATAGTGATAAAATAATGGTGGTGTTTTATTCTATTATTTCTACAAAAAAATAAATATAGTAGTAAGTAATTTATCTTTATTAGAGTTTAGACGTCATTGATTAAATCATTTAATGTATCTCATTATTTTATTAAACCACATTATCCTTCACTATAAGATTCCTAATACCTAGTCACTAGAGAATTATGGTGGAAAAGATCATTGAAACCTATCTCTGTTATCCAAGATATGGTTGTTACACTACTTATATATTTTCAAGGTAGGCACTAGACTATCCAACTGCTTTGACTCATAGTTCTTTTAACTATTGAGTGAAGTCCCATCATCTTAGAACCATAATGATGATTCCATAAAAACTTATCCTTTAAAGTGGATGCAAACTAGCTATGGATACTTATTTACTATTATATTTAGTTAATTCAACACATCACTCTCATAAGAACTCACTACTAGTAGAAGAAACCCTCAAATGTGACTGATAAGAACCTCCCAAACTCAGTTTTATTCCAATTTATGCGATTAATGGCATTGTGACTTAATGTTACACTAAGTGTTTTTATTATTTATTGACAAATGAATTCATATTCTATTTGATATGTTCATACTAGTTGATCATGCTCTAAATTGGACAAAGTGTTAGTAGAAACAATTCATCATATATTTATTTATTTTAATATATGAATTATTTGTTTATTATTTTTTGTGTTCCTGTCAACAATAATATTCAAAAAATAGTAAACAAATAATAAATTAAATATACTACCCAACAGATATTGAATATTTAGTATTGGATGATCCAACAAATCAATCATGACCTAATAGGTAAAATACCTAAGTGTGTTCTGACACATATCGCAACTATAATCCTATTAAATTTTTTTCACATATCATCTAGAATACCACCTCATCTCAGTGTGGTCCAAGTCTTATAATGTCATCATCATAATACATAAATTCTCACACACATGCGAGGGAGTCTCGAGAAGTAAAAAATACTTACAGAATCATACTGATAGATGTGCATGCCACTATTCATATCAACCTAAGAAATATGATGTATATACCATCAAAAATTAATTAAATATTTCATTTATTACACACAACTATAAAAATTAATTAAATAAATATAAATCCAAGAAAACTTTGTTCAATCAATGCTCAATACGAATCTATAAATAAATTAAATGTGTAATAAAAATTAAAATATGATAAATTGATTCCAAGGGAAAATAAATAAAATATTTTATTATTTTAATTTAAGTAATTTATTTTTTTGGTCCCGTAGTTAATTTAATTTTATTCCAGAAAATATATTAATTTTTTTGTATTAAATTTTTTATTTATTTTAATCAAAAATTTAAAAATAATTTTTGAATATATGAATTTTTTTGACCCAAGCGAGGATTGAAAAACCCTTAAATAGGTTTCCAAGATTCTTCAAGCTCGGAAGGGGTCAGGCAGGTTGAAAAGAACCTACCTCGTCCCATTCTAGATCAGATAACACCCACCCCAACCAATTTTGAGTCATACAAGACATTCCTATACACATTTTGAGTCAGTCCAACCTAGAATTATGGTGGATCGCCTGATCTGTAGGAGGTTTCTCAAGGGGTAGCCATCAGGGGGATTCACCATTGGGTGGACCGAACTAGGTGGATAAGGTTTCCTGAGAGGGTGTACATCATGAGATACAGGAAGGACACCATCAGGGATGTGTTCAATAGTTGGAGGCCATCATAAGGGGTGGTTTGTAGGATTTGGGGAGGCTGATGGAGGGTGTTCATAGTAGTGGTGTTGTGGTGTTGATAAGACATGATGGAGGATGGTGCTGGTGAGTTGGGAGGCAACACCAGTGGAGGTCGGTCAGTGGTAGAGTAGGGGAGGAGGAATCAGTGGTAGGGTAACAGCCAGAAGAAGGTTACTCTGTGGGAAAAGGACGACCCCCTTTTTAAAAAAAGTTTATTTTTTAAAATTATATGATTCTAATAGAATCTACACGCAAATTTATACCCTTTTTTTCTTTTCATTTTTCATGTCCATTATTTTTTCTAGCTACCCCACTATCTACCTCCTTGTTATTTTCATAAAATAATGCATATTCTTTGTACTTTTTGTATTTTTTTCTTTTTTTTTGGTGACCCCTTACCTAATAATTAATTTTATTTCTAAAATTTTGAGGAATTTAAACCCATCGACCATAACTATTCTGACCACCATAATCTGGCTAGAACCTAGCAGAAAATGAGGTTTTATAATAATTTCAACCAATTATAAAACCTGTCCCTTAATTAATATACATATAAATAAATTTTAATCAAATTTTAAACTCATGTGTCATTCCAAATGAATATTTTGGATGACAATAACTTAACCATACGAAATAGGATTGATTCATAGTATTTTCCATTGTAATATAATCAAATCCCTCTTAAAAAATTTAAGGTAAATTTATTTTTTCCTGAAATAGAAATTTATGTGATACCTATGATAGAAATTATTATTACCACAACACACAACAGATGATGATGGGCTTGGGATAGAAAATTTTACATTTTCAGATCAATATAAATATCTCATGTATCATGATTCAAGCACTAGTAATGGTTAAAGATCTCATGTGAATTTATTTAGGCACCAAAAATTAAATAAACAATTAATTTTTTCGAATCAAAGGCATGTTCATCAATCACTTATTTTCAACATATATTTCTTAAAGGATATATGTTCTAATACCTCTAGGTCATCCACACACACTTCAAGAGTCCATTTGAATGGTGGTCATTAAATTTTAGGTGTTATAGTGGAGGCCTAATGAAGCCTTTAATGTCATGTTGATCACCACTATCCCATTCCATTGATTTTCAAAGGAGATTGAGGATGAAAAGATTGGAATGTGAACATATCTCTCTAGAATGTGAAAAGGATGAGACTCAAACTCTCAAAATTGAGTGTATGAATAGTCACTTCAAAATGAGCTCCAACTTGATTATATAATGGAAGTTAAACACCCGTAAAGGGTTCACTGAACCCCGTATAAATAATAGGCACTAAATAGGAAGTGAATGACATGTTTTGACTGTTTTATTAATTCATAAATATCATTTATATTTTTATCACTTATTTCCATGTACTCCCTTAATAACATACAGATGATTTTAATAAATGAATTCATCTTCACTTATTTTATATATGAGAAATAATGAATATATTCATTCATTGGTGATCTTTTATTCTCAGACATCTCTCAAACCCCATGATGGAGCCCATCATGTATTATACTTCTATTCATTAGAATATGCTAGACTTTTAAATATAATAACTATGTGATCCTATAGTCCCTTATCTTAGTATCATTAAATACTATTCAAATTTAAGGAGTGGAGTCTAGAAACCCATCAAGGACCCTACAGAGATAAGGAAAAATCATAGAAATGGAAACCTTTCTCTCGAACACACACCATGTAATATAATCTCTTTTTTCATATGATGTCTTATAAAGTAAGATGCACACTTTCTGTAATCATCCATTCTTTATTTATTATTTTTTTGGACTAATATTATTGACATTTATTCTACTACCATGGAAATAGATTTAGTGAACGTACTACCATCATGCTCAGCATAGCTTGAGATATTACTTCCTTTTAGAAGAAACAAATTTGATATTGATTATTCAATCAATTCCATACCACCATGAAAAAAACAACATTCTACCTCTCTATTTCATTAATTACAGAGTTTTTTTCTATTATTAAACTACATAATCATATAATATACACAAGTAATAATCTCAATTTAAGAAACAATTACACATGTTCACAGATAACAACTAAAAATGACACCTCAAATATGTGGTGTGTCTATTAGTAGACCAATCCTCATGATCTAATCTACTAGAAATCACCATGTGTGGACTTCATGAGAAGAAGTATTAATGATTTTGATCCTGCAACACCTGATAGTCACACACCATATGGGTCTAGTTATCATGTTGTCTATGGACCATATGGCATAATTTTAAGATATCTTTCATGGTATCAATAGGTTATAATTATATCTGGGGAACTTCTATAACATTTTTATAAGGCATTCAAAAAAATTAAATTACCATAAATATAGTGGATATATAAGTGTTGACACTTTTAAGACAAGTTAAACACCTGTATATAAAAGATTTTATATGTGTAATGGTAATCAATGTACATACACGAGTTGGGTCTAGAGAGCCCAATTATAATAATTTCAATGATTTATAGTGGAAATACTTATAATAATTTCTTTAAAGGAGCCTTTCCGTACCCTTGAGGGTCTGGAAATGTCATCACAAGATAATTTGGGCATGGTAACAATTTTCGATCCACAAATATTGGGAAGTAAATATTTATAGACCCAAACATGGATAGATTTTTGAGATATATTTGAATAAATATGGATAAATTTAGGCCTGACATATATTTCTTATTTGAAAATACAATCATGTATATGATAACCATATTTATGAAAATACTTAAAAATATTAGTTCAAGAAATACCCTTTATAAAAGAAAGGGTTTTTGAAGAAGTTTCATTATCTATTGAAAATAAAAAACCTCAATCATTTTTAATGCATTAATAACTAAGTATAATATTAAGATATTATTCTCCATGTGTGTATTTTATAAGATAACATCTAATATCCTTGATTAAATTTTTTATAACTTCAACTTCTAGTTAATTTTTTAAATTCAAAATTAAACCATCCTTTTCCTTTAAAAGTTTCACTTTTTTCATTAGAAAGAAGATTCTTTTCATTAAGAAAAAAATTATATTTCTTTCAAATACAATCATATTTTGAAATATATTCTTGAAAAAAATTCATATTTCAATATCAAAAGAAGTTGAGCATGAAGAAGAGGATGGATGAAAGGAGAAAGAGGAATGAGAATGAGAATGAGAACTAACCTCTTCACCTAACTCAAGATGATCATTGAGGAATTTAGGAGTTCAGTTTATAGTTTAATAAGTTGAAATTAAATATTCACTATCACTCCATGTAGATAATTTTAGAACATTGTTTATTTTCTTATTGTATTTAGAAAATTTTTTCAAAGGAAAATCTAGCATACTTTCTCCCTTATTTTTTTCAACGGAAGCATGTTACTTCTAGAACATAAATTTTATATTTATTTTTAGATTATTGGAAGAATTTATTATTTTCTTCATGTTTTTTAATTTGTTCAATATTATTATCAATTTTTCAATTTCATTTTATTTTTATATTCCCTTTTGGATGATTCATCATTTTTAAACTTGAAAAAAAATATTGTTTTAGTTTCTATGACCTCTGTAGCCTTGTTTTAAAGTTTTATATACATGGATATCTCATATGTCATGAAAGAACTATAATTTCCTCAACCAAAACATTTTTAACATCATTAGGTTCTTCTATTTCGGTTCCTTATGGTGCCTAAATTATTGGTAAAACCAATTATTCTCCTAACCAATGATTCTATAGAAACACAATCACCAAAATCTTTTAGGCTATTACAAATATAAGTAAATCTAGTAAAAGTAGTAATGATAAAACCATTAGGATGCATGAAGAAATATTCAATATCATTTGTAAAAATATTTGAATGGGTGTCATGAATTTATTTGTTCCTTCATGAGTTAATTATAAAATATTTAAAATTCTATAAGTTGTTTTTCATGTAGAAATATGATTAAATTAATTTTGATCCGAATAAAAATTAAGGAATTCATATCTATACCATCTAATTCAAAAGAATTTTTTTGAGTCGATTTATATTTTTTTCAGTTATAAGAGTAGAACCATGTACATAATATTATAAATAGGATAGACAAAAAATCAAATAAAATTAGTCATGTGAGTTTTATAATAACCATAATTACTTCCATAAAAAAATAGAGGATAGCCTAAGGATTATCCTTCCAGACCACTATAGGTGTTTCAAAAATCCATTTTAAAAAAGTGTTTATTATTTGAAAACAATGGTTAATGATTTTAAAGATAAAAACACTAAAATAATTTGAAAAAAATCACTTAAACAAATAAAAAATATTCCGATACCAAATGTTGGTCGGAGTTGAATAAAATGAAAGGGGGTGAATATCCCTTTAGAAATATAAAGGAGAAAATCCATGGTTAAAACATATTTATAAAATATTGATGAGATAAACTATAATATTCTTCAGTATTATATTTATTTTTTTCTTTTGAATTGAATTTTTCATGAAAAATGTTTTTTAATTAATTACATTCATATTTTTTCACTATTTTTTCCTTACCCTTTAGATAAATTTCTTATCAAGGTGCCATATTGAGTAATAGTAGCTAACCTATAGTGTAAGGGTAGTTCTCTCTTTATTCAGGGGTACTTGTGACTCATGTAAGGGTACTCATGTTGTGTAATTGCGGATAGATCCTTTCATAAGGGTGGCCTTCCTATTGTGTAAGTTTAATACCTTGCTCTATAAGGATAATACCCCTATATATAAGGTTACTTTTTTATTATTTAAGGGAAATACCCTAAAACATAATGGTACTACCTTGTTACATAGGGTTAATCCCCCAAATTCATAAAAGTACTTCTTGGTTCACATAAGGGTACTTCTGTTTGCGTATGGCTAGTATATGTCTTCATAAGGGTGCTACCTGTATTGTGTAAAGGAAACATTTCCTATTCAAGGGTATTCACCTACTTCTGTAAGGGTATTTCTGACTTCTATAAGGGTAATCCTATTCATGTAACAGTAATGCCTATCTCACGCATGGTTCAGGAAACATAAGGGTGTGCTAATTTATTTTAACAACTAAACTACTTCTTACTTCTAGGTCTTCCACATGGTGTGTGATGTTGCAGTAAATTCACTTGTTTTTTCACAACTCTTTTGATAAATAATTTATACTTTTAGTATTTAATTGTATATTTTTGTGATAATTATAGTGTTAATATTTATTTACTTTAAAATAGTAAATTATTAATTAACCTGTTATAAATGTTTAAATTAACGAGTGTTTTATTCTTTATTTATTTCATTTTTTATTTATTATTAATTTTGTTTATAAAATAATAATTTTTGTCTTTATGATTTAATATTTGTGATTAGGTTTTTTTGTTTATCTTGTTAACAATTAAATAATTCATTTTTTAGTGTTTAATTTAATTTAACTTATGTATTTTCTTTTTCAAATTTTAATTTGTGGTATTAAATCATTTTATGTTTTTCTTTATTTGTAGGGCATGTGGTCCACTGAAGATATATTTTACCAATTTTCATAAGAAATAATGGTGCACCAGAAGATAAAAATCTCTAAAACAATGAAATTATCTTACTCGTGTAACATAGAACTAGTACTGACCTGTGTGTTTACACGACGATATAGATCAATGCTTGTTTTTTTGTCTCTACTATTCTACTTTTTTTATTTTGGATTTTCAATTAAATAGTGTCATGATAAATGTTTAAATAGTGATTTTTTTAAGTATGCTGCATTATATGAAATTTACATGCATTATAGAATTTGTAGAATAATAACCACAAGTAAAAGAACATCAATAAATAGCCAAAATTTTAAATATAATAAAACATTCAAATAAAAATATTACAAAAGTAGAAACCTTACAACCAATGAAATTCCTCCATGTTTCATGGTCAGAACCTTACATCCACTCAAATTCCCCCACGAACATGCTAAATCCAGAAAAAAACAAAAAAAAATAAATTAACCTAACTGGGAAACCTTAATGAAAAATAAATAAATATGGTGTAAGAGATTCCAACAAAAGGTAAGTTCAACATGAGTGTTCTATATCAAATCTAATTAAAAACAAATTCCATGTAAATGTTAGTTCTCCTATTTTAGTTTCCACTTGATGACCCTAAAAGATTTATTTTGACTAATGGGGATTGGGCTATATGGATATCAACTACTTCCTAGACTTTTTACTCATCTCTTTCTTGATTTCCATACACCATTAACCTAGGAAACATTGGTTACATATCAGTTCAAAAAATAACTATATACTCTTAAAAATATAAATATTCATAAGAAACTAAGTTTAGGTTTGGAATGATAATGATATATTACATGTATTTATTAATAGATAACATGTATTTAGAATGATAATATTAGAAATATGGAAAAATACCAAAATACATAAATTTTAATAGGAATAATTACCTTAAAAATCTTTGTCCTAATGAAAAATGGATGAATAAATCAATTACACTATAATAGTGACCAAAAAAGCTCTAAATATCATTTTTTAATGCTTAATGAGTCACGATGGAAACATGAATAACTAAATTTGTGTATGCATGCATAATATGGAACAATATATTTATAACTAAATTTGTAAATTGAATATAATAATGGAAAAATGAAGAACTACATTTAAATAATCATAATTATAATGGGATCATAATTATTAAAATGAAATTGAAAATAAATCAAAACTAACCTTCATGTAGTGGTACACTTCACCCATTTTCATGGCATGTTTGAATAATGAAGCTCCCATTACAGAAGTAATGCTGGTTAATATATATCAAATAAAAAATGAAATAATCAAACTGTGGAAAAAATTAATAAAAATATAATTTGAGGATATTACCTTCTTTATGAATCATTAATTCAATTTTAAGTGATATGATTAGTTAATGTAAATGATGGAAAATTGATCCTTAGTAATGCATAGTAACATAAACAATTTATCAATGGATCAAACTAAAGTGGAAATCAAATGTCATGAATTTTGTAGATTAATAGATTCAAATAAAAAGGAATCATTAAGAATCATGTCACATAAAATGAGTTCAAGTGCATACAGTAAACCACATGCCAATTTGTTATTGCTCTCCAACAATAGTAAAATGATACAAAACAAATTAAACATTTCCATTAAACATTGATGTAGCATACTCTTACATTGAAAATTAATTAAATATAAATACTATAATGATAATTAGATGCTATTGCGATCATATTGAAAAAAATCACAATTTGGAAACATATTAAAATGTTAATGAAATCCTAAAAAGGATAAATGCACATAATTAAATAAAAATAAAAGTTAGTTAGGCTTACCTAAATTGTAACACATTTTTATGTGGTGGTACAAAGAAGTGCGAATCCTAAAAAAATGAATTGGTGACTAAATATTTTCTAACTGAATAATATAGATGTATTTAAGAAAATATAAATATTAAAAATTTAACAAAAGATAGGAAATAACATCAGAAGGCTTGATGAAGAACAAATAATGTATAGAGGAATGGAAGGTTTATGGATTTCTAAGGATGTAGGTTGTTCCCTTACCCATTTTAATGGCCTATTTGAATAATGAACCTCTCATTGCAGAATTAATGTTGTTTAATATATTTGAAATAAAAAATGAAATAATAAAACTGTTTAAAGCATTAATAAAATGTAGAATTCGACAATATTCCCTTTTTTGGGAATCATTAATTCAAATTTAATTACTATGATAAGTTAAAGTTAATAATGAATAATAGATCCTTAGCAATGCCTATTATCTCATCAATAGTTTTTCAATCGATAAAACTAAAGTAGAATCAAATTTCATAAATTTTGTAGATTAAAAGATTAAAATAAAAAAATAAGCATTCAAAATCATGTCACACCAAATGAGTTCAAGTGTATATAGTAAACCACATGCCAATGTGTTGCTGCTATCTAACAAAAGTAAAATGATACACACTAAATTAAACATTTCCATTAAAATTTGATGTCGCCAAATCCTACATACAAATATAATTAACTATAAATACTCTAAAGATAATTATATTCTATTGTGAGCATATTAAAAAAACATAATTTGGAAATATAGTAGAATGTTGATGAAATCCGAAAAAGGAAATAATGCACCTAATTAAATAAAACACTACTGGAAAGGCTAGATTTACCAAAGCTTTTATAACAACAGTTCAAAATAACTGTTGGTATAGATGTCCTTTACTAATGGTTTTAATAAATTGTTGGTAAAGGTGTGGTTAGGGAAGGATTTCCCAACGGTTTGAAGAAACTGTTGGTAAATACATACTTTTCCCAACGGTTTTTAATAACTGTTGGGAACTCCATGCTTTTCCCAATGGTTTTTAATAACCGTTGGTAAAGCCCCCCCCCCCCCAATTCATTAATCATAACCATCCCCCGACTACTCCCAGAAGCGCCCGATTATCAGAATCAGATTCCCCCAACTCCAAGAAGCGCCCGCCCAGGTGAACCTCTTCCATCTGATCAGCTGAAAATCCCCCATTCAGGTTATACTCCTTCAACCTCTTCTCATATTATCTAAGGATATCCTTATATTCTCAGCATTTCTCCATTTATTTCACTATTTAGAAAGATCACGTCATTTTCCCCTATTTCTAGGGATTTTGGAAAATTTTATGATTCACTACTCCCTTCACGAATTGTGTACTCAAATCACTAAATCAATGTACAGATTTTCCAATTAATGTTTTCATTACACATATACATTAATAAGGGAATGGTCTCTTTCTTGTGTTCTAATTTTAAAGATGAATAGTTCTTTTTTTAATATCAATGCTCAAAATATTATAGCTTCATGTATATGAACTCATAATAAATTGTTTGTAATATTTATTCATAGTATTTCATGAAAATAACTCCTTTCATTAAGATCATATCAAACATGAAGATCTTATTCATCCTCATTTTTGTACACTATGTGTGTTACATAACAAGTATGTATCATATTTCTATCAAAATCTTTATATATATAAAATGACACTCTGTTCACTTATCCTTTACACAATAGAACATATGGAGTATCTTCTTCAACTTTGGAAAATAGTATGTGGTCACTAATTATTATTCATAGAATAAATAAGAAGTTCTTAACCGTACAATCCAATGTTCTTTATGAATAAAATATCTAAAAATGGAACTCTTAGTGGGACCTCTCCTTCTCCCATGTAGTAATTCTTCCTTATTCATGAAACTAATTCACAGAATGTCAAATTCACAATATTAATGAATATTATCTTTCCTAATATAACCATTAATCATTCTTCCTTCAACATCATACATGAGTTATTCAATCACCTTTTTAAAACACAATGAACATTTTCCCTGATTTGGGGTTCCTCAAAATGCCTGGGAAAATCAAAAAAACACATGTATTGAATCGTGCTTCTCATATGGTTTCATGGATAAAATTTCATCTCAAAAATCATGATTGAGTGGTTTAAATATCAAGAGGACCATGGGAATATTATTCTTCACACAAATGAAGTTATTTTGATCTCTTCCTTTTATGAACACAAAGCTCATGATCCACTCTATTTCACTCCCAAAAATCATTATTAAAATGTGAGATAAAACACAATAGAACTTGAAGTTCCCTCTCCAATGAGTGGTCGTCTGGGTTCGGGTCACTAATGAGTGGAATTCTGGTTTGGGACGTCACAATTCCTAGATATCCTTTTTATAGGTGTTTCTAATCAAATCCATACCTATAACTATTGAAGGTCTGTAACACCCGAGACTTTTATGAGAAATATTTTGTTTTTATGTTATATAAATCATCAAAGGAATCTTTCACTACACACAACACTATTTTGGCTTGCTTTACACGCAACCGCGGCCTTCCTCAATAGCTTGCGTCGTACGCAATACCGAGTTTCACTAAACAACAATATGCTATTAAAATATTATTAAAACTAGTCGTTATGAACATTAATAACCACTTTTTGAAATTTTATAAATTTTATTTTTCAAAATGGACTTCATTTTTGGATTCGGAATATTGAAATTATCCTAGGGTGAAATTTTGGTATTTTTCTGAAAACTTTCAATTTTTGATGAATAGTGAAACCACTAAGTGGTAGTTAAAAAAACTGAATTTTTCATAAAACATAATTTTACCAATTCTATGAGTGGAATTTCAAAATTCCGAGAGACATGGTTGATTTCAATAAGTAAAATGTGGTTCAATGAGATGAAAATAATTTTTGGTGAATAGTAACTTTTTACTTTTAATTACCACGGTTAAAAGTAAATAGGGTAATTAAGGGTAAAAATGATATTATTATTACCCTAACACATGTCCTAATTCTATTGGATAAGTGTAATTAGACCAAAAACAACCTTAGGAATAATATATGACCATTTAGGCCCACTTGGATTAGATTAGGACATTTATTATTAATTTATTTAAAGAAGGGTTAAAATAGTTAAAATCAAAGTTTAATAACTAAATTATTTTTAATATAGGGTTATACATAAGATAAATTAGTCTATAAATATTAATTAGAAATATAAAGATATTTCCTACATAATGATATTTTATTTGTAATTTTTAGACTTTAAATAATTTAATTTATTTATGACACAATGATGATGCAGTAATTATCTTATTAATGAAATATTGACATAATTGATGTTATAAATACCCAAATAAATATAATTTGAGAATTTTTATGAATTACACTAATTTTCTAGGTTAATATGACATGTTAGTATTGATTTCATTAACTTTGTTCGAACTAATCATTCTGTTATGATTTTCACAAAAATCAATTACTAAATAGTCTAAAAATTGACATAAAATAGTTTTTAAAACAAATATTATATTAGTAATTGTTATTTTTTCCTAAAAATCTAAGGTTCAGACAAATGACTTAGATAAGGTTATATATATTAATAATAGACAACTTGGGGTTCGTTTGTCTTGTTATATTAAGCTTATTAACCTTATAGTATAAGAACACAAGAAGACACGGTAAAAGTAAACTTATTTTACTTAATGTTAAATCTAAATGATAAGGTTAAAATAGGAACCTAAACTTGTCTAAATTCTATTGTATGAGATTATTTCGACCCATACCCACCTTAGCTTTGAAATAAATCAATTTGGAGCTATTTAAAACCGAACTTGACTTTATAATAAAATAATATTTTTAGTTTTTCCAAAGTAGCCCCTCTCCTCCCTTATAAAAGGGAACCTCCTCCCCCTCTTCCTCACACCACTTTGAGCCTTCAATCTCGGCCATCCCCTGCCACATTCTTCTCTCTACTTCCCTAGAGACATTCTAGAGGTCCTGGTCTTCTTCAAAGACCAATTTTAGTACCCTAAAAGGAGGTCTCAAAGAAGCACTTCAAAGAAGAGGTAATGTCCGTTACCGATTCTTTCATCTTTATTTCTTCTTCCACTTCTTCTTCTTTAGTTGTTTCATTATGAAGTAATAACATCCGTATCACTCATATACGGATATGTTATTATAATTATGAAACAACCCTATTTCATCATCTTTCCATCCTACGGAAAATGAAATCACTGCGCGTGCGTACGTACGGAATACCGTCTCCACGCCGTGGTGTAATCTAATTTCCACCCCCACCTTACTTGGATGGGTATAATGGTGTAAATAATGAATATATATGATTATTGTGAAGATATATTGATTCTTAAATAGTATACA
The DNA here is from genome assembly GCA_963277665.1 of Viscum album. Lineage (NCBI taxonomy): Eukaryota > Viridiplantae > Streptophyta > Magnoliopsida > Santalales > Viscaceae > Viscum > Viscum album. The sequence continues at coordinate 2,060,911,744 of OY728123.1, read as the reverse complement.
TACACTCCAATACAATTCCACGATCATGGGAACGATATCATCGCTCGTGCGTACGTACGGAATACCGTCTCCACGATGTGATGTGACTCGTTCTACATGATCTTAATTGCATAATGATTATATAAATGAATTGAATGAATTAATATGATATATATTACACTAATACCATTCTATAAATGAGGTATCTATAACCTAAAAATAAGGATAATAATTTATTCGACAAAACACGCATAAGAACAAAAAGTAATAAACACCCGAATAAACAAGTAGTAATGAAATATTACTAATAAGAAGCTAAGAACATGACCATATATTATATCATAAAAATAATTATGATTCTATAATAAGTCAATAACATTATTTAAATCATTATACAGAAGGTTCGGACACTTACGAAGCAAATCGGACCTAAGGTAAGGGAAATATCACAATCTCATTTTTATCTGAGATTGTTTATACTTTGAAATTTACTAGGGTGTATTTTATCATCCACATCCATGTTTCCTCAATATTTAATATTATTTCCATCCACCTAAAATTTTTTAAATCCAATTTTACCCTTCTCTGAGTTTTTAGTAAAAGATATGAAAGGAATCTTTTGTCGTTTTTCGTACGAGGTACTTTTTGACTTTTCTGACAAAAGTACGAGAAGAATGTTTTTTTAACTAATACGGCATGAATGTATTTTTAAAAAATTATTTCCAAGAAGCTTCCTTTACAAGTTTTCAAGTTTATTTTTAATCAACTTCTTTTAGTTTAGAATTGTATGACATATTAAGAAAGGAAAAGTGTTTTTGAAGTAGAAAAGATATTTTCCTCAAGAATGGAGTTCAAGTGTTTTATCAAAATTATTTTCCATCTAAGATAATAAAGGGTTATGTTTTTATCCCTATTATTACATTTATTTGATTATGTTGTGATGGAATTATTTTTATGAATTCCTTTATCTTATATGAATTGTTTTATGATGTCATGATATTTAAGATTCCCATTTTTATTACATGGGTTTTGCTATGATGTATGGTTTATGATTTTGTGGCACACATAAGAATTGTATCATTATGAGATGGGTGGGGCCTATATCTCCCTCCAATTCATTGGGTAAAGAATTTATATCTCATGAGATAGACATGGCTGGAACGGTAGGTTAAACTGGTTCAGTGAAACAGGACTGAAACGAGGAGTGAACTCGGTTCAGAAATGGACTTTGTACACTAAGATAGTCTTGGCAATGAGTCTTGACTAATAAGAAATGATTCTCTATGATTATATGTGTATGCCACAAAGTTTCATGTTTTAAGTTATGATTATTGGGATTACATTTCACTACTATGATTTATCCCATGTTATGAAATTATGATTTTTTTTGCAGGTTAAGATTTCCAAAAGTTATGTTCTTATGTATATGATGTGATTGATATTTCTTTTGTTTACCCATACTGAGAATTTGAGCTCACCCTTTTGTATGTTTTCTTTCCCCAGGTCAGGAAGAAGGTTATTAAGTAATATATGTCAAAAGGGACTATAGATATGATGAAATAAATGGGAGACGGTGTAGACGCTTTATGAACTAGTTGTTTATGTTTCTCAGTTTCTAAAGACACTATACCTATACGGTCCTTTCCTGGTTTTGTTATATGTTGTAATAAGTGTGCTTCAATTTTGAAGTAATAACAATGTTTGTAATGTACGGGTCGTTATAAGGTCCCTCTCCAAAATCAATTGGGACACGATTCAATGAATACACCCTTCCAACCTATGATCTATAGCCCCAAACCTAGGATTCTTTAATCCATGGTTAAGGTGAAACTTGATGAGGCCATAACTACTTTTGATGTGATCTTCATCCTACTCCTCATCCCGATCTCCCTGAAGAAGTTAAAGTATAAAACTCATGTACTCCCAACAAGACCCTTAATGATTATGTAATCCTTGACCCACTTCCAATATCTTACTAGGAAATCCTTGAATATAGGCATTATAAATTCTGTATATTATTTTCTTATATACAATGTATTTTGATGTGTTTCTTAATATGATTCTCATATAGAGTAATGTTTCAACTATTATTTTATATAAAGTAAACAATTTTCATTTACCTAAATATTTTTTTGATTTAACTTCAATATTATTGAATTTCTTTGAAATGACTTATTGCAATTTTTTTACAGAATGGATAGAAGTTGGATGTATGAAACTGATCAGATTTCAACCGATTTTCAAACTAATTTGAAAAAAAAATTAGATTTTTCATTTGACAAGGCTTCATATAATGGTCTCATACACTTCCAATGTTCTAATTATGTTGGAAGACCTTGGTTGAGTTGTAAAGCAGTTAACTATCATATAACCAAATATGGTTTCCAAACAAACTATTATATGTGGTATCATAATAGAGAGAAAATGGAATCTCAAAATGTTGATGATCCAAATGATAGGACTGAATTGGAGAGTTTGATATATGATCAGTTTCCATTTATTCGGCATCATGAGAAGGAAAGGATGTCTAGCCAACAAGATTTCGATACAAGCACACATGATGCGTCCAATGAAAACGATGATGTTGATAGGGTGAAAAAATTGAATGATGCTGTGACGAATCCAGTATATCAGCAATGTGGTAAAATGAAAACGTTGGATTTTTTAATCCGATTATTTCTTGGGAAAACTATGTATGGGATTTCAAATACTGCAATCATTTACATTCTTACCTTCTTGAATGACTTACTTCCAGATGAAGCAAATATTCCCTCAAACCACTATATGTCATGGAAGTTAGTTGATGAACTTGGATTCTCAAAAAAAATCATGTTTGCCCGAATTATTGTAGGTTATTTTGGGAGGAAACTGCTGAAAGAAATGATTGTATAAAATGTGGAACCTTTCGATGGAAGCCAAAAGATGATGGAACACCATCTCGTGTGCCACAAAAAGTAATGTGGCACTTTCCATGGTCTTCAAATTACACAACCTTTTCATGTCTGATGAAATATCAGTAAAAATGTAATGGCATGACACTGAGAGATAAAAGAATAATGAAGAGTTGGTTTACCCTACAGATGTATTTTCAAGGTAGAGATTTGATGCTCGATATCCTGAATTTGCAGCTGGTGTACGTAATGTGAGAATGGGTCTTTCATGTGATGGTTTTAATCCATTTGGGCATAGGCTTACTTCTTACAGTACATGGCCGGTTTTCATAAACATTTATAACCTTCCCACATGGTTGTGTATGAAAAAGCCTTACACTTTCTTGAGTATACTGATATCTGGCCCTTCTGATCCCATCAATGATATAGATGTATACATGAAACCTTTAATAAAAGAGTTGAAACTTCTTTGGGATGTTGGCGTGCCCACATATGATGCATGTTTGAAAGAAATATTTTAGATGCGTGCTGCGCTTATGTGGACGATCAATGATTTTATTTCTTATGAAATGATGTCTGGATGGACCACAAAAGGAAAATTGTCATATCCTGTTTGTATGAAGAATACTTGATCGAGAAGACAGAAATATTGTCATAGTTTTATTTTTATGGGACATCGATGATTCTTGCTAATGAACCATTAAATATAGAAACAATCATCAAAGATTTGACAATACCGTGGAGACTGATGATCCACCTCAGCGTATGTCTGGAACTGATGTGCTTAATGAATTAAAAGATTTCAGTTATTCATTTAGGAAGGGTGTAATGAAATATAGAAAGAGGAAAAAGAATCTAATGATACCAGTTATAATTGGAATAAGAAGAGTATATTCTTTGAGTTGTCGTATTGGTCAACCAACTTGTTACGTCATTTCTTAGACGTAATGCACATTGAAAAGAATATATGTGAAATGTTGCTTTCAATTCTTCTAAATGTCAAGGGGATGACAAAAGATGATTTATGATCTCAGCGTGACTCAGTAGATTGGGGGATCATACCAAAATTGCATCATGTCTATATCAGTGAAAATAAATGGCATGTTCCATGTGCTTATTATCTGATGACACCTACTGAAAAAAATCAATTTATGGAAGTGCTAGAGACTATTAATGTTCCTAATGGATATTCAAGCAATATATCAAAACAGGTCAACAGAAAGGAGTTGAAGCTAAAATCTTTGAAGACTCGTTATTATCACATCCTTTTGCAAGAGTTAATTCCAATAGCAATCCGTCATCTCTTGTCTAATAATATAAGAGTCTCAGTTATTTGGTTGTGCTATTTGTTTAGAGATCTTTGTGCTAAAAAGTTGTCCAAGTTCTTCTTGCAAAAACTTTTGGCAGAGACACCATTAATTTTGTGTGAGTTAGAGAAAATATTCCCTCCATTATTTTTTACATTCATGTTGCATCTAACTTCCCATATTTCGACCGAAATACTTCTTGGAGGATCCGTTGCTTTCCGTTGGATGTATCCAACTGAAAGAAACATGTACACATTGAAATAAAATGTTTGGAATAAAAATTATCCCGAAGCTTCTATTGTGAACGGTTACTTGGCCCCAGAATGTATGGATTTCTGATTAATGTATTTGTATGATCTTACTACGGGAATAAATAGACCAATGAGAAATGAATAAAAATAGTATGAGCAAATTGAACCCAGTTTTTCATCACTTCCCCAGACAGGAGGAATTCTAGAATCATATACATTGATGACATTAAGCCTTGAAGAGTGAGAGATGGAAAATTGCACAGTGTTGCTCAATTGTGATTTGTTCGATGAGTATATCAAGTAAGTAAATTGTATGTGTATCTCTTATTTTATCTCTTGTAATTTTAAATATTTGTTAAAATATTATTAATTTTATCTACAGGGAACATAAATAATTGATATATAGAAATCATCGTTCTTTATCTTTGAGAAGGAATGACACTTTGCATAGAAAAGGGTTTTCTTCTTGGTTGAAATTGAAGGTAAAAATATTTCTGTAATAACTAAATAAGAATAATATTTAATTAATTTTACTATTTTTTTATATTTCAGGTATCGAGTTTGCCTGCAGAATCTATTTCTGAGGAAATAAGAGCTTTGGATTTTGGTTCTAATATCATGGTTCATGCTTGTAAATCACTTGTGATCAATGGATACAAATTTATTATCACTAAACGAGAAAGGAACATGAGAACACAGCATGATGGTGTTATGTTAACTACCACAACATACAGTTATGCCAGTTCATCAGATAATAGACCTCGTTCTAAAAATGTATCTTATTATGGAGTCATAGAGAAAATAGTAATTTTGGATTATTACTCGCATGGTCGAGTCACGATGATGAAATTTCAATGGTTTGATTCAATGACAAGGCAAGACACCTTTATTGATGATTGTGGATTTCGAGTTATTTACATGACTCACACTCTTTCCACTGATGAACCATATGTATTGGCATCAATAGTGAAACATGTTTTTTATATCAAAGATCACCGTCATCCTAAATTCTGTGTAATTATTAAAGTAAATCCCATACATGTTTTTGATGATGGTGATGATGAAGTTGACACTATCCCTACTGCAATTGGAAGCAATCCGTTTTTTACTTATGATGAATCCAATATCTCAATTTTCAGAGTTGATTATGAACCCGAATTTACGGTGGGAAATATATAGAATCATAAAGTTTTGTTCTCACCTACATGTTCCACAAACATCATTTAGAGTGTGTATCCAAGTACTTACCTTAAAACCACCCTAAATCTTCTTTTTCTTTATGTTTTTTTTATCAGAATGGTTTTTCAATATTTTGTTTTTTAGGTTACACATTAGTTATTTGTTTCTAATTACTTCCATTATTGTTTTCATTGCAGGAAATGACACCCATTGAAGAGATGCAGAGAAAAAAGATGACATAAAATAATCATCGCATGACACAGATGGGCATTCCTCCACTCATCCCTATTGTGAGTATTTTATTTCAAATATATATATTTCAATAACTTATAATATCATGTGTTTACTTTTATGTTAAACTTTTTTTCAGGATCCACCCCCTAGATGAGAGATATCCAACGAGGAGCCTGATATTTCTCCCAACATAGAGGCTGGTGGTAGGAGGGTGGGGGTGTCCGAGTTAGACGATCATCTGGTGGTCCTGGTACTGAGGTCGGTGGTACGAGGTCTCGTGGTGCGAGAGTTAGATGATCCATTGGTCATACATGATTGGACTATGCCCCTACTACAGATGTATCTTTTACACCCCATTTTTTATCATGGTGTGTCTTTTGGGATACACGGGATATTTAGGCCTCCGATGTTTACACTACCAGTTGGCTAGATGTCTGTGCCATTATCTTTTGCTTCTAGTTCATTATCTCCATGATATTATATTCGACCTTCTTCAACTCCTGCTCTGACACAATATGTGGCTGAGGAGCGTACACTAAGGGACACTCCATCTGTACAGGATATTCCTTCAACTTATACACATCCAGTGACACCCATTGATCCGACTACCACAGGTATATTTATATAACTCTAATAAATTTTTATACCAAAATTTATTTTTATTAAAACTTTTACTAATATTTTTTTCTTTAATAACAGATTCATCTACTGATAGGAGGAAAGTTAGGGGGCGTACTCGCTTGTGTGTGGTATGGAACCTCCAGAAACAGTTTATGGTTGAATACAATGATGATGGATAGATGATTGATAAACCTGTGCAAGAATGTCGGGGGGTTTTGGTGATGCTAGACCAATACTCCGACATCATTTCGGTCAGCCCTCTCTCTTAGAGACATCTGCCACATGAAGTCAAGGATAATGCTTGGGCACAAATATGGGTAAAAAATATATTGGATTTAATGTAGTATTTTTTGTATTTATATGAATTAATCTATTGGGTGTCAGCATCGGTTTAACTTCCCTGATGGCGAGGGTGCACGACCAGCATGTTTAAAGGAGCTATGAGAGCTTTGGAGAGCTTATAAGTATGATTTGTATGTTGTCTGGTGTGATAGAGCAGGTACGGAGTTGGAGACAGTACCTATCGTGGATGACTGCCCGATAGAGCAATATCTCCAAATTATTACCCATTGGGTGACTTCCAAATTTAAGGTATTAATCTCATTTGAGGTATTTAAATGACAGTTTTTATATTTTTCATTAATATTATCTTATTAATTATTAATCATTATTTAGGAATCTTCTGGAAAAAACAAAAAAAACAATGATTCAAAGCAATACCTCCACACTTTGGGGCGCACTACTATGTCAGATCATGAGAGGTAGCTGGTACAATATAGTTGTTTATAATTTTTCTTTAGGACTTGCCCTTTTTATTGTTTCCTACTTAAATTATGGGATTTATTGAATATTGAATATATGATTATACTTGAACTTTATATTTTTTCAATTTCATTTGTAGAATCACAAATTTAATATTGAAGGACATCTCCCTTGAGAAAACTTTTTTTGCTTGAGTAGAAGGAAAAAAGATGGAACTGCGGTTAATGAACTGATACAAGAAAAGATTGCAAGTTTTAATTTGTTTATTTCAAAGTTTAATATCTATTTTGAAATTTAATAATCTATTAATATTTTTAACAGGCTAATTTAGAGGCCCTTGATGCCCAGGAGCCTGAAAATTTTGGGCCACATGATTATTTATATCAGGTTTTGGGAGATGAGCACTCTAGTCGAGTACGCTGCCAACCTGGTAAGAATATAGTATCGATGAGGTATTGGTCCTCTCCAGGTATCCATTCTAGTCCCACCGAGTTGGAACAGGTTAAGGAGCATGCAAGATAGTCTGATAAAGGGTCATAGAGTTGGAATAATAGGTCCAAATATGGAATCCTAATGATGTTATATTGGTTTATGGGGCTTCTGGGGCTTGTTCGGAGCTCGGAACCCCGTTCGGCGTAGAAAAACGTTATGCCACACGGTTAGTAAAAAAATTAAGTCCATCCCACAAGGTATATACCAACCATATAGGGCTATATATTATAATCATTGCGCATTATTTTTCCTAACCATGCACCAGGGGATGCACATCATGCACAATTTCTATAGTTTTAGTATAAGATATTATCACTGTTGTTGCATGATTTGCCTAATTGGTATACGAAAAACTGACCAAACCAATTCTTATTGTGTTGATACTTTAGGAAAAGGATCCATTAGTCATATGTGATGTGTACGAGTCAACCTCGCCTCAATCCGAGGCATGTTGTGGCCGGTATCACTCAAAGTGTATCTCTTTTGTTTAAAATGGACACCCTTTTAAGTAAAAACAACTGGCATATGGAAAACTGACCCAAGGTTTTTGGATTGTGTTGATACTTTAGGAAAAATATCCATGGGTCATATGTGTTATGTAAGACTCAACCCCACCTCAATCTGAGGCACAGTGTGGCCGGTACCACTCAAAGTGTCTCTCTTTTATTTGAAATGGACAACATTTTAAGTGAAAACAACAACTGACATACGGAAAACGGACCAAATGTATTAGGATTATTTTGATACTTTATAACAACGATCCATGGGACATTTTTTATGTGTAGGATTCAACCCCGCATCAATATGAGGCATGGTTTGGCTGGTACCACTCAAAGTGTAACACCATTATTTGAAATGATCAACATTTTAAGTAAAAACAACAACTGGCATACGTAAACCCAACCAAACGCATTAATATTGTGTTGATGCTTTAGGAAAACGATACATGGGACATTTGTGATTTGTATGAGTCAACCTCGCATCAATCTAAGGCATGGTGTGGCCGGTAACACTCTAAGTGTATCTCTTTTGTTTAAAATGGACAATGTTTTAAGTAAAAACAACTGGCATGTGGAAAACCAACCAAACGTATTCGGATTGTGTTGATACTTTAGTACAATGATACATGGGACATTTTTTATGTTTGGATGTCAACTCTACATCAATCCAAGGCACATTGTGGCCGGTACAACTCTAAATTTCTCCCTTTTGTTTAAAATGGACATCATTTTAAGTGAAAACAACAACTGGCATACAGATAACCAAACAAACGGATTCGGATTGTGTTGATACTTTAGGAAAATGATCCATGGGACATTTTTGACGTGTAAGAGTTAAACCTATATCAATCCGAGGCACGGTGTGGCTGGTACCACTCAAAGTGTCTCTCTTTTGTTTGAAATGGACATCATTTTAAGTGAAAACAACAACTGGCGTACAGAAAACGGACCAAACACATTCGGATTGTGTTAATACTCTTGGAAAACGATACATGAGTCATATGTGATGTGTACAAGTCAACCTCGCCTCAATCTGAGGTACAGTGTGGCCGGTATCACTCAAAGTGTCTCTCTTTTGTTTAAAATGGACACTGTTTTAAGTAAAAACAACTGGCATACAGAAACCAAATGTATTCATATTGCATTGATACTTTATTAAAATGATCCATTGGTCATATTTGATGTGTAAGACTCAACCTAGAATCAATTCGAGGCACGGTGTGGCCAGTACCACTCAAAGTGTCTCACTTTTATTTGAAATGGACAACATTTTAAGTGAAAACAACAGCTGGCATACAGAAAACCAACCAAACGCATTCATATTGTGTTGATACTTTAGGAAAATGATCCATGGGACATTTTTGACGTGTAAGAGTTAACCCCTCATCAATATGAGGCACTGTGTGGTCGGTACCACTCTAAATGTCTCTCTTTTGTTTAAAATGGACATCATTTTAAGTGAAAAAACAACTAGCATACGAAAAATAGACCAAACGTATTTGGATTCTATTTATAATTTAGGAAAACGATACATGAGTCATTTGTGATGTGTACAAGTCAACCCCACCTCAATCTATGGCACAGTGTGGCCGGTACCACTCAAAGTGTCTCACCTTTATTTGAAATGATCAACATTTTGAATGAAAACAACAACTGGCATACGGAAAACCGACCAAACGCATTTGGATTGTGTTGATACATTAGGAAAACAATATATTAGTCATTTGTGACATCTACGATTCATACCCACCTCAATCCAAGGCACGGTGTGGCCGGTAGCACTCTATGTGTCTCTCTTTTGTTTATAATGGACACTGTTTTAAGTAAAAACAACTGACATACGGAAAACCGACCAAACATTTTCAGATTGTGTCGATACTTTAGCACAAAAATCCATGGGTCATTTATGATGTGTATGAGTCAACCGAGCCTCAATATGAGGCCTGGTGTGGCTGATACCACTCAAAGTGTCTCACTTTTATTTGAAATGGACAACATTTTAAGTGAAAACAACGTCTGGCATACGAAAAACCAACCAAATGCATTCAGATTGAATTGATACTTTAGGAAAATGATCCATGGGTCATATGTGATGTGTACGAGTCAACCCCGCCTCAATTCGTGGCACGGTGCGGCCGGTATCACTCTAACTGTATCTCTTTTGTTTAAAATGAACATCATTTTAAGTGAAAACAAGTGGCATACAGAAAACTGACCAAACATATTAGGATTGTGTTGATACTTTAGCACAAAGATCCATGGTCCTGCCTCACGCAATCCACTTCTCATGTGAGGAACTCATACCCCTATTCTAAAACACATGACATTTAATACTCCAAGGACAACTATATTCCCTAAGTCACACAAGCTCATTGATACACACCCATTATCATCATCACTAAGTTCAAAGACACCCGCCCCAAACCATGACATTATATTTTTTTTGGTTGAATTCATTTATTCATTTCCATATTTTGGGTTATTATCTTCTAATTTCTGAATTCAATCGTGTATGTGTAGTAAAAAATGAAATTTTGTATGTATTCTTAATTTTGTATCACATATAATTACATATTCAGTTTTTAATGTATTGTATTTATAATTGATTATTAAATTATGTATCCTTCTAATTATCAGTTTTTAATTATGTATCCTTATTATGTATTGCATTGTATGTATTCTGTATAATTCACACAGCAGCACACAGAGCAAGCTGTTGTATGAATTGTACGGCAAAGCCTATACCAATAGTTTTAAACTGTTGGTATAAGTTTTGTATGTATTTTTTTAACAGTTCTGAACTGTTGGTAAAAACCTTTACCAACGGTTTAAACCATTGGTATAGGGGTGAATGGAAGACTAAAAAAGATATGCCAACGGTTTTGAAACTGTTGGCATATGTGTTGTATAAGAACTCTATACCAACGGTTGACATAAACCGTTGGTATAGAGTAGATTTCTTCACATATACCAACGGTTTATCTCAAACCGTTGGTATATGTCTATTGTCACGACATACATGGCTACGGTTTCTAACACCGTTGGTATAATTTATACCAACGGTTCTCCACCCTATACCAACAGTTTTCAACCGTTGGTATACCTTAAATTTCCAGTAATGAAATTAAAAGTGTATTAGGATTACCTAAATAGAAACACATTTTATGTGGTGGAATAAAGAAGTTTGAATCCTGAAAAAATGAATAGGAGAACAAATATTGTCTAACCGAATGAAATATATGTACTTTTTTTTGACAAAAAAAGACGGATCCATTAATGATGGAGATCAGCAGAAATACAGTCGCATAACCACGATGGAAAATGATTAAACCAGATAAAATCCTCGTAAGGAGGGTCAACGGCTGCCATCTTGTGAGCGGATTCATTCGCTTCCCTTTTAATAAATGAGAAATTACAGGATGTGAAGCCTTGTCTCAGATAGTGAATACACCGAGTAATGGAGCCAAAAGGTTGAAGCCCACCGTCAGTGAGATTGATGGCATTGATTACGGTGAGACAATCAGATTCGATGTGAATGGAATCCCAACCGCGGTCTTTTGCGAAGTTTAACCCAGCAAGGATGGCGGCAGCCTCCGCGACTGAGGACTCCCAAAGTGCGTAGCGTGCTTCGTATTTGGCTGCGATAAGATTTCCCTGGTTGTCTCGGGCCAGCAAACCTAGTCCAACTGGGCCATCCTTAGGGAGAGAGCCTATGACAACCCTGCTTTTTAATACAACTTAAGCATGCTTTATTACATAAAACTTCACTTGATACAACAAAGAAGATCGAGAGGTTTAGTGTCTTTGGGGATTAGGATCATTACATAAAAACATTAAACATGAATTACAACATCTTTATTGAAAACTTCCTTTACATGACCACTACATTCCTTCGTACTTAGCATTGCATGGGATAACCTGAGGACATGCATAAGAAAAGGGTGAGCTATAAAGCCCAGTAAGGGAGTACACAATTAATAATATGAGGAGTAAAATACATGTTAGGCAATAGGCATATCAATAGTGCATAAGAGAAACATGAACATAAAGGCATGATAAAGCATGATAATCATAACATGGAAATGTGGCAACAACACTTAACATTGAATTAGCATGAGCCAAGGCTCATTGCACATGGAGCATGAGTAAACCCTCATTGCACTTGAAGCACGAGTAAACCCTCATTGCACTTGAATTAGCATGAGTCAACACTCATTGCACATGATGTATCATGATACTATACTTTACCCAATGCATTGGAGCACTATAAAGGGCGCACCCTTCTTAAACATTTCATTTCATGCATAAGTGTGCCACATGGATCATAAAACATGGATTCATAAAACATAATCATTTCTTCCACGATAAAGGAATGTGGAATTAATACATGAAACTTTATAATCAATATGTAAATGTGCATAAAGGTGAATAACCTTGATGGATAAATGGGCATGGTATTCACTACACAAAGACATTGGCTTAGAAAATCGGTGCGATTTCGGCAGCGTAACGGCGTGACATAAGAATTCATAAAAAAGGTTGATGAGAGAGAAATGGGTTCCTCATCATATTTACATGTAATGGACAGTAAGGAGATCATATATATACATTTCCCAACAATATAAATGGAATTTAGATTCATGATACAAAAGTATTTCTTGAATGTAAAAGAAGAGAGAGAAGTTCCTTTCGGAATTTCGGCATAGTAACGGGTGTACATGGGAGGCATTTAATGAGAGAGAAAGGGTTCTACCATCATTCAAACAATAAGAGGGAAATATGTGGGAGGTGTGAAACCATACCCCAACATTCATAATTGAAATAAAAAGGGCAATACAACTTAAAGAAAATTGACAAAAAAAATGAGAAAGGAAGAAAACCCCTTACTTGGAAGTGTGCTTCCAAAGGCTAGAGAGAGGCTTGTGAGAGGATTCTTGGGAGCTTGGGGAACATTGGGAGGATTATAGAGAGAGTAGGGAAGATGTTGGACTAACTTCAAGGGCTTTGAGTGAGGAGGAAGTGGGATCTTGGGTGGGTTTATATAGGAAAGGTGAGAGAATTCTTTATTATTTAGGTTTGGGACCCCTTATATTAAAATAATCCAAACCACAAACCATCCCATGGTATTTGCCCATGGTTTCTGGAAAAGGAAAGAGGAAAACAATATTTTACAAGTCCAAGGTCCTAACGTATTAAAAAATTAGGGTTGCTTATCTGGAGGTGAGTCACACTCCCATGGAAATTAATTTAAAAAGGCAAAGTGTTGAATAAGTATTGAGGGCTCCATTAATGCTTTGAAAAGTGAGTCAAACAAACCCAAAACCTCATTATTTTAATGATAAAACATATATTGGCCGAACATAAGGATTATGGTATTTTATTACATCACCATTGGGTCATTATGATGTCATAAAACACATTATATATTTAAATGGTATTTAATTTTTACCCAAAAATTTGACTATCTCAGAAAATTATGAAAAATTCACTGTTGGATAATTTCAACGTCCTGATTCCAAAAATAATATTTATTTTATCTAAATAATTTTCTAAATATGTGAATTTTCATTTTTAAAATAAAAACCGACATTTATAAAAAAATTCACGGGTTTTGACAGAAATGGCTTTCAAACCTTAATAAAAATTTTAATTGCATTCATAAAATTATAAGATCATTTATATTTAATAAAAATTAATGTAATATTAATAATAATATTTTATTAAAATATTATTTAATTCAAAAATCCTTTAATTTAATAAAATATAATTCTTAATTAAATAATAACTAAAAACACCATTTGTACTTTAAAAACTAATTACAATGTATCAAAAATGACTAGAAATTATATTCATTATTATATACAAAAGTAATGTGCATGAACATGATACTACTTATTTGTTACATAACCCCTTAAAATAGCCGCATAAGACCTAAGGGTAAGGTGTGCGATGGTAACAGACTCTTGGGGCGGCTCGGATAACATCGCTCGAGTGGTAATTTCAATCAACTTCCACTTTTCCCGTAGACGATCACGTTCGAGCTTGACTTGATGAAGCTCAGCTTGGGCTTGGTCAAGGGCAAAGCCCAAAGACGCCACCTCTTTTCCGAGCTCTGACAAATGGGCTTCGTAAGGGGCAATTCTACTGGATGAGGCCATCGCTTCCTTTGTCTGAGTAGAAATGGGTTCGTTAAAGCCTTATATTTATACTACTTAGATGATCACTGTTAAACGGCTATAAAAGTAACGGTCACAAATCATAACGTAAAACTAAAGAAGTTGACATCTTATAAAAACATTTTTCATAAAGAAACATTTAACTGGATCAAGAGGGATTTTCCATTAATGAAACTTTGGGTCGTTACAATATTCCCCCCTTAAGAAATTTCGCCCTCGAAATTTTCCTTTCCCCACACTAAAACAAATGTGGGTAACTCAGCTTCATCATATCCTCCGACTCCCAAGTTGCTTCTTCAAACTTGTGGTTTCTCCACAACACCTTGACGAGGGGCATTGTCTTATTTCTTAGAACTTTTTCTCTACGATCTAAGATCTTCACTGGTTGCTCCTCATAAGAAAGATCATCTTCCAATTGTACCACCTCGGAAGAGAGTACATGTGAAGGGTCCGGTATGTACTTCCTTAAGAGGGATACATGAAAGACATCATGCACCTTGGCCATAGTCGGTGGAAGTGCTAGTCGATAGGCCACAACCCCAACACGATCAAGAATCTCGAATGGGCCGATGTACCTTGGACTTAACTTCCCTTTCTTTCCAAACCTCATGACCTTCTTCCACGGAGATATGCGTAAAAACACCATGTCTCTGACTTTAAACTCAAGGTCTTGTCGACGATTATCTGCATAACTCTTCTATCGAATTTGGGCTGCCTTGATATGCTGCTGAATTGTTTTCACCTTCTCCACCATTTCTTCGACCATTTCTGGTCCAAGCAGCTTACGTTCACTGACCTCATCCCAACATGCCGGTGTTCTACACCTTTTCCCATACAGGGCTTCATATGGTGCCATTTGGATGCTCGAGTGGAAACTATTATTATAAGAGAAATCAACTAGAGGAAGATGTTGATCCCATCCTCCTTTAAAGTCCATTGAGCACGCTCTCAACATATCCTCAAGTGTTTGGATAGTCCGCTCGGATTGGCCATCAGTTTGAGGATGATAGGCCGTACTGAAGTTCAGTTCAGTATTCAGAGCATGTTGAAGACTCTTCCAAAACTTGGAGGTAAATCTTGGATCTCGGTCAGACACAATAGATAGTGGTACTCCATGCAACCGTACCATATCCCTGATATATATCTGTGCCAGTTGATCCAAAGAGAAATTCTCTCGAATAGAAATGAAGTGTGCAGTCTTTGTAAGATGATCCACAACAACCCAGATTGCATTGTTTCCTTTGGATGTCCTTGGAAGTCCGGTGACAAAGTCCATGGTGATGTTCTCCCATTTCCATTATGGTATGGGCAATGGTTGCATCATCTCCTTAGACTTCTGCATCTCTGCCTTCACTTGCTGACACACCAGGCACTTTGATGTATATTCAGCGATCTCCTTCTTCATATTATCCCACCAAAAGTTTTCTCGGAGATCTCGATACATCTTTGTGCTCCCTGGGTGAATAGAGAAATTTGAACTATGTGCATCATCCAAAAGTTCCTTCTTCAGCTCCGGACTTGATGGAACACATAGTCTTTTCCCAAACCGCACAATTCCTTCTTCATTAACATTAAACTCTGAGGATTTTCCCTTTTTGATAGCTTCCACTTTTTCTTGGATTCTCGCATCATCCTTTTGAGCATCCTTTAACCTTTCCAAAAGAGATGGTTGAGCAATCATTTGTGAAAGGATTGATGATGTTCCCTTCTTTATGATTCCCACGTCCATCTTCATCAAGTCTAAGAAGATTGGATCCTTCTCAATTCTCATCATTGATAGAATCGCTGGATCCTTTCTACTTAGGGCATCTGCCACCTTGTTCGCCTTCCCAGGGTGGTAATGTATTGAACAGTCATAATCCTTGATGAGCTCTATCCATCTTCTCTGGCACATATTAAGCTCTTTCTGTGTGAATATATATTTAAGACTCTTGTGGTCAGTATATATCTCACATTTCCCTCCATAGAGATAATGCCGCCAGATTTTCAAGGCAAAGATCACCGCCGCCAACTCCAGATCATGCGTTGGATAGTTTCGCTCATGGATTTTCAACTGCCTTGAGGCATAGGCTATCACTTTATCATTCTGCATCAGCACACATCCTAATCCCTTCTTCGAAGCATCACTGAATACCACAAAAAGCTCCCCACTTGTGGGTAAAGTGAGCACGGGTGCAGTAATAAGCCTCCTTTTCAACTCCTTGAAGCTTTCTTCGTATTCATCACTCCAAGAAAACTTTACTCCATTTCGAGTTAGCTTGGTAAGAGGGTTGGACAACCGTGAGAAATTTCTCACAAATCGTCAATAATATCCAGCTAACCCCAAGAAGCTACGGATATCAGTTACCGATGTTGGCCTCGGCCATCCCTCAATTGCATCTGTTTTGGAGGGGTCCACAGATATCCCATTGCTTGTGATGATATGGCCCAAGAATGAGACTTCCTTCAACCAAAACTCACACTTGCTGTACTTTTCATAGAGCTTCTCCTTGCGCAAAGTCTCTAGTACAGTTTTTAAATGCTTCTCATGGTCCTCCTTGGTTTTGGAGTATATTAGAATACCATCTATAAAGACTACCACAAATTTGTCTAGGTAATCTCTAAAGACTCTATTCATCAAGTCCATGAATATTTTTGGAGCATTGGTGAGTCCGAAAGGCATTACTATGAATTCATAGTGCTCGTACCTTGTACGAAAAGCAGTCTTGGGGATATCTTCCTTCTTCACCCTTACTTGATAATATCCCGACCGCAAGTCGACCTTGGAGAAGTATTGTGCTCCACGCAGCTGATCAAACAAGTCATCGATTATTGGGAGGGGATACTTGTTCTTTATCGTGATTTTGTTAAGTTCACAATAATCGATGCAAAGCCGCATTGACCCATCCTTCTTCTTGACGAAGAGGACTGGTGCACCCCATAGTGATGCACTTGGGCGTATAAACCCTTTATCCAGATTCTCCTATAGTTGTTTCTTCAGCTCTTCAAGCTCAACAACAGACATTCTATATGGAGTCTTGGATATTGGTAGCGCCCCAGGTATAAGTTCAATTGAGAACTCAACATCTCTTCTTGGAGGAAGACCAGGAAGTTCCTCGGGAAATACTTCAGCGAATTCCCTCACAATAGGCATTTCTTCAAGGGTGGTTTCTTCCTTGGACTCAATCATCTGAGCCAGATATTCATGCTCATAAGGCAGTAATATCCATGCTTGAGATGATGGAGCTAAAGGAGATTCATCTTCCTCCTGACACTTGTAAAGAATCGGGGGTCGATTCTCCATATGGAGTGTGATTTCCCTCTCCCGACAATTTATGTTGGCTCTATATAAGGAAAGCCAATCCAAGCCAAGAATTGCATCAAATTCCACCAAAGGGAGTATGACGAGGTTCGCTGGGAAATTCAATCCACATATTATAACAGGGGAGGACTTATATTCATGAGATGCAATGATTGCCCCATTTTCCGTACTCACCGACATCTTTACTTCCATGATTTGTGGTGGTGCAGGGATTGTTCTACTAAACTTTTGAGATATAAAATAATGCGTAGAACCTGAATCAAAAAGTACGTTCACTATTCTTGAATGAATAACTCGCGTACCTGTCACCACTTTGTTGTCGGGGTTCACTTCGGCAGAAGTGATGGCAAAAGTTCTTCCTTGCTGTCTTGGAGGTTGTTGGTTGCCTCCGATAACCCTTGTATTAGGGCACTGATTCGCAAAATGACCCGGTTATTTGCATTTGAAGCATTGAACAACGCGTTGAGGTTTGAACGGAGCGTTCCTCTCCTCTGTCGCAGCCGCGGGTCCTTCTTGCTGACAGTTAACAGCTAGGTGCCCTTCTCTTCCACACTTGAAGCATTTTCTTGTCCCCCTAAGGCAATTTCCAGGGTGCTTCTTTCCACACTTTTGGCAAGTGGGGTGCTAGAATTTCTTAGCGCCATTGGATTTATCTGTCGGACCACCAGCATTGAAGTCCACCTTACGCTTCTTGTCCCCATGATACCCCTGTGATTCTCCGATCTCCATTTCAACCTTGAGGGCACATCGGACAATTTCCTCATAGCTGTCGAAGTCACGGATCGCTAATGCTTTCCGCAAGCTAGGCTTCAGCCCACCAAAGAAGCGGTCAACCTTGCATTCGGGGGTAACGACAAAGCCGGAAGCGTATCGTGCAAGCCTTGTGAAGTTTGCCTCGTACGCTCCCACAGATTCTTCATCTTTCTGCTTGAGGGAAAGGAAGTCCCTTTCCATCTTAAGACGGAGGGTGCGCGGAAAATATTTATCGAAAAACATATTCCGGAATTCCTTCCATTCCAAAGCCTCGATCTCCTCCTCAGGCTTTGTATTTTTGATCAACGTCCACCATTGATCAGCTTCACCCTCCATACGATAAGCCTCCAGGAGAACCTTCTCTTTTTCAGAGCATTGGAGGATGGAGAATATCTTTTCAATGGAGTTGATCCATTGTTCAGCGATCATGGGATCAGATGATCCACTAAAATTAGGAGGCCTTTGTCTCATGAAGCTTTAAATAGCAACTTGTTCTTTCTTAGGGGGGGTTGAACGTTCCTCTTGGCCAGTGCTTCTATTCAAAACTTGAGTTAGCTGAGAGAGAAGCGTGACAAAGTTCGCGATTCCCGCTCCCATTGGATTGGGCATCTCATAAGTACAATCATCACACTGATCTTCACAACGGTTTTTAGCCCGAGTTCTCCTATTACCGGCCATTGGATGGAATAAAAGAAATTTAGGGGTAACACATAAACGGTAATCCAAATACAAAAGTTGATGACTTATAAATAAACTTTAATCTCTTTAACTCGTGAGTCTATAGGATTCAATCCAGGTTTTTCATGATCTTCCTTCTAACATATATTCTTAGGGGCATTTTTCCCTTAATAAGGGTTCATACTAAGATTGTGAATTCATCAAAACATATCCCCCGGGAGTGTCGTAACCAAGAGTGCAGCAAGGTCCGTTGTCGTGCACCAGTTCCCATTCGAGTCTAGCTCAAAGCGGTGTTTTCGAGTTTTACCCCCAGGATACAACTATGCCAGAGCCGCCTCTACCTGCTCGTATCCAGCCAGGGATGTATTTTTTTGATAAACCACTTACTTAGTATTTACCAAAACTTAGGGATGTTTTTATTATGCTTAGTCTTGTATCTAAGGCTTTACTAGGGTTTCCTAATCCCAAAAATAACTAAACCTATCCTTTGATACCAACTATGACAAACCTGCTTTTTAATACAACTTAAGCATGCTTTATTACATAAAAATTCACTTGATACAACAAAGAAGATCGAGAGGTTTAGTGTATTTGGGGCTTAAGATCATTACATAAAAACATTAAACATGAATTACAACATCTTTATTGAAAACTTCCTTTACATGACCACTACATTCCTTTGTACTTATCATTGCATGGGATAACCTGAGGACATGCATAAGAAAAGGGTGAGCTATAAAGCCCAGTAAGGGAGTACACAGTGAATAACATGAGGAGTAAAATACATGTTAGGAAATAGGCATATCAATAGAGCATAAGAGAAACATGAACATAAAGGCATGATAAAGCATGATAATCATAACATGGAAATGTGGCAACAACACTTAACATTAAATTAGCATGAGCCAAGGCTCATTGCACATGGAGCATGAGTAAACCCTCATTGCACTTGAAGCATGAGTAAACCCTCGTTGTAATTGAATTAGCATGAGTCAACACTCATTGCACATGACGTATCATGATACTATACTTTACCCAATGCATTGGAGCGCTATAAAGGGCGCACCCTTCTTAAACATTTCATTTCATGCATAAGTGTGCCACATGGATCATAAAACATGGATTCATAAAACATAATCATTTATTCCACGATAAAGGAATGTGGAATTAATACATGAAACTTTATAATCAATATGTAAATGTGCATAAAGGTGAATACCCTTGATGGAGAAATGGGCATGGTATTCACTACACAAAGACATTGGCCTAGAAAATCGGTGCGATTTCGTCAGCGTAACGGCGTGACATAAGAATTCATAAAAAAGGTTGATGAGAGAGAAAGGGGTTCCTCATCATATTTACATGTAATGGACAGTAAGTAGATCATATATATACATTTCCCAACAATATAAATGGAATTTAGATTCATGATACAAAAGTATTTCTTGAATGTAAAATAAGAGAGAGAAGTTCCTTTCGGAATTTCGGCATAGTAACGAGTGTACATGGGAGGCATTTAATGAGAGAGAAAGGGTTCTCCCATCATTAAAACAATAAGAGGGCAGTATGGGGGAGGTGTGAAACCATACCCCAACATTCATAATTGAAATAAAAAGGGCAATACAACTTAAAGAAAATTGACAAAAAAAATGATAAAGGAAGAAAACCCCTTACTTGGAAGTGTGCTTCCAAAGGCTAGAGAGAGACTTGTGAGAGGCTTCTTGGGAGCTTGGGGCACCTTGGGAGGATTATAGAGAGATTAGGTCAGATGTTGGACGAACTTCAAGGGCTTTGAGTGAGGAGGAAGTGGGAGCTTGGGTGGGTTTATATAGGAAATGTGAGAGAATTCTTTATTATTTAGGTTTGGGACCCCTTGTATTAAAATAATCCAAACCACAAACCATCCCATGGTATTTGCCCATGGTTTCTGGAAAAGGAAAGAGGAAAACAATATTTTACAAGGCCAAGGTCCGAACCTATTAAAAAATTAGGGTTGCTTATGTGGAGGTGAGTCACACTCCCATGGAAATTAATTTAAAAAGGAAAAGTGTTGAATAAGTCTTGAGGGCTCCATTAATGCTTTGAAAAGTGAGTCAAACAAACCCAAAACCTCATTATTTTAATTATAAAACATATATTGTCTGAACATAAGGATTATGGTATTTTATTACATCACCATTGGGTCATTATGATGTCATAAAACACATTATATATTTAAATGGTATTTAATTTTTACCCAAAAATTTGACTGTCTCAGAAAATTATGAAAAATTCACTGTTGGATAATTTCCACATCCTGATTCCAAAAATAATATTTATTTTATCTAAATAATTTTCTAAATATATGAATTTTCATTTTTAGAATAAAAACCGACATTTATAAAAAAAAATCACGAGTTTTGACAGAAATGACTTTCAACCCTTAATAAAAATTTTAATTGCATTCATAAAATTATAAGATCATTTATATTTAATAAAAATTAATGTAATATTAATAATAATATTTTATTAAAATATTATTTAATTCAAAAATCCTTTAATTTAATAAAATATAATTCTTAATTAAATAATAACTAAAAACACCATTTGTACTTTAAAAACTAATAACAATGTATCAAAAATGACTAGAAATTATATTCATTATTATATAAAAACGTAATGTGCATGAACATGATACTACTTATTTGTTACATAACCCCTTAAAATAGCCGCATAAGACCTAAGGGTAAGGTGTGCGATGGTGACAGACTCTTGGGGCGGCTCGGATAACATCGCTCGAGTGGTAATTTCAATCAACTTCCACTTTTCCCGTAGACGATCACATTCGAGCTTGACTTGATAAAGCTCAGCTTGGGCTTGGTCAATGGAAAAGCCCAAAGACGCCACCTCTTTTCCGAGCTCTGAGAAATGGGCTTCGTAAGGGGAAATTCTACTGGATGAGGCCATCGCTTCCTTTGTCTTAGTAGAAATGGGTTCGTTAAAGCCTTATATTTATACTACTTAGATGATCACTGTTCAACGACTATAAAAGTAACGGTCACAAATCATAACGTAAAACTAAAGAAGTTGACATCTTATAAAAACATTTTTCATAAAGAAACATTTAACTGGATCAAGAGGGATTTTCCATTAATGAAACTTTGGTTCGTTATAGAGCCATCCACATTGATCTTAATAATCCCTTCCGGTGGGGGGCACCAATGTTGGGAATGAGGAGAGGGGGTGAAAAGTGTTTGTTGCTCGGGGTGGTTCTGCCAAACCACAATCCATGATGATGCCCGGTCAATCCAAAATCTGGGGGGCCTCCGAAAAAGATTGAAAATGGCCTCGTTCTGCCTATCCTAGATAATCCAAGTCAGAATGCACAGGGCGCCTGCTTTAGCTGGTGAAAAGGAGGAGCACCATCGCGTCAGGAGAGAGGTAAGATCTGGGGCGACGTCCAGGGATAGCTCTGTAGTAGATCCCCAGCCATTCCAAACCTCCTGAGCCCCGGGGCATTGAATGAGAGCATGGAGAGGGGATTCAGGCACAGTAGGGAAGAAGGGGCATGAGTTGTCATTTGAAAAGTGTCTGTAGTCTAGGAGGCTCTTAGTAGGAAGGATACTGGTGCACACCTGCCACCAGAAAAAGCGGACTTTAGGGGGAACATTAAGCTTCCAAATTGATGTCCAGGGCCCCGCATCTCCTTCTGTAATTTGAGCAGTGAGAGCTCGCCGGTAGCCAGCTTTCACCGTGTACTCTCCTGAGGTGTCGTTTGTCCAGTAGAGATGATCTGGCCCTGCGTCTGGCACACAGGGGATACTCAGAATAATTCTCCTGTCCCTCTCATTAAACCACGAAAAGAGTTTTTCCAGACACCATCCCGCCCCTTGATTATCATATAGACAACAGACTGTGGCGTGTTCGGAGCCTGGATAAATAGGGGATGATGCCTTCGCGCCTGCCTGATCAATAAGCCAGGGATCAGTCCAAATCTTGACCGTTAAACCATTCCCAATCCTCCAGCCTAGTCCTTTCCTCAGAAGATTGCGAACACCCCAAATGCTTCTCCAGAGAAAACTGGGTCGATAGCCAAGATGGGAATCCAAGAAATCCTTATGTGGGAAATATTTAGCCCGGAGAACACGCGTGCATAGGGATGATGGGTTATTAATCATATGCCAACCTTGTTTAGCCAGGAAAGCATCATTAAAAAGAGAAAGGTCCCAGAAGCCCATTCCACCTTCAGATTTTGGTTGGCAGAGAGCAGACCAGGCGATCCAATGGACTTTATTTTTTCCGTCCTTTCGACCCCACCAGAAGTTAGATGTGCTGGATTGAATCTGTGAAAGCACCACGTCAGAAAGTTTAAAAATATACATCAAATAGCTGGGGACAGATTGAAGTGCCGCCTTGATGAGGGTTTCCTTCCCGGCCTTGGAGATTTTTTTTGGGGTCCAACCTTGTATTTTTCTTTCAATTCGATCCACAATAGCTGAACAGATTTCTTTCTTTGACCGTCCAACCACTGTCGGGAGCCCAAGATACTTCTGGTGCTTATCGACCCCAGGGATGCTTGCTAAAGAGCAGAGTTCTTCTCTTTTCAGCTGAGGGACTCCAGAGCTGAAAGAAATTTCTGATTTACTTTGGTTGATCATTTGTCCTGAAGCCCGTTCATACTGTTGAATCGCCTAGCAGATTGTAGTACACTCATTAGGGGTAGCTCGGGAAAATAGAAGGCAATCATAGGTGAAGAAGAGATGGGAGATCGGAGGGACCTTGAGGCACACTTTCGCCCCATGAATTCTGGAAGACGAAGATGCCCTGGAAAGGAGGTTAGAAAACACATCAGCCACTAAAATAAAGAGGAAAGGTGAAAGAGGATCTCCCTGGCGAAGCCCACGGGACGGGGAAAAGCCTCGGGTGAGCACCCCATTGACATTAATACAGAAGGACACTGACGAGACGCATTGCATGATCATGTCAATCCATTTGGTGAAGAAACCCATCTTGAGCATCACAAATCCGAGGAAGTTCCATGCCACTCTATCATAGGCCTTAGCCATATCCAATTTCCAAGCCATGATCCCTCTCTTTGCTCGTGTTCGTGTTTTCATGGAATGAAAAATTTCATGAGCAATAATGGAATTATCAGTGATTAACCTTTTTGCCACAAAAGCGCTTTGGTTCTCTGAAATGACGTCGGGTAACCATGGACGCAACCGATTCACCAGGATCTTCGAAAAGATCTTATACGAAACATTGCACAGACTGATAAGTCGAAAGTCCGAAACCCCTTGCGGATTTTTCATCTTGGGAATGAGGGTAAGAATAGTTTCATTAATAGTAGACAGGTCCATTTTCCCTGCCCAAATATCCCTCATTAGATTGCAGATGTCTGGACCAATGATGTGCCAGTAATTCTTGAAAAAGAGGGCATGGAAACCGTCTGGTCCTGGGTCCTTCGTAGAGTGGATTTGCTTTAAGGCCTTGAGAGTCTCGTCATTCGTCACATCTTTAGAAAGATGTCTATTCATATCGTCATATATCACGGGTGTGATGCAGTCCTCAATCTCAGGAGAAATGTTAGATTGTCCTGCAGAGAAGAGCTTCTGAAAATAGCTCGAGAATGCTTCTTGGATTCCCCCTGTGTCAGACACTTTACTACCATCTGATTTTAAAATGCCAGAAATAAAGTTTTTTCGGCGTCTTGCTGAAGCCTTCTGGTGGAAATAACGGGTATTAGCGTCCCCTTCTGCTATATGAATATCACGCGCTCGCATAGCCCAGAAACCTTCCTTATTGCGCAGAACAACATCCAGATCTCGTTGGGTTTCACTAATTTTGGAGAGAATGCTGCTAGAAGGGGGTTTACTAAGAAGATAGCCAAGCTTCCTTTCAAGAAAATTGCAGTGCCGATCCGGGTGACAGAATTTAGAGTAGCTCCATGTCTTCAGATCAGACGCCACTCGGTGAAGGTTGGTTCTCATATCAGCTTGCCCATTCTTCCAGCCTGAACGGATAACCTCCTCTCACTCGGGATCTTTTGACCAGAAGCTTTCGAATCTGAATGGTTTCCTGGAACTAGTAGCTTGCTCATGATGGGTGCAGTTAATGACAATTGGGCAGTGATCCGAGTAGTTGAGTGTGAGGTGTCTGATATGGTACATTTTGAAGAGGTTCATCCAATCCATTGAGCTAAGGAATATATCCAGACGTTCAGTGATTCGGTTCCCATCTGAACTGCCTCGGAACCATGTGAAAGGATTACCCGTGTAACTCAGGTCCATCAGCTCTGCCTTAAGGATAGCGTCATTAAAATCAGACATAGATGTGGAGGAGCGCACAGCTCCACCTTTTTTCTTCTTCTGAAAAAGAATATCATTAAAATCCTCTCCAAACAGAATGGGGCTTGGCAGATCATGACAGAGTTTACAAAGGAGATCCCAAGATTTCCACTTTTCAGACTGGGAGGGCCAGCCATAGAAGCCCACAAAAGTCCAGGGGGGTTGTGGGAATCATAAATGGCTGCTGCCACGTGGCGCTGGAAAAAATATAGGAGCCTGACATCAACATTATCCTTCCAAAGGAGACATAATCCCCCTGAATGACCCTATCGGGGAACCGGGAAACAACCCTGGAAACCGCATTTTAGAGCAAGATTTGTGATGTCCTTGTTTTCCAATATGGTTTCGGATAGGAAAACCATATCAGGGCAACTTTGAGCGCAATGGCGCTGAAACATACGAACCGTTTGTGGGTTGCCAAGCCCACGGCAGTTCCAGCATAATGCAATCATTGCTCTAGGCGGGGTCGGGCCTGACCCGCCTCCGCATTTGACTCTTGTGGGGTTAATGACGTACCTGATGCTTTCCTCCTTTTGGGAGGACTGGTGTGCAAACCACTGGACTCGTTTTGCCGTTTCAGATCACCTAACTTGGGATCCCCTGAGAAATCGCCTCTACCACCGCCGCGTGCCCTTTTCCACGTTCTACGAGTAACATGTCCTAAAGGTGAGGCTTCAGTCATCCCAGAATCAGCTTGCTACTTAAGAAAATGGAAATATTAAAAATTTAACATAAGAGAAAAAATAACTACATAAGGTTTGACGAAGAACAAACCATATTAATACAAAACATGTTTTTCTACATATTTAAAGGAGTAAGAAGATTAAATTGAATATATTAGTGATAACTAAAATCAAAGAATGTGAAATGAAAATGTTAATAATAGCTAATTGAAGAGAATAAATGAACCGTATGTTTTAAACATAGAAAAAATATAAATGAGAAAAAATGCATATTTTTTAATTATAAAGTTTCAATTAAAATAATAGTCAATCATGAGTACAGATATCTACATGAGTGGATGAAATATGAACGGTTGATTTAATGAACCCAACATCAGTGCTATAAAATAGTCATAAAGATCCACTATTCAGATACTCCTATGAAATAAGGATAATAAGAATATTGTAGTGCAATGGTAGTAATTTTTTTATAAATGAAATTTCATAAATTGATAACAATAGTACCTGGTTATGTACAATGATGCTGGATTCATGATTGTATTTAAAGAATATAGAAAAGAAGAAATAAAAATAATGGCATAGAAGAGAAAGAATTGGAAAAACCTATAAAAAATAATGTTTTAGAATGATTTAGTGGTTCAAATGTTGCAATTGAATTGAATTTATGTGTTCAAAGTCAAGGCTTCTTGTTTCAAGAAAGCTAAAATTGAAACCAACCAACGATGGAGTAGAAGGGCTCCTTACATGGAAAATACAAGAAGGAAAAGAAAATTAGGGTTATATAATTATAAAAAAGACATATAATACATAATCAATTATCATTCCAAAGAGAAACATAATCCCAAAAAATCAATACTTAAACATACTTAAAAAAAAGGGTACAACAATGTTAAAATTTTAATGAAGATCATTAAATACAAATATAATAGGTTTTTAGTAAACACAATGCCCTGCGATAAAATTTTAGTGTAACCAAAAAATGAATGCAAATAGAAAAAAACAATTCAGATATAATGGATTATATAAATTATAAAATCGAATAATGAATATTATGAAAATATTTATCCATAAAAAGATAAAATATTACAAAAGTTGAAAATAACAATGAAGGGATTAGAAAATATAATACACATAGAATTTGAAATGAACAATTGTTATTGTAGTAGGCATGTACACAAAGAACAATTGTTGAATGATAAACACAGATGTATTGTAATAACTTATAAAAAATAATAAGGAAACACCAATACTTAATATTATATAGAAGATAGAAAATTATTTCAGATGGTATGAAGAACACACCTTATGCAGCATAATGGAAAATTTTGTTCGATGGAGGCATAAAAATGAAAAAAAGTATTGGGACATCGAATGATTTAGATTCCCTTATTGAAGATGGAAACTAAACAAAGTAGATCCGTAATTCCTGGTTTGGTAAATCAGGTGTATTGTAATAATGTATGGAAATTTAGTATAAATATAGTGAGTTGAAAAACTGAAAATAAGAGAAAAATGATATGGAGAATATTGGAAGAAGAAAATTACTTTATGCGGGATGCGGGGATGGATGAGTATGGTGGTGTATCTTGACTGGCCTGATATAAAATGTGTCCATAATGATAGGATTGGTTTACAGGAAGAATTTCTCTAACCCACTGAGCTAGGGTTTCAAGGATAGGGATGAGGGTTCTAGATGATAGAGGATTTGGGGCACGGATCTGTGATTTTGTGGGAGCAGATGGATTCACTTAGGGCAACGAAAAATTATAGGAAACTAACTGTGGTTGTGGACGCATGGAAATGACGGATGTCATCCTAGGATTGGATTCACTTAAAGAGGATCCAGAATATGAAAGGGGGAGAGGCAGAGGAGTTGGAAGTGGAGCAGGATGAGGGAGACCAAGGCAGAACAGGCGGAGGTACCTGGAGAAAGCGTAGGTGGAGGAGCCAGAGGTGGAGGAGCGAGATGTGAAGTAGGTAGAGGAGTGGAAGCACTATGCTAGCGTTGTTATACAGAAACCACAAGAGGAGATGAGGGGAATCATGAGGAGGAACCCAAAGAATAGAGGTGTAGAATCGTGAGAAGGACAACAATGCTGGTTTGCCGAAACTGCAGGGAACCCTAGGAACAACCGAGGTAAATCCCTAGGAAGGGCGGGTATGAAGGGAGGGAAAAAAGGAATTGATGGGTAGGGGTGATGTGGAGGGCTGTATGGGTGACACATGTAGAATGAGGAACCCATTTTTAGTATATATAGTATATTTTTTATTTTTCATTAGATGAGTTAAAATATTTCTATAGAATAGGATTCTAAAATTATTCTAGTAAGATAAAATTAGGTCATGTAAGAAAATTTGTCTTATGAGAGACCCTTGAGAACATATGATTAAACATTCGAGTACAGATCTACGATTTTGAAGAAGTCAACCGCCACCGCTCGAGGGTTTCAGATCCAGGCCGATGGAGGTCGTAACCACTCGATGAACTCGATCTGGTCAACGAGGATTCCACTGGTGCTGACAGACCCCAATAAATTTCATGGAGTTCTACTTGGAAGCCGATAACTATTGAAGAAAATCTTGTTGAGCTCCCGATCATGTCTCAAATAGAGTTGATGATTCCACTAGTTGACGATGAACTCGAGCTGGTCAATGAGGATTCCACTGGTGCTGACCGACCCTGATAAATTTCTTCGAGTTATTCTTGGAAGCCGAGATTTATTGAATAAAATCGAGTTGATCTCCAGATCATATCTCAAATCTGTCTGGTTATCTGATGCGTTGAGGAAGTCAAAGCCATTGGAAACCAGAACAGAGCTGCCTTCGGATTGTAGGTTTAATTTAAAGAAGACCCAACATGAAGCCAGGATCAAATATTCCGTCACAATGGAAGAACTAAAAGTTGATCTGGTACAATATTTGAACCTTCCACTGGAGAAGAAGATGAATTGATGCATGCGGGGAAGCTGAAGCCTCACCGATGACCGATTAAAATAGGAATCTGCATACAATAATCCTCCATAGTTGACATCCAGCTGATTCATGTCTTGATTTGAAGGTTTTATTTGAAGTTTATCCTTGTTTTGATAAATATCCAAGACCATGCAGGTACTGTTGCTGCAAATCAGACCCGATTAAGAAATCGATTGTCTTCATATTCTGCATTTACTAAGGAAGAACTGAGGTTTTACTGATCAACGAGCATGAAGATTAAGGATGATTCAACAATGTTGAAGAAGACCATTTCGAAACCGACTCATCCGAATTGGTGATTACTACCCAACCCTGTTATTCATGATGCTGTGTTGGGTTTGTGGCACCAGTCGAAGGTGGTTGATTCTGGATCTAGATTTTCCGAATGAAGGGAGGCTATAGAAACTGTGATATTGGATATAGAATCTCAAATAGAGACATGACTAGATCTAGAGGAAGAACACACCAATGAAGATTGGTGTCAATAGCAGGCCGAAGCTGGAAGGTGGAAATTGCTGTACTGTTAAAGAACTGCGTTTCGCTTCATTTTTTAGGTTCATGGAATGAGTTTATAGGTTTTATTATTGGGTTTTATTAAGAGGAAGAACACACCAATGAAGATTGGATTTATTTCTTATCCAAGCTTGATTTTGAAGACGAACCACCGAGTTTAAGAGCTTTGCACCTGTGATCAATGTTTTTTCGTTGATAAATTTGTGTTTTTAGAAGTTTTATTTTGGTGTGCATGGCTTCAATTAGAGGGTGAAGATTTAGTTATGAATTTTCTCTGTTTTGTTCAATAACTGAAGATCATTGTAGGTGTTGATGTAATTCAACTATAGGTTGATGCAGGAAAAAAATATTTTCTTGGGTGTAAGATTGGCTGATTTAGTTATTCTGGTGTGCATGGCTTCAATTGGAGGGTGAAGATTTAGTTATGAATTTTCTATGTTCTGGTGTGCATGGCTTGATTTTTTCTATCACAAAATCTTGTTAAATTGAAATAAATATTATGTTTTATAGATAAATCATTTAGGGAACAAGATTGACTGATTAAAACCTTCTATTGCATGTATAATTCTTTCTTCCAAGGTTTATGTAATCTCAATCATTCTTGAAGATTTCATATATTTTCTTCTTCGATAATCCATAAAAATTGTTTTTGATTAAATTCATTAAATAACTTCTTCAACATTTTCAATATTATGGAAATTATATTCTTTGAGTGAGTATCACTACAAAATAAATTAACAAATTGATTTTGTTGAAAGATGATATCATTTTTTTCCTGAATGATTAATTCTATAGTTAAAAGATTGTGGAATTAATTCATTCATAGGGTAAATTTCTGAATTAGATTATTACTTCTAAAATTATAGTTCCACATAAAATTTTATGCATGAATGAAAGAAAATTTGTTAAATCATTCAATCGAGTTCCCTGCCATTATTCTTTTTGCACTTTTTTCTATCTTTCTATTACTTCTTGAAGTCTGATTGTTTTGATTGTTTTCTTGTTGGTTTTATTTTTATTTTTTCTTGGTCTAAACGTTAAAATTTCCTTCTCTGAGGTTCAAAACCCTACATAGACACTATACTAGTCAAAAATAAGGTTTATAAATAGTTATTTTGACACATTCTCAATGATAGTGTTATAATATTTTGGTGTCATTTCCAGGCAGGGAATATGCGACAAAGCCAAAGAGATAAAAACAACTCAATAAAAATCTAAAAAATTAAATATGTTAAAAACAATTTCTAAAAAAAATTGAAAAAAGGGTTAAAAAATTTATAGAAACTAAAACTTTATGTTATTTTATTCTTGAATGTGGGTGTTAATGCACACAATATAAAGGCCTATAAATTAGAACATTTATTCTCTAAAATAAATATTCATTACTCAATAATTAAAAATAAAAAATCCAAAATGGAAGAAAATATGAAAAATATGAATAACATTCAAAAACAAAATCTAAATCCACGACCTCTTAGGAATGATCTCAAAGGAAGATTGATCCTTAGGGAGTTCATGTGCCAAATGTTTCTAATAATCCATCCTGCATTAGGCATACTCATAGGGATCAAAATTATGAGATCAAACAGTCTTATCTTTCTATGTTTCCATCTTACAATGGGCTTCTTAATAAATAATCTTTAGACTTCATTATATATTTCTATTGTGTGGTGTAACAACTGCCTTTAATTAGGTTGAGTGAGGAAGAGTTAAAGCTCAGAGCTTTCCCTTTCTGTCTAAAGGGAAATGCTATATCATGGTTTCAACATCATGATGATTAAATTGTTGATACATGGGATTAGTCGTTTAGTGATTTTATGATGAAATTTTTTCCATGAATAATGACCACAAAAATCAGGCAGAAGATCATGATATTTTTACAAGACGAGTGTGAGATATTCCATGAGGCGTGGGACAGATTTAGGGGTATTGTTAGATAGTGTTTGATTCATTAGTGTTCTACATAGTTTCTAATGGACACATTTTACAATAGCCTCACCCATTATCACTAAAAATTATTTGATCAAGATTTAGAAGATGATTTTAGAAATAGGTGTGATTAAGAATTGAAAACAATGTTCAATAAACTTGCACAGAATTCCTAGGACAAGTATTATAGGAGAAGATCAATAGTTAGAAAAGAGAATAAAAATGTTTATCAAGTTGAAGTTAATGCTGCTTGGTATTATAATTAAAATGATCAAAAACCACTTGGGAACCAATGCCGCAATTGGGGTATGTATAGTTATTTAAACTCTTACTGCCCTAACTTAGATATGCCTACCCAACAACCTGATAATTCCAATATTTCTAGTTACACACCAAGATTACAACCAAGGGATGATCTATTTTCTAATAACTAAAATTAATGTTATATAAATCATCCGAACTATTCATAGAAGGACCAGGGGTTTAAAACCTTCTATACCTCATAGTTTCCAATAGTAACCTAGGAATAAATACTAAAATCAACCAAGGGAAGATCCGTCTAATTATTAAGGGAACTTTTAGGGACTAATGATCTCTAAGATTGACTAAATTATGAATAGAATGGAATTTCAAGATAAAAAGTTTAAAACACAGTTAAAAAAAATCTCAATATGATTCTGATAAAATTCAATTTAGTATAAGAATGAAAAATTTGGAAACTCAAATGGGCCAACTTGATTGAGGTTTAAATCATAGGGAGAAAGGGAAATTACTAAGTTCAAATAAAGTGAATCCTATGGAAAATATCATGACTATCACTACTAGGAGTGGTCTTCAGACTCAATAAGAAGCCCCTAGGGACCCAAAACCCACTGAAACCAAAATTCTAGATGAAAATGATAACCCAAACAATAAAATCAAAGAAACTAGAAATCTGGACAACCCCATTGAAAATTATATACAACCTGCTATTCCTTCTATTAAAGAAGATGATAAAGAGACAAAAATCATGAAAAATAATGGGAAGGAGAAGATTGAAAAAGAACCTGAATAAATGCCTATAGTTTCGAAGAATTTGGATCCACACATTCCTTTCCCAGATAGAATTAAGAAGAATCATCAAGAATAAGAACTTCTGAAATTTCTAGAATTTTTTAAGAAGTCTCACATCAATATCCAATTTCTAAAAGAATTTGTACAGGTTCCATAATATGGGAAAATTCTTAAAAAATTGTTTCAAACAAGAAAAAACTTGAAGAGTTTTCCAATTACAGCTTAACTGAGGAGTGTTGTGCATTAGTTCAAAATAGTATACCTCCTAATCTCAAAGATGTCGATAGTTTTATTTATTCTATGTACTTTTGGATATAGTGGACATGTCAGCTGCCTTTGTAATCATAGAGTTAGCAGAAATATTATTCCTTACTCAATATTTTTGTAATTGAGATTAGGATAACTTTTTTCCACTACTATTTTTTTTGCAGTTGGATGACCGCTCCATCACCCCTTGAATATGAAGAGTTGACAATTTGATTTTCAAGTTTGTGAATCTATTTTTACCTATTTATTTTCTTATACTTGATATGGAGTGTGATAAGGAAGTCTCTATCATTCTTGGTAGGAACTTCATTGAAACTAGAGGAGCTATAATAAATTTCACTAATGTAAAATAATTTTTTAATCCGAGAGAGAAAAGTTATGAGATTAATGTTTTGAAAAAATACCAAGTTTCACCTCAATCTAGAATTTGTTTAATTGATAATCCACATGAATCTGAAGAATCTTTTGTTTAAGAACAAGAATATTTTTTAAAAAGGTTTGATTAGTTAAATAATAAAACCACAAAATTTGAAACTTGCATGGGTATTTTTCAAGTAAAGTGGCAGATCTGATTGATGCCTATTTAGGCTAATGATTGGAATATTTTGATAAATTTGCGGGAAAAAACATTTAAAACAAAAACTGGAAATTGATTCTAAGGAATTGTTTAATTTATATAGGAGTAAGGTGGAGGGTTTCTTTCGCTCTAATTCAAGTTTTAGGAAACAAATTGATGAATTTTAACCTCACATGACTAAGTTACTTCCTTCTAGTCAAGAAGCACCCACATTAGAGATGAAACATCCTCCTTCTCATCTAAAATATTATTATTTTTTGCATAAAAATTTTACCTTGCCAGTCATAATCTCTACCAAGTTAACTGTGAGTTAAGAAGAGAGTTTTTTTGTCTATTCTTATAAATTTAAACTCATTTATTGGTTGGTCAATAACTAATATTAAGAGATTTTTCCATCCTTTTGTATACCTAAAATACCTATGGAACCTGATCACATGCTAAGCATTAAAGCTCATAGAAGATTAAATCCAAACATGAAAGAAGTAGTGAGAGAGGAGGTAATTAATTGACTTGATTCTATAATAATTTGTTCTATTTATGATAGTCCCTGGGTAATTCTGGTACAATTTGTTCTTAAAAAGGTAAGTTTCACAATCATTACTAATGACAAAAATTGGAGCCATTCAAATTAGGAAAGCTACAAAGTGGTGGGTATATATAGATTATCAAAATCTTAACTCTACCACTGGAAAATATTATTTTTCTAATGCCACTTCAAGATCAAATACTTGAAATCTTGTATGGAAATGATTTTTTCTATTTTTTGTATGGTTATTATGGTTACAAATAGATTCCCATAGCCCTAGAAGGCTCAGGAAAAATAGCCTTCACTTTTACTTTTGGGACATTTTCCTACAGATAGATGCCCATTGGTCTTTGTAGTGCTCTTACCACCATTAAAAGGTGTCTGATGACTATATTTTCCAATATGATTGAGAGAATTATAGAATTGTTCTTGGATAGATTTTCTATTTTTGGTTCTAATTTTGAGGTCTTTCTAGAAAATTTAGGATCTATTTTACATAGATGTGAGGAAAGAAACCTAGTCTTAAATTGGAAGAAATGCTAGTTCATGGTTACATAAAGAATTTTCTTAGGGACTAAAGTTCATAGGAGGGAAATTGAAGTAGAATATTATAATATTGAAGTGATTCAAAAACTTCCACCTCCTATAAATGTAAAAGGAAATATATGATTTCTAGGACATGCTGATTTTTACTAGAGATTCATCCAATACTTTTATTAAATTGCTCGGCCAATTTGTTCATTGTTTATGAAGGATATACCATTTGTGTTTGATGATAAATACCAAGAATCATTTTGTATGATAAATTAAAATCTTACAGCTTCACTAATTATTACTTCCCCCAATTGAAAACTTCCATTTAAGGTTATGTGTGATGCAAGTGTCCATGAGTAGGGGTAGTTTCTAGGTCAAAGAAAGGAGAATCGGTTACATGCGATTTACTATGCTAGTAGATTCTACTGATGATGCATAGAAAAAAATATTCAACTGTAGATAAAGAGTTAACAACTATCATTTTTTCCTTATAAATGTTTATGAAATACCTCATAGGATCAAAAGTAATAATATTCACAAATCATTCTGCTTTAAAACATCATTTGGCTAAAAAGGAATAAGAACCGAGACTTATGAGGTGAAATTTGTTGTTCCAAGTATTGGATTTATATGTTAAAGATAATAAAGGTTCTAAAAATGTGGTATGTGATCACTTTTCAAGATTTCCTACAACCACAATTAAAAATAGTGACCCAATAGAGATAAATAAATCTTTTCAGGATGAAGAATTGTTTGTTTCATCAATGAAACGGTCTACATGGTTTTAAAAATTTTCAAACTTCTTAGTTTGTTAGTTTCATGAAAAAAATAAGATTCACATAATCAATGTAATAAGTTCAATGTTGAGCTTAAGTATTACTTTTGGGATGAACCCTTACTCTTCTCATAGGTGCGCTGATAGGATCTTTCGTAGGATTGTTCCTAAGGAGGAGATGCTTTCTATTTTATAGAGTTATCACTCTTCTCTATGGGGTGGACATCATGGGGGATAGTGGACATCCAAAATGGTTCTCCCATAAGGTTATTAATGGACTAACCTATTTAAGGATTCAAGAAGATTAGTAATAAGTTGTGATAAATGTAAAAGGTGGGGGAATGTGGTTAGGAAACAAGGGTTTCCATAGAAAGGGATTTTATAATATGAACATTTTGATGTTTAGGGGTTAGATTTTAGTTTACCATTCCCATATTCATGTAGAAATGAGTACATTCTTATTACTATAGATTACTTCTTGTAGTGGGTTGAGACTATAGCTCTTCCAAATGTTCATTCTAGTAGTGTTGTGAATTTTATCAAGAAGAATATTTTCTCCATATTTGGTGTGTCAAGATATTTTATCCTAGATTATTGTATACATTTTAAGAATTATAAATGAAAATCAATGATATAAAAGTGTTGATGCATTCATAAATCTGGTACCACCTGTCATTCATAAATCTAGTGGGTAGATACATGTTTTAAATAGTGAAAAAAATTATAGAGAAAATTGTTAGTAGTTCATGAAAAGACTGGTCTTTAAAGATGGATGAGACATTATGGGTATACAAGACCACGTATAAAGATCTCATTCAGATGTTTCCATGTAAAATTATCTTTGGTAAGACATTTCATTTGCCTGTAGAACTCTATAAGAAATTTTATTGGGGAATTAAAACCCTCAACTATGATTTCAAGACTATTGGAGAAAGGAGGTTGTTGGAGTTATGCGAGTTTAAAGAAATTATAAGAGAGTCGTATGAGAATTCTAGAATTTTTAAAGGGAGATCAAAATCTTTTCATGAATCCATAATTCAAAATAGTTAGTTTATGGTTGGTTAGAGGGTCTTACTTTTTTATTCTATATTTAATATTTTTCCAGGAAACTCAAAAATATATGTCAGGTCCCTTTAATATCTTGGAAGTCCTTATCAATGGAGCTTTGGAATGATTTGGAGATAATAATATAAAATTATTGTTTAATGGTGATATAATTAAACATTACTTTGAGTGGTAGTGAAGGGGATTGTCCATCATCTCTATTCTAGAAAGCTGAATACCCACTGAGTTGAACTAAGGACTTTAAACTCAGTGCTTCATGGAATTCAACCCATGGTCCATGTTGTTTTTATTTTTTCTCATTTTGAATAGAAATAACCACTTGATGTCTACATGGTTCTTTTATATTCTCTTATTCATTGAAAATTATGCTCATTTCACAGGTGTTTAATTTTTTTACTATAGGTATTTCAGTTTTCATGATGCATAGAGTTTCTTTGGATGATGCTTTGACTATTATTCAATTCTTAATGGAGATACCATCCCTAACATACTTTATTCACTTTCCTAAACCTTCTCTCTGGTTAATGTTTTTATTGAAATCTATATTCTTGTAACTAATGTTGATATTTTAACTCTGTAGGTATTAAAAAAAATTTGTGAGGGGATGTCACTCAAGGTTTAGATGGGGAGTAATTTTTTAATGAGCTAAAATGAGTAATGATTCTATTACCAGGGTAGTTTTAGTTCATTTACCTTATTTAAATTAAACTTATTCATTGTTTTATATTGTATTGATTTAATTATATGGGAAAACTTATTGGAAATTTTGAAATTAAATTAAAATTGAGTGAGTTATTAATTATTTTCGAGTATTTTGTGTTTTGATAGAATTTTTTTGTAAAGCATTTGAAATCCTTCTTCGAACCTTGAATACTGATTTTTTTACGTATAAATTCTATTTTTCTGGAAACTACACTTAATTTATGGAACAAATGGTTAAACATGATACATTTTTGTTTGTTAAAAATTTGTGTTCTTAGTCAAAGAGGTTTTAACATGCACTTATATTATTTTGGAAAAAGTGTTTGACGTTGTGGAAAAACTGATTGAATTATATTGTGACCCTTAAAACCCTTCATAATATTGCTGAATTGAATATTTTTGATGAATTAATTGTTCAATTTATTTCTATCACCTCCGAATTCAACTTTGAGGAAAAAGTTGGGTTTTAAGTGTGGGGGAGATAGTTGTCTTTAATGTATTAAACTGTTCTATAATGTGAAACCCTTTTCATTCTCGAATTTTTTATGAAGTTGTGTGTTTTTCAAGATTTTATTTACATTTTCAGTGGGTCAAAATTTTTCTTGAGTTTGGATATTGTGATTTCACTTTTAGGCAGTTAATTTTATTATTCCACTAATTTAATTTAACACATCAATTTTATTGTCCTCTTGAAATTTTTTGTCTCTCATAAAATTTTTGTGGAATGTTTTATAATTTTTATTAGCTCATAACATTTTGGTTGGAATAAAACTCATATGATATGAATTAAAATGGACTATTAATTGAAATTACTAATCCGGGGTGAGAAAAAATTCTTTATTCTTTTATTCTTTAATTATTTAAGTCGATGGATGTGTTATTTATTAATCATGTAATTATTAAACCCACCCATCCAAGTAGAATTTCCAATTATTATGACTTTTAATTATGTGTGTCGACTCACCTAGATGTAGAGAGAAGTTTGGAATTCATGTGGGATGTAATTTGACATTTTTAATTATTTTCGAAATTTTCAATTTCAATTTCTTATGTGAAATAGGAACCTTATTTTTCATTTTTTTTAATTTTATGTGGTAATAAATTTTCCATATTGAGAGAGTCCATGGATAAAAGTTTATTTGAAAACTAATTCATTGTGAAATTTCAGTTTTTCATGTTTAAAAATTATTTAAATCCACTGAACTTGATTAAGTAATTGCTTGAGGACAAGTAATGCTTATGTGTGAGGAAATTTTATGTGATACTAAATTCGATTTTTTCCACATCTATTTTGATAAATAATTTACAATTTTAGCATTTAATTGTGTATTTTTATGATAATTAAAGTTTTAATATTTATTTACTATCAAATAGTAAATTGTTGATCAATCTGTTATAAACGTTTAAATTAATGAGTGTTTTATTACTTATTTTTTATTTAAATTTTAATTTTGTTTCAAAAATATTAATTTTTATCTTTATGATTTAATATTTTCAATTAATTGTATTTATTCATTTATCTTGTTAACAATTAAATAAATAACGTTTTAGTGTTTAGTTTAATTTAACATATGTATTTTTTTTTGGAATTTTAATTCATATTGTTAAATCATTTTAGTTTTTACTTTATGTGGAGGTGGTCCACTGAATATACATTTTACCAGTCTCAATAAGTTATTTTGGTGCAACATAAGATAAAAATATTCGACACAACTAATTTATCATACTCATGTAAGTGAAAATTGTTGAGATTTCCTTTGATGAGTTAAACACTTTCTAGATAATAGGATTATAAAATTATTCCCATAAGATAAGATTAGGATATGGAAGGTAATTTATCTTATGAAACCCTTAGGTAAAAATGATTAAACTTCAGAGCTTAGATCTATTATGTTGAATAAGTCAACCACCACCGCTTGATGGTTTCATATCTAGGATGATGGAGGCTATCGCCACTCAAGCTAGTTGACAATGAACCCAAGCAAGAAGATGGGGATTCCACTGGCATCGACTGAACCCAATGAATTGCATGGATTTCTACCTGGATGTCACAAACTATTGACGCAAATCGAGATGAGCTCCTGGTCATGTCTCAAATCCATCTGGTTGTCTAATGCGTTGAGGAAGTCGAAGCCACCGACAACCAAATATGGTGTTTGAGTAAGGAATGATGATTTTTTGTCATATAAAAGAGGCAATAGCGGGTCACCTTAGTTTGGATATTTTTGATATTCAACCTAGAAAATATAGTGGTGAGAAAACATAGATGAACTGAGACCGAAGAATAACACTACACCAGTTTTGAGAAAAGACAGCCATCATAACGGTGCCACCTTCAGGTTCTATGTTTAATATAAAGAAGACCCAAATTGAATCCAGGATCGAATAAGCCTCCACCATGGAATAACTACAAGTCAATATTGTACTATATTTGAACATGGCACCAGAGTAGAAGATGAATCGATGCACGCGTGGAAGCTGAAGCCTCTACAAAGACTAATTGAAGTTGGAAGCTACCTCAAATATTATTCCAAAGTTGAGATCTGGTCCATTTTCATCTTGATTTAAAGGTTTGATTTGAAGTTTATCCTTTCTTCAATAAATATCTAAGACCATGCAGGTATGATTTCCACAAATCAGACATGATTCTGAAATAGATTGTCTTCCCATGCCACACCAACTGAAGAAGAATAAAGGTTTTACTATTCTTCAATAATGACGATTATGGACAATATGAGCATGTTTAAGAATATCATTTTGAAACCAAATACTCTGAATCAACGATTATTGTCCAACCCCATTATTTAGGATGTTGTGTAGGGTCTGACGCACTGGTTGAAGGTGTTTGATTCTGGATCTGGATTGGCCGAATGAAGGGTTTCCATCAAAACTTTGATGCTGGATGTAGATGCTTGAAATGATGCCTGAATGGATCTAGATTTGTGGTTGGTTGAGTTTGGGAAAAATGGTTTTTGAGTTGAGTGAGGATTCCATGATTTCAATAATAGGTCGAAGCTGGAATGTGGAAATGGTTGTATGGTTGAAAAATTATGTTGCATTGAATTTCTTTAATTTGAGGAATGGGTTGCTCAGTTTTATTTTCGAGTCTAGTTAAGAGGAAGAACATGCTTGTGAAGATTGGATTTGGTTATCATCCAAACATGATTTTGAATATGAAGCACTAAGTTTAAGATTTTATCATGTGTGATCAAAGTTGTGGCATTGAAAAGTTTAGTTTTTCTAGAAAATTTATTCTCAACTGAAGGGATTCAATGGGAGGATGAATAATTAGTTATGATTTTTCGATGTGTTTTTAATGAATTGAAGATCATTGGAGGATAAGTAATTCAACTATAGGTTGATACAGGAAAAAC
Organism: Viscum album; assembly: GCA_963277665.1. Lineage (NCBI taxonomy): Eukaryota > Viridiplantae > Streptophyta > Magnoliopsida > Santalales > Viscaceae > Viscum > Viscum album. Next base: position 2,060,871,323 of record OY728123.1, on the reverse strand, counting down.
ATATTTCATTGGGTGCATGTCAGAGCTACTCATTAGAGTGTCAAAGCAATTGATACACTTCCTATTTACTGTCATTTTATAGAGAAAAAGATCGGTGTGTTATTCAAGTGAAAAAAATGTGACCCTAAATAATTAAGTTGGTGATGACAAGGGAAATAAAAGAGGGTATACACAGATAAATTAGGGGACCATGTCATTCTATTGGACACATATTTTCAAGACAAAGAGTAGGAGACAGATGGTAAGAACTTGATGGTAGAGTGATGACATGAGATAGAGGAAGAGATCCTCAATATATAATATTTCATTTAGAATTTCTCTTGCTTCTTTATTTTTTATGTTATGGATTCTTTTAAAATTTAAATTCAGATTATATTTTCTAGATAAATATTTTATGGAATAAGATTGATTGGTTAAAACTTCTATTTCATGGATAATTATTTCTTCCTTGGTTGTTTTACTCTCAATATTTCTTGAAGCATTCATATATATTTTATTTGATAATAAATTATTTTTTCCCCGATTAAATCCATTCAAGAACTACTTCAACATTTTCAATATTTTGACAATGAGATTGTTTGAGTGAGCATCACAACAAAATTAATCGACAGATTGATTTTGTTGAAAGATAATTTAATCTTTTAAAAAATGTTTGATTCTATAATTGAAATATTTTGGATTTAATTATTTCATAGGTTAAATTTAAACTCATATTATCACTTTTCAAATTATAGTTATGTTGAATCTTTTGTGCATGAATGAATGAAAATTTATTAAATTAGTCAATTGAGTTCCCTATAATTTTTCACGTTGTACATTTTGTCTGTCTTTATGCTATTGCTTGAATCCTAATTGTTTTGATTGTTTTAATATTCATTTTATTTTCTTTGTTCTTGGTCTAGAATTTAAAATTTCCTTTATTGAGGTTCTAAACCCTACACACAAACTATACTAGTCTAGAATTGGGTTTATAAATAGTTAATTTGATGCATTATCAATTACATCACAGTCGGTATGCATCCCACTTCTTCCGCCGCATCACCCTCTCTTCATATCCCATTATGATTAAACCTCATGTATCATATGAGTATTTTAATATTATTTTGTGAGGAAAAAAGTTATAGTTTCTTCCCATGGAGTGAATGATCAAGAACAGTTCCTAGAAGAGTTCCCATCCAAGGTTCATAAAGTCCGTTGAAGAAGATCATCTTCACTATCACCGACCTGGTCTAGGGTTTCTAAGGATAAATGTGGAGATAATCATCCTTATTTATGGTATATCCTCAGTGAATGAATACATAAATATTTCGATCTCCAATCAAGATATTTCAAAGTTCTAGTATAATTACATGGATCTGTATGAAATTTATTCCTTTTTTTATTTTAGTTCTTACTCCCATATATAATACTATATCCTTCTATTCATACACCTAGAGTGAGTCTATCAAAGAAGATCCTTGGATAACCTATATAGTTCTTTACTAATTTTTATTTCTTGTAATATGGATGTTTTCTTTCTTAGTAATAAAGATTTTTGGTGGTGTTCTCATAGTGCAAGGAGGTCCATAGTGGAACGAATCATGTTATATCTCTAGGTGCTTTATTTTTATTGAACTGCATTCATCTTGTATTGGTCAGTCCACTTTTTTTTTTAATTTTTAATTGATTTTCTTATATTTAATCACTATCCTAGTACCTAGATTATTGGATATTGGATGTTTCATATATACTCCCATACCAAAGAAAACCCTAACAATTGGTATCAGAGCCACCTAATCACGAATAATGGTGTTAATGAAATTTGAAATAAATAAGTTCAATATGGATAATGACTTTAACCAATGATGGATAAAGATAAATTAACTGCTAGACCATAATGAGCTTCTTGATTACTTGTGTGGTCCTAAAAATAATTTTCTCACCCAAACTGTTGATGTATATTTTGATACCATTGAATTTGATGTCCCAACGACAGTTCTTAAAAAAGATCACAGTTTAATGCTCCTTTATTTAGGTGGAAAGCCCCCTCAAGTGGTTTCTTAAGAATCCATCACTTACCAAATCTAGTTATAACAATAAAATTTAAATATGATAGAGAAAATAATCAGCTAGTTACATTAAAATATGCAATTGTATAATTTGTGAATGCATCATGGAACTGCAATCAAGAATCATATCGATGATCAGAAAATTATTCTTGATTTCTATAATATAGAAGTTAAGTTGCATGATGTGGATCTGGATATCATATTAATGTATTATTTATATTTTTCTTATAATTAAATTAAATATTTAATGATGTATGGTTGGGATTCCTTAAACCGCGAAGAATATATATATGACTTGTTGTCTAATGAAATTAAAAAGTAGAATACTAGTTATGTTAATAAGGAATGTGAGCGACATAATTTTAGAGGCATGATTGAGTAGAGAGGACAGTGGATAGGTAAAATAAATTCTTGAAGCTGATCAGGTTCTAGGGGAAAACAAATAAAATTCTTCCATTGTAAACATCTTGGCCACATTAGAAGGAATTTTCCCCAAAGGAAAATTTATAATAAAAACACCAATATTAGTGACGATTCATTGTTATTTGAGAAATAATTTGACACTTCTAATGTTCTAAATGTTTCTTCTAATGTTATGAGTGATGAATGGGTCATGGATTCAATATTCTCTATTATATGTGTCCCAAATGTGAGAAATTCACTAATATAAGAGATATTGAGAGTGATCAAATTTACCTTGGAAGTATGAAACATTGATGAATCATGGGTATAGGTACTGTTTATCTTGGATCAAATTTCTTCCATGATTTTTTAGACCAAAATGGGTATTCTTTTATATCTGATTTATGTAGTCTTAGAATCTCTATAGGGTTAATCACTATTATGTGAGAAGACCTCACCAATTATGTATATGTATTATATGGTAGGACTTATATGAAGAAATTATGTGTAACTATCAACCCTATAATAGATAACACAATTTTATGGAATAAATGATTAAGAAATGTATGTTTTAAAGGGTTAAGGAACTTAAAAATCATGAAATATCATTATATATACTTTAGAATATACACATTTTAATTTTTGGGGTCCCTCTAGGGATTCTTCCCATGGTGGGGGGAACTTCTATGTGACACATATAGATGCCTATTCTTGTGAATTATGGATTTACATAATCAATAATAAATCTAAAACCACTAAAACATTAAAAATATAGAAGTATAATGTTAAAATTAAATCTGGAAGTAAAATGAAGACCCTTAGAACAAATAATGGGTAAGAGGATTTTTATATTAATTTCATAGACTATTTTATCTCTAAATGTATTCTAAGACATAGAGATAATGTGGATACTCAAAAATACAATGGAATAATGGGGAGGATGAATAGGAAACCTTTAGAAATTTTAAGAAGTATTCTCTCAAACTACAGTCTTCCTAATTCCTTCAGTGATGAAGCTATTGGTACTACTCTCTATGTAATCAGTAAATGCACCTTCAGTGAAATTGGCATAAAAACCCTTAAAGAGTATTGGAATAGTTCATACCCTAGTTTAGGATATCTAATAGTTTTTAGTTATACTACATATGATCACAGTAGGGATGATAAACTAAAACCCAGGGCTGTCAAATGTGTCTTTTTGGGACACCCATATAGAGTCAAATTATATAGGATTTGGGTAGATAAGCCTAGTTTTTAAAAATGTATAATCATCTATGATGTTTTTTTTCATGAGGCTTCTTATCCAAAACCAAATCTTATGATCTTTCTAAGTCTTATCCATATGAACATGTAGGTGTTGTGGTTAGAATTGAGGTTTAAATGTTGATTAAACTCGAGGGTTTCTCTATTGATCACCCACAACAGACATACCTTGAAACAAAACCTTCTAGTAATTTTGAATCTATGTCAAAGGTTGATAGAGATGGTTACATGAGAGATTACTAGATGACTCATGACCGAAAAGAAGAACCATAAGGCCTCCAATCTAGTATATAGAGGCTGATTTTACATCATTTGGCATTAAAATAATATTTTACCAAGGAAATGGAGAACCCCTATGTTTTTAATAAGCAATTTAATTTAATAAATCTAGGTTTTGGATTACTTCTGTGAGGGGTGAAATGGTTTCTCTTCTTAAAATCCAAAATTAGATAATTGTTAACAAACCTAAAAAGAAGAAAATTATATGTTGTAAATGGATATTTAAGAAGAAAGTGGTCAAAATCGGTTAGAATTATCACAAAGGGATTCATAAAATTTGGAGGAATTCATTATAGTGATATTTTTTCATATGTTGTTAAGAATTCATCCATCATATTGTTTTTAGCCTTCTCACAGCCCCAAATGATATTCATGTTGAACAATTTGAAGTTAAAACTACCTTCGATCATGTTAATTTGTATGAACATATTTATAGGAAACCCCTGATATATTCACAAGAGATTTAATAAGCAATCAAATGTTTTTTAATAAAACCATGGAATGGTCTTAATAAATAATCTCAATAATGGTATAATAAATTTGATTCTTTTTGGAAAGAAAATTACTTTACTAGAAGTAAATATGATGTTTTTGTTTAATTTAAAATTTTCAAGAATGTTTTTTTATTTACTCATATATATTAATGATATGATTATAATTTTTAATGACATATGGTAAATAAATCAATTAAAAACCAATTGCATAATGATTTTTTATTGATAGATTTAGGATAATCAATTAAAATTAATAGTATAGAAATACCTAAAGATCAAAATTATATGGTAGTTTACTTATTCCAATCATCATATATCAATAAGTTTATAAAATGTTATTGGTTAGATAACTTGAAACCTATTTGGGTTACTTTCGGACACCACTTCAAGTTGTACTTTCCCCAATCCCATAGTAGTGATTCTGATATTATTTTTATGAGAAAAATACCTTAATAACATAGTATGTAGCCTTATATATTCCATGACATGTCATCATATAGATATAACATTTTCTATTCATACCATTAGTGGGTTTATAGGAATTCCTAGAAATCCTCATTGGAATGCATTAAAGTGGTTACTTGTGTATGTGTCCATTCCATCTGCTTTGTGTATGTTTTGGTAAAAAGGGTTCTTATAGACATTATATTTTTTTTTTGATTTTGAATTTAATAAAAATAAAATTACTATAAGATCTATCATAGATTTTGTATTCTTGGATTATAGTGGTCCTGTTTCAGGGAAATGAAATATGCAATCAATTTTTTCCCTTTCCACCATTGAGGTCAAATACATAATATTAACTAAAGTAATTAAAGAATAAATTAGGATAAAATTATTAGTTTTTAAACTATATTTATCTTTAGGTAATATTGATGTATTTTGTGATAGTCAGTCTGCATTGCATCTTTCCAAAAAACATTTTTTCTTTGGAAGATCAAGACTCATAGAAATTAGATTTCCTTTTTTATGGATGTAATTGAAAATGGATAGGTATGTGTCACTAAGATTTATACCTTAGAAATTCTTATCGATAGATTGACTAAGGTTATTAAATTGTCGATGTTTAGTTATTGTTTAGGATATATTAATTTTTTTCCCATTTCCTCTATTTAATATTTTCATTTCAAAGGTGATGATTTGTGAAATTCTTCATGCATATATTTATTTATTTCCAATAAAATTGAGTTTCCCCAGAACATTTATGCATAAATTATGTATTCACATATTTTATTTTAAAAATTCTCCCATTCCCTATAGCTGAATCCTGTGTTAAGGTAACCTTTTTCATAAGTGTAGATAACATATTCAATTCTCTCCTTGAAAAAAGGTACTCTTTAATCATACAAGGGTAATTCTATTGTATAAGGGTTGTTCTCTCATTTCATAAGGGTATCATGACTTTGTGTAAGGCTGATACCTTATTACATATGGGTGAAACCCCACTATATAAAGTTACTGCCATGTTACATAAGGGTAAGCCCCTAGCTATGTAAAGGTACTCCTTAGTTCACTTAAGGGTACTATTGTTCACGCAAATGTAATACCTGGATGCATAAGGGTACTACATTGTTCATGTAAAGGAAAGACTTATCATAATGTGGTCTTAAACTCATAATGTAAGGGTATTTTCAACTCATGTAAGGGTAAGCCTAATCATGTAAGGGTAATACTTAACTTTTTTTTGAGAAGTCGTGTTCTGGTCAGAGACCAAAACACTAAAATTTTAATAAAAAGAAAAAGGATTACACGTAAGGGTAATACTTAACTCACAGAAGGGTAAATCCACATAAGGGTAAGCTAATCTGTTTAACAGCTGAACCACTTATCTCTTTTGGGTTGTTAACATGGTCTACAAACTTATTTTTCCATTTACTTATAAATACATTATATTCCACTATGAATGAACCTTTAAATTCATTATTTGTCTTCAAATTTGGTGTTGTGAGGTAAAGAGTTTCAGATTCTTCCCATGGAGAGAAAGATCGAGAGTTGTGCATGGTAGAGTTATCATCTAAGGTTCCAAAAGTCCATTAAATCAGTTTACCATTATCATCAATGACTACAGTATAGGTTTTCGATGGACAGTAATAGAGATACCCAGAAATAATCATGATATATACTCTTATGAAGGAAGACATTAGTAGTTCGAGATCAATTCAATCTTCTTCTAGGTTCAAGTATTAGAACATGGTTATGTTAAAAGTATATTCCACTTTATTTTTTCAATTATCACTTCCATGTATGATGTTGTATCATTCTATGCCTATGTGTTTTGTGAGTCCATCCAAGAAGTTCCTTGTATACCTTTTTTGGTTTGTTATTTCTCTTCTATTCTTGTAAGCTGGTTATTTTTTTATTATTAATAAAGTCTACTTGTGGTGATCTCATCATGCACATAGGACCATAATGGACCAAATAATATTATATGTCTATGTTATTTATTTTTCTTTCACTATAATAATCATGTATCCATAATTACCCTTTTGTTTAATTATTAATCAAATTGCCTATATCAAATCAAAAAAAAATACCTAGATTATTAGATCCTGTAAGTTGCATAGGGACTACCATACCAATGTTTCCCCAAACATAAAAAATAATCAATGTCGAAAGTGTATAATTATATATTTAAATATAATAGTAATAGAGGATGAATAAAACCGAGTCATCTAAAACAATTAAGAAATTAAAATATAAAAACAATTAAGTGATTATGTGTTATTTGATGGATTAAACCATTTTAATAAATTAGTGATTGAAGGTTATAAATAATTAAAAATGAAAAAATAAAATGAGATAATATATTTTGTAATGAAGTTTGAAAATAATACTCATAGGCAACCATAGGTCTACAACCTCAATCGCTTGAGTATTTAATGTATCCATCCCTAGGATTTATTGGAAGTCAAGATAACAAAACTAACCCCTTTATATTCAGTTTATAGAATTAAATGGGAAATAATAGACATTATCCCATTAACAGTGAAGCTAGAATCCTCAAGGAGAGTAGTCCATTTCCTTTTTAATGGAAATGGTATGAAAACCATGGTCCCTTACTTTAATGATAGTAAGAATCAAATATAGAAGAAATAATAAGAGGTCATATTTCTAGGATGCAATCCCTTTGAATATTTTTTTCAATTATCCTAAATAATATAATACACACTAGGAGAGAATGATAATTATAAAAGATTATGCATTCGATATTTAAATTTTTTCCACACCCTAGAAAGAGAAAATAGATTTAGAGTAAAATAGAACCTTGAGATAAATTAAGGAATTTGAGAATGTTAGAAGATCAGAGTGTCTGTCGATGTTGATTTTCAATAAACATCAAGCCTATATTATTTTCCTAAATTCCTTCAGTAATGTTCTTTATTTTTTTTGGGTTTCATAATGTTAAAGGCATCCAAATTTGATGAACTTTTACCACATTAAATTACATTCTCTGATTATCCTTCTCGACACCACTAGATTCATTCTCTTTTTGTCATATAATTTTTTTATCTATTATGATTTCCTAAAAATTATAATTTAAACTAATAAAAAATAAATATATTTGAAATAGCTAAAAATATATTTTGTTGTTTCCAAGATAAGATTCACAATAAAATGTGTTAAAACATTCAATAAAATAATTTAACTAGAATATAAACATTTAAAAATATTTCTATAATTGAAAATTCAAATCTTAATTTAAAAAAAAAATTCTAAGAAACAATTATCCATAACTTATTTATTTAATAAATTCAATGAATAAAACCTGGGATTAGAAAAATAAATATAATATTATATTAAACACAAAAACTAATTTAGAAAAAACTTCAAAACACTAGGTTTGGTCAAATATTAGATATAATAATAATTATTTATAGTATTTGTTCTAGTGGGAAAAAATTAGATATTTTTTTTGAGATTTCCAATATTATAAAATTCATATAAATATGAATTTTTAGCTCAATATATCACAAAAATATGATCGGAAATTTATTTTGAAAACAACATTAAGGAAAACGATGAAGATTCTTATCGAAATGAGAACATATAAATTTCTAAATTAGGCTTATATGTTTTAAAAATAAATTAACATAATTTTATATGATTTTCATATAATAATAATCACTCAATTATGAGTTATTTATCTCATCTTAACACTAAAATACAAAATCAAAAATAATTTTAAAAACTAATGCATCACTCCTTAAAAAAATTAGTCCTAAAATTAAAAAATATATTTTTTTTTGTAAAAATAATATTAATAAATTAATAAATAAAAAAATTAAATTTAAAAATATCCATTATTACAAAATAAAATTTAATAAAATATATTCTGAAAATAAATAAAGTAATATTGGGTAATTATTGAAACATAAATTAAATACAGTAACATGGAGTCACTATTACACTATATAGCTCAATGTTTGATCATAATAGTAAAGTGGAGGTTCCCTTTTATAAGTGAGATGAATCAAAAACATTTAAATTCTTAAAATATTAATATATAATATTTTTTAACTCATTCCAAATTGATCGAATCTAAATTATATGTGAAAATAAAAAGATAAAGGTGAAAATATAATCAACCTAACAATTTTTTATATTTTTAGTTTTAAATTTTAACATTGTATTTTGGATTAACCCCTCACAAACCCTGTATAAGTAGAACCATTGTAACAAATTTTTTCTCTTTAAGTGTCATGAAATTGATTTTATTAATTCTATGTGGCACATACATGACCCACCCATGATAAGATCAAAAATTTACCATTCATTGAAGTCAATATAGGTTTTTTTAATTATTTACAGATTTAAAAATATATATTTTATATTAGATACCATTTTATGTCATTTTCAACACTATTCACATATATTTACTTTCAATGATTTATATCATTTTAGGGTCAACTCTTAACCTAACCCTCAGGTTGGCTGTTGGATGAAAACCACATATACTAGTTCAATTCTAATCATTTAAGCAATGATAAATAAAAAAATGGTTTTCCAAACTAAAATAAAGGGGGCCTCTATTTTCTTTCCTACTAAATGAAGCATGAAATGTATCCACACCAATCACGAGGGTAGAGATACTAGTGCTATGAGATTGATAAATCTTGGAGAACATGATATTTTCATTAGCCTAATTTATTGTTGCAAAATACTAAATATTGTGAGAAAAAAGGATAAATAAGGTAAGGGTGGATTTTCCCGAATTTTATTTCTCAAACCTTTTAAATATATAATTATAGATTTCATTGATAAAGTACACATTGTATATTATTTTCATTGGGAGTTTTTAGGGAAATTTTGAAAAAATTGAATTATTTATGATTAAGTTTTTAATCTTAACCTAAGTTTATTTTTTTCAATAAAATGTTATATTGATGTTTTTTCATTTAATTTCAATTGGTAATTTCCTTTGTGAATTTTTGGTCTGATTTTAAATTGGTAATTTTCAATTGTTTTCAAGTTGAAATTTATTCATGGATTTTTTCTATGTTTTTAGTCAAATAAGTTGTGTAAATATCAATTATAAATTTCTAATGCAATTTTCCAATAGTAAATTTCAATTGAATCAATGTTGTGATGATATTGATAATTTTTACTAGGAATTGACAAATGATTCAAAGTGGAAATTTTCAATTTATTCCAATAATTTATCATAGGAATTTATGCCTATAAATCTCACTCGTAATTTTTACTGATTATGTACACAAGTAATTTCTAGTGAGTATTTTCCTATATAAAGTCCCAAAATAAATTTAAAATTGGGTCAGAAAAAGTGATTTATGATTTTAATTGATTTAAAGTGGTAAATTTTCTTTTATTTTTCTATAGTGATTTTAATCTTAATTTAAGTGGAAATTTCCAATCAGAGTTTACACAAGAAATTCATAATGGAAATTCCTTGTGGGAATTTCTATGAACTAGAAATTTCAAAATTATTTTCATAAGTGAACTTTAGGAATTTCCCTTGGCAATTTCAAGCGAAAATTTTCACAAGGAATCCTCAGGGAAAATTTATAATGGAAATTCAAACAGTGGATTCATAGTTGAAATTCCCACATGAAATTTTAAATTCGTTCAAAATATTTGCTTTATGATTTATAATTGATTTAAAGTTGAAATATCATCAGTTATTTCATTATTGTGATTTATAATTGAATCAAAATTGAAATTTCTACTTGGAGTTTCCACTAGAAATTCCCAATTGGAATTCCTTGTGGGAATTTTAATGCACTGGAAATTTACAATTGATTATGAGAAGTGATCTGTAGGAATTTCCCCTGGTAATTTCTACTATGAATTTTCACAAGGAATTAAAAGATGACATTTACACTAAATATTTTCACAGTGAAATAAAAATTCGAATTAAAACCTGAAATTTTAAATTATTTTAGAAAAATAGGTTTTTAAATTATAATTTATTTAAAGAAGAAATGTCATCTGGTATATCACTGATAGAAATTAAAACTTAATCAAAGTGAAAATTTTCACTCAGAGTTTTCACTATGAGTTTTCAGTAGAAATTCCCAATTGAAAAAATATATGAATTGGGAATTTACATGTGATTCAATGATGTAATTATAATAATTTCCACTAGTAATTTACACTATGAATTTTCACAAGGAATTAATAGATGACATTTCTACCAAAAATTCACTCTATGAATTCACAGTTAGAATTTCCACATGAAATTTAAAATTTATTTAGACGAATTGATTTTTGATTCAAAATTGATTTAAATTTTGAATGTCATATAATATTTTATATTTGGAATTTAATAGTGAAATGAAGCGTAAGGTTTCAATCAGAGATTCCTTCAAGAGTTTCCAATTAAAATTTATAATGGGAATTATAAATTGATTCAAAAGAACTAATTTTTTATCAAGTAATTTCCATTTGTAATTTAATGGTAATTTGGAATTTTTGAACATTAATTGTATAGGAAATAATGGATAGGATAGAGATGAATCTTCGTGATATTAATAATTCATAACACATAATTTTATTATATATTTATACTATGTGGTATTCATCCAACTGTTATATGTGGTAACATAAAAGTTATGACATTACAAAATAGAATTATAATGATAAAATTTTCATCGATTGAGATAGTGTTAAAAATCCACAATAAATCACTCCATATTATATAATTTATAAACATAACACTACATGGAGTCAATATATTAATAATATTTTTAAAATAGAGTTTGAATCCTATTCATTTTATATTTCTTGTAGAGGCAATGTTGGTTTCCGTGTATGGAATCAGTATGCTAATAGAAATAAAAAGAATAAAATCTATGCAACAAAAACATTGTATACATTTAGAAAATTAGGACATTTATGTTTTGAAAAATTTGATGTCAATTTCAAAAATTAATGAGCTAATACAACGACCAATTTTCCAACATGAATTGGAATTGTTTACATGTCCAATAAGTAGTATGAGTGTATGAAATTTTGTAAGGAGCATAACCAATTTTAACATTCTCTTGAGTCCTTTCATTTGAAGGGGAAACAATGAAAAATAGGTGGTGAAAAGGAGGCTGATTTTGATATAGATAAGAAAGGTGTTCTAGATCTCAATGACTCAGTTTTTACTTGTACAAATATTATAGACAGGACAATGAATCATATATATACACCAGTGAAAAAATATATTTTTTTGTAGTCCAATGGAACAGGGGGGGGGGGTTACATCTTGATTATCATGGTATGTTACAAAAACTATTGATGAAATCAAGGGATAATAAATGATTCTTTTACTTTGTTAAACTCAACATGTGTGGTGAAATCAAATTTTTTTTGGGTTGATCCCAAAGTGATGGAGGATTATGGGAATTTTAAAGACATTTTTGTGTTTAACACCACCTTCAGTAGAGATAAGAAGTATATTCCTTTAGGAGTATTTTTAGGAATAAAACATCATAAATAGATTATAATTTTTGAGTTATCATTTTTATATTATGTGACAAAAAAATATTATAGTTTGTTGTTTGATTGATTTATTGATTTATATAGTGTTAATATTCCAAAGACGATTATCACATATCCAGATCTAGATATGTCACAACCAATTAATATAACCCTAAAAAATAAAATACATGACTTATTTACTTGGAAATTAATTAAAAATAGAATTAAGCATAGATAACCTATAAATAAATATGTGTCAACATTGTTGTAAATATTAGAAAAACTTCATGTGTAGGGTTGATGAGGGTTCAAAATTTGAGGATATATTATAACCAATAAAAGAAGTATATGATAAAAAAATTTAACATGGTTAGTTGATATGTACCAGTTAAGGGGAAACTGGGATCATTATATTATAAATACTAAATTTATATTTTTAATTAAAAGAAAAAAATGAGTGATATTTTTAATGGTGTATTAAACAATTACTGGAATCGTAATCATAGTGTCTTAGAATTAATTTAATAGTTTGAGTGTGTTAGAGAAGAATCACTATCAACAAATTAATGTTGAATTTAAGGGAATTGAAGAGATCCCACACAATCATATTCCATATCATCCATTCATGGTTTAAAAAATTAAGTTGTACACTCAAAAAACATTTTATCATTTTTAGCATGAATGCAAAATTTGTTGTGCTTGCTGTAATAAGAATTATAATGAAAGTATTTCCCCAAGTGGTTTTATACTAGAATTAATGGTTCCCCAAATGAGTATTCAGTTTCACTATACAAATATTTTCATATGATAATTGGTTGTAGTAGAATTATATTTGAGAGTTATGGGCATTTGGGTTTTCATGCACTCAAAATATATGAGAGGCTAGATGAAAAATACTTTCTGGAATTATATATCCATAAGAGATAGAAAATAAATTAATGTGATATCAACATAGTTGAAAATATAGTAAATAATTTTGAAAAATATCGGGTAGAAAAAAAGATAATTATACCAAATAATTGGAATGAATAGTAATAAAAATTATAATATAATCTTATGAGTCTATACAAGGATATATGATTGGGAAGCCCACTATAAATAACTATTGTAGGGAATTGCAAGATGATATAAATAATTTAATCTCTAAATTCATTCAAGAAGAATCAAACATGGAATGTTAGAAAAAATATAGAACATAATTCAAAGAGGAACAAAAGTATAGGTGGTGAAATGTTCCAATATTGTCTAGATTTGGCGAGGAAAAGAATAAAGAACATGGAAAATATCACAAATCAAGAAACCAAACACCGGTATGTTGTTTTTTGTTAATAAAACACAAAATTTTGTGATATCTTTCATAAATAATGTTATAATTTTTTTTATAGGGAAATGATAAAGAATGGTCAAATTATAGCTACTATGGCGATCCTATCCTAAATCTAAATATATGTATGTAATTATTGTATCATAGGTTAAAAAAATAAGATTTAAAAACACTACAAATAAATTCATATATTCTGATCCATATGAAATTCTACTTTTAATAAACACTTATACTATTTTTATTTTTAGCTATTAATGAAAAATTATTATTTAAATTAGGAGAAGATGAAGAACAATTTTAATTGATTCATAGTATAGAATTCAAAAACCAATGACTCATTTCTGGGATTGAACAAAACAAACCAAAATGTTCTTAAAAATTTGTTTTTATATTCAAAAAATCCTTCTAATTTAAGAAAGAAAAATGTTTTTAGAAAACTGGAGGAAATATTGATAGATGTAGTAACTTCAATAAGAAAATTTTGAAATCAAGCAACACAATTCTATTTAACAGTTAATGTTTTAGAACTAATATGTTGATTGAAACATTCTTAAATTCAAAATATATAAAACTTCAGGTATGTATTTCATCATAATATAAAACTTTTCATGAAATCATTTTTTGTAAATAATGATGTGGGTGTTTTCAATAAATGAATTTTATAATTGTTTTCTTTTATGATTATGTTTATAATTTTAACATAAATAAAATTTTCAGATGGTACCCACGATTTCAAGTAAATTCATGTTTGAGAATTTTCCCTAGGACTTTAGGTGGGATTTCCACTAGAAATTCTCATGGTAATTTTCCACTGGAAACTCAGTTGGAAATTCCAATTTACTTCCTCTAAATTTTAGCTGGAAATTTTCATTATGATGCATTTGAAATTTTTAGTGTGATAAATTAGATATTTTTATTCGAAAGTTTCCCAAACTTTAACTGTAAATTTCTATTGGACTTTTTTCAATGAATTAAAATATAAATTTCCACTTAGAGTTTATAGTTAGAGTTTCCCCTAGAAATTTCCATTGGGAATTCCCAATGAGAAATTCTATTCACTCAAAGTTACCAATTAATTCTATGAATGAATAGTGGTCAAAATAAAAAAAATAAAATTATAGTTTATAATCTATCATATAATAACATATTTCATCAATATAATCCTCAATAATATGATGATACAGATCACAAAATAACCATTTTAACCCCAAATACCCACCCACAAAAATGGTCAGAACAAATCACACTACTTCAGTTTGTTAATTGAAATCCAAATTTAATTTTTCTGTAAAAGAATTATATAACTATCTTCAATGATTATTGTAGAAATCAAATAATTATTTCCCTCAGCATCCATCTCCAATGTTTTCCTTCCAGATCATTTAGAAAATAATGAACCATAGAAAATCACTGGTCCTTGATTTCCTTATCACTCAAAAAATCTACCACTATTAATCCTTTTACCAAACATTCCATTACATCAAAAATGAAGAAACCATAATCCAATGTGGCATCTCCCTACTACGGTGTATTTTCAATTTTTTTATCCCATTTACATTACATGAAATTTCCAAAAAATATTGGGGCCAATAAAATTTACCAAATATGATTTCTATACAAAAAATGAATGAGCAGTCCATAATTTAATGATTTTTTTAAATTTATAACTTCTTACCACACTCTTTGCATATTTAATATACAAATAACTAGATCTTTTTACATGAACAGGTTGTATTGAATTATAATTTCTACAAAAACATTTTTTCATATCCATGATTATAAATGTCTAATGGATATTTTATGAGTTTTCTGGGCACAATAATAACATCGAGTTACTCATACATTCAATTGCAATATAGTTCAATATGCCTTCTATTAATTTTCTATTTAAAAAATATAGAAATCCCTAGAATATATGAAAAAAATAAAATAAAAGAATTCAGTCATTATTAAATTTTAGAAATCATTTTATTAAAATAAATCGTAGAAAAATATGTTCATAATTTATCTCAAAAAATTAGCTTCAATCTTATTATAAATGAATTGGGCATGAAGGATCAAATTTCCATTTCAACAATGCCATCCATAATATGCAAAAAAAAAAAAAATTGTTCAATTATAACTATGTATTAATATTTTTCATATTTATAAAAAAAAGTTAATAAAAGTTTAAACATCAGTGTGGGTTAATTAAACCATGAGTATGAAAAATACTATACTGGGAATGAATATATATATTTTTTAAAATCAATAATGTTCTTCAAATAGATTTTATATGATTTATCAATTTATTCCCAAGCTATCATGCTATTTTTATGAAGATCATTTATATTTTTAGTACATAGTAAAATATATACGATAAAATTATAAAATTATTAATGAAGTAACATTAACTCTCTTCATAAATATCTAAAAAATTTTCCACAACCTCATATCATATTTGTTGACTCTAGTTTTCTGTTTCACCCACCTGGGTAGTAACTAGGATTGTTTAAGTGGAGGTTCATTTCTATTCTTCCTAGTAACTATGAATATATATATATATGGAAATAATAGTTTTGGTATTTTTACCATACTATTCACACCTATAATCAATGATTTTATTTTCTTTGAGATATAAGTGGAAGTAATGGATTCCTCAAAACCTTTTGGTTATTGTGTAGTTACTTATTTAATTAAATTTTACTCTCCCTCATTGACCTCTATACTATTAGTTTACCTCACAACTATGTCATATCCTTGAATTTCCTATGTATCAATGGAAGTGAATAGATCATTATTTTCATCTTTATTAATTTTTTAAATCCCAACACCACCTTCAAAACTTCCTTCTCCTCACTAGAAACTGTTTTCATCTCTTCCTTTAACTTTGACCTTCAATATTTATCTCAAAAGATCTATTTTTTAGTATTAAATTACTTTGTGGATCTAGTATCTTCAACTTTAAATAATGTTTCACATTTTCCATATAACATCCCATAATCACATCATTTTAAACTAATCTTTCCTACCATTTTATAGTAAATAGTGGTTGGTTTTCATCGATAACCTTCTAAATTGGGGTTTTCACATTAAAAAGAATTGATTTTACAATAAATTTATGTCTTGGTGTGATAATAACCAATATTTTATAGTGAAAACATAATTAAAAATGTCAAAGTATTAAGAATTAATTTTAAAATAAATAATTATTTTGAAGCATATTATAGTAACAAAACAGTAATAGTTTTTATTGAGATTCATAAACATATTGCAAACTCCACCCAAAAAACAATGGGTTCACTCTATTTTTGTAGGCATATTCATAGAATTTTCATCATACCAATACTATAATTGTAAATATTATTACTAATTGATAAAATAACTTGGAAAAAACATATATAAATAAAATTTAGGACCTTACTAATAAACTAACAACAAAACCCATTAGTTTTAAAGTATTAGTGTATTTTTTTCATGAAGGTAATCATATGGTCATGGATACCCATAACCCAAGAATAGATCTTCACTTTTTAGATGTATTAAAAATAGGACACTGAATTGAATCCCATATAGGAACTAGATGTGGGAAAAAATAAAGCCACGTTTGTAAAAAGTTAAACCAAACATGCAAGATGATTAAAATCATTATCTTCACTAACTTCAATAGTTTCAATAATTTACCACAACAAAACTCCCTTGGATAATATGAAACTAACATGGGAAAACCTCCTTCTTAAATGTGATGAACTATTTGGACTTAATATATAGGTAGATAAAAATGGAAAGTCACCATCTTCAATACCAAATATATAGCAGATATCAGTAGCTGTTAAATTTATCATCCTTGTTGATACATAAATCATTTTTAAATCTATTTTTTACCTCTATAGTAATAATCAGAAGGATCTATCATTTATTTACAATCATTAAATGAATATTTCTTATCAAGAAAAACTATAAATAACTTCTAAAAAGTAATATTTTTAATAAATTTGATGTTCTTTTAAATAATAATTAGTTAAATATCATAAAATATTTTTTTAAAATACAATCCTAGAAGTACTTTGATGGATGGTAGTTGATGTAGCGGCAACTTCAGTCATGGAAAATAGTTTCTATAACAAATTATCATCTTCAGTTTGAATGATAACATTGTGAATAAATGTTGATACATGAAATTTACAGTAGAAATTCAAACTAGAAGTTCCAAATAAAAATTCCAACAACTACTTCCATAAGATAATTCAATTGGAAATTACAAATATATAGTAGTATATGACATATCCAATTCGAGTTAATTGGAAATTACAAAAGGCATGTTCTTTGAATCAATTGGAAATTTCCAACGTATAGGTATTGCCCTTGTATATTCTGACTGGAACTCTCCATAGGAAAAACCCAATGTAACCTCTAGTGGAATGTTTTAGTAGTATTAAATTGTAAATTAAAACATAAAATTACCAGAATATAATAAATTTGTATAAAAAATAAATAATTTATAATCAATTGAAAATTTACAATAGATATATATACCATCTGGAGATTCTCACTGGATATTTTATCCTCAAATACATTTTAACTTGTAACTAAAAAATGATAGATAATATTGAATAATTTTATTTAAATAAATGGAAATTTACATTGGAGATTTATAGTAGAGAATTCGACTAGAAATTTTTCATTGGAAATTTCTGGAGGAAAATCCTAATGGAAACTCCCATTTTATAGAATTTTCTATTAGAGATTCCCACATTGATTAACCAATGTGTCACGACCCAACCCTACCGGTCTCGAGCCGCAACTACCCAAAGCCTGCCTCGATTGGCTAGGGGCTAGCGACAAGCACCAAAGGTATAACAATCTTGGGGAGACCTTTGCCTAATGACCTGTACACATAGCCCACTCAATGCAGAAGTGCAGAGTAAAAAAAAAAATAAAACCAAAGAATTAACAACTATAACCCAACCACAGTCATGAATCAACTTCTAAATAGAAAAAGTAAAGTGCGGAAAAGTACTGACAAGATAACTGAACAGAAAAAGGAAAAAACATGTGCCCAACTTAAAAGGTCCCACAACCCTACAACATGTAAACAAAAGTAAACAGCTGGTGAGTCTCACACCTGAAAGTCCTACTATGACCCCTGAACACAGACCAAGCTCTTATGTCCTCTATGCTCCTCTGTAGTCTCGATCAACCTGTCCATCGTCTTCAAGGGCACACCAAGTGTGGAAAATCCCAAGCAGCGGTGAGTATAAATATACTCAGTAGGTTGCCCTGAAAGCTTGAGGGAGCAATAAAGGAGGTACTAAAATGGTGAGCAGTCGACAGAACAAAGAACAATGTAAGAGTACAATAGAGAGAGTGCAGCTCAACCCAACAAAAGAAAGGAAGTAGACTCATCCCAACCAAGAGGAGCTAGACACAGAAAGCACATGGAATACCCCACATGTCTTCGCCCCTCCTAGAAGGAGAGTAACTGAACCCAAGGAGTGGGAACAAAATTAGGGTGTATATATATATATGCTCAATAAGAAACCCGAACGAGTGTGTAAAGGGATCTCTATCTCCAATCTAAACCTAGGAAAAGTCGCCAACAGTTCTAAGGAGATCCATCACTGATTCCCAAAAGTCCCGCACGCCAAAGATGTCTCATCATTGAACCGTACAACCAAGAGTCCCACTCCGGTAATCACAGAGAGAAGTCACTGACTAGCCACATAGAAAGGGCTGAGTCTGATAGAAGTCATCGTGTAACCCACTACCCAGCCTTGTTGGAGGGTAAATGCTAAGGTCAACGGGTAACCCACTACCCAGACCCGCTAGAGGGTAAACCCTAAGGTCAACGGGTAACCCACTGCCCAGACCCGCTGGAGGGTAAACCCTAAGGCCAGAGGGTAACCCACTACCCAGCCCCGCTAGAGGGTAAACCCTGATACACTGGTGGGTAACCCACTACCCAGCCCTGTTGGAGGGTAAACCTAGAACTGGTTCGATGACTCTGCACTACCCATTCCATCACTGGGTGTCACTAATCATCGCTACCATGCGTTGGTTTAGAGTGCGTCAAATGAACCTCTGACCAACGCCCTTTCATGTTTCCACATTTAATGAGATCTTGAAAGAGGATCTACACACCCAAACCTATTACACCATTGCAATCCTTGCGAAAAGAAACACGTGAGATAGACTATTTACTCGCATGAAAAGGACTCCTGATGAAAAAGTTATTCAACACTGCTTTATGCCCATACGACATCTCGTGGGGCCCACACCTCAGTCTCGAAAGATTTCGGGCGAACTGCACCATCGCAATGCTCTCGGAAAAACATGCCAAAACGACTACTCATTCACCCCGAACGGACGTCTGATGAAAATGTCGCAAAATGCTGCTCACAGCTTAAAAGACGTCCCATGGGGCCCAATCCTCAACTCCAGATTTAACGCTTGAAACCACCCGAGACAACTTCGTCTCAACATTAGGGTTACAATGCCGTGGACGACACCTAAAACAGACTCCGTAAGCGTTCGCGCCATTCAAAAGAAGAATCCCGGCGAGGCGCTAAACCATAATTAACGGGCATGTCGTGCCACCGAGCCCCCATCTTGGGAATTACAAATACCCAAAACCACCTCAAAAACTATAACTCGATCCAAGGATCATGCTACCATAGAAGAAACGCAACACTGACACCCGTAGTGAAAGTTACGGGTGTCCGGAGACAAGGGGGATAACCCCTTAGGGATGGACTGGCCCGGTCCAGCCAGTCCACCCGGCCCGGGCCGGCCCATGCCGGCCGGCCCGACCGTAGCACTGGCTCGTGGCCCTTTCGCACGGCCCGACCGCTGACCCGTGGTCCAACAGCACAGATCGACCCTCGTGGCATGTCGCTGTTCCGCGCGGAGACCCGCCAAAGGCGAGTCTCGGTTTCCTGCTCGGGGTCGCGCACAGCTACCCCCGTCGCGCCCCACACCAGTGAACTCTGCCCGCCACGCCACCGCTTGGGAGCCGTGTCACGCCGCCCCCTGGGAGCCGCGCCGCCGTCGCCTGGGAGCTGCGCCGCAGCCACCTGGGAGCCCTCCTTTATCGCCTGGCAGCCCGCTGCCGTCACCTGGGAGCCCGCCGCGCCGACCGCCGTCTTGGACCACCGGAAACCTCTGGAAGCACCGGAAAATAGAGAAATTGGTCGGAACACTTCATGGGGCTACCCCGGGCGCCCTGGGACTCGGATTTTCAATCCAAGAAGAGAGATAGAAATATCAGATCTAATTCTATGCAACTATGGGCTTCGATCGGCAGGAAAAAAGAATTTCTTAGCAACAAATTTAATTTAAAGAAGATGTGGAAATTAAAAATGAAAAAAATACACAAGCCTACCTCGTAGGGCATATCTCGTCGCTTCACTGACGATACGCCAGAGCTGCCGCGCCTTAGAGAGGTGGGGAGAGGGGCTTTATGCGTGTTGAGTGGGATTCTTCTAGGGAGAGGAAACATGGATAAAGGAGGAGGGACAGGTGTTTAAGTAGGAGAGAAACTTATTAAAAATATAATTAGTTTTAAACTTCCACCAGTAGGCCCGTACCCAAACTCTCGACGGGGTCGAGGTTGAGCTGCTCCTAGGGTAAAAACCACATTGTGAGTGAAACTGTGGTCTTGAAATTTTAATATGATCCTTCATTCATAATTTATAAAGATCACGCCCGAGGCCGCTAAATTAATAAAACACCCCAGATAGCGTTTTCCACAGAAGGGCCATGACCGTGAAAGTTACATCCCTCCTAGGGTAAACGACACGCTCCGGACTAATCATTTCCCTTAGTTTTCACATCTGAGAAAATATTTAGGAGTTATTATATTTATTTGGCATATCTAGTGTGAACACACTTAAAATATAATTCCTAACACACTGGGGCTCAGAAACACACACCGTATGAACGCCTTGCTCTGGAATAACATCAAGAAAATTTCAAAGTCTTACGGGCTCAAAACTCGAGTTCTTACATAATTCTCTCCTTCATGTTTTTCGTCCCCAAAAAACAAAACTACAAAAACAACTCAGGATACTAAGACCACATCTGGCTCTTCCATTCCCATGTGCTCTCTTGCACCCTTTCGTGCTTCCATAGCACACGAACCAAAGGAATGGTCCGTCCACGCAGTGTCCGCTCTTGTCGGACCTCAATCGCCACTGTGTGCTCCGCAATGGTGGATCTATCTTCAATGTCTAGCTCTCCCCAGTCTATTATGTGCGTGGGGGTCATGCACGTATTTCCTCAGCTGTGACACGTGGAAGACGTCATGCACCCTCTCCAGCTGTGGGGGTAGAGCAAGACGGTATGCAACCTCACAAACCCTGCACACGATCTCAAAGGAACCATTGATCCTCAGGGATAGCTTGCCTCCTAGGACGAACCTCTGTGTTCCACGCCATGGGGAGACCCTCAGAAAGACATGGTCTCCCTGCTCAAACTCTAAAGGTATGCGACGACGATCTGTGTAGGACTTCTGTCTGTTCTGTTCCGTCCACATCCGCTCACAAATGACCTACACCTTCTCCATCATTGCCTGCACCAACTCTGGTCCCACGAGGGAGGTCTCCCCGACCTCCGTCTAGCACAACGGTGACCTACAGGGTCTCCTGTAGAGGGCCTAAAAAGGTTCCATGCCGATAGTAGAGTGGTAACTATTGTTATACGCAAACTCGACCAAGGTTAGGTGATCCCCCCAGCTTAGGCCAAAGTCTAACACACACGCCCTGAGCATATCTTCCAACACCTAGATAGTGCGCTCGGTCTGCCCGTTGGTCTGGGGGTGAAAAGATGTACTCATCCATAGTTGAGTTCTGAATTCCTCATATAGGACTCGCCACAATCACAACATAAACTACATGTCACGATCAGAGACAATCGTCGAGGGTACTCTATGAAGGAGGACAATATCCCAAACGTACAACTGCCCTAGACTCTCCACCGAGCTCTGCTCCCTGATGGCCAGAAAGTGCACCGACTTCGTGAGTCAATCTACTATCACCCAAATGGAATAATGGACCTTCGCTGTGTGCTGAAGCCCTGCGATGAAGTCCATGGATACACCATCCCACTTCCACTCCGGGATATCAAGGGGCTGCAACAACCCTGCCGGAACCTGATGCTCTGCCTTTACCGGCTGACAGGCAAGACACCGAGAAACAAAATCAGCTACGCTCCGCTTGATGCTAGACCACCAAAACTACTTCTGAATATCTCAGTACATATTCCCCACACCAGTATGTAAATCCGAGGGAGAAGTGTGGAACTCCCGCATCACTTCCTCCCGCATCTCCACTGGTACTACATCTCACCCCTGGAACAAGATCTCATGATTCCCTCTTTCAGAATACCCATCGGGTGCGTCGCCTGTGGAAATATGATCATGCAGGACCTCACTATCGACATCCCCCAACTGTGACTCTCTCAAATGCTCAAGGAGCGAAGGAGTCAACACCATCTACTGTAGGAAAGATGTACCCTCCTGCTCCACCAAGGTCAGCTGTAGGGAAGCCAACTGCTCAGAAGCTTCCTACACTAGACGAGCCTGGGACTTCCTACGAAGGGCATCTGCTACTATGTTTCCCTTCACTGGAGTGTAGAATATCTCGAAATCATAGTCCTGCAAAAACTCCAGCCAGTGCCTCTGCCTCAGATTCAGATCCTTCTGAGTGAAGATGTACTTGAGGCTCTGGTGGCCTGAGTAGACCACAAAACTCTCACCCAGAAGGTTGTGTCTCCATAACCTCAAGTCGAAGACCACAATTTCCATATCCAAATCATGATTCACATAATTCTTCTAATGGGGCCTCAAATGTCTTGACCCATATGCAATCACTGCCTGCTACTGCATTAGCATGCACCCAAGCCTAGCTCATGAAGCGTCATAGTACATCACGAACTCAATGCCCTCCTCAGGCAGCCTCAACACTGGGGAACTAGTTAGCCTCTGTTTCAACTCCTCGATGGCCTTCTGGCACTGATCAGTCCAGGTGAACGATCATCCCTTCCGTGTCAATGCGGTCAAAGGGGCAACAATCTTGGATAAATTTTACAAAAACCTCATGTAGTACCCTGCCAAACTAAGGAAGCTCTGCACCTTTGATGCATTCTTGGATGGCACCCAAGTAAGCATCACCTCTATCATTAGAGATCTACGGCCAATCCCTCCTCTAAAATGAAATTCCCTAGAAAGTGAACCTCTTGAATCTAGAACTGACACTTCGAGAGCTTCCAATACACTTAGTGCTCCCAAAGTAAGTCTAGGACCATCCTCAAATGCTCTGCATGATTTTCCTCTGTCACAGAGTAGATGAGTATGTCATCAATAAAGACAACCACAAACTGGTCCATGTAGGGATGGAAGATCTGGTTCATCAAATCCATGAAAACAGCGGGGGCATTCATCATGCCAAAGGGCATCACCAGAAAACCATAATGCCCATAATGACAACGAAAAGCCAACTTCAGGATGCCAGCCTCACGAACCCGCAACTGGTGGTAGCCGGATTGAAGATCAATCTTGGAGATCCACTTCGCACCTCTAAACTAGTCTAAGAGGTCGTCGATCCTTGGAAAAGGGTACTTGTTCTTTATCATAGCCTGATTCAGGTTATGATAATCCACAGAAAGCCGAAGACTCCCATACGCCTTTTTCACAAACAAAACCAGAGCTGCCAAGGGGGACACAATGGGACTAACGAATCCCTTCTCACGAAGGTCCTCCAAATGAAGTCGTAGCTCCCGAAGCTTTGTGGGTGCCATCCGATACGCTGCACATGATATCCGGGAAGTCCCCGGCTGCAATTCAATGCAGAACTCCATCTCTCACCTCAGAGGTAGTCCCGTGAAATCCTCAGGAAAGGCGTCCATGTTGTCCTCTACAACGGTAGGGATCCAGGTTCCTGTAGAGTCGGCTGCTTCGAGATCCATGCATGCAAACTGATGAGAAAAAGGTTGTGGTCTCCTGCTTAGAGTACCCATATGCTCTGCCATGAGGTCTCGTTCACCAATGATGGTGAACCTCGTCCCATTAGGATGGACGCATCTGACTAGTCTGCTCCGATAGCCAATCTGGGCGTGAACCATATAAAACCAATCCATTCCCAAGATGAAATCATAAAGTTCAATCATGATGACTAGTAGGTCCCATGTGAAACTCTCTCCTCCGAACAATAGTTCGCACTGTCTGCAGATAAAGGTCACCAATGAGGCACTTCCCATAGGAACCTCGAGGCTAAGTGCAGGTGTCAACACCTCTACTGGAATCTGTAACTTCTGTACCAAAGGCAGCAATATAAAGGAGTGGATGGCGTCTGTGTCTACTAGTACTGAAGAAAGCGTAGAGTAAACACAAAGCGTACCTCGGACCATCTTGTGTGCTGGGGGGTCACAAACACCCATAGTCTGAAGCTGCCCGCGACCCCTACTGCCAGCTCCCTGAGCCTAGCGTGGGCCGCCTAGTGGTGGCAGTGGAAGGACCTCGAAACGCCGTACCCCACCTCCAGGTCCTTCCGCTCATCCTATGCCACCTCCCTGAGGGCCACCCTGTCCTCACCTCGGGGATCCCTGGTCACGATGCGACCCCTGCCGCTGCGGTGCGCCCACTGCCTGCCATGACTGCTCGGTACGCCTGATCGGGTTGTCCCGTGCTAGGTGACCCCATCCGTCAAAAGTATAGCACTGACACACTTCTGACTGCCCCGGTGCTCTTCGGCGCCACTGTGGTGTACGACCCTACCCCTGAGTCTGCTCACGGAAGGGTCTCCTCGACTGAGGCTCTACTCTTTGCCGCCTGCCTGCTACCGAAGACTCTGCTCTGAAGCGGCCACTACTAGGTCCTGCCAGCTGGCATCCCTCATCCAAGAATATCTCTATCATGAGCACTTTATCTAGCACCCCGACATAAGTAGGGATTCACATGGGTACTACACTAGCACATATCTCCCTACGAAGACCCTGCTCATACTTCCGTACCCAGAAGTAACTATCGCAGACCATATCCTGCGAGTAGCGTGTCAGATCGGTAAACTGGGCTGAGTACTATGCCATGGTCATCCCCCCTGCTTCAGCTCCAGAAGCCCCTAAATCCGAACAGAGTGTAAACAAGAGGGTGAGTACTCTTCCCGGAAGTGCTGTTGGATGCTATCTCACATGAGAGACAACTCATCGTGGGTCTACGTAACCAACCCCCACAAACTCCTATCCGTCCTGAGGAAAAGGATGGAAGCTAGGGCTACCATTTGGTCCGCTGGTGTTTGTACCAGCCTGAAAAGTTGGTCCATATACTCTAGCCAGTCTTCCACTTCCCGGGGATCTGAGTCTCCATAGAACTTCAGCGGTCTCTGACGCTGAAAGTCTCGGAGCACACTCAGCCTGCGCTCAAACTCATCCTATGCTTCCGGTACTAACTGCCACTCTCTAGGTAGAGGGGATACTGCTGAAGCACTGGGGGAATCAGATCATGTGAGGGTCTCAGAACTGATGCCTCATCGCTCGCTAGGTCGTCGTCACAAATTGGAGCGGGTAACCTGGCTGGCTGCTGCCATGGGGGCATCCTAAAAATTATCAAGGATTACCGAGATCAGATGAGCATATATATATATATATACATATATATATATATATATAAATCAGTAATAAAAAAGGGTAGATGACTCAAAAAGGATAGTCAAAGACTCAATCATACTGGATGCATGTTCCAAAGATCCCTACAACAAGTGTCTCAGCGTGCCGAGTCGACAAGCGGGTTATTAGGGTCCTAGTGAATGGATACATCAGCCTCCCGTACCATCACTGGACTCCCTAGCCTGAGAGCTGCTCTCGAGACACGTCGAAACTATTTCCCTAAATCCCAACCAATTTCTTTTTAGGGGCGTCTGAACAAATCCCCAAGGAATGAACCACCTTTGATTCCACTTTGTCACGACCCGACCCTACTGGTCTCGAGCCACAACTACACCAAGCCCGCCTCCATAGACCAGGGGCTGGAAATAAGTACCGAAGGCGTAACAATCTCAGGGAGGCCTTTTCCTAAGTACCTGTACACACAACCCACTCAATGCAGAAGTGCAGAGTAAAAAAAATAAAAACCAAAGAATGAAAAACTATAACCCAACCACAGTCATGCATCGACTTCTAAATAGATAAAGTAAAGTGCTGAAAAGTACTGACAAGATAACTAAATAGAAAAAAGAAAAAACATGCACCCAACCCGAAAGGTGCCACATCCCGGAAACAGGTAAACAAAAGTAAACAGCTGGTGAGTCTCACACCTCAAAGTCCTACTACAACCACGGAATGCATCCCAAGCTCCTGTGTCCTCTATGCTCCTCTGTAGTCTCGATCAACAAGTCCATCGTTTGCAAGGGCACACCAAGTGCGGACAAAGCCCAAGCAGGGGTGAGTATAAATATACTCAGTAGGATGCCCTGAAAGCTCTAGGGAGCAACATAGGAGGTACTCAAACGGTGAGCAGTAGACAAAAAAAATAATAGTGTAAGAGTAAATTAGAGAGAGTGCAGCTCAACCCAACAAATTAAAGGAAGTAGACTCGTCCCAACCAAGAGGATCTAGACATGGAAATCATGTGGCATACCCCGCGTGTCTTCGCCCCTCTTAGAAGGAGAGTAACTGAACCCAAGGAGTGGGAAGAAAATCAGGGTGTATATATATATGATAAAAAAAAAACCTGAATGAGTGTGTAAGGGGATCTCTATCTCCAAGATCAGCCAAGGCAAAGTTGCCAATAGTTCTATGGAGATCCTTCACTGATTCCCAAAAGTCCTACATGCCAAAGATGTATCATCACTGAACCGTACAACCAAGAGTCCCGCTCTGGTAATCACGGAGAGAAGTCACTAACTAGACACATAGAAAGGGATGAGTCTGAGAGAAGTCATCGGGTAACCCACCGCCCAGCCCAGCTGGAGGGTAAACTCTAAGAGGTTGTCGGGTAACCAACTGCCCATCCCAACTGGAGGGTAAACTGTAAGGTCAACAAGTAACCCACTGCCCAGCCCCACTGGAGGGTAAACTCTAAGGTCAATGGGTAACCCACTGCCTAGCCCCACTGGACAGTAAACCCTAAGGTCAACGGGTAACCCACTGCCCAGCCCCGCTGGAGGGTAAACCCTAATACGCTGGTGGGTAACTCACTGCCCAGCCCTGCTGGAGGGTAAACCCGGAACTGGTCAGATAACTCCGCACTGCCCGTTCCATCACTGGGTGTCACTAATCATCGCTACTATGCGTTGGTTCGGAGTGCGTCAAAGGAACCTCCGACTAACGCCCTTTCACGTTTCAACATTTAATTAGATCTCAAAAGAGGCTCCATACATCCAAACTGATTACACCATTGCAATCCTTATAGTAACACACACGAGATAGACTATTTACTCGCTTGAAATGGACTCCTGAGGAAAAGGTTATTCAACACCGCTCTACGCCCAGAAAGCGTCTCGTGGGGCCCACACCTCGGTCTCGAAGGAGGTATGGCGAACTGCGCCATCGCGATGCTATCAAAAAAACACACCGAATCGACTACTCATTCGCTCCGAATGGACGTCTGATGAAAAAGTCGCAAAATGCTGCTCACAGCTTAAAAGATGGCCTGTGGGGCCCACACCTCAACTTTGACTTCAACACTTGAAACCAGCATGGAAAACTACGTCTCAATGCTAGGGTCACAACGCCGCTGACGGTGCCTAAAATGGACACTGGATGCGTTCGCGCCATCCGAAAGAAGAATCCCAGCGAGGTGCTAAACAATACTTAACGGGCGTGTCACCCCACCGAGCCCCCATCTCGAGAATTAAAAATCCTTAAGACCATCTCAGAAGCTCCGAATCGATCTGAGGATCGCACTGCCATAGACAACACACAAAACTGAAATCCGTAGTGAAAGTTACGGGTGTCCGAAGACAAGGGGAATACCCCTTAGGGTTGGACCGGCCCGGTTAACCCAGCCTGGGCGGCCCCGCGCTGGCCGGCCCGGCCTGCAGCTCCGGCTCGCGACCCTTTCACACGACCCGACCGCTGACCCGTGGTCCCCCCGCACTGACCGGCCTTCGTGGCTGGTCGCTGTCCAGCCCGGAGACCCGCCGAAGGCGGGTCTCGGTCTCCTACACGGGGTCGCGCGCCGCGCCTCTTGTCGCGCTCTGCACCGGCGACCTCAGTCAGCCACGCCGCCGCCTGGGAGCCGCGCCGCGCCGCTTCCTGGGAGCCGCACCACCGTCGCCTGGGATCCACGCTACCATCGCCTGGGAGCTGCGTCGCTGCTGCCTGGGAGCCACGCCTCGACCGCCTGGGAGCCCGCCGCACTGGCTGCCGTCCCGGACCACCTGAAGCTCGCCAAAAACCCCTGGAACCACCGGAAAATAGGGAAATTGGCCGGAAAACTTCCCGGGGCCACCCCGGGTGCCCCGGGACTCAGAGTTTTGATCCGATAAGAGAGTTAGAAAGATTGGATCAAATCCTACGCAACTATGGGATTTTCTCGACAGAAAAACCGCATTTCGATGCAATGAATTTAAATCAAGGAAGATGTGGAAATTAAAAATGATAAAACAAATACACAAGCCTACCTCGTAGGGCATAGCCCATCGCTTCGCCGACGATCCGCCGGAGCTGCTGCGCCTTAGAGAGGTAGGGAGAGGGGCTTAATTCTTGTTGAGAAGGATTCCACCAGGGGGAGGCATGGGGGAAGAAGGAGGAGGGGTGGGTGTTTAAGTAAGAGAGAAACTAATTAAAAATTTAATTAGTTTTAAACTCCGACCAGTTGACCCGTACCCAAACTCTCGATGGGGTCAAGGTTAGGCCGCTCCTAGGATAAAAACCACGTTCTGAGTGCAATGGTGGTCTCAAAATTTTAATCTGATCCTCCGTTCAGAATTTATAAAGTTCACGCCCGAGGTCGCTAAATTACGAAAATGCCCCTGGTGGCGTTTTCCACAGAAGGGTCGTGCCTATGAATGTTACACCCCTCTTAGGGTAAATAACACACTCCGGACTCAACGGTGCCCTCATTTTTCCCATCCGAGCTACCGTTTAGGAGTTATTCTATTTATTTGGAATGTATAGTGTGAACACACTTAAAATTTAATTCCGGCCACACTAGGGCTCAGAATCACACGCCGTCTAAACGCCCTGCTCTAGAATAACATCAAGAAAATTTAAAAGTATTATAGGCTCAAAACCCAGGTTCTTACAAAATGTATATCCTTAGTGGAATGTCCCATTAGAAACTATAGATTTTAAATTACCAATGGAAATTACCAGTTGAAATTCCTAGTGGAAATTTCTAGTTGAATTCAATTATGAATTCCAACTAGAAAATAACTTTTGGAATTAATTAAAAATTTCTACTGAGAATTTCCAATGTATATTCCAACAGGGAAATTCCTAGAGGAAACTTCTACTAGAAATTTCTACTAGGATTTGATAGTTTTAATTTCTATTGGATATTTCATAGTTGGAATTTCCAGTAGGAAATCACAGTGAAAATTTTCAATTGATTCAAATATTTTATAGATGGATTTTATAGTTAAATTAATCTAGATATTTTTATCAGGGATTTATAATGATAATTTAAATTGGGAATTTCAATTGAGGTTTAATACTGGAAATTCTCCACTCTAGAATTTTTATAGGGTCTTTCCATTGGGAATTATCAATTAAAAATTTATAGTAGAAATTAATACTGTTGAAATTTATAATTATTGGGAATTTTATAATTCAACAATAAAATCATAGATGAAAATAAATTTGAAATTAAAAAATAATTTATTTGGAATCTTTTGAAAATTATCTCTAGAAATTTACATTTGTTGTCAATTTGACATTCCAATTAGAAATTACAAGATTAATTTTTTACTTTCAATTAAATAATAATTCAAAAATAGTAATTTTCATTCAATTAAATATTTTTAGTTGTAACTTCAACTGGGAAATACCATTAAATAATTCTAGTGGATATATAAAATGAAAATTACATGTGCATAGAAATTTCAAGTAGGAAATACCAGTTGGAAGTTTCACTTGGAATGGCCTGTGGGAAATTCAAATTATAAATTCTCATTGGAAATTCGTAGTGGATATATGAAATGGTAATTACTAGTGAATAAGAGTTCCTAGTAGGAATTCCCATATGAAATTTATTTGTTAAATCCCCATTGAGAATTCAATGTATCAACTTCCATTTGTATTCAGCTTCTAATTCAAACTAAAAATTTCTAGAAAACATTTCCATTTTGAATCAATTGGTAATTATATATCAATTTTTTTGTATAAAATCCAAATTCCCAATGGAAATTTCCAATGAGAATTCCTATTGGGAATTATAACTGAAAATTCCAAGTGAAAATTCCTACAGGAAGTTCCCTATGGAAACTCAAACTAGATATTATAATAAAAATTCCCACTAGAAAACAAATTCTTATTTTCACTGAAAATTCCCAGTTTAAAATCACTGTAGAAATATCTATAAAATATTTCCCTTTTTCAAATACTAGAAAATATTAATAGTATATTAAAAATATTTCAATTCCAATAAAATGGAAAATCCCACCATAAACATACAATTGTTTAAATCAATTCAGAAAATTCAGTATGAGAAATTTCCATTATAAATTTACTCTAGGCATTTTTAGTGTAAATTGATATTTGAAAAATGGAAGTGTACATTCTCACTACAAATACATTAGAAATTTACTTTGAAAATTCCCACTTAAAATGACCAAGGGAAACAACTATTGGTTGGATAAAAGTGGGAATTTAAAGTTAAAATTTATAGTGTAAATTGGTTCAAATATCTAGTGGAACCATTATAGTGACAATTAAAATTGTTATAATTATAAGAACTCAATGGAAATATCAACTAATTTATTTTGTTTAATATCCCACTATAAAAAATGAAAAAAAACTTTTATAGTTTTCTAATTACTGAGATGGCTAATAAAAAAAAGATTATATTTTTTTAATGAAACCCTTATACATGAATAAAAATGGCTAGAAACCCATAGATATAAATATGAAATAAAGATAATAACAATACCTCTATCTCAGTATCTCCAAAAAATTATAAATAAACAACCAAATATGACTATCTCAGTAACTCCAATGATTTATTATGAAACCAAGAGAAATAAAAAGAAACTTTTTCAAAAAACACATGTCATCTTCCATCGCTGTCAAGGGAAAAGAAAGACTTGATTGTTAATGATTTTCTCTAAGGGGTTACCATCTCTCCAGATCTCATTTACACTGGAAAATGTGGTCCTCAAATCACTCTAAAAACCATCACTATGGGGTTTGTTGAAGGGTTTTCTGTTACTGAAAGACTCTACCACCAATATTTTTCTCCTGTTTACCCGATTTCATTTTAAATAGAAAAACCTAATTGAATGGACAGAAAAAAATTAGACAAGTGGTATCCATCTAGTGGAAAACCTAAGGATTAGGTAAGGGGAAAACCTAAGAGGTTGTTTTCTAGATTTTAATGAAATCAAGATAACAGTGAAAGTGAAATATAAAATTTTCACCATAAACTATACATTATATGTTTTCTTGAAATTATTTCTTAACCTTACTTAACCCAACAAATATTACTTCTATTTTTTTTAAACAACTTATTTTATTTTTCTACTAATTTCCCATGACATGTGTTGGCATTGCGTAAGAGTTCAAGACATTTAAACTATATATAAAAATAAAAAAAATTAACACCATAAAAATTATATATTTTATATTGAAAAACCTTTTTATATCTATTTATATTTAGTATTTATACCTAGAAATATATATTATAAATATTAATGAATACATTGTGTATTTTTGTAGTTTTTCATAACTTAAAATAATATAAAGGTTATAATCAAAGGAATGTGTCTTCAAAATGACATATTTTCAATGTTGGGATAATTATAGTTGAATTAATCTAATATAATGAAATTAAGGAACATTTTTGGTTGATTTTGAGACCATATGCCATAATATTAACCTTAATTAACCTATTTTACCTATTATCATGGTGATAAACTTTCACTATGTTTACTATTAATTATGCCTAAAAATAAAATCAAATTATTTAGACAATCTGAACATTATGATTCTAAATGTGAAATCCATATTTCATAATTAAATTCAAATAAAGGGAATTTTTTTCAATATATTTATGAAAAACACATCAAAACTTTTTTCTTGAAAAATGATTTTTTTTAATAAAATTAACTTATAAAAAAATCAAATATTGTGGTGGGTTACATCAAATTAATTAGATAATGTAAAATAAAATACATATTATGTAACTTTAAAACAAATTAAAAAAAATTGCACTTTTAAATTAATTTATTTAGTGAAAAGATATGAAAAGTTTCATCAAAATCAATATTTTTCACTATTCACTCAAAAACAGATCTTTTGAGAAAAAGTTTGAAAATTCACCATAAGATATTTTTATGATGATTTTAAAAATGATATCTATTTTTTAAAATAAATTTTAAAAAATTATCAAAGATTTATTTTAACAACCCATTTATAAAGAACCTAAAACTATTTTTAAAAATAAACTAATTTTTAAATAACAAATTGAATTTATTCATATTCTTTGACTAGTTACAAAAAATACATGGATGTTAAATTTATTGGTTGAATTTATTATTTTATTGAGTAAAAAGTTTCATAAACATATTTAATAATGTTGTTATTTTTGTACATAAAATAAAATCAAACTTTGTTACAATCTTATAAGTATGGAGGTCAGGAATAATAATTATAACTTAAATAAAGGAAATTGAGTTACGAAAAACCCCTATGACTTAAGTAAAATTTCAATTAAATCAAAATAAAATAGAGTTATTTAAATTGGATTTTAAATAGAATAAATAAAATAAAATTTATGATATAATATATCAGAAATATAGTATACACACTATTTAAATGAAATAGTTGTATAATAAAAAACATGTCTCAAGGAAAATAATTAGAGATGAAAGAGTATTTTATTGTATTCCCTCTTAGTCAATCGCACTCTAACAACATATATTATGAAAATAAATATATTAATCACTAATTTGATAACCTCAATAGTATATATTACCTTATATGCCTTGAAATTATAATTATTTATTATATATTTACTCGTAGTTTTTTGTTAATTTTCATTATTAGATGCTAGTAAGTCGATGTGTTTGTTTAATACTAGTTTTATAGTGGTGGTGTTGATTCATGTTTAAATATTCAAAGATCAAAACTACATGATAGTTTAAGGTATTATAATTGTAAAGCCCTGAAGCCGCACTTCCAAATTCAGTGCTAAATTATGATGTGTATTTTTTGTTTTATAAGAGATAATAGAATAATATACAATAAATTATATATATTAGGACCTTTTACATTATTAGTTTGTATGATTAGACAAACCATACATTAAATCGGAGTTTACAAAAAATAATTACAAAATAACAAATAAGAGTCATCAATATTTTCACCATAACTGTCCTTTGAACTTATAATGAATCCTGTGAAAAACACATTAAAAATATTGGATAATCACAAAAAGCATAGTAAGGTTTATAAAAGAAGGAAATAAACTCTTTTTCTATAAATACATATTAAACATTTTCCTTTGAACATAAACTCAATAACATTACATGTGAAATGAAGAGGTTACCATGTAACGACCCAAAGTTTCATTAATGGAAAATTCCTCTTGATCCAGTTAAATGTCTCTTTATAAAAAATGTTTTTATAAGATGTCAACTTATTTGGTTTTATGATAAGAGTTGTGACCGTTAATTTTATAGCCGTTGAACAGTGATCACATGATTAGTATAAATATGAGGCTTTAACGAACCCAATTTTACTCAGACAAAGGAAGTGATGGCCTCATCCCGTAGAATTACCCCATACGAAGCCCATTTGTCGGAGCTCGGAAAAGAGGTGGCATCCTTGGGCTTCGACCTTGACCAAGCCCAAGCTGAGGTTCATTATTTCAAGCTCGAACGTGACCGTCTATGGGAAAAGTGGAAGTTGATAGAGATTACCACGTGAGCGATGTTATCCGAGCCACCCCAAGAGTCTGTCACCATCGCACGCCTTACCCTTTGGTCTTATGAAGCTATTTTAAGGGGTTATTTAACAAATAAGTAGTACTATGTTCATGTACATTATTTTTTTGTATATAATAATGAATATAATTTCTAGTCATTTTTGATACATTGTAAATAGTTTTTAAAGTACAAATGGTGTTTTTAGTTATTATTTAATAAAGAATTCAATTTTATTAAATTAAGGTATTTTTGAATTAGATAATATTTTAATAAAATATTATTATTAATATTAAATTAATTTTTATTAAATATAAATGATCTTATAATTTTATGAATGCAATTAAATTTTTTTATTAAGGTTTGAAAGCCATTTCTGTCAAAACCCGTGAATTTTCGATAAATATTGGTTTTTATTTTAAAAGTGAAAATTACCATATTTAGAAATTTTTTTAGATAAAATAAATGTCATTTATGGAATCATGACGTCGAAATTATCCAACGGTAAATTTTTCATAATTTTCTGAGATAGTCAATTTTTTGGGTAAAAATTAAATACCGTTCAAATATATAATGTGATTTATGACATCATAATGACCTAATGGTGATGTAATAAAATACTGTAATCCTTATGTTCGGCCAATATATGTTTTATCATTAAAATAATGTGATTTTGGGTTTGTTTGACTTACTTTTCAAAGAATTAATGGACCCCTCAAGACATATTCAACACTTTGCCTTTTTAAATTAATTTCCATGGGAGTGTGACTCACCTCCACATAAGAAACCTTATTAATTTAAGAAGTTAGGACTTGGGCCTTATAAAATTTTGTTTTCCTCTTACCTTTTCCAAAAACCATGGGATGGTTTGTGGTTTGGATTAATTTAATGTAAGGGGACCCAAACCTAAATAATAAATAATTCCCTCACCTTTCCTATATAAACCCACCAAAGATCCCACTTCCTCCTCACTAAAATCCCTTGGAGTTAGTCCAACCTCTGCCCTAAATTCTCTATAATCCTCCCAAGTTTCCCCAAGCTCCCAAGAAGCCTCTCACAAGCCTCTCTCTAGCCTTTGGAAGCACACTTCCAAGTAAGGGCTTTTTCTTCCTTTCTCATTTTTGTCAATTTTCTTTAAGTTGTATTTCCATTTTAATTTCAATTATGAATGATGGGGTATGGTTTCACACCTCCCCATACTTATATCTTATTGTTTTAATGATGGGAGACCCCTTTCTCTCTCATTAAATGCCTCCCATGTACACCTGTTACTATGCCGAAATTCCCAAAGGAACTTCTCTCTCTTCTTTTACATTCATGCAATAATTTTGTATCATAAATCTAAATTCCATTTCAATTTCTGGGACATGTATCTATATGACCTCCTTAATTTTCATTACATGTAAATATTATGAGGAACCCCTTTCTCTCTCATCAACCTTTTTTATGAATTCTTATGTCATGTCGTTACACTGCCGAAATCACACCGATTTTCTAAACCAATGTCATTGTGTAGTGAATACCATGCCCATTTCTCCATCAAGGGTATTCACCTTTATGCACATGTACATATTGATTGTAAAGTTTCATGTATTAATTCCACATTCCTTTATTGTGGAATAAATTATTATGTTTTATGAATCCATGTTTTATGATCCATGTGGCACACTTATGCATGAAATGAAATGTTTAAGAAGGGTGCACCCTTATAGCACTCCAATGCATTGGGTAAAGTATAGTATCATGATACGTCATGTGCAATGAGTGTTGACTCATGCTAATTCAAGTGAAATGATGGTTTACTCGTGCTTCATGTGTAGTGAGGGTTTACTCATGCTCCATGTGCAATGAGCCTTGGCTCATGCTAATTCAATGTTAAGTGTTGTTGCCACATTTCTATGTTATGATTATCATGCTTTATCATGCCTTTATGTTCATGTTTCTTTTATGCTTTATTGATATTCCTATTGTCTAAAAAGTATTTTACTCCTCATGTTATTCCATGTGTACTCCCTTACTGGGCTTTATAGCTCACCCTTTTCTTATGCATGTCCTCAGGTTATCCAATGCAATGCTAAGTACGAGGGAATGTAGTGGTCATGTAAAGGAAGTTTTCAATAAAGATGTTGTATTTCATGTTTTAAGTTTTTATGTAATGATCCTAAGCCCCAAAGACACTAAAACTCTTGATCATCTTTTTTGTATCAAGTGAAGTTTTATGTAATAAATCATGTTTAAGTTGTAATAAAAACAGGGTTGTCATAGTTGGTATCATAGGACAGGTTTAGTTATTTTTGGGATTAGGAAACCCTTGTAAAGACTTAGAGACAAGACTAAGTGTAATAAAAACATCCCTAAGTTTTGGTATGTACTGATTAAGTGGTTTATCAGACAAATACATCCCTATCTGGATACGAGCAGGTAGAGGTGGCTCTGGAACAAATGTATCCTAGGGGTAAAACCTGAAAACACCGCTTTGAGCTAGACTCGAATGGGAACTGGTGCACGAAAATGGTCCTTACTTCACTCTTGGTTACGACACACCCGGGGGATATGTTTTGATAAATTCACAATCTTAGTATGAACCCTTATTAAGGGAAAAATTCCCCTAAGAATATATGTTAGAAAGTAGATCATGAAAAGCCTAGATTGAAGCCTATAGACTCATGCGTTAAGGAAATAAAAGTTTATTTTTGAGTCATCAACTTTTGTCTTTGGATCACCCTTTATGTGTTACCCCTAAATTTCCTTTTATTCCAGCCAATGGCCAATAATAGGAGGACTCGAGCTAACAACCATTGTGAAGATCAGTGTGATGACTATACTAATGAGATGCCAAATCCAATGGGAGCGGGAATCATGAACTTTGTCACGCTTCTCTCTCAGATAACTCAAGTTTTGAATAGAAACACAGGCCAAGAGGAACGTTCAACCCCCCCCCCCCAAGAAAGAATAAGTTGTTATCGAGATCTTCATGAGACAAAGGCCTCCTACTTTTAGTGGATCATCCGATCCCACGATCGCTGAACAATGGATCAACTCCATTGAAAAGATCTTCTCCATCCTCCAATGTTCTAAACAAGAGAAGGTTCTCCTGGATGCTTATCGTATGGAGGGTGAAGCTGATCAATGGTGGATGTTGATAAAAAATACGAAGCCTGAGGAGGAGATCGAGGCTTTGCAATGGAAGGAATTCCGGAAGATGTTTTTCGATAAATATTTTTTGCGCACCCTCCGGCTTAAGATGGAAAGGGACTTCCTTTCCCTCAAGCAAAAAGATGAGGAATCCGTTGAAGCGTATGAGGAAAACTTTACAATTCTTGCATGATACGCTTCCGGATTTGTCATTACCCCCGAATGCAAGGTTGACCGCTTCTTTGGTGGGCTGAAGCCTAGCTTGCGGAAAGAATTATCAATCCATGACTTTGGCAGCTATGAGGAAATTGTCCGATGTGCCCTCAAGGTCGAAATGTAGATCGGAGAATCATAGGGGTGTCATGGGGACAAGAAGCGTAAGGTGGACTTCAATGCTGGTGGTCCGATGGATAAATCCAACGGTGCTAAGAAGTTCCAGCACCCCACTTGCCAAAAGTGCAGAAAGAAGTACCCTGGAAATTGCCTTAAGGGGACGAGAAAATGCTTCAGGTGTGGAAGAGAAGGGCACCTAGATGTTAACTATCGGAAAGAAGGACCCGCGACTGCGACAGTGGAGAGGAACGCTACGTTTGAACCTCAACGTATTGTTCAATACTCTAAATGAAAAGAACCGAGTAATTTTTCAAATCAGTGCCCTAATCCAAGGGTTATCGGAGGCAACCAACAACCTCCAAGACAACAAGGAAGAGCTTTTTCCATCACTTCTGCCGAAGTGAACCCCGACAATGAAGTGGTGACAGGTACGCTAGTTATTCATTCAAGAATAGAGAACGTACTTTTTGATTCAGGTTCTAAGCATTCTTTTATATCTCGAATGTTTAGTAGAACAATCCCAGCATCACCACAAATCATGGAAGTAAAGATGTCGGTGAGTACAGAAAATGGGGCAATCATTGCATCCCATGAATATAAGTCCTCCCCTGTTATAATCTGTGTATTGAATTTCCCAGCAAACCTCTTCATACTCCCTCTGGTGGAATTTGATGCAATTCTTGGCATGGATTGGCTTTCCTTATATAGATCCAACATAAATTGTCGGGAGAGGGAAATCACACTCCATATGGAGAATCGACCCCCGATTCTTTACAAGTGTCAGGAGGAAGATGAATCTCCTTTAGCTCCATCATCTCAAGCATGGATATTACTGCCCTATGAGAACGCGTATCTGGATCAGATGATTGAGTCCAAGGAAGAAACCATCCTTGAAGAAATGCCTATTGTGAGGGAATTCGCGGAAGTGTTTCCCGAGGAACTGCCTGGTCTTCCTCCAAGAAGAGATGCTGAGTTCTCAATTGAACTTATACCAGGGGCACTACCAATATCCAAGAATCCATATAGAATGTATGTTTTAGAGCTTGAAGAGCTGAAGAAACAACTACAGGAGAATCTGGATAAAGGGTTTATACACCCAAGTTCTTCACCATGGGGTGCACCGGTCCTCTTCGTCAAGAAGAAGGATGGGTCAATGCGGATTTGCATCAATTATCGTGAACTTAACAAAATCACGATAAAGAAAAAGTATCCTCTCCCACGAATTAATGACTTGTTTGATCAGTTGCGTGGAGCACAATACTTCTCCAAGGTGGACTTACAGTCGAGATATTATCAAGTAAGGGTGAAGAAGGAGGATATCCCCAAGACTGCTTTTTGTACAATGTACGGGCACTATGAATTCATAGTAATGCCTTTAGGACTCACCAATGCTCCAAAAATATTCATGGACTTGATGAATAGAGTCTTTAGAGATTACCTTGACAAATTTGTGGTAGTATTTATAGATGATATTATAATATACTCCAAAACCAAGGAGGACCATGAGGAGAATTTAAGAATTGTACTAGAGACTTTGCGCAAGGAGAAGCTCTATGCAAAGAACAGAAAGTGTGAGTTCTGGTTGAAGGAGGTCTCATTATTGGGCCATATCATCACAAGCAATGGAATATCTGTGTAACCCTCTAAAATAGATGCAATTGAGGGATGGCCGAGGCCAATATCGGTAACCGATATCTGTAGCTTCTTGGGGTTAGCTGGATATTATCAACTATTTGTGAGAAATTTCTCATGATTGTCAAACCCTCTTACTAAGCTAACTCGAAAGGGAGTAAAGTTTTCTTGGAGTGATGAATTCAAAGAAATCTTCAAAGAGTTGAAAAGGAGGATTATCACTGCACCCGTGCTCACTTTACCCACAAGTGGGGAGCTTTTTGTGGTATTCAGTGATGCTTCGAAGAAGGTATTAGGATGTGTGCTGATGCATAATGATAAAGTGATATACTATTCCTCAAGGCAGTTGAAAATCCATGAGCGAAACTATCCAACGCATGATCTAGAGTTGGCGGCGGTGATCTTTGCCTTGAAGATCTGGCGTCATTATCTCTATGGAGAGAAATGTGAGATATATACTG
The DNA here is from genome assembly GCA_963277665.1 of Viscum album. NCBI lineage: Eukaryota > Viridiplantae > Streptophyta > Magnoliopsida > Santalales > Viscaceae > Viscum > Viscum album. The sequence goes on along the minus strand of OY728123.1, from coordinate 2,060,830,973 downwards.
ACCACAAGAGTCTTAAATATATATTCACAAAGAAATAGCTTAATATGCGCCAGATAAGATGGATAGATCTCATCAAGGATTATGACTATTCAATACATTACCACCCTGGGAAAGCGAACAAGGTGGAAGATGCCCTAAGTAGAAAGGATCTAGCGATTCTATCAATGATGAGAATTTAGAAGGATCCAATCTTCTTAGACTTGATGAAGATGGATGTGGGAATCATAAAGAAGGGAAAATCATCAATCCTTTCACAAATGATTGCTCAACCATATCTTTTGGAAAGGTTAAAGGATGATCAAAAGGATGATGTGGGAATTCAAGAAAAAGTGGAAGCTATCAAAAAGGAAAAATCCATGGAGTTTAATGTTAATGAAGAAGGAACTGTGCAGTTTGGGAAAAGACTATGTGTTCCATCAAGTCCGGAGCTGAAGAAGGAACTCTTAAATGATGCACATAGTTCAAATTTCTCTATTCACCCAGGGAGCACAAATATGTATCGAGATCTCCGAGAAAATGTCTGGTGGGATAATATGAAGAAGGAGATCTCCGAATATACATCAAAGTGCCTGGTGTGTCAGCAAGTGAAGGAAGAGAGGCAGAAGTCTAAGGGGATGATGTAACCATTGCCCATACTAGAATGGAAATGGGAAAACATCACCATGGACTTTGTCACCAGACTTCCAAGGACATCCAAAGGCAACAATGCAATCTGGGTTGTTGTGGATCGCCTTAAAAAGACTGCACACTTCATTGCTATTCGGGAGGATTTCTCATTGGATCAACTGACACAGATATATATCCAGGAAGTGGTAAGGTTACATGGAGTACCACTATCTATTTTGTCTGACCGAGATCCAAGATTCACCTCTATGTTTTGGAAGAGTCTTTAACATGCTCTGAATACTAAACTGAACTTCAGTATGACCTATCATCGTCAAACTGATGGCCAATCAGAGTGGACTATCCAAACACTTGAGGATATGTTGAGAGCGTGCTCAATGTACTTTAAAGGAGGATGGGATCAAAATATTCATCTGGTTGAGTTCTCTTATAATAACATTTTCCACTCTAGCATCCAAATGGCACCATATGAAGCCCTGTATGGGAAAAGGTGCAGAACACCGGCATGTTGGGATGAGGTCGGTGAACGTAAGCTGCTTGGACCAGAAATGGTCGAGAAAATGGTGGAGAAGGTGAAAAACATTCAGCATCATATCAAGGTAGCCTAGAGTCGATAGAAGATTTATGTAGATAATCGTCGACGAGACCTTGAGTTTAAAGTTAGAGACATGGTGTTTTTACCCATATCTCCGTGAAAGAAGGTCATGAGGTTTGGAAAGAAAGGGAAGTTAAGTCCAAGGTAAATCGGCCCCTTCGAGATTCTTGATCATGTTGGGGATATGGCCTATCGACTAGCACTTCCATCTACTATGGCCAAGGTGCATGATGTCTTTCATGTATCCCTCTTAAGGAAGTATATTCCGGACCCTTCACATGTACTCTCTTCTGAAGTGGTACAATTGGAATACTATCTTTCTTATGAGGAGAAACCAGTGAAGATCTTAGATCGTAGAGAAACATTTCTATGAAATAAGACAATGCCCCTCGTCAAGGTGTTGTGGAGAAACCACAAGTTTGAAGAAGCAACTTGGGAATCAGAGGATATGATGAAGATGAGTTACCCACATTTGTTTTAGTGTGGGAAAAGGAAAATTTTGATGGAGAAATTTCTTAAGGGGGGAATATTGTAACGACCCAAAGTTTCATTAATAGAAAATCCCTCTTGATCTAGTTAAATGTCTCTTTATAAAAAATGTTTTTATAAGATGTCAACTTCTTTGGTTTTATGATAAGAGTTGTGACCGTTACTTTTATAGCCGTTGAACAGTGATCACATGATTAGTATAAATATAAGTCTTTAACAAACCCAATTTTACTCAGACAAAGGAAGCGATGGCCTCATCCAGTAGAATTTCCCCATACGAAGCCCATTTGTCGGAGCTCGAAAAAGAGGTGGCATCCTTGGGATTCTCCCTTGACCAATCCCAAGCTGAGCTTCATTATGTCAAGCTCAAACGTGACCTTCTACGGGAAAAGTGGAAGTTCATAGAGATTACCACGCGAGCGATGTTATCCGAGCCACCCCAAGTGTCTGTCACCATCACACACCTTACCCTTAGGTCTTATGCAACTATTTTAAGGTGTTATGTAACAAATAAGTAGTACTATTTTCATTTACATTATCTTTTTTTGTATATAATAATGAATATAATTTCTAGTCATTTTTGATACATTGTAAATAGTTTTTAAAGTACAAATGGTGTTTTTAGTTATTATTTAATTAAGAATTCAATTTTATTAAATTAAGGGATTTTTGAATTAAATAATATTTTAATAAAATATTATTATTAAATTTAAATTAATTTTTACTAAATATAAATGATCTTATAATTTTATGAATGCAATTAAATTTTTTATTAAGGTTTGAAAGCCATTTCTGTCAAAACCCGTGAATTTTCGATAAATATTGGTTTTTATTTTAAAAGTGAAAATTAACATATTTAGAATTTTTTTTAGATAAAATAAATGGATTTTCTAGAATCAGGATGTCGAAATTATCCAACGGTGAATTTTTCATAATTTTCTGAGACAGTCAAATTTTTGGGTAAAAATTAAATACCATTTAAATATATAATGTGTTTTATGACATCATAATGACCCAATGGTGATGTAATAAAATACCATAATCCTTATGTTCGTCCAATATATGTTTTATCATTAAAATAATGTGATTTTGGGTTTTTTTGACTTACTTTTCAAAGCATTAATGGACCCCTCAAGACATATTCAACACTTTGCCTTTTTAAATTAATTTCCATGGGAGTGTGACTCACCTCCACATAAGAAACCTTATTACTTTAATACTTTCGGACTTGGGCCTTATAAATTTTTTTTTCCTCTTCCCTTTTCCAAAAACCATGGGCAAAAACCATGGGATGGTTTGTGGTTTGGATTAATTTAATGTAAGGGGACCCAAACCTAAATAATAAATAATTCCCTCACCTTTCCTATATAAACCCACCCAAGATCCTACTTCCTCCTCACTAAAATCCCTTGTAGTTGGTCCAACCTCTGAACTACTCTCTCTAAAATCATCAAAAGGTGCCCCAAGCTCCCAAGAATCCTCTCACAAGCCTCTCTCTAGCCTTTGGAAGCACACTTCCAAGTAAGGGTTTTCTCTTCCTTTCTCATTTTTGTCAATTTTATTTAAGTTTTATTGCCCTTTTAATTTCAATTATGAATGTTGGGGTATGGTTTTTCACCTCCCCCATACTGCCCTATTATTTTTTGAATTATGGGAGACCCCTTTCTCTCTCATTAAATGCCTCCCATGTACACCCGCTACTATGTCGAAATTCTGAAAGGAAGTTCTCTCTCTTCTTTTACATTCAAGCAATAATTTTGTATCATGAATCTAAATTCCATTTCAATTGTTGGGACATGTATCTATATGACATACTTACTGTCCATTACATGTAAATATTATGAGGAATCCCTTTCTCTCTCATCAACCTTTTTTATGAATTCTTATGTCACGCCGTTACACTGCTGAAATCACACCGATTTTCTAAGCCAATGTCATTGTGTAGTGAATACCATGCCCATTTCTCCATAAAGGGTATTCAAATTTATGCACATGTACATATTGATTTTAAAGTTTCATGTATTAATTCTACATTCCTTTATTGTGGAATAAATTATTATGTTTTATGAATCCATGTTTTATGATCCATGTGGCACACTTATGCGTGAAATGAAATGTTTAAGAAGGGTGTGCCCTTATAGCGCTCCAATGCATTGGGTAAAGTATATTATCATGATACGTCATGTGAAATTAGTGTTGAATCATGATAATTCAAGTGAAAAGAGGGTTTACTCGTGCTTCATGTGCAATGAGGGTTTACTCATGCTCCATGTGCAATGAGCCTTGGCTCATGCTAATTCAATGTTAAGTGTTGTTGCCACATTTCCATGTTATGATTATCATGATTTATCATGCCTTTATGTTCATATTTATTTTATTCTCTATTGATATGCCTATTGTCTAACATGTATTTTACTCCTCATGTTATTCCATGTGTACTCCCTTACTGGTCTTTATAGCTCACCCTTTTCTTATGCATGTCCTCAGGTTATCCCATGCAATGCTAAGTACGAGGGAATGTAGTGGTCATGTAAAGGAAGTTTTCAATAAAGATGTTGTATTTTTTGTTTTAAGTTTTTATTTAATGATCCTAATCCCCAAAGACACTAAACCTCTCGATCTTCTTTGTTGTATCAAGTGAAGTTTTATGTAATAAATCATGTTTAAGTTGTAATAAAAAACAGGGTTGTCATATACCATAAAATCATCAAAAGTACAAATAAAACATATTGGTGTCCTGGGGAATTAATTACTTAATATTGTAACCTTCATTGATACTATATTATTTTTAACCCTCATGACTACCTTATAATGTACCCCTCACAACTACCTTACAATGTAACCCTCACAACTACCTTATGGTGTAACCATCATATATACACTTGGAGAAACCATACGATTGACCTCCAACATAATCATAACCCTTGAATTAGAGGAAGATATCGGTCCCACCCTTCATCACAAATGGTTTCCAATTACCAAAACATAATAATAAAATAATAATAATTACAGCATATAAACCATTCCTTTAAAAAAATAAATGAGTTTACAAGAGGTTTTTAAAAGAAAAGTCCCTTAGGAATGGAAATTGGTAGAAGAATTCCCTTACCTCAGGTCCATCTAACTTCAAACTTGTTTGAAAATACTATATAATTGTTAAAATAGTGTTATTGATATTTTAAAGAAACATATTCAAGATTATAATAACTTATAATATCATTTAATAGCATCATTTGACCCATTTATTAACAATATATTGTTATTTCCATTGTTCTAGGTGCGTTCTTTATATGATTTCCATGGCCAGTTCGTAAAGGATTTTCCTTGTCGAAGGGAATAAAAAATCCATAAGTGGAATTAAATGGTATTAATATGTTTTTAGAATATGAAATGATTCCATAAATCTTTTTTTATATGGTATTAGGATTAATTGTTTGATAAATCATTAGTGATATTCGTTTAGATCATTTTGGCGGTTCTTTGACAACCACAAACTAGTTTTGTTAAATAATTTAATTTCATGAATATAATTAAATAAAAAAACATAAAATAGATTATTTAGTAAACTTTAAAATATATTTCAACCATTAAAATGTTTTTACAACCATATTTTACAGAATTAATGGAAATTGAGAGCACATCATCCACGATTTTGGTAAATCAGAACATCACAGATGGTGTTTTTATTTTTTTAATAAGAGGAAGAGGAGAGGAAGAATGATGATAAATATTTCCATAAACATGATAAAAATTAATCATATAAATAATACGGGAGCTTTAATTCCTCTTGGGCAAGGGGAGGTGAGGATAGTATAAAAAAACAAAAGAATTGAAAAAAAAACACAATAAAATAAAAGAAGATTTTTACCTCTTGATCACTTCTCCTTGAGATCCTATTTAAGGCCTTTGGTTTTGGAATTTTGGTGAGAAAAAAAAGTCTTGGATGTTTGTAGGAGACTTGGTAAGGATATTGGGTAGAATTTAGAAAATTATCAAAGCCTTAGAGTTGTGTGAGGAAGAGGGGGGTGATGGTGGTATTTATAATGGTGGAGAGGAGAGGGTTTCCATTATTTTAATCATTAGTTTAATATTGTTTCTCAAGAAAATGAATATTCTTGATTCATGTAACCAAAAATAGTAAAAATAACATTTATGTTTGAAACAAGGGTGATTACATCATTCATGATTCTAGGAATAATGTATTTAACATATAATGTATATATACAGTAAATTGATGTATTTCACTATTCATAAAAAATTTAAGTATTTCAAAAAAATCCAAAATATTCACCCTAACCATTTTTTGATGTATAGAAATAAAAAATTAACTTCAGTTTATAAAAATAATTTTCTAAATAATTATAATTGAATTTTTAAATAAAATTATAAATTATTCAAAAAATAACAATTTTACAAAAATAACTGAATTTATAACACCTTGAAAAATTAATCAAGGTCTCATAAAATTATATTACTACCAAAATAAAATAAAATAATAATTTGTGATTATTTTTTATGAAAATATATTTTCATTTAAATTAATCAATTAATAATAAAATTGTAATTAAACATTTATGACCTACAAAAAATACCAACACTTATATAATGATCATATTGTTACTTATAAGTTTCTTTTTTATTATACATTCATTGGAAAGGTTACAATTCATTTGGATGATTTAATAATCATAAGGGTAATATTAATATTCATAAGGGTATATTACTATTCATAAGGGTAAGTTACAATTCTTCAAAAATTAAGTTTATTCTATCAGACTCTAAATAACATCATGGTCGCAACTGTGTATGTCTGTTTTTTGAAATTAAAAATCGAGAAGCAAGAAAATTAAGTTTAACTGCTACGATATAAAGGTCACATAATATATAGTACTTTATTTAATCATATAGTGTTTCATTTTAAAATTTGGGGATGTGACAAGAATATATTCTTATATAAATTTATTATTTTTTGAATTTATTTCCTAAGTATTTTGGTTATTATTTGTGACAAGATGGTTTTGGTAAATTTTAATGAATGAGAGGTGGAATCTTAATAAAAAGTTAAATGTTAATATAAAATTTCTAGAAAAAATAGAAATTATTATTTTTATATTAGTATAAAATATATTCTGTAGTGATTTTTTCAATTCCATACATGATATAAATTTATAGCATTGTCATTCTTGTGTCATCCCGTGTTTTCAAACTCTGAAAAGTTTCCAAAGGAATTTCATTTTTTCCAATTGGTGGATGGGATGAATCTTTATCTATGCCTAATAAAGTAATTCTAAGAATTGGTAAAAATACAATTATTATTTTTTGGATAGGTTTTAAGGCCCGATAGATTTCTTGTGTGTTCATATTAGTCTTATGATAATCATACATCAAAAAATCCATTTTAAGATAAGCAGGAAGAGGCACACGATGGAAAAATGGTTAGTGCTAATCGTGCAGAACCAACTATGCAGCCTATTTTCTATAGGGGCATGGGTTGTTAAAAGTTTTTGGAACTCTAGGTGAATCCATGTGGCCCGGTCTAGGGGATCTAGGTGTTTCTCATAGTTTGATCTAACCAGGAAAGATGAGGTTCATGACTGTACAGGACATCCATAGTAAAATGTAGAGGTGATCTGCACGGGCTGTGAAAAATTTAGTAAACCATGCAGTTGGACTACTCCATTAGTTCCACTAAGGTTGTGTCACCTCACATTTGGTGCATGTTTATCCAAACCATATATACAGCCTTGTGGTTCATTAAAGGGGTGGATTTTCCCCCTTTCCCCTCCACCGTAAAATGATTCTTCCTTCACTCGCCCAGGGATCCCTCCAATCATACACCTCTATCCACCCTTTTCTCATGGTGCATATCCTTCATCTAGTGTCTGAATACAACATCATAAAATTCATTTGAAGCATATCATGGATTATATTATTCCTCCTTCATCCTTTCTCAATTTATTTATACACATAGAATACTAAATCTGGGTGATACAATTCACTATATTTTCATGGAGTTTGTGTAATATTAAAATTTATCTTGAACTAGCTCAAATCAATTATTAGTTTTCTACAAGTGAAGAACCTTTGGTATTATGTTAGTGTTATCATGCTTTTTACTTAATTTATAGAAGATTTTTGATTTATTCTATCACGAAAAATTCTATATTTTATATGAATCACCTTTTAAATAAAAAATTAATCATGTAAATGCTTATCCCTAAATGAATATTTCCATTTATAATATAAAATTCACCTTTATAAAAAGTCTACCTTTATTCAAACCACCCCTTGGGGCATGTTTTTCATATATAGAGACGTATCTGTCATTTATGAAATTAAATCACCTCTTCTAAGTGTTGTCTAAAATACTTGAATGATAATTTTATACCTACCATTTTAATCACTCTTTAGGTGTGTTGATTAAATCTAACTAAAGACACTGTGAAATGTGTTCCATGAACTTCTCCAAAAAATTTCCTCAACCAGGATCGAAAAGTTCACCCAAGTATTACTATACAGGTTGTTCATCGCGTAAGTGAATATCAGGTCGCCCAAGCCTACTTACGTGCCCAGACATGCGCAACCTTATCTACACGGGCTCCCATCTTTGATTCACATACTCTCTTACATATAAAAACCTTCAATCCCTCTTCAATTCCATTCATGGAAAGGATTATTCATCATTGGATCCCTTGTTTGAAATGGATTCTGTTGAGACCTCCAAAAAATCCTCCGAACATATCAAACCTTTGGGAAGGAAAATCAGTGTATCTCCAATTTGGGTTTGTATATCCATAGTCAGAGGTTTCCCAAATTTTTTTCACAATGTGGTTAAGATTCATGGAGTGTCTGTGGGTTTTTATATCCACAGTCACATGGAACTTTATCCCATGAATAATGCTGGGAAGTTCCCAGTTCGGAGAATAAGGGTTTGGGTCCGACCTATCCCTTCTCAAAGAGCTGGAACCAGAAATTTCTGGCAGGGAAGGTAAGGTTCGCACTTTATTTTCCATTAAAGTGAATGAAAACTCCCCCTCCCATACCAGGATCAATTTTTGAGAAGCTATCCTATCATAAAACCCTAAACTTCATCCCTTTTTTCTTTCATTGGACCCTTATCCAATGTAAAGTTAATAATAGGGAAGGCCCGTCTCCTCACCCTCATCTACCCTCACCGCTGTACGTGTGCCCTCTTCCACCAGTGGAGGAGGAAACTTTTATGTGTCATTATTTAATTTTGTACATCATATTGTTTCTCACACCGAACATGACTCACATGGGCTTAGATATTTGTGATGATTAAAACACATGCACAAACACTCTCGGTGAATGAACTACAAGAACTCTGATTCCCACCAAAAATTGGGATACATAGGAAGCCTTCTCAGAGCCCGAGCTCATAGGATATCCTCATCAAGAATTTAACCCTCATTCACTTAATATGGACATCCTCCTTAAAACTAAGCCCCAAATTAAACCCCCAAAATCGTTAAGGCATCTTTTTCAGGAAGTAGTCACAAAAGCATTTCTATAAAAAGACTATACTCTCATTGAGGTTCAAACCCAACACTTCAAATAAACCCTATTATCCTTGGTCCATATTCCCAACAGGGTCTAATCGAACTTATAAACCCATATTATTTCCAAGTTCCATGGGCTGATTAGGTATAAGTCCCACATTGAACATTGACTAAGAGCCTTCTACATGGATTTTTTACTACATGACATTAAACTGTATGGTCGGGTCCTTATCAGAAGAACATAAAAAGGTAGTATTAGTCCTATCAAGCGGCATGGAACTATGAGGGTTCTAATTCCTCTCACAAGGATATGTAGGTAACCCATTTTATGGGTACGATTCCAATATCAAAAGAAACTTTCATCTCCCTGAATGACAATAAATTCCACAGTGCCCCACTAAGTGGCTTAAAAGACAGTTTCATCATAACGATGAGAAAAAGAATCTTTAAATAGTATATGAGAGGATACCATTAATGGAGAAGAAGATAAAGATCTTAGGGATGCACCGCCACCATTTATGGAAGGTGTCTCTCTTCTATGGATGAGCTTAGAGAAATAAATCTAGGTACAAAATATGATCCACACCCCCTCTAATTAGTGTGTCCATGACTTCTGTGTTGAGTCAACAAGGTTTCCTTATGACCTTTCTATTCCTCTATGTTTTGAAAATCACAAACACCCTATCTTAAGGAAAATTTCATTTTCCCTAAGTTTTTTCTTAATAAAGAAAATTTTCCTTCCCCAAGGAAATTTATCCTTACCATGTTTTTTATTTTTCATGTTTTATTCTTTCTAAATATAACTCTTTTTATTCCTAAGTGTTAAATTCAGTTTCATATCTAAAACATCGGAATTCTATAAATACTTAGATATAGCGTATTCTGTTTTTAGGATCCGAATTCAGATTTCGAATTCATTGAAAACCAGACTCCGAATTCTCTGAAATTCAGACTCCGAATTCTCTAAAATTTAGACTCCGAAATCTCTGAAATTTAGACTTCTAATTCTCTGAAATTCAGACTCCGAATTCTTTGAAATTATGACTCTGAATTCTCTAAAATTCAGAATCTAAATTCCTTAGAATTCAGACTCTGAATTTCTTATAATTCAGGTTTCGAATTCCTTAGAATTCAGGTTCTGAATTCCTTAGAATTCATACTCTGAATTCCTTAGAATTCTGGTTCTAAATTCCTTAGAATTCAGGTTCCAAATTCCATAAAATTCAGACTTCGGATTCCTTATAATTCAGACTCTAAATTACTTATAATTCAGACTCTGAATTTCTTATAATTCAGACTCCGAATTTCTCAAAATTCAAATTCCAAATTCTTCGATAAACAGAATCCAAATATCCATATAATATAGAATCTGAATGTTCTCAGACTTCGAACTTTGTTTTCTGTAGACTCCAGAAAATTAGACTTAATTGAAAAACCATATTTTGGTTACTCTTGTTATAGTTATAAAATGATGTCGTCAATTATTTTTCTAACCAACTGTTGTTTGAGTGACACATATATAGGTCCCTCCAAAATTCAATGAAAAATATGACTGTTGGAGGAGGGAGCCGACCATTGAAAATGTGCCTATAAATAGGAGCTCATTTGAACGAACTCAATACACATTGATCAATCTAGAGATTACATGTTTCTGAAGTTATTTATAGAGAGATATACTCTCATGCTTTGTCCGTACTGAACATCTTGTTTAGATTGGTTTGTGCAACTCTGATTGTTGTTTTATGAAATCGAGGGCTTCCGGGATCGGAAGACAGAGGTTCAGACTACCTTAATGTTTGATGACTTCTTTAATAAGGAAGAAAGAGGTTCTGACTACCACGAAGTTTAAGGTCTTTCAGGGATAGAAAGACAGACTCCTATATATTCTTATCAAGGGCTTACCCTAGTGTGGGTAAGATAGACTTTCTTGAATGTATAAATCAAGGGACCTTTATCCATGGTTGTTGGATACCCTACTATTTGGGTTAAAAGATTTCTTACTTGTTACTTGTATTGTTTCAAGTTTGTTTTCTACTAAATTTTGATTAATAAGGAAAGTATAAATATCTTATACTTTCTTGTACTTGTATACTCTGATTAGTAAGATTATATATTTTTTAAGGTAGAATCTTTTTCCTTGTAAACATTTCTTAAGTTTCATTTCTGGAACTATATTTCCAGAATCTAGTATGTTTGTAGAACTAAGACATCTTGTGTATTTACCTTGTTTAACATTGTTAAATAATAGGAAGGTTTATACCATATATAAAAGTTTCAAAGGATTTTTTTAAAGTATACAATTCATCCCCCCTCTTGTATATTGAGCATCAACATCTTATTTTGATCCTAAAATTGGTATCATAGGAGGTCTCTGAAATACGTATATTCACATATAAGTTTTCTTCCTCAAGTTTCCTTTGTTCTATATTTTTCCTTGCATAAGATATTTTTATCCTTGTTTACACACCTTTTTATTACTAACAAGATTCTGTAAAAAGATATTTTCTTTTAGATGAAAGGAATGAATGTTGGTTTGATTGACAATATTAATCCTACTAGACCACCTATATTTGATGGGAATGATTATGAATATTAGAGAGATCATATGAAGACTTTTTTCATTAACACTGGAGTGGAAAACATTGTAATTATTACTGAAGATTACAGGATTCCTAACAAGGAATTCAGAACTTTTACTAATCAAAAAAAGTTAGAATATTAACTTAACTATAACGTACGTAGTACTATGTTGTGTTCTTTGACCAAGAATATATATAGCCAGATTTCTTCTTGTGAAGCTACAAATTGTATTTGGAAGAAATTGGAGGTGACTCACTTTTTAACTTATAAAGTTATCAAAACTAGAAGATCTATTCTCAGAGCTTAATATCATGTTTTTTTCTTTCCTTATGGAGAACCAGTTTGTAAGGTACAACAAAGGTTTATGACCATCATTAATAGTTTAAAATTTATGGGTGAAAAAGGTTTAGATGATGAGGCACTAGTGGAAAATATTATAGACATCATGCCTAATGAGTGTGAGTCAAAAAGAACTGCTATAGATGAGAATAGGAAAGTCTCACAGATTACTCTTGATGAGATTTTTGGAACACTTCTTCTACATGGAATTAGAATGAAAAGTGATTCTGATCTAAATAAGAAAAAGAATAGAAATGGTAGTGTTTCTTTTAGAACTACTTCAAGTCATATGAATTCCAAGACTCCTGAGAGAGTTACAAGATCTAAATCTAATAAGGTCACTATTTTATCTAAATCAAGTGAAAGTGAACATTCTGAGAATGAACTAGCTAATCTTGCTCAGAGGATGAATAAGATAGTTGTGAAGAAAGACTTCTAGTATGAATACAAGAAGAAATAATGGATAAGAATGACTCTGAAGTCAGTTTCTATGAATCAAATAGAGCAGGGCATATAAGGCCAGATTATCCTATGCTTAAGAGAAAATACATAAAGGAGAAGCATTCTGATAGGAATAGAAATAAGTACTACAATGCTAAATATAAGAAGGTTTTTAAATTTAATGACACATGGAGTACCAGTGGTGGTGACTCTTCTAAAGAATCCATAGAGTAAGAATCTTATGGTCAGAATAATATCGATCTAATAGCCAGGATACCTTTTGAAAATCATTGTCTAATGGATAAGGTACACAATGATGAATCTATAACCAATGTATCCTTGAATGATAATTATAGTGATAGTAAATATTATTAATCCTCTGATAAATAATCTTCTTATGATGAAGATAATACTTTACCTACTTAGGAAGAAGTTTCTAGGCTTTCTAAGCTCTTTGAGAATGAAAATTCTAAAGTCAAGAAAATACATGATAAAGAAAATTCAAGGATTTCTATTCTTTATAAAGAAATATCATATATTTCTAATGATCTTGATAAGAAAACCCTATATTTATAATGTATTTAAAAAAACCTTTAGGAAGTCAATTCTGAGAAGGATAAACTTTCTAAGGATCTAGAAAAAGTAATTTCTAAGAAAAATGTTTTTGAGACTAACTCTAGTACTAAAAATAAATTTTTTGAGGATAAAAACTTAGTTATTAAGATAAAGTCAGAAATAGTTTCCTTGAGTAAGTGTTTTTCAAACTTTACCTTAGGTAAGGAAAACATTGATAATATGTATTCCCAAATTTGACCTCTAAGGAATAATTATAGTTTTGGTTATACTCATTCAAAACAATTTTTTTGTAACAATTTTTTTGTTCTTAAAAGTGCTCCATTCTGCACTAAGTGTCAGTGTGGTGGGCATGGGGAAAAAAATTGTTCCTTAAACAAAACTCAGTCTTTAGGTTTTCATAAGGCTTATTTTTCAATGAAAATGTGGATTTCTAAAATTTTTCTTTCTGAAGTTTCCAGATCCAACAAATTTTGTCTTCCGAAAGTCTAACACTCTTATTTTCAGGAAAGTAAAGATAATACCAATAGCAATACATGGTATATGGATATTGGATGTTCCTAACACATGACTCATAACAAAAAACTATTTGAAAAGATTAACAAGACGAAGGTAGAAAAAGTAACTTTTAGAGATAATGCTTAGGGAGAAATTATTGGTATAAGTAACATTGTTCTTCGTGGAAAAACATTGATTTCAAATGTTCTATTTGTTAAGGGTTTTAAGCACAACCTTATTATCATGATTAAATTATGTGATGAAGGTTACCTTATGAATTTTAGAAAATATAAGTGTTTTAGCACACAATTCCAAATATTATTTTATTCTTTCTGCCCATAGGCAAGAGAATGTTTACACACTAAAGATAGAATACCTTAAGAGCTAAGATCTACCTTGTTTTAGTACAATGTAATATCATTCTTGGTTATGTTAAAGAAGGTTAGGACACCGTATCCTTAGGAACCTATCCAAACTTACTAAGAAAAGACGAGTTAAGGATCTACTAGATCTTAGATTTGATTCATCAAAAGTTTGTGATCCTTGTCAATATAGAAAAAAACATATATCATGTTTTAAATCAATCGGTGAAGTATAAACTACTGATGAATTACAGTTAGTGCATATGAATCTTTTTGGTCCAACAGAAACTGGAAGCACTGTAGGAAAATATTATGTATTTGTCTTAGTTGATGATTACACTAGATTTACGTGGGTCTATTTTCTAGAAAATAAATATGATGTTTTTTCTTATTTAAAAAGTTTTATAGCCCAAGTTAAAAATGAGAAAAACATTCCATTGATAACTATTCATAGTGATCATGGAGGAGAATTTCAAAATTTTGATTTTGAAATTTTTTGTAGTAGAAAAGTAATAACTCATAACTTCTCCGCACCAAGAACACCTCAACAAAATGGTGTTATTGAAAGAAGAAGTTGAATTATTCAAGAGATAAAAAGAACCATGTTGTGTGAATATTTGGTAGCCAAACATTTTTGGTCTGAAGCTGTAAGTACTGCTTTCTATACTATAAATCGTGTTTTGATTAGACATTTTTTTAATAAAACTATTTATGAGTTATGGAATGGTTGAAAACCTAGACTTTCCTACTTCAAGGTTTTTGGTTGTAAGGTATTCATTCTGAATACTAAAGATAATATACAAAAATTTGCACCAAAATCTTATGAAGGAATTTTCTTAGGCTACTCTATAACTTATAAGGCATATTTAGTTTTTAATAAAAATACTTGTACTGTTGAAGAAACAGTACATGTTAAATTGGATGAAACTGGTCCTTTTGTTTTTAAATAATCTCAACCCACATCCTCAGATGTGCTTTCAAAAACTGATTATCAACCCTTGATAGAAGATCCTTATGATAAGGAAAATGTCAAAGAAAATGTTTTTGAATCATTTATCCCAGGAGAATTCCTACCATATATTGATGAACAGGTTTTACCAAACCCAAATCAGTTGTTTCTTAAGAATCATCCTATTGATAGTATCATTGGGTATGTAAATCAACCTGTAAGGATAAGAGGTTCCTTAAGAAATAAAGTAGAACATATAGCATTTCTTTCCTAATTATAACCAAAAAGAAATGATTAAGCTTTAGGTAATGATGATTGGATAAAAGCTATGCAAGATGAGCTAAATGAATTAGAAAGGAATAAGGTCTGGACCTTGGTTAAAAGACCTAAGGAAACTTCTATTATTGGAGTAAAATGGGTCTTTAGAAATATGTGGGATGAAAATGGAATCATAGTAAGAAATAAAGCTAGATTGGTTGCTAATGGATATAATCAATAAGAAGTAATAGAATATGAAGAAACCTATGCTCAAGTAGATAGAATTGAATCTATTCGTATTCTACTTGCCTTTGCAGCATTCTTCAATTTCAATCTTTTTCAAATGGATGTTAAATGTTATTTCCTTAATGTTTATGTTTAAGAGGAGGTTTTTTTGTTAAAAAACCTCCTTGTTTTGAAGATACAAAACATCCTGAACATGTTTTTAAACTTACCAAAGCTTTATATGAACTTAAACAAGCTACAAGATCCTGGTATGATAGACTTACAAGATTTTTTCTTCAAAATGATTATGTTAAGGGAAATGATGATCTCACCCGTTTTATAAAGAAATATAAGAATTTTTTTGATAGTTCCAATTTATGTTGATGGAATTATATTCGGTTCAACTTAGCAATGTTCAACTGATTCCTTTGTAGATCTAATGAAATCTAAGTTTGAAATGAGTATGATGGGTGAGTTAACATTTTTCCTTGGTTTTCAAATTTCTCAAAAACTATAAGGAATCTATATATCCTAACATAATTATAATAAATATCTTATTAAAAATTATGTATATGACAACACTAAGAGTATAAATACTCCCATTAGTACCTCAAATTCACTTGAACTAGATGAAGCTGAGAAACCAGTAGATCAAACATCTTTTAGAGGTATGACAGGAAGTCTAATTTACTTGACAGGTAGTCGTCCAGACATAATGTTGTCGGTATGCTTATGTACAAGATATCAATCCAATCCTAAGTAATCTCATTTAAAGGAAGTGAAAAGGATTTTTTGATACTTAAAGGGAACCATGGATTTAGGATTCATTTATAATTCTGGAAATGATTTTGTTTTAAAATGTTTTTCGGATGCTGACTTTTGTGGATGTAGAATGGATAGGAAATGTACATCCAGAACATGTCATTTCTTAAGAGATTAATTAGTTTCTTGGTCATGAAAAAAGCAACACTCAGTAGCACTTTCCACTACTAATGCTCAATATGTAGCAGCTGAAAGTTGTTGTGCTGATGTATTGTGGATGCAACACACACTCACAGACTATGGTATGATTTTTACCAAAACAAAAATATTGTGTGATTATTCTAGTGACATTGCCTTAAGTAAAAACCCTACACATAACTCTCATACAAAACACATAGATATTTGAAATCACTTTCTTATAGATCACACAGAAAAAGGAGATATCATTCTTCAATTTATCAGAACACAAGATCAACTTACTGATATTTTCACAAAATATTTACCATCTGATAGATTTGAATACATTAAATAGAAGTTAGGAATGATAACCATATGGCAATCCTCCTTTTTAAATTTTTGTTAAAACTTATCTCCTTACTTTAACAAACACCTTTTCATAGGGGGAGAACATTTTCTTGTTAGTCAAAATTTTTTCGTAGTCAATTTTTTTTCATAGTTAAAATTTTCATAATGAAAATTTTTGTAGTCAATGTTTTTGTAATCAAAATTTTCAGAATCTAAAGTTCTTCAAAAAGAATCCCCCTCATTATGAATAATCTTCTTAGAAATCTGAAAGGTATGTTTCCCATCCTAAGTCTTTGTAATCATTTTTCCTTGTGGGTATTTACATTTATTTTAAAGCTCTTTGGATTCACTTTTCCTTAAATCCAAATGTTTTCTTAAATATTCTCAAAAGATCGGAATCTAACTCAACCGTTAGATATTCTCAATATGTTTTCAACCGTTGGATCAATTATGGTGGGTGAACTGTCACCTCTGTTGCCTATATAAAGGACCCCCGATGGTTGTCCCACATCGAATTCAAAGCCTTCACATGATAAAGCTCTGCCTCTGTTTTTATAGATGTTCTGGATTTTTAATGTTTCCTTACTTCCGAATGTATGATGAAGCATCTTCTCTAAAAGATATGTCAACTATTAAGGAAATATCTATGTGAAATATCTACCATGAAAGGTTAGTCGATCTGAAGTTTTATGCTAAGTAGAATTCCATTATTTCTAAGAATATCAAGCTGAATAGTATGGGGAGTTTATGTATATCAAAACAAAGAGCACAGGATCTGGTGTATCCGGAATTGCTGGTTGAATTCTTTGAGATAGTTAGTTTTTTCAATAAAGGAGGAAGAGATAAATTTTCTTTCAAGAGCTATGGAATGACATACTCTCTTTCTTATAACATGGAGGAAAATCTAATAGAAATTCTGTATGAAGGAGAAGTAGAGTTTTGTGCACACAAGCTACATGATAAAATAAGATCTTTTGACAAGAAAAAGGATCTAGCTTGTCTTGGTATTTCAGAGGTAAAGACTCTGAAAATTATTCATCTGCCTACAAATCTTCGGATTCTTCAGCTATGGGTTAAAGGTTTTCTCATTCCGAGAAAATAGGATAAGGATACTATGAAGAAAAGCTATATTTACATTCTGGATTTCCTGGTGAACCTAAGAAAGATAAACCTGGTTAAGAATATCTTGGTCATGATTGAGAATATAAGGAATGGAAATCTGAAGTCTCATATTATCATGTATCCAACCATTATTTCAAAAATAATTGTTCTTTCTCTTCATTCTTTAAAGATTCCTTACAGTTCTAAGCCAAGAAATTTTAAGGTGAGGATTTTGAGTGATGATACTCTAAGGAGGATGAAGATTGACTTTAATAGTCAATCTGGAGAATTTCATGATTTTTCGAAAGAAGAAGTTGAATCTCTATCAAAAAAGCCAGAATTGGCTGAAACTTATATGAAAGGTTCAAGGAACAGGAAGGAGAAGGAACCGGAAGAGAAAGGAAAACATTAGTGGCTAAGAAAACTCAGTCAACACCTCCAAATCCAAAGAAGGAAAAAGCATATCCTGATGAAGTAGTGGCTAAGTGGAGAAAAATAAGAAGAATAGTAAGGAAGGGGAGACTATGTTTGGCCTGGACCCTACTAAGGAAAAATCATTTAAGGAAAATGCTAATGAGAATCTTGAAAATGAAGGAAAATAAAAGAAGAAAATGATGAAATTGTCGGAATCTAAATTCATTCAATCTCTTATCAAGGCTACTGAAAAATCCTCTGAATAAATTCCGATACCAGAATCCTTTTTGATAGAACCTCTTCCAGAGACTCTGGGAAAGAAGTTAGTGATTCCAGAATGATATCAAGATGAATAGATAGTGCAAGAAGAAGAAGTGGAAGAAGAAGAAGTGGAAGAATAAGAAGAAGGTAGTGGTGATACTGAGGATTTCATAAAGCATGTAGAAGATTTTCATTAGAAGGAAAGACCTTCTGAGACGTTATCAATCCGAACTTTTGAAGTCGAGTATTTAAAACTTGCGACCCAAAGAAAAGATGAGAAGGTTGAGGAAGAAGTGAATAAGTTTTCTGAAAATGAAAGTAGTAATGATGATTTCATCCACCTAGGGGATTTTGAGGCAGGAGCCGAGAATGAAGAAGTTGACGAAGATAAAATGGTTCAACTATCAGATAGTGAACATGAATATCCTAATCAAGAAGAAATCATTTCAAAGGATGATAAGGGAAAATAGATGGTAGTTGATCCACCTAGAAAAACTGTGGTAAAGAAGAAATAAGTTGGTGCTTCATCGAAGAGGAAGGCTGTTGAAATAGAAAAATAATCCTCACCATCCAGAGTCTCGGATTCATAATCACCTTCTCTTGGACATGAATTTGTTGTTACATCTTTGAAGAAGCTAGTTGGAACTATTCCAATATTCCTTAGTATTGACTCAACATGTTAGATGCTTCAGCATACGTTAAATCTAAAAGCAGATTCAGTATTCATGGTGATGGATAAATGTGTTAGTCTCAAGGCAGACTTCAAGACCTTTCTCATTGGATACGAGGCTCATAAAAGATCTTGCAAGAAGATGGAAACTTGGTCAAGGAATAAAATATAAGAGATGAGAATCTTTGATGAATTTCAAGATAGTGTCAAGGATGCTTTTGACACCACAGATGTAAAGATCAAGGATCTCACTAATAGTTTTGAGGAAAATCTAACTATTGAAATGACTTATCGAAAGCAAGAAGTGAAGGATCTGAATGGGAAGCTAAATTCTGTGGCCATTAATTAGAAGGGAGAAAGGGATCTCAAAATTTATATTGAAGAGAAGCTTTCTAAGTAAGAAGAAGTTATGAAGGCCCAGACAGAATCTCTTAAGGCTCATGAAGAGAAAATTAAAGCCTTAGAGAAGAAAATAGAAGATCAGGATCAGTTTCTCAAGTGTGAAAAAGAGGATCATAAGGAGCTCAAGAAGTTAGAAACCATTGTGAAGAAGTAGATGCCGAAGGAGAAGGAAGGATGAACTTTTCCAACTCCGATCTTTTGCGGAATTTTCCTGTTGTACAAATTATTCCAATCTTAATGAAATTCTTACTGCACTTCATATTTTTGGTTGTTCAGTACTGATCTTTCAGGTTCCAAATTTATTTTCCATTCCCATTATTCCTTTATAAAAATCAAAATTGGGGAGAAAGGAATTTCAAAAAAATAATACTTATTAAAGAAGAAATTTCTCTAAGTAAGGGGGGTTCATCCATGTGGGAGTTTTTATCATGAAGGTTTTCATATAAAAAAAAATGTAAAATGTCATTTTAGGAATCAAGAATATGATACTTAGGGTTTCCAAATCCTAAGCGGGAGTTAGTCTTATTCACTATGATCTATAAGTAATAGGAGATGTGTTTTTTGTAAGATAATTGAAATTTCAAAGTCCTTATATTCTTTTTAGTTAAGATGTTTGTTCTTTCCAAAAAAGGGGATATTGTTGAGTCAATAAGGTTTCCTTATGGCTTTTCCATTCCTATATGTTTTGAAAATCACAAACACCCTATATTTAGGAGAATTTCATTTTCCCTAATATTTTTCTTAATATGAAAAATTTTCCTTCCCCAAGGAAATCTATCCTTACCATGTTTCTCATTTTTCATATTTTAGTCTCTCTAAATCTAACTCTTTTTATTTATAATTTTTAAATTCAGTTTCATATCTAAAAACACAGAATTCTATAAATAATTAGATATAGCGTATTTTGTTTTCAGGGTCCGAATTCATATTCCAAATTATTTGAAAATCAGACTCTGAATTCTCTGAAATTCAGACTCCAAATTCTCTGAAATTCAGATTGCAAATTCTCTGAAATTCATACTCTGAATTCTATAAAATTTAGTCTCCGAATTCTTTGATATTTAGACTCCAAATACTCTAAAATTCAAAATCCAAATTCCTTAGAATTTAGACTCCAAATTCCTTAGAATTTAGACTCCAAATTCCTTATAATTTAGGTTTTTAATTCCTTATATTTCAGGTTATGAATTCTTTATAATTCATGTTATGAATTCTTTATAATTCAGACAATGAATTCCTTAGAATTCATGTTCCGAATTCCTTAGAATTTAGGTTTCGAATTCCTTAGAATTTAGCATCTTAATTCTTTAGAATTCAGACTCCGAATTCCTTAGAATTCAGACTCCAAATTCCTTAAAAATTAGACTCCAAATTCCTCAGAATTATGATTTTGAATTCCTTGATAAAAAAATCCGAAAATCCATATAATATAGAATCTGAATGTTCTTAGACTCTGAACATTATTTTTCTTATACTCTAGAAACTAGAAATAGTTGAGAAACCATATTTTTTTACTCTTGTTATAGTTATAAAATGATGTCGTGCATTATGTTTCTAACCAACAGTTTTTTGAGTGACACATATACTGGTCCCTCCGAAATTCAAGAAAAAATATGATCGTTGGAGGAGGGAGCTGACCGTTGAAAATGTGCCTATAAATAGGAGCTCATTTGAATGAGCTCAACAAACATTGACCAATATAGATATTACATGTTGTGGAAGTGATTTCTAGAGATAGAGAATCTCATGCTATGTGGATACTGAACATCTTGTTCAGTTTTCTTTGGGCGACTCCGATTGTTTATTTGTACAATCGAGGGCTTCTGGGGATTGGATGATAGAGGTTCCAAATACATTAATGTTCAAGGACTTCCATGACAAGGAATATAGAGGTGCCGAAAACCTTTAAGTTAAAGGGATAGCAAGGATAACAAGATAGACTCCGATATTATTATCGAGGGCTTACCCTGGTGTGGATAAGACATAATTTCTTGAATGTATAAATCAAGGGACCTTTATCTAAGGTTATTGGCTACCCCACTCTTTGGGTTAAAAGATTTTATTACTTGTTACTTGTATTTTATAAAGTTTTTTTCCACTAGATTTTGATTAATAAGTAAAGTATGACTATCTTATACTTTCTTGTACTTGTATACTCTGATTAGTAAGATTCGATACCCTTTAAGTTAGAATCTTTGTCCTTGTAAACTTTTCTTAAGTTTCATTTTCGAAACCATATTTCAAGAATCTAGCAAGTTTGTAGAACTAAGCGGTCTTGTGAATTTACCTTTTTAACATTTTTAAACAATAGGAAGGTTTATACCATCTTTACAAGTTCCAAAGGAATTTTTTAAAGTATACAATTTTCCCCCCTCTTATATATTGAGAATCTACATATTATTTCGATCCTACATTCTAAAGAGAAATAAGTGTATAATTAATTTCTAAGGCAACATTGAGATATATTTTCTTAGAATTATACAGAAATTCTAGGACTTAATTCTAATGTAGTCACCCATAATTTATGGTTGCCAGAAGAACATCACGGATTCAAGTAGGTAGTAAGAAGAACACACCCAACTCATGCCTCTAAAATTGAAGCTGAAGTTGATAAAATTATAAAGGATAACTTTTTCAGGGAAGTTATATATCCCAAATGGCTAGACAACATTGTCCCAGTGAAAAAGAAGAATGGTAAAATCAATGTTTTCATTGATTTTATAGTTCTTAACCAGCATTGTCCTAAAGAAAACTTTCTAGTTCTGATCACAGAGCTTTTAGTTGATGAAATAGCTTGCTATGAAGCTCATTTCTTCATGGATGGATACTCTGGGTATAATCAAATATTTATGGCCCTATAGGATGAAAAATATACATCATTTAGAGCCCCTCAAGGTGTGTTTTTTTACTGGGCAATGCCCATTGACTTAAAGAATACAGGTGCAACATATCAACATGCGATGCACCATATCTTCAAACCATTCTGAAGGAAATTTGAATAATGTTATGTGTATGATTTAATGGTCAAATCAAGGCAACATTCCAATCAATTGGCTGATCCGTAGATCATATTAAATAAACTTTGGAAACATATTTTGAAGATGAACCCCTTGAAATGTGCTTTCTGGGTAACCTCATGAAAGTTATTTTGCTTTATTGTATTCCATCATGGTATCAAAGTTGATCCTCTGAAAAAAAAATCATGCCTTAGCATGTCACCTCCTCGATATTTGAAAGAATTAAGAGGACTCCAAGGAAAATTGGAATATATTAAGAGCTTTATTTCCAATTTTGTTGGAAAGTGTTTTCCCTTCACCAGATTAATGAAGAAAAGACTTACCTATCAATGGACTAAATACTGCTAAGATTTATTTGAAACCCTCAAGAAATATAATTTGATTTCATTGGTATTAATTTCACATGTTGAAGGAATACCAACTATTCTTTATTTGACAACTTTAGAGCGATCACTGGGTGCCTTCCATTCCCAAAAGAATGATTATGGGAATGAAATCAGCCTTTACTATATCATTCGAACTATGTTTGATGCAGAAACTCGGTATTCAAGTATTGAAAAATGTTTCCTAGAATTAATATTTGTAGTTCAAAAATTGAGGCACTACTTGCAACATCATGTGGTCCAATTAGTATCTCGTAACAACTCGCTCAAATTTATCCTCATTCTTCCTATGCTTATAGGGCATCTGGAATGGTGTTCAATTATTTTGAAACAATTTGATATCTAGTTTGTGCCTCATAAGGAAATAAAAGGCCAAACTCTGGCTGACTTCCTTTCAAAACATCCATCTGAGGAAGAAATATCATTGAATACTGAACTTCCTGATGAAGATGTCTTCTCTAATCAAGATAATCCCCAAACATGGTAGATTTACTTTGATAGTGACTCAATAATTACAACAGGAAAGAGTATGGAAAATCCTAAACTCCACAAAGTTGGGTTAAGAATTGTACTTATCCCCCCAGAAAAGGAATTATTGCCTAATTCCTTCCAGTTATCATAAGGCAGTACCAACAATGAAGCAGAATATCAAGCTCTCATTACAGGACTGGAATTAGCATTTCAGGTGTAAGTAAATCACTTGAAAGTGAAAGGTAATTTAGTATTGGTAATCAAACATATCAATGCAGAATATTCTATCAGAAAAGAAGAGTTAATACCTTGGTGTTATTATGTCAGAGGGTTAATGGCTAAATTTCCCTCAGAGTTGGCATTTTCTTATGTCCCATGATCAAAAAATTCCCAAGATGATGCACTTTCTAAGGCTTCCACAACCTTGGGAGATCCAAATCGGGATGTGACAATCAATAAAATAGCCCAACGTCATATGGTATCACCTTTTTTTTCAAACGAGAATGGAGGAAATTAATGAAATGTTCCTTATTTATGAGCCATATGGTCATACCATGGGATAGAGAATACCGATCATGGGATAACATCCAAATGAAGTACTTCCACTAGATCAGGCTGAAAAAGAACAAATCCGATGACGAGCAGGCAATTTTTCTCTTTAAGATAGTAGATATCACCCGAAAATCCTCTACAAATGAGGCTTTGATGGAATCATCTATAGATGTATTGAAGGAGAAGAAAATGCAGTTGTCATGAAAGAAGTACATTCAACAACTTGTGGTGCTCACCAATCTGGGCATATTCTTTTTGATAAAAACTGAAGGGTTGGATATTTTTGGTCTTTAGTGACACAGGATTGCACAAATTTCACTGAGAAATGTCATCCTTTCAAATTTAATACCAACTTAATTCATCAACCCCCAGAGTTTCTATATATAACTAAATGCTCCTGCCCATTTTCCATATGGGGAATGAATATAGTAGGGCCTTATCCTCCAGCTACAGCTAGGCAGTTCAAGTATATTCTTACTGCAACTGACTTCTTCTCTAAATGGGTAGAGGCAATACATCTTAAAGAATTCAGAGCCAAATGCATTGTTAATTTTGTCAAAACTAACATAATTACTAGAATTAGCGTCCCTCAAACTATATTGATAGACAATGTCATCAATTTTTGTTCCATTGAGGTAAATAATTTATATTAGGAGCGCAATATCAAATCCAACCATTCATCTCATTATCATGCGGCAGCCAATGGATAAATATAGGA
This sequence comes from Viscum album, assembly GCA_963277665.1. Lineage (NCBI taxonomy): Eukaryota > Viridiplantae > Streptophyta > Magnoliopsida > Santalales > Viscaceae > Viscum > Viscum album. The sequence continues at coordinate 2,060,806,244 of OY728123.1, read as the reverse complement.
TTTCAATAAGACCCTATCAAATATACTCGAGAAGATGGTGGATAAAGATAAGAAATATTGGCCTGATTAACTTTTTCATGATTTATGGGATTGTCGGACTACTACTTGTACTTCCACCCATGAAAATCTTTATTCATTGGTATAAGGAACAGAAGCAGTTTCTCCAATTGAAATTCCATTTCCTTCACTTATAGTTGCAATCTGTGATCAGTTCTCTTCATATTAGAGGTCTAAAAAATGGTTTAATGAGATGGAACGATCAGACAAGAAATGATTTCATACTTTTCATCATTTAGAAGTCTATCAGAACAGAATGAATCGAGATTTTAATAATAAAGTAATCCTCCATTCATTTCTTCAAGGAGAATTGGTATTGATCCTCAGGACTCCAATGATACCAAAAAAGAAACCTTAAAATCTTGACCAAAGCAGGAAGCACCATATTCCATACATAAGGTGTACTCAAATGGATATTATTCCTTAATCTCAATGGATGTAGAGCTTATTAAAACTCCAACCAATGATAGATTCTTGAAGAAATACATTGGGTAGTTTCACACATCGTTCTAACTGCAAGAATGAAAACTGTACAGCCCCCATGTCCTTAAAGAAAGACATAAAATTTCATAGTATGAAGTCCTAATTTCAAGACATTAAATTGCATAAAAACCATAAGCATCCATGCTACATGGTGTTAAAATTTATAGCATCTTTGTCCTTATCTCATGATGTTAAACTGCATGACACCATTTTTCCTCATTACATGACATTAAACTATAAGGTCAACGTCCTATCTACTTAACATTATGATCTTCCATAAGAAAGCATCACGGACATCATTTCTAATCCTTAGTGGAACAAGAGTCCCTCTCTTCCCTATGTCTGAGTCAGATCTGCATAGGGACCTTGTTTCAAGAACTATGTGTTTCTTGATTCACATCTATTTGAGATACATAGGGATGCTTGGATCTCCAATCTTGGGCCCAGCTGAAACCAAAAAATATTTATTTCCCTTTTTTATTCTCCTGTATATGAACTAGATTGATACAGAGTGCTCTTTTAAGATAAATGATTTTATTTTCATACCATCTTATGTCTTAAATTTATTCAGTCTTATAGAATGTTTTGAAGCCCCCCATATCCCATGTCAAACACGGTTGGTGTGGGAGATGAATGTTAAAAGAACTACCTATGATTGATTCTCATCTATATGAGATATATAGAGACACCTATATCTCCAATCCTGGGCCCAAACATGATATAAAAAACCCCTTTTATTCCTTACATAAGAATAAAACCTGCATAGGGAATGTTTACAGAACTACGTATGTCTTGATTCTTTCCCCCAGTAAGACACATAGTGACACTTGAGTTTTATCCCTTAGTCCAGTTACAATATGTCAATATTTTCACATCGGTTCATCTTTATCCTTATCACATGAAGTTAAACTAAATGGAAATATAACACCCCTATTATTCACTTATGTCACCTTTGTGTTATAGAAGAATCCCTTACTGCTCCTTGTTTCACATAGTGAGCATAGCTCACATGGGAATATAAATTGGGTAAAATGATTCTTTATATAAATAAGGTGTCTCAATTTCTAATGGGGCTATCAATTTCCTCACTGCATGACTTAAAACTATAGAGTATAATGTTCTCACTGCATGAATTAAAATTGCACAATAGAATGTCCTCATTGCATGACTTAAAACTGAACAGTATAATTTTCTCACTGCATGACATTAAAATGAACCTCACAATGACAATTCCAAAGGAAACAAAGAAAGTATCCATTTTACATATGAGTTAGATATATTTTAAGGACATAAAACTCTTTTCCAATATTGATTCAAATATTTTTTATGTGCATTGAGAATAACCCCCTTCTATATTTCACACTCTTAATCTAGAATATTTCAATATCTTCAAAATCTTTCTTACGGTTTCTGGTGACAGAGTGTCTAATACCTGAGAACTCTTCTTCCTGACTATACAGTATGCTCCCTTAGATGGCCTGGAAAAATTTGCCTACATAATGGGTCTGTCGGTCAAAAGATGCCACTATTTGGATATGAATCATATGCCCTAATATGGGATGCATAATACATCCCCCATAACTAGTTTTACAAATGATGGTAATTTCATTCTTGGTTATAATGTCATTGTCCCCTTTAAATTTTGATGACAATATACAAGAATCAGTATTTTAAAATAGTCATTCAGGTATATTTGTACCATTATCTTTCTCTCTATATGAAAGTCTTCAAGACAATGGTTTACACATTTCCCTATCCATGTGTTCAAAGAAATATTAAATAACCTTGGAATAACTTGGCCACATATAATATAATATTTTTATTTCTGGTTATAGTTGTATGACCCAAAACTACAGTACCTCCTACGTTTGGGTCAGACCTTTGTACAATTCCCATCCCTCTGATTCTTTATAAATCTTGGTTGGAAATACCCTATCTATATTCATGTACCTTCTTCATAAACCAAACTCTATGATTTGGAAAATCTGAATCTCCATAAACTTTCTTCAGCTTTTAGCAATAGAATGCTAAATTCTTAGGATCTCTTTTTCTTGACTATGTAGTACATGCCCTTAGGGGGCTTTGCATAAGTTGTCTACATAATAGGTCTGTCAGTCAAAAGATTCCACTATTTGTCTATGCAACATATTCCCCAGTTGTCCCTACAAAATATAACCCCTATAACAGGTTTTTCAAATAATGGTAACTTCATTCTTGGAAAAGTCTTCCTCTAATGCTTTCAACACTTTTCCCATATCATTCATTAGTTCCAGAAATTCCCAAATCATAGTTTACAATTTACCATTCCATACCTAAATATAGTAGTATGTTTCCAAAAAAATTATCATGAATTTGGGAGAGTATCATACCTTTGGTCAAAGCTAAAGACCTTAAATTAAAGCCACATAATATCCTCACTGCATGACTTAGAACTATATAGTATAAAGTCCTCAATACAGGACTTAAAACTGCATAGTAAAATATCCTCACTACATGACTTAAAACTACACAGTATAATGTCCTCACTGGAAGACTAAAAACTGCATAGTACAATGTCCTCACTGCATGACTTAAAACTGCATAGTTTTATATCATAAATCCCCATTTTTGATAAATTTTAACCATTCTTAGGACACCAAATTTGTATAGAAGTGGTTATCTTATTCATGAAATATGTCGGAATAAAACAACCCTTTAATTCTTATAATTATTTTCCTTGGAAAAACCACCCACTGTGGTCTTGAGTCTCCCAAATCTTATTTTTTCCCTTTTCTATCAGCAAAAAAATGTTAAATTCATAAGAGCTCTTTTTCTTGACTATGCAGAACGTTCCCTTAGGTGGCCTTCCATAATTTTCCTACATAACATGCATGTTAGTCAAAAGATTCCACTCTATGGCTATGAAACATATTCCATAGTTGTCCCTACATAACACAACTCCCATAACGAGTTTTTCAAATAATGGTAATTTTGTTCTTGGAAGAGACTCCCCTTATGTTGATACTGGTTTTAAATTTTGTGAGCATAAAAATCATGGCTCAAGATTCCCTTTGGAAATATTTAAAGAATATTAAAGAAATTCTTAGCCATCAAGTCTTGTTTGGGATCTAATTTCAAAATTTATTGTCAAAGCTATTCGACCTTAAATACTAGCCCTTTATAGTCCAATATGCATGACTCTAAACTTCTAAGATACGTGGTAATCACTAGATAGTGAACCTGCAAAGGACAATATGAAAAAAAGTCAAGTCCCAGCTCACTAAACAAACATTTTTGTATGATTTATGTAATATTGAGCAAATAAAAAGTCAAATGATATGAAGTTTGTGGGATTTTCCATACAACCCTAGAAAAAAATCAAACCATGCTCACTAGGCCCCATGGATTTGACAAAACGTAGAGCATCCTTCCAAAATTGACGTAGCTCCAAATCTAACCAAATGATGTAAAAATGCATCAAAGTTCCCTAATTATATATCAAAAAAAGATTATTTTCATATTTATTGAATCAAATTCTAAGGGGGGGGGGGATTTTGTAGACACCATGAAATGTGTTCCATGCACTTCTCTGCAAAATTTCCTCAATCAGGATAGAAAAGTTCACGGCGCGACTCATAATATTTCATGGGGTTCAATGACAGTAGCAAAGGAACCGTCCCAAAGGGCTAAGAATGTAGCCCTAAACTGATCCCAACAAAGTGTGTGGGGGTGCATCCCCCGCAGTATGAAGAAATAAATTTGGCTAAGTCCCTAAATCGATGCCCAAGGTATTTCCATGAAAAAACCTGGGTGCCACAATTCTGAAGCTAAACAAATGTATTATTTTGGCTAAGTCCTCAAAGCAGGGCCTTAGTAAGGCCAAATCACCAGCGAAGTGAAATCCCACTTGGGGGACACCCATCCTGAGCTCAAACACTTGCGCGCCCAAAATCCTTTCGCCCAAGGTCCTATTTTTTCCTATAAATAGACCCTTGGGGTCTTCATTTGTAAGAATGAATTTCCTTGAAGTCCAATTGCTGCTTTGGTTTCCCTAATGATTTTACCAAGTCTTCCTAAACTTTAAAGGTAGTTATTCAGCACCTTGAATAGAAAATTGAGGGAGGATCATAGGACTTAAGTCCTTATAGTGTTTGAAATCCATAACACTTGCGTTCCTAAAGCGCCCAACCTCCCAAAATCAGAAACACTTGCACACCACCTATTCCTTTTATAGGAACTTGAGCGCCCCACTTCTGGTACCACCTATGAATACTCCTAAAGGCTTGAGCCTAGTCTCTCCCAAGTATTACCATATAGGTTGTTCATCTATTAAGTGAATATCAGGTTTCCCATGTATACTTGTGTGCCCATACTTGTGCACCCTTATCTACTTAAGCACCCCTCTTTGCTTCACTTACTCTCTTCAGTATACATGCCATCAATCCATCCTCAATTCCATTCATGTAAAAGCTTCTTCTTCATTCTCTCCCTTTTCTAAAAGGGATTCTGTTGAGACCTCCACCAAAACCTCCTGACTTATCAATCCTTTGGGAAAGGAACATTAGCGTGTCTCCTATTTGGGTTTGTATATCCACTGTTAGAGGTTTCCCTCATTTGTTTCACAATGGGATTAGGATTCATGGAGTGTCTATGGGTTTGTATATCCACAGTCACATGGAACTTTCTCCTAGGAATAGTGTTGGGAAGTTCTCAGATTAGAGGAGGGTTTGGGTCCTGACCTCTCTTTTATTAAAGAGACCCAGAACCTCAGGTCTTCATGTAGGGAAGGTATGGTTCACACATACCTTTCTTCCTTTTGAACAAATGAGAAGTCTCCCTCCATACCAGGATCAATTTTAGGACATGCATCCTGGAGTATTCCTCTAACCTTCATCCCTTCTTCCTTTCAATGGATCTGTGTCCAATGTAAAGGGAACAGAGGGAAGGCTTGTCACGTCGCCCTCTTCCCGGGTTTCCTTGCCCTCATCCACCATTTACACCATAGGCTTTCCCTCCTCCACCAGCAGAGGAGAAAAAATGTGTCATTATTGAATCTTTCACATCCTCTTGTTTCTCACAATGAGCATAACTCATGCGAACTTAGAAATTTTTGATGATTACAACATTTTCACAAACACCTATGGTGAATGAACTACGAGAACTCTGATTCTCACCATAATTGGGAGATGTAGGAAGTTATCTTAGGGCCCGAGCTAACTGGATATCTTCTTCAAGTATCCAACCCTAATTCCCTTAATCTGGGAATCCTCTTTAAGAATAAGCTCCAAATTAAACCCCCAGATCATCAGGGCATCCTTTTTAGGAAGTAAGCCCAAAAAAATGTCTCTCAAAGGATAATACCCTCATGATATTTATTGAACCACGTGGGATTTGATTCTTATCCACATGGGATACGTAGGATAATTCCTTGAGGTTCAAACCCAACATTTCAAATTAACCCAATTCTCCTAGAGCCATATTCCCAACTAGGTATAATCTAACTTAGAAACCTATATCCTTTCCAAGTTTATTGGGATTCTTTGGCATAAGTCCCTCATCTAACTTTGACTAAGCACCTTTCACTTACATGTCGTTACCACATAACATTATACTGTATGTTTAGGTCCTTATCACATGACAATAAAATCTATGATGTGTCCCATTAAGAGGCACTAAACTAAAAGGGTTCTGATTCTTTTCAAAAGGATGTGTAGGTAGCCCATTTTATGGGTATGATCCCACTATCAAAACAAGCCTTCGTCTCCCTAGATGATAAAAAATTCCAGAGCACCCCACAGAGTGGCTTCAAAACTAGTATTATCATAACGATGATTAAAAGAATATTGAAATAGTATATTAGATGATACTATTGATGGATAACCTCGAATACATACAAATATCTCCATTAATGAAGAACCTTGAATACGTACCGATGATTCTAAATTTTACACATGTTAATAAGTTATTGTAAACTCCAAGGAAAACTTATGTTATACTTAGTGAATTAATAAAGATTCATGAAAATATCTTAAATTTATAAAGAGAGTCCCGGAGTAGACAAAAATTTCCCCAAAAAAGGGTGTGATGAGTCTGACCTCCCATCCTCTCGAACAATTCACGTTCCTAAGTATTTTAAAGTTTTAACTTAATGGTTTCCTGCCTTTGGAAAGCAGGCCCCTATGGATAAAGAACTATTGGAAGTTTCCAGTTCCATAAATAAATCCAATGGAAACTTCTTGAGAGTAGTGTTTCTTAAAAGTAGAACACAAATTTCAAGGAACTACGAAACACTAACATAATAGATAGTTAATTTGAATTAAATTGATAATAATATCAATTATAATCCTTTCCCAATTTCATAATAAACCCACCATATGGTGTGCTGTCTTATTTATTAAAGGGGGGGGGGGTGCTAAAGATAATGTTTGTAATGTTAAGAGGCATGGACCTTACCCATGGCCTTATAAATTTAAATATAAATGAAATGGTCCAATTTATACACTTGATTTGAGATATGGAATATTCTTAGGAATGGAATTATTATATATCAAATATTTAATTACAATAAGACATGTTTCCATACGCGATGTTCTATATTATTTAGGATTGAATTGAATTGAACAATCCAGGTGGTTGTATATATTGGACTTGGAAAGTTTATATTATTATATTGTGAAACATGGGAATGGTTTCCCTTTTTATCCATTTTAATGGTGTCCTAATTTATTCAGGGACATGGATTCTCTATTTATTCATGGGCATGGTGTCCCTACTTATTCATGGGCATGATATCCCTATTAATTCATGGGAAGGGTGAACCTATATATTCATGGGAATGGTGTCCCTATATATTCATGGTAATGGTGTCCCTGTTTATTCCAGGGAATGTAATCCATATTTATTTGGGAATAGAGTCCCATTTGATTATAATATTCGGACATTGGGCCCCAATCGATAAAGATATGTGGGCATAATGACCCTTATAATACATGATACATGAGAATTATGTCCCCTATCAATCATGATACTTGGGTATGGTGTTCCTGTTGAATTGTGACACATGAACATGGAATCACTCATAAATTCTGATTTACTAGTGTGGCATCCCCTATCACCTTGTAAGACTTAGTGACTATGCATGGACGCCAATGTTACGCCTCAGATCCTGGCTATTCATAATATCTATATATATGGATAGATATTTTAATAAATATATAGTACAAATATATACATATATTCCTATACTATATAAATATATATATAGTTAAACATCATCAAATGTATTTCATCTAAGGATGAAGTTGGTATTTTCAGCCGGGTGTCCTTTGAGGAACCTGAGACAGACTTGTCTTATGTTTATTTGTTTACTACCTTATTGATATACATGAACACTGACATATGATATACTATAAAACTAGATATAATTAAACACCATTAGTGGTGGTCTACTGAGTTTATCTAAAACCCTATTTGGTCCGCTTTTTGGTACCTAAATAAGATCCTGGATATTGAATCAAGTTCTTGGACATGGGAGCTTTGGAGTACAAGACTGAACCAAATCTCAAAATTCTCATGGGGATAAACCATGAGGATTTTGTTCTTTCCATGGTGTATTTTTATTTATTAAATGATTCAAGAATTCTTCTTATACATTATAGTATAACTGATACATGCATGGCTATATTATTATTTGGCATTGGCCAATTGTCAGTATTTAATTTTATCAGTTATCATTATCTTCCGTAATTACCATTAATTTGTACAGATTCCATTTTTCATCTTTTTATTATTTTATTTCTGTACTAATTTTATTATAAGGTTATATTCTCCCCACTATACCATCATTATTTCCATTTTACTATTTGGCAGCCTCTGGTATACAGGGAAGCGTGTTTGAGGACATGTGAGTGACCATCTTGGGGCACAATTTCAATGGATCCTGGGTCGGGACATTAGAAGTTTTTATCAAAGGTATATTTACATTGTATTAATATTTTGTGAGATTATAAAGGATACTTGTAATGTGTTATTTTTTGGTAAATAGCTATATGTAAGAGTGATCAACCCATGCACGTGGAAAACAAAGTGGCTAGGTATGAGACTGTTGTTCATGATTAGAGTATATTATTATTTCACCATGAGTGATTTGTTTACTTTATGATACTTACTTATTTCAATGATTGAAAGTATTTTACCCTTATCTTAGTATGGAATGGAATTATTGTTACATGAATCATTATATTCATTTAGATATTCACATTACATTCATATTCCATGCCATGTAGGTTTCATTTCTTGATTCTCTGAGGCATTTTGGACGTTCCTTGAGTGATTTAGTATCATGATGACCTATATACCATGTTTATGTGATTATTTAGAATTATTTCCCTATATATACCATGCTTCCATCATTTCCTATTTATGTGATTTTATTTTTTTACTACTAACGTGATAAAAATCCTAGTTATAATTATAATATATGATTGGTTATTAATTTTTTGCGTCAACCGAAATGAATTTTTTTGTATAGGGTGATGGTGGAACCTTATAATTTGGGAATGTTAGTGCACCGAACTAAACCATGATATGTTCTAAATGGATATTCTTACAGATAATGATTTCCTTTATGAAGGCTTGTACCAACATAATTTGATCATGATGACCCATATGAAAAAATTTATAAATGAACACTCAACCCAAGTAGGATTGTTGGGGCACGTTGCTTATATGACAAACCCATTATGGGTGTTTTTAAACCTTCAATGGATTAGAGATACCCTCATGGTTCACCTTACTATTTATATGATTTGTTATTTAACCCATGGGGAATATACATATGATAAATGGGATGGTTATTTAATGTTTATGTATAAACTTATATGGTATTACATATAAACATTCGATGACATAATACTTGTCCAGTCCCATCTTATTAACAAAATATCACTTATTTTCTTTTGTGCTATACATAAATGAGGGTTTAATAAATTAAAATTCCAATTACTACCTAGATATTTCTTTCCTATAAATTTTGGTATTTAAATTTTTTTAAATAAACCCAATCATGAGAATCTGCATGGATGAATAAAATGGGTAAAAGGAATTTATGTGATAAATTGATTAAACTATGATAAGATTTATTCTGAATAAATATTTTTTGAAATTAAGTTTGATATAACTTCACTATGCTTCCTTATTGTATTAGGTAAATAAAGTACCAAGTATAGTTTTCATTCTTTAATTTTAGTTGGAGTTTATTAAATTAAGTCTTTTTAAATGCTTAAAATTAAATATAAATTAGTGAAAATGTCTTGAATTAAACATTAATATGGTGTTATTAGTTTAAACCCTTATGAAAGTGTTAATCCTAAGGTATGTGATCATATCCCATATACTAATTCTTTTATCTCTTAATTAAGGATGATAGGAGATAGAGCCTATTCTTTTAGATTTATTAAGGGGAAATCCTAGAATATTTAATTCCCTCTAAGGTAATTTAGCCTTGATAAATGAAGATTTCACTATTAGAATAGAGGTTTTGTTTGAGTTCTCTATGTACCATTAAGGAATCTTAGTGTTGAAAAAACACCTTGGGTATATGGGTGGTTGTTCGGTATGTTGACCCTTGTTAGGGGTGTGAGTATCATGTAACAATAAAATTTAGAGGGTTAGACATGCCTATGAAATGGTCGGCCGCTTAGTAGGTCATGTGACCCTTCTTCTTCTTTAGTGATGGACGACTCAAAAGGTCGTCATCCTAATTTAAAGTCATATAGGGTAGTATAACTTTGGGATAAATCTTTTTTATGGGAAATTATGTAATGGGATACATATGGATGGTATGTCTATGTATAGTATTAAATGATGTGTAATAGTGTTCATAAAATATTGGGGTAGTATATGTTGACGATTATGGTACCTGTCAGGTTTTTAAAATGGCACAGGGAACCATATGAGTGTGGTGGAATTTGTTAAATCAATGTGAAATTATTCTTAATTCTTGGGTTGTCTATAGAGTATAGTGACCTAGGTGTTAGAGGAATTTGACTTATCCCAGAATTTGGTATGATGTTGATAATGTTTTGGGTGTTGTAAGACTAATAATCTGTTTGGTTTCGACATATATTCCTGATGGTAATGACATTTGTTTATGTGTATTAGTAGATAATCAAACATATTTCAATTGTAAATTTTATCTAGTTCACTTTTAATCAGTTCATTTCCTTCTCTTTTCATGTTAGCTCTTGGAAATAGCATGTTGGACACATCCAAAACCCATGTTTGGGGTGGATAGAGCATACGCTAGTGAAATGTATCTATTCCATGAAAATGAGTATTAAAACACTCCTATGGCAGGGAGTGTATCATTGATTTTGGAGGAATGTATCCTTCTAAATAGAAGATGATAATCCATAAATTACCATTTGGGAGTGGTAACCGTTTCTTTAAAAATCCATGAGGCTACTGGTTCGGGTTATATAGTCCTTTATATGATACACTAAATAAAAACATGGTTGTGGGTTTGGATAAAGTCTGGATGCTGGATTTAGGATCAAAATGTATGAGCAATCTATGAGATGTATGACTTTTGAGGAATGTCAGTGTTTAAAGGTTGCATAATTATAAAGTGGTTATTTTGAAAACCATTCATGGTACTTATTATTGTTTAATATAGGAGAGTTTGAGGCCTTGTTGGTAGTTGTTGACATCCTATTAGTGTACCTCTGGTTTAGAGATGACTAATTTCTGTATATTGACAATATTTTAGGTAAACTAAGAGATTTTCAATTATTAATTTATCTAAAAGAAAGTGTTAAATTCTTTATTCTCTCGATGAATAGAATATATGGGAGTTTCACTCTAGGAGCATGGAGAATTCTAGAGGCATGGTCTATCAGGAGTGACACTGGTATTCCCATGTAGTAAGGCCCTGATTAGACCCATGGGCACCAAAAAATTCCTTAAATAAACTATAAATTGAGATACCAGTATTGGGACTAGTCAGTGATCTTGATATATATAAGTCTCATTTACATACTGACATTGCAATTGTAAACTCTCAATGATGAACTACCATGGATGAGCTCCTTAGAATACATTAGTTTATTCCAAGGTTTCCCCATCCTAAGGTAATGCATAGATGATATATTTTATGTGTGGAGATGCAAGGGAGAAAGATTGAGTAATAACTGAGGTTTATGTTATATCATAATGAATGGAATGATCAGTTCGGTAAGAAACATAAATGAAAGTTGATTTCTGGATTAAATGGGTGTTATCAGAATAATCACAAAATTTCATGTAATAAAGATATCATAATCATCTTTTGGAAGTGTCAAATTCTATTGTTGAGAATTTTCAGGGATAATCATCAAGTAGTGGTACAAGTTTCTTTCCTCTTTGATTGTTGAGTACGGTAAATGTGTAACATGATGGACAGTATCATTTGAATTCTAAGAATGTTATTAAATAGATAATTCTGATAGTGGTGGTATGGTAACTCAAAGTTGGATGTTAAAACTGAAATCTATGTCCAGGAGCACAAAAGTATGAATAGTTAATGAGATAATGAAATAATCACGTATTAGGTTAGATACACTAGGTTAAGCATTGTCTCTATGTATTAGTTTTGAATCGGAACGTTTTCACAAGTTTCAATAGATTATTTTCATTCACTTTAAGTGATACTTATAGGTGTGTTAGAAATTTGGAAACACAACATGATTATTTGAATTAAACTTCACAACCTGAGTATGAGAAGTTTTTTTTATTTATTTCCCAAGGATTCAAAAGGATGAGAATTTCTAATGTGGTGAGGTTGTAATGTCCTGTGATTTTAAGCTATGAAAATATTTGAATTGAATTTGAGTTTTTCAATTTTTTGGATCGGTCGAATATTTTACTGAGCCTCAGAATGTAAATATAAGAATTGAGACACTTAAGTATGTTTCTTTGGTTAGGTTTTATGTACAAAGTGGTTTATCAGGTGTTTAAAAGAGTTTAAAGAGAATCAAACTCCAAAAAATTAATTTTGGGGGAAGGAGGTAGATGCTTATGGTTGGTGCACTGTTAGTGCTAACCATGTGAACCAAAATCTATGGCCTATTTTCTATAGGGACACGGGTTATTAAAATAGTGTGTACCTACAAGTGAAACCGCGTAGACATGTTTAGGGAACAAGGGTGTATCCCATGATTTTGTCTAAATGTGAAAGTGGAGGTGCCTTACCTTGTGAGACATCTATAAAAAAATTAATATGTTAACCGCACGAGCTGTACATAGTTTCAAAAACCATGCACTTATCCCACCCACTCAGTTCCACATAGGCAGTGACACTTCACGGTTGGTGTAAAATTATCCGAAACACATGTCCAGACCATGCGGTTCATTATAGGGATTATTTTACCCTTTTACACCTCCTCCCTTAAATGGATTTTCCCATTTTCCTCCCCCACTCACCTAGGGAGCCCTTTATATGCACACCTACATTAACCATTATTAAAATGGTCGATCTCCTTTATTTGGTGTCAAAATCTAGTGATTTAAGATTTTTTGGAATATTATCTATGAGTATAGAACTCATCATTCTTCTTTTCATAGTTTATTTAGTTTCATGGAATTCTATATCTATGCAAAAAAAATCACCATGTTTTTAGGGAGTTTATATAATCATCTAATTTATCTCAAACTAGATAAAATCAAATATTGGTTTTATATGAGTGAAAAGTCCTTGGTATATAGTAGTTATTGTAATTATTTTACCTTAAAGTATATTATGTTTATGAAATATGTTATTTTTCCATGCATCAGATTTTATTTGTGTCACCTCTTAACTAAAAAAAATCATGCAAATTATTATTTGTAAATTATCATTTCCATTGTGCATCTAAAATTACTGGTTAGTGGTTGTCAACCTTGACTTGAACCATGACTTTGGGTATTTCACTCATATACTGTTTCCTATTCCTTATTTAGTTAATTAAATAACACCTTTTAGGAGTTGATTCAAATACTGGTTTTTTAATGTTCTTCCTAAATTTTTAATAACCCTTAAGGTTTTTTGATTAAATCAAACACAATAGATTATTAATAATATATATTATAGTACTTTCCTCATTTTTTAATAGCACCACTACAAGGTGCGATGTATTATTCATTAAAAATGGGAAAGTGAAATATACTATTTGTAATGGTAAGAGGCATGGGCCTTACCTGTGGCATTCTAAATTTTCTTATAAATGAAATGGTCCAAATATTACAATTGAGTTGTTATATAGAATGATTTTTGGAATGGCCTTATTAACTACCCATGATTTAATTATAGTAAGGAAAATTTACACAAAAGGCCTTTATTATTATTTATACTTGAATTGAATTGAATGATCTGAGTGGTTGTATGTAATACAATTGGATAGTTTATATTATTATATTGTTATACATGGGAACGATTCCCATATTTATTCATGGGAATGTTGTCCCAATTTAATAATGGGCATGGTGTCCCTATTTATTCTTGGGCATGGTGTCCCTATTTATTCATTAGCATGGTGTCCTTATTTAAAAATGGGCTTGGTGTTCCTATTTGTTCATGGGCATGGTGTCACAATATATTCTTGTGCATGGTGTCCCTATGTATTCATGGTAATTGTGTCCCAATTTATTCATTTGAATGTAAACCCTAGTTATTCTGAAATGGAATCCCATTTTATTATAACTGTTGGGAATGAACTCCCAATCAATTAATATACAAGGACATGCCGTCCATTATGATTTATGATATGTGGTCCTGACATCCCAAATTGAGCATGATACTTATGCATGATATTCATATTAACTTATGAAACTCTAGAATGACATTCCACATGAATTATTATTTAAGAGAATAATGTTTCCTATCACCATGTAAGACCTCAGTGACTATGTGTGGATTCCAGAGATATGTCTCGGGTCCTGGCTAGTCATTATATATAGATATGGATACAAATGTCACTACATATATAATATATAAATATATACATCCCTATATATAGATATACATTTCTATATTCTGGATTATACTGAAGTAGGTATTGTTGTCCGATGTTTGTTGAGGAACCCAAGAATTACATGTATTATGTTTATTTATTTACAGCCTTATTGATACACTAACACACTGCTATATTTTATACTAATAGACTTAATATAATTAGACACCATCGATGGTGGTCTACTAAGTCTATCTCACAACCCGTTTTTCCCACCTATTGGAATCCTAATAGACCTCATGGTTGTACAATCAAGTTCTTGGATATGGGAGCTTAGGTGAGTAGGACTGAACTAGAGCTCAGGATGCTCATGGGGATATACCTTGGGGGTTTTTGTTCTTTTCATTCTATACAATTTTGTATTACTTACTATCTTAATTATTCTTATAAATTATATAATCAAATTGAAATGTATGGTTGTATTATTATTTGGGGTTTTATAATTTCTAGTATTTTATTTTATCAGTTATCATTATCTTCCATGGTTTTCTTTCATTTATATGAATTTATCTATTGTATTTTTTATTATTTTACCTCCATGCTACTATGATTATTGGGGTATATTTTCCCCACCATACCTTAATTATACCCTTCCTACTAGTTGGAATAATCTAGCGTATACGATGGCACACTTTAGGGTATTTGACTGACTAGATTAGTGCACCATTTCCGAGGCTCCAGGGTTGGGATTTTTCACATATTTGTGGTTAAATCAACACAAACAAGAACATGCTATAATCGGTGAGTGAGTATGGTTAATAAATTGACTCTTTTGAATTATATAATTAATATATAATATTAATGATATTATTTATATGTTATTATGGTTTTGAATATAATATAAAAATATTTGGGTAAATAAGAAAAGATAGAATTATAAAATTAAATAGGCCACTATTGTAGAGGTGGTAGTCTGCATGTACACATGCGTGAAATATTTTTTCCCCTAGAATGGGAGTAAGATTGGGAATGTATTATAATTTAATAATTTTAAATTGTATTATAAATATAATATTAATCCATTAGATAAACTTTTAGAACCATCTATGTAAGGTGGTAATGAAAAATCAAGAACGTTGTTCATAGATGCGTTAGTCTGCACATACATATGATTATATCTTAATTTTTTGAACTGTTTTTGCGGATGGAATAAAATATATGTTATATTAGTATAATTATATTTTTTCATTTTAATAAAACATATATTTTCATACCCTAGTGGATAAAATATTCATGAGGGGTGGAAGGAGAAAATAATTAAGAGAGCTCGGTTGAGAACGTTACCTCTCCCTTTGAATGTTCTACATTGGGTAACACATTTAGGATCCATAGCGTGGTATTTTTAAAATAAAAATGATTATAAATATAAGGTAGATTTTTGAAGAGATAATATGTCAGATTTTGTGTTGGGATAATTCTTTAGAATGAATAGAAAAATATGGTGATGAAGGGTGACATTAGTAAGTAACGGGAGTGACAGTTTTGTAAATATAACTTCTTAATATAAAGAGGGTACATGTCTCACATGGATATTTGATCCAAGGAAAACAATACTGAAATGGGGAATGATTTATGTTCAAAATTACACCAAACATTCATTTTAGCACATATTTTTAAGTCTTTTACTCTTAGATTTTTCACTTTTTACCATTTTTCCTTTTTATTATGGTAATTAATATTTATATAAGTGAATTAATTTTAATGCATAAAAATAAAATGGGAATTATTAAACAATTTGGATAAAATTATTATAAATTTTAAATCTATTTTATAAAATAAAATTTCTATTTTTAGTAAAAATTAATTTTAACATTAGTGTATTTAACATATAAAAACTATATTTAAAAAAAAGTGCATTTTAAGCATGTATGTTATGTGTAGGATAAAATTATCAATGTTTTTGAATTTCATCTATTAAATGTGTTTATTATAAAAAAATAGAATTTATTTTTATTTTAATGAATTTCAATTTTTTTACCAAAATAATATTTAATTTAATATAATAACCAACTTTTTTTATTTTAGGGGAAAAAATTAATTAATTTCCAAAAATATTAGAAATACTGTTTATAAATTCAGAATAATATTAAAAACTATTTTTTTACTCATTAAATACACATTTTTCAACTAAAATGTTTTATAAACCTCTTAGTTTTAATTATATAATAATAAAATCATAAAATTTACCATTTTCGTAAAAATTGTATTTTCACTAATCACCTAAAAATAAACTATATTAGAAAAAAATCATACTATGATAGTTTTAACATTAATATTTAAAAAATATATTTTAGTGTGTAAAATGCAGATTCTAAAATTCATAATCATTGTTTTAAAATGAAAATAAAGAAAACCCACTTTTATTAAAAATGCAGTATTTTAAACACTATGTGTTCTTAATATTTTTCATATAAATTTATTATTCAAATAATATATATTATATTAATTATATATCAAAAGTCATAAATTATATTTATTTGTTAAAAATACAAAATAATATATAAAATAATAATTTATTTTTTAAATATTAAGTATAATTTATTATTTTTCTTCTAATTGTAATCATTTTTAAGTGATTACTATATTTTTTATTTATTTGGGATTTTATTCATCCTATAAGTTTCCTAATAATTTTATTATATTGTGTCGTGACATATTTTATTTTGGGATTTCATGTGAAACAAGTTATCAATACAACAATTATTTAATGTAAAATATACAACAATTTTTGAGGGTGTTTCATGATCTATGATCCTGAGTTCTCTCACTGTGAATAAATAATTTTGTGTGATTTATTATGAGGGTAGTGATTGGGCTTAGTGAATACCCTCCCCAGGACAACTACTAGATTCTTACTAACATTTTAATTTTTATAACAAGAACACCCCCTAATTTCATACAATCAATATAAATTAAAATATAAAAAATGAAATAATTGATAATAATAATAATGTGGGATTTCATGGATCCTTAAGAGATAACCTATGGTCAACCCACTAGGATACATAACATAGTATATAAATCACACTTGATACCAGGACTATTCAACAAGGTGTTACTCTGTTAAATTTTCAACTATTTCTTGTGATCAAAATTTTTGCTTGTTGTTTTTTTATTATTAAAATTACATTACTTTGTTTTTATATTTATTTATTTAATTTTTTATTTAATATATATATGATGAATTATCATGTATTATAAATAATAAAACTATTTATATGCATAAAAAGAAGAAATATATGACTCAACAGAAGCCTTGTTTTAGGTGATTGTGGAGAAATATCAGTGATGAAGTGTGATACCCTAACCGAATCACTAGGTCAAACTAGTGTTCACATGACCAATAGCACACCAACCAATATGTAAGAAGCATATGACTAGTACCAAGTTTCTAGGTTAGTAGCGGGGATACTATTCAGTTTTTCAATGTTTAAAATAAAAATGGAACCAATGAAATATTGATCATCCACAATAATACTCAGGTACACAGTATAGTAATAAACATAATGCTATATAAAAATGATACTATAACAAAAACATGGAACATGTTTCCTAATGATCCAACCAAATATACAAAATTTTAGTAATCAAAATTACTAGGAGGCTCTCTAGAATGATCGAGCCTCATACACCCTATCTCCAAAAATTATTGAGCTACCTTAGCCCAATTCACTGCACATTCTATATGAAACAAAAAAAATAGAAAAATCCCCCCCCCACACACTAGGGTTCTCATGAAGGGTGTGAGAAGACATATCAGTATGGTCTTACCAATAAATCCAAATATACACAATTATATGTTTGTATATGAATTCAGAAAATAAAATACACAAATAAATATTCCCTCTAAGTTGTCATGTATGAACCAGGCCTTGATGACACTTAGGGGGTTGAATAAATATCTATTGGGTCATTAACAGGAAACCATGACATACCAACACCCCACCATACCTGCTCCAGCACCATTATAGAAGAATGTATCACACATCATCACTTATCAAATTGAGTTACAATGAAAACATCATCACATAACAAATTAGGATACAAATTAGGTGTTATCACCAAAATAAATAGGTTTCAAAGGTAACACATTCTTCAAATAAAGGCCCATAGTTAATGAAGCCTTGGGTTAGGACAGAAGTTCATGACACTACCGCATCTATCATAGATTTGGATATAAGAACATCATATCCTATTTATATCACTTGTGAGGTCACAAGTCCATTATACTCTATATCTTTCTCGAGTTAGTCTGTAAGGTCTTCATATCCCTCCGCTACCTTGGCTTAGGACCTAAATTCATAACCTATCCTTTGTGTCCAAGAACCATCATTGTAATCATTATAATTCTAACAATAATATGATCAATATTTTAGGAACTAAAAAAATTCTTGATGATCCCACCTATCTCTTTTATACTAGATACAAGACCTCCATAAACAAATAGTTCACAAAAAACAAAGCATAGATACTCATACACAACAAGCCACATAGTCTTACAAAAACCCCTCATTAGAATTGTCCAAATGTGGGGAAACCAGAACCCAAAGACACAACTCAATATTGGCCCTAAATGGTAGGGTCTAGGTCCAACCTAATTAAATAGTGACCCCAAAATATCATGTCCACAAGCAATTTGTTTTTTTCTGATTCCTACTACCTAAGCTAATGTCTCATCTCATCTCTCTTAAGGTAGACCACATAACACTCGAATACACACCTCTAATTCCTACCATAATTTCCATAAGTAAAATACCTAGGATATTTTCATATCCTATTTCACATTCCATGATCCCCAATGTATCTTACCATTATTACTGGCACCATTTCCCAATGAAACATAGTTGTCAGACCAACATGAACATTTTTAGTGATTGCAAGAACTTATCCTTGGTCTGGGGTACAATGAAACCCCCATTATCTTACATAAGGGTCTCTTATTCCTTAGAATATCTTCCAAATACCATGTATAATTCCACACACACATTCTCACCAATTCATATAAAAACATATTATTTTGTATAACGGGGGTCATCCAACACAAATAGAGTTACCATCTTTGTCCAACTCATACTTGCCTCATCCTAGCCTTACTAAGACTCATTTAAACTAGTCACATCCTTATCCTAGTCCATTCATGTTTCTAAATATCTACCTCACACCAAGAATAATAAATAATTAATTATAAACAATAGTAATTACTTATTTTATCAAACTCAAATTGCATAAAAGAAAATCACCCTCATCGGTGCTCCCATAATAATAGATTCACAACCAAATACGTATGAGGGTCTAATAATACACATGATGGAATCCCAGAAAAGTTACCTAAACCATAGATCCATTTTTTTAAATAAATTATAATTAATCAAAAATGTTAAAAGAAAATATCCAGGTGGCATACCATAGATGGTTTTCAAGAAATAATGTGCATTAAACTCCATGGGACTTCCTCTATACAAGCTGAATAGTACCCCCTTATTTTATAAATGATATCTCTAAGAACCAATGAATTACCCATAAAGTCTCTAATATAAATTTATGCAAGATCATAAAAAATTAAAGAGTGAGTCAAGAATTAAGAAAAAAAGAAATATAACATTGTATCATCATTAAAACTCACTTAAATTATCCACTAGTCAAAGGGGATCAAATGAGAGGTTTATGAGGGGAACAAAGGACAAGAAATGGAATTTATTGAGCCCCTTCATTTCCAAAATCTAGAGGGATTCATTATTATAAATTAAGAAAAAGTCTCAACTTAAAACATGTTGAGTAAAACTCCACTATATAGTTGGCAATCATAGAATGCCACATGGGATACTTCCCGTGACACTGAAAAGCTGGTGGCTATTTTAGTAGCCCCAACTATATCATCCTTCCATATCAAAATTTTCAAGATCCCAAGTAACCTACCAAGACTTCTTCCAAGTCCAAAAATACCATTATAGTATGATCAAATGTTCATTTTTCCAACATGATTCTCAATTATCAAAATGGACCATCCACTAAACAAAAAAATTAAAATTTCCATTGGGTTTTCTATCCAATATTGATGTTTTTCATTACAATCTTCTCACCACAATGGTTATCATACTCAAGTATTTTAGAATATTCTTTAACTAAATCTCCCATCCAACCTAACCATAATATAATTAAGAATTTTCCACATTCTTTCTTCAAATTCCAAAAGAACATCTATTGCATAACTCTAACCACTGAGGTGAACTATTTCCAAGGATTTTAAGAATTCCACTCACTTCTAACACAAAAATAGAGATGGATCTCACCAAACCTACCTCTTATAACAAGTCATGATGTCTTATATCAGATAATCCTGAATCTTATGCTTATCCCTACCATAAGTCTCAAATTACAATGGCTAATTCCAGTCTATGGTGACCCACACTCTAGGAATTAACAAATGATAAGGCATCTATAATAGTTCACTAACTTGTTATCCGTATCCAAAAAATTCATATTGTGTAATTTCTATACCATTTTGTTTGTAAACAGCCACAAACCAATAGTCCTCTGGTTTAACCTTTCCAAAATTCCCATTTTCTCTTGCAAGCACACCACTATACAACCCAATGATGATGAATAAACTCCCTGTGGAATCCCATGATCTCACAATACAAGAATCAATGTAAAAAAATTATGTTCAATGTAAAACCACATTTTGATCACCAAAAACATGATATAGACATTAATATCTCACCTCGATTATGAGATAACTATGATTCAACACATCCCAGGATCATACTAATCCACCCAAGATCGATGTTGACACACCACCTCACCCAAAAAAACATCCAAATTATAATTATGATATTTAGTGAGGGCTATCTTATATCTAATAAAACATAGTTTGACACCACAGCTCCACCTCAATCATTTACTGATCAATATTTTACCACCTTAATGATCCTTAAAACATACAGATCATTTTACCATAACTAACCTGATGCTCCCTTCCATTTGAATATCATTATCATCATTTCCAAAACCAAACTCATATATCAATGGATTAATTTCCACTAATGTCCACACAAAGTGACTGGGTGTGACTATCCCATTCATAACCAATTACCATCTTCATCATTGATTATAGATCGTTCCAAGTATACATGGACCACCAATTGGAATGCTTCAAAAATTCATATAGAATGAGGGTAACATCCTTTAACCAGCCAATGGTGTTCTCCCCAACCTATATATTTCATTAAATTACTCAATCAACAATGATCCCAACCAGTCCCAACACCTCACATGTACTATTTCTCCAATGCTACTGTCACCCAAGCATAACAACCATGGAATTCCATAAAATCTCAACTTGGATTGGTCATGCCACCATATCCAATCCACTAACAATACTTTCTATTACTATAGGAAACTTAAAAACCTCATAGAGAAACTCTAGTCCATCATGCACACACATGTATCATGAACAAATCTATGATTTTACATTAAGAGTGGCTTTGTACAAAAATATTCACCACACTACCATCACAACATTAACTAGGTCTATCCATAACTTGATAAATTCTCATCACACCAAGGCTATGCAGGTACCCTATGCAAAAATTCCATCACACTGAGAGTTTTATATAAATCCATCTCCGTGATCACTCATTTTATCCCAAGGCTGAGTAACTACCTAAAAAACCTCTAACAGGTTCTCACCCGTGATCTTGCTTAGTCTCATCTTATCCCAAAATCTATATAACCCTGTTTAACTCTATTTCATATCTTAACTCACACTCTAATGAGTTACATCTCATAAAACCTATAAACACAAACATACCTACTTAACATCCCCACATGCATGTATGTTCCATTTGATCTTGTAATTCCCTTGGTATTCTTATTAAAAATTGATATCTCATTATTTCATTGATTATTTGCACAACACCCACCCCATGGGTTTTGATTCCTGAGTATTGAGCATCCACCCATGACATATTCATCTTAGGTTAGTATACCTAGGATCATCAATCTCCATCCAATGAGAACCACATCTTGGAACCAACAACAATGCACCCACTATTCCTTCCCTTGAGTCTTGAACATAACATCAAAAGCATCCACATACTCTAAATATTATCACAAGTCTCATCACTAATGGCTTTATCCATAACCCATTCAGGGTTTCTATTACATATCAAGCTTAGAGAACCTAAAATGGTTCCCTAAGCCGGCTGGCCAGTAGGCCTCAAGCATGGATCCTCGTACACTAGAGGATGCCTATTAGAATAGAGGGTATAATGGGGGTACATTTGGGAGAGTATAACCTCTAAATCAGTGATAGATATAGATGAAAAATAAATAAATGAATAACAATGGAAGATAAAATGCTATGCTATAATCAATAATAAAATAATATATAACATTTCATGAACATGCATCAAATGTACAAGTAATTACCATAAAAATTGGTGACACATACAATACAAGGAAAGTAAAAAAATAAAGGCCTCAAAGGATATTAGCATGAGAATCCTGAGAACCAACCTAATCCTATTCTATTAAGATCCCATGTTCAAGCATAAACCGTTATCCTAAACCTTCAACTGGATGATATCTATTTGGTTACCACACAATGCCCTGAATAGGGTGTAAGTTATCCTCAGTTGGGCACAACAAATAGTGTCTAAATCAATTCAGTCATTCCATGTAAAATAAAGTGATGTGAAATTTTATAAAAATTAAGGCAGTGTAATAAAAGAAAATGTAACCAAGTCGGTTCAGGTTTCTAAGGGACACCTGGATGACCATACCTACTTTAGATTAATCTAGAATACCTCTGATGAAGTCACAATGTAATTATATATATATATATATATATATATACAGTTATTCAATTTATATATAGGGATGTGTATATCTATATATCCATATATATTTATATATGTATGTATATATATATATTCACTTTATACATAGGAATGTACAAAACCATATATATAGATACATAGTTTTATCCAAGACATGATATGTAGAAGAGGCATCCGAGGAAGTCCCATGAGTGTCATAGGTTATTAAGGGACTCCATTCCAAAGTATCATGAACATATAAGGGATACCATGATTGTGTATCATAACTATAAGGGATGTCATGCCCATGGTTTCCATGCTTAACTATCAGAATGTAAGGGACACCATTCCCAACATTCACATGCCTAAGTATCAAAATCATTAGGGACTCCATGCATATGGACACCATGCCCAAGGATCATAATCATAAGGAATGCCATTACCATGAATGCTATGCTCTTGAATCATAATATAAGGGACACCTGGCCCATTTATATTTTCATAAAATATTTTTTATCATTTCAATTATTAGTGCCAATAAAGGGTAAGTTACATGGTCTTACCATTCACTATTAATTTAATAAAACAACACGATTTGGTTTATTTATTAATTATAAAAATATCCATGTAAATGGATATTCCATATATCACCTGTGTATTCTCATTAAACAGCCCCTTTTAATTAGAAAAGACAGTGCACCCGAATGTTGGTTTCATTAGAAAATTGAGGCATTATCATTATATCATTTATTTAAGTCAATGTAATAATTTTATCCATATAGGTCAGTCATCACACATTTTATGGTTATTCAAAACATGAATAGAGTATCACAAGCATAGTAATCAAACAACACACCCTAAGGGTGGATTTGTTTAATAGGAAATTAATGAATGTAAAGAAAATTTGTTGAACTCTCTTTATGTGGTGGTTAAGGTTGAGGACCTCAAAATAAAACCATGTACAAGGGTTTCATAACACATCTAAATAAGTTATAGGTATTTAATTTAAGGAATTTCAAAATTTTGGATCAAGGCTTAGAGAATTCAGAAGTGCGGCACAAACAAATAATTTAAAAATGATGCAATATTGAGGGAAAATAATATAGACAACCTAACACATGATTAAGATGGTCTATACACCTAATATTGGGATTTGATTCAAGTAATAATGATAGAAATGAGAAGAAATATCAAACAACATGTAAATAGGGTGAATTAGCTCACATAGATTTAGTATTCCATATGGTGTGATTTTTGAAGAAGAGGAGGAAGAGGATTCATAGAATCACTGATATACTTCCAACACATTAGATGAAACTCGATTTGGAAACAATATAAAGGATATACACCATGGGGGTGGAAAAGGAAGGATAGTTGTGCATGGAGTGATCCTGGAAGAATGGGGGAGAAAAATGTGGTAAATCCTATTTATGGTTAGAGGGAAAAAATGGAAATTTTTCCATTTTAATGAGGTCACCATTAGTTTACACAGTTTGGATAATGGTTCCCCAAATGTAAAGATCACACTACACAAAAAGATATACCATAAATGGTTTGGTCAACCATGTTCTAACCATGTGGTGTTATTGGTTAGGTGGCACTAACCATGTGCCTATGCACACGGTTTGGGAAACTGTGTACATCCCTTGGACCCAACTCTAACATTTACTATTTAAATTTCAGACGAATATGTTACCCAACTTGCATAGTTTATAAAATCATGTGAAACCCATTACAGGGTTACAAATATTCTCCAAAGGGGCTACATGATTTAAAAAAACCATGTGCCCAACCTATTTCTCCCAAAAAGTGAGTTTTCAAAACTCGAAACTCCTAAAGCTCATTCTAAATTCCAAGAAACCTCTTGGTCCGTAAACCTCATATAAAAAATGATTTCATGTTTTCCTATAATCAAATTTAAATTTTGAGGCTCATTTAAGGATTTTTTCCCATCTTGCAATCGAAAAACTCAAATTCCCTTGAAAATTTTGACCCATCCAAATCACAGGAAATTACAATTACCAAAACCTCTAGGCCACCATGTTTATCCTAAAATCATTGAACAAGCATCCAATAACTATAGTGAACTGATCTGGGTTCCACTAACTAGGCATCAATGTCTTATATAGACCCACTAAGGGTCTCTATGCGTCCACAAATTAAGGGATTTCATTCACTTCTCGAGATCATTCGTCATGAGGGTCCAAAAGACTCTCCATCAGAAGAAAATCCTCAAAATCAAACACAATAAGATACATGTCATTTGATGTTTACATGCCTAGTATGATGCATGGACACTATAATCTTCCCAATATGCTAATTTCTAAACCCAAAAAATCACATCTTCAGTTATATTCCATATTATATAAAAAAATTCAATCAAAATTGTGAAAATCAAGAACAACAGTCCCATTTCGTGAATAACAAGGAATTCCCATAATAAAAGTGTTCATGAGTCACTAGTAATAGGTCAATCACAAGTTCTAACACATTCAAAGAACACATTTCTAAAAAAATCCATAATCAATAAATAAAAAATAATTTTATATAACATTGGGATAAACCAACAGAATCACCAAGTTAGTCCATTGTGTCACATGAACTGATATGCTCCTCCCAATATTTTAGAGGTTTACAACTAGTGTCAAGGGAAAAAAATAGTTGTGGGGAGACTAAAAAATCATACTAGAGTCTAAAATATCAGTAGAAACAATAAAATAGTGAGCAACCACAATATTCATCATGTACATAGTAATGCACTAAAGGTATTATAATATCAAAATGATACTTTATTTGAAACATGAAACTATTTTCTCACTAGGAAAACCACATATACATTTAAATAGTAAAAAAAATAAATTTAGACTATCCTATAAACCTGTGACTCTAAAATCATATCTAAGAAAATAATCAAGCTTCCTCATTCTAGTCCACTACACATGTAACACCCCAAGGTTTTAAAAATAAATTAAAATGCATGAAAAATTGTTTTAAGTAGATAGTGATAAATAGACTTTAAACATAAATTGTTCACTTATATTTTTTGAATTTTAAATAATGTACATACATGGTTGCGATCAGTAAGTTATTTAGAGTCTCATAAGGAAAACTTAATTTTTGGTAAATAGTAACATACCTTTATGAATAGTAACCTACCTGTATGAACAGTAACATAACCTTATGAATAGTAATATGACCCTTATTAATAGTTAATCTAATATTATTATGGTTATAATATAATGAGATCTAGATTAACCTTTCTAGGTGACACAAAATGAGTTATAGTTTTACATTTGTTACTTTTTGTATAAAGTATGATTTTATTTAAAAAATTAAATTAATCATATTTATAAAATTATTTTCCAAAAATGGAGCTCATTTTTTAATTCAACACATCAAAAAAATATTATGTTGTTTTTTTTGGATTTTTTGAAATTCTTGAATTTTTGATGAATAGTGAAATACGGTAAAATACCGTATTTATAAATTATCAGTTAAATAAACTATTTTTGAAATCATGGATGATGTAAGAACATTTGGTTAGAACTCAAATTTTCTATTTACTATTTTTTCCATGAATTAATACTATTCATAGTTCTGAGAAATAATATTAAACTAATGATTAAAAGAATGTAATACCTCTCCTCTCCTCCACTATATATACCACCCCCAACCATCTTCCTCTCACACACCTCAATAATTGGTCATTGTATAAGTTCTTTCAAATACCATCTACAAGGCTCTTTCCCATGTCCAAGACCTACTGGTCTCACCCAAAGGTCAAAACAAAAGGCCTTAAGGAGGATCTCAATGAGAAAAGATCAAGATGTAAGAATCCTCTTTCATTTTTCATTTGTTTTTTTTCAATTCCTTTATTTTATTATACTATATTATCCTCCCCTTATCCAAAATGTATAAAATATATAGAATCATATATATTCTATATGTTATCATGTTCATGTAAAAAATTCATCATCATTCTTCCTCTTCTCTCCCATTTTTCTCAAAACAAAAAGCACAATCCATGATGTGTCAATTTACCGACATCATGGATGATGTGTCATAAATTTACTTTAAATCCTTTAAATATGGTTGAAAAATATTTTAAATTGTCTGATATAACCTCTCTCAAGTTTTTAACTAGTTCTTATGCATACTTTTAATCAATAAAACAAATGTGTATCATAATGATAAAAATTCACCAAAAAAAACTGACCATCATCACTAATGATTTATCTAATGATTCATCCTCATAACATATAACCAAAATGAGTTATGGAATAATTTAATATTATATAAACCTATTATTAAAATTTAATTCCACTTTTTTAATTTCATTTCTGTACGATAAGGAATCAAATGCCAACCGGCCATGGAAATCATGTAAAGAATGTACCTGAAACAATGGAAGGAACAAAATACTAATAATTAAAAGAAAACATGATGTTGTGAATTGATCTTATAAGGTTTTATAAACATGAATATGTTTCTTTATTATATTAATAACATTATTTTAACCGTTATATAGGAGGTTTAAACACATTTTAAGTAACATGAACCTGAGGTAATAAAATTCTTAACCTAATATTCAATCCTTGGGTAAACCTTTTACTTTATTCATTATGTCATATTTGAGATTATTTGTGTGATGAATTTTAGTTAATATTATTTTTTATTATGTTTATTTATAGTTCATAAACATATACATTCCTTTCCATAAATTCTCAATCCAATTATACTTGTAAGGGACTTTTATTTTAAAATCATTTTAAAAGTCTCTTTAAAAAAATTCAGAATGATTATTTTATATATATATATGGAATGAGTGGTTTATCTTGATTTCAGGATACTTTATTACCTTAATAAATTCCTTGTACATAGTTATGTTGTGTTGATCCCATTATAGATCATGATATGTTGAGTTGATTCCATTATAGCTCAAGATATAACGGGTGAGCCCCATTATAGCTCTCCAATGCATTGGGTGCTCTAAAGATGGAATTTTACCTAATAGTTATTCAATGTTTAAGGGTGATTGTATGAGTGATATGGTAAATATATCTCAAGGAAACTACATGATGTTTCTATGCATGATAATGATTTTTTTATGAAATGGGTTTTATTTATTTTTATGTCATCACTTGAATAATTATTTCTCTATTTCTATCCCTTACTGACCTTTTGTTCTCTTCTCATGTTTTTAAATGTTTTCATAGGTTATAAGGATGTGTACAAGAATGAAGGAAGTAAATTTAAATTTCATGAATTCTTTTCAAAGGAATTATGTTTTATTTGAAACTTTTTATGTCTTGAAAATAATGTTTATTGTTTTAATATCATCCACATGTATGATTATGAGTTTTTATGTTTGTTTTATGTCATAGTAACCTAAAAATCTAAAACTAAAAGACCCTAAATGTGTAAGAATGTATGTTATTGTCTAAAACATAGGATTATGTATTGTTTTAAGGTTGGGTCCTTATAACACATCATGTGATTAACCTGAAAATTGAAAAAAGGTCTGCATTCCCACTAAAGATCTTGTGAAGGGAGTCAGAAACACATCTTAGCAGGGTCACAACCAGAAACTATAATATACACTTTTATATGTGATTATATTCATCACAAAAAGAAAATAAAAAATAAAAATATTTATAACTCATCATTTTCTTACCAAGACACTATGACATTTGGAAGGTTGCTCACACATCCATCGGGTGCTATCCTAGGCACCCCAACACCTTACCCTACCTACTTAAACACCATACTATAATAAATATCTCATACAACATCACAAATCAAATCAGGATTCAAGTCCTTCATTATTAATCACCTGATTAGGCTACAAAGGTAACATCACCACCTAATGAATCCGTCTGAAAATCCTATATTTATCTCGGATCCAGGCCTATATCCAATCAAGACCCAGGTTAGGCCACAAGGATGTCACATCCATTTCCCTATCTCAGATCATTGCATAAGGACACCATATCCTATCTCTATCATGGGTTAGGTCATAATTCCATCAAACCCCATATCTATATTGAGATGAGCTCGAAGACCTTCATATCCTGCTGCTTCCTTAGGTTAGTCTACAAGGTCTTACTACATATATTTTTGAAGGTCCAATTATCTTCATAATCGAAATTGGAAATAGAACATTCTTCCACATTTAGGGGATAAACAATTCATGATAATCTAACCTGCCTCTATGATACTAGATTCCAGACCACCATATGCCATGAATCCACACATTGTAGGGAATAAAATAGAAGGGTACTACATATCAAATAGAGAATAGGTCTCATTGGACATTCATGAAATACAAATCAAGCATATATATCAAGGAAACACATGAAATCCTAATAATTCCATATCACACAATGGTTTTCAAGGCTATGCACAAACATTCCTGCAAAAAAATCCACATGATCTCACATAAAGACCGTGATGGTAAAGTCTTCCTATAATGAAACAATAGCCAAAAGTATCTTCTTAAACATGACCTCATTCAATGGGGTCTAGGTTCTATCCAAATTTCCCTTAACATCCGAATTCTAAGTCCTTAATCAGTTAGTCCTTAACTAATTCCTGCTTACCATTCTAGGGTCTCACCTCATATATCTCTAGGGAGAACATGTAGCACTCAACAACTTCTCTCTAATTACAACCTAAAATAACCAAGGGAAAACACTTAGGTTATCTCCATAACTCATCTTAAATTCCAATAACCCTATTATATCTAAAATTTTATATTGTTCCATCTCTTATAGAGGAATTTTTATCATACAAACCCAAACATCCCAATATCTTTATAACACTTATCCCATGTTTTGGGAAAATGCTACCTCTATCATATAGATTAAGGGTATCTCAGTCCTCAATAACTCTATAAGATCCCATGTATAAATTAACTCATAAAGGAACAAAAATTCATAGAAATTCATATGTTTTATTATGATAGGGTCTACCTTCTTTAATAAGAGATATCATCCTCACTTAGTCTGTTCATGACTCTAACAATCTTTACCAAACCTCATCCAAGCTGTGCACTTCCTTTTCAAAAACCATTAACATTGTTTAAGATCTACCTCATGCCATGAATCAATAATAAGTAATTATAAACATTTCTAATTAATTATTTTATCAAACCCTAAATGAATAAAATTCATACACCCTCACTAGTGATCTCTCGATAGTGGATTCACATCCAAATGCAGCTAAAGGGTCTTTGCAAACCCTCGAATCAATACCATACAAGATCCCTAACCCACGACACCAAAAAAACATACAATTCAATTATATTTAATTGAAAATATTATAGTAATTCCACAAAGTGACATACCTTAGTTAAATCCTCATGACATTATGTGTAGTCATTGCTATGGGATATCCTCTATGCAAGCCAAACAAAACCCCTTAATTTCTAGATAATATCACAAATACCTGATGAATTCATCATTGAATCCATAATAGAAATAAATTCATGATCTCATAATTGAAAAAATTATTATCTTACCTTGTTTCATCAAAAAAATGCACCTGGATTCTCCCCCAGTCGAAGGGGAAGGAAGGAGAGGATTAAGGGGAGTGGGGAAAAGGAATGGATTTTCAAAGTCCCTTACTTATCTAAATCCCATGGCCTCTATCACATGATAAGAAAAAAACATCCTTGCTAAAAACATGCATTGGGTAAACCCACCGACCAAATGATTGGCTGCACTAACGATATAGTGGGCCATCGGCTGGATAATTCTAGCTCACCAACTAGCTGCTAAGCTTAGAAATCAACCTAGTCTATAGCCTATCCCACCATATAGTTCAATGAATACCTCAAATATCCTTTACTAAATTATTGATCTCTGAAGTAACTTTTTTATCTTCATTACAAGTCTAAAAAATATTAGTTTACAATATCCCAACCTTCATTTTTCCTACCCATTCCCCAGTTCTCAAAATGGACCATCCATTAAATGGACCATCCACTAAATGGAAAAATTAAAATTTCCATTTTATTTTATAAACCATATAAATGTTGTTCATTAATTGTAGAATTTAATGAAATATATCATATAAATAGTGAAATATGATATATCCATGGGTCATGCCCATGAATATAGACCAATTTTTTGTCACTATAATTAGTGTTGCTATAACCCATGGAAACATAAATGCTTATGGGGAAACTAGTCTATTTATAACTTATAGGGACATGAAAGGTGCCCATGGTAGTAAGTGGGTACAAATTGATGGATTTATATCCGCGGGAACCTTTACCATGGATGTAGGGTAAAGAAACTATGAATCATACCAATATCTCTTTATAAAAAATAGTCATACTATACTCCCTCACTAACACAATAATTTTATATATAAAAAATATATAAATATATATGGAAAAATTCTATTTTTTTATTATCATCATAAAATTAATTATAATATTATCTACTGTCCATTACACCTTATAATTATAGGCTGGTAAGCCTAGGTAAATAGATCCTATAACAATAGTCGATCCTGACTGTGGCTATATGTCCTAGAACTGATACCCTATAACCATGGAATGATTGTCCCATGGATATAGTCCCATCAATTAATACACAAGATCCATGGTTTTATCGACCCATGAATACAATACCATGAACTAGTATGTGACAGAAAATTAACTTTTTTATTATACGAACACCTTTATGGAAAAAGTGATAAACCAAAGGTCACACACATGGCGATGACAAGCCATGAGACAAAAGTTAAAAACAAAAATAATCCTCATACATACCTTCGGAATCATCCTATTCTCTATCATAATCAAAAACTTAATCCTCAGATACGATACCAAGGCAGATGATAGAGTGAGTAAAAATCCTACCCAGATTGCCTACCACCTCCTGTCTGCAAATGAACAAAAATAAACCAAACATGTTATACATCTCCCTTACCTTATCTTTCAATCTTGTCATTATCTTTGTCTGATTGTCACCTACAAGAATATCAAATAATAATTTATTATCCATACCATCTATTCCATTTCAATAGGTGTTCATTGGAGAGAACATTAAAAATGATTTTACTATGGGAAATATTTGGTTGCATATTGGGTGGATATTTTAAGAGGTGTTATTCTGAGTAATACTTCCATTTTTAAAATTGATTAATGCTGACAACAATACCTCTCACTTTCCATGTATAGAAATTAATCCTTTGGGGTGATTATATTTAACGAACTAGAAGAGGATATTAATTTCCCATGTCATCCATTTATATTAACTCTTTTGGAGGCACTATCAAAAGAAAAATAGTGCAAAACCAAACTAGTTAGGGATATAGTATTTTATATAAATCATTTCAATCAAATTTTATTGAAAAATAATTTAGCACTAACACCCACCATTTTGAAAATAAGAATTTAACCAACCATTTGATTAGTTTAGAGAGTGAGAATTAAAAATATGGGACCACCATGAAAGCTGCCATGAAAGTTTTTATGAATAAAAAACACTTTTTTATAAATTATAGGAATAAATCTTCAAGGAATATCAGAAATATACAAAATTACCTGATTATATATTTTCAAGGTTAAATTTAAAAATAAATTCATATTATTTTAATTTCATTGAAATTGAATTTTTTTATCATTCCCAAAAGTTTTTTTTTGTATATTCAATACCCATGAAGGTTTCCTTAAATGAAAGTGTTGAGGAGGATATAGGATTAAAATACCACTAAATAAAAACTAGTGTACCCATATATCACCCATCCACCCCAAATATCCATGAATTTTTTCATTAATAATTTAAGGCACACATAGTACAATTAGTATTGGGTCCTTAAAAAGGATGTATTCATGATTCATGGAACCAAAATTCTATTGTCGTTCCTGGAAATGAACATGAGACCACCATAGAAGATTTAATTATTTTTATAGAATAAATAAAAACCCTTGATATAAAATATGAATAATTGATTGAGTCATTTAATAGAGATTCATTATTACATGATGATATATGTGAGGGGGTAAATTTAAATCTAACATAAACAACTTTTAATTTCATTAAAATTCAGTTGTTTTCTAATTCCCCCATTGATGATTTTATTGATTAAACACCCATAAATATTTGTACATAAGAAAGTGTTAATGTTTCCATAATATTGGTGGCTACCACTAAAAAAATGATTGTATCCCTATATCATCCTTACACCCCACATCCTATATGGGTTTTTACAAAAAAGTTTTCAAAAACATTGTACACTAACTATGGGGTCATCAAGAAAGAACTTGTTAAGACTCATGGAACCAAAACTGCATCTTGGGGGATGAAATATTCTCTATTATTTTTTATTTTTTTTAATAAAATTAGTTATATTGTTTTTATAATTTAAATATATTTATAAGTATCAATATTTTGGAGTTTAATTATGAATAACATTTTTAAATATCCATATTGATGTATTTCTACATCTCTTTTTATGTTTCATTCCCTATTTCATACATTCGGTTCATACTAACACATATAAAAAATTGATTATAATTAAATTGTACAAACATTTATCACACCTTATAAACATATAATTATATTTCTAATATCTTTTTTAGATGTTTGGAAAAAATATTTTACATGAAATTTAAGAGGTGAATATGTTAATTAAATATAGGAATCAGATTATTGGACATAATTATGGGTAAATAATTCACTCTCAAAAAGTAAAACCTATAAAATAATTTTTAAAAAATTTCTCCATGACATTTAAACTAGATTAGTTTGAATAGTTTTTATCTAAAAAAATATTTATATAACTAAGAACAATGTGTGTGTTTTATTTAAAAAATAATAATCTATATAAAAGAGTAAAAGTAAAATATGATAGCCAACTGCCCAAACATGTTCAATTCTTGGGTTACTAAAATTATCATTTAGGGACATCTGTTGTAAAGTGTTGTTTAGTTTCATGTTATATATACTCATTGAATTTGTTCTATTCAAAATAAAGGAAATATAAAATTTGAATAAGTTCCTAGTTATTGAGAGGGATATATGGGAAGGTATAACAACCCATAATTTTCAGAAATATATATTAAATATAAATCGATTAATATTAATTACATAACATAACTAAATTATTCTAGGACCATATGAGTTTAGTGTATTTGTAAACTAAGATACAGAAAAAATAGTTAATAAAACACGTACATTATCTATTACACATTCCATCATAACTATAACCCTTTTTGGCATGTCATACTTAATAACTTCCTTTATATAACAGGGAAAATAAACATAAGGAAATGAGGAGTTCAAATTCTCAGTAAGGGTAAACAAGTGAGATATCAATAAAGACATAAGATTAAGGGAAAAGAACCTGAACATAACAATTGAAAATTATACCCCGCATATCAAATATCATAATATTGTGTCATGAAATAAATCATAGAAGTTCATAAAACATGAATAATAAATGAATCAAACCAAATAGTCCATAAGAGTATATCATTGATATGAAACATGAAATTAGGGCATACATATAAACTTATTACATCGTGAACATGTATAAATTGAAACAAGTACCCTTATTAATTTAAAGAAATGAAACTAGTAACTTGCATAATATTATGGAAATGAAACTTGGTCCATGCATAGTCTTATGTACATAAATCTAGGCCCATGAATAAAATTATGGAAATGAATACCATGTCCACACATAGAATTGTGAACCTGAAATCAGGTAAAAGTATAACATATTTACCTCATGAGTTATCCATATTTACCCAATTAATTAGAGGGTCCCATAACATAATTTATACTATATATATTTCTTCCATTAGAATATTAATTATTCATCATATCCAAACATATGTAAATAAATTATTTTCATAAAAATTTCATCATAACATAACTCTTGGAAAAGAAACAAGATTTATAATCATCATGACATAATAAAAATAAACCAACCATAAAATATATAATAATATTTTCCTTGAATTATAACTCCAATAAATCATACGTAACATCAAATAAACTTATCTATTATGGGAAAATGATTCTTTTGTAGGATCACTTAAAATAATTCATAGGGAAAATATCCTTTGTTTTTTGAAAAGTTTTTTTAAAATTCCCCACAATGATAAAAGAAAAAATTTTATTTTAATATAACCATGTAACCATGTAAAGTAATATTTAAGTCATTAAGGCTTCATAATATTGGGGAAATCCTCTCATAATGTATAAGATAAAACAATTACTTATATTTCTTTTTCAGAAAAGTCATAAAGATCCTTTTTAGTAAATGACCAAAAGAATCATTTCAAACAATTTTTTAAAAAATTAAAACATGAGAAAAATAAAATTAAACAATAATAAGAGAATATTAAAAATTGTTCTGAAACATTTTTAGAAAAAATATTGGCATGGACGGAAAACATATTTTTAAGAGAAACTTTAAAAGGATAATTTTTAAAAGAAAATCCACAATAAAAACAATATCATTGATGTATGAATTTAAAAAATAAATCGATTATGTTTATTCACTATAAATACACATAAAAAAGTGTAAATAAAACATAATATAATATAAAGTCATCCCACACATAATCATAGAATGAAATGATCAATGAAGTAGTAGGTCAACCCAAATAATTGAATTTGGGTTATGAATTCCAATACCACTTGGTAATAAGCCAAATCGTATGCCCCATAAAAGTAATAATTATAAAATTAAACAATTAATAAAATTACTATAATGATATTAATGATATTATATATCGAAGGTTAGTATATACAACACACATAAGAAATAAGTGGTGAATAAGGCATAGATCTCATAGAAGAAATAATGAGATGAGAAAACTTTACTTTAAAATTCTCTATAGTTTTGTGCAATTTAACATCATATATAAAGGTTTAAATTATATTATTAATTAATTAAATAAGTGTAATAATATATAAAATACATTATATGGTAATTTTATAACATATTACCACCTATTCAATAGTCAAATTTCATTATATTCATCGTTTTGGGTTCGTTTGTTTCATAGTTTTCATGGCCGATTAATTTGTGTATAATTATGGATTTTCTTACAAAATGTAAATAAAAACACCAAAGTGAAATGAAATGGTATTAATGGAATTAAATAATTTTAAATTTCCCCATATTCCATTTTTCTTCCTTACATGAGGATGATTCATTTGATAAAATGTTAATGATAAATGTTTAGTTTAATTAGGCAGTTTTTCAAACCATCACGGACTACATTCATTTTATTAATTATTATGGGTATATATTTTTTCAAAAAAATAAAATATGTCCAAATATATATATTAATATAGAGTTTAACCAGAATAATACTTTTTTGACCAGCCTTGATATAGATAATGGAAAACAAACACAATCGTTATTCCCGGGGATGATTAACCACCATAATTTAGACAATGATTTCATTTATTTGAATAAGGGGAGGTAATAAAAGGAATGGATGTGAGATATTACATTATAAACTTATAATGAAGTTATTTACATGATATTGGAGTTATTATTCATTTATGTATAAAGGAGTCGATGATAAAGTAGAAACAGAAAATAAATTATGAGAGGTTGTTTTAGAAAGTTACCACTTGAATATCACATCTTGAAGGACCCCTTAAGGAACATGGAATTGGTATTTGGATGATATGAGAAGAAATAGGATGTGGGGAGAGTGTGTATTAATTTTTTTTATGTTATTTGAAAACACTCAAGGCTTTTTAGAAGAAATTGGGTGGTGAGGATTGATATTTATACTTGAGAAGGGGTTGTTTTAAGTGATTAAATAATCATTATTTCATATTTAAGTCCAACCAAATCTGGGAGGAATTATTTAAAAATAATTTGAATAATAATTATTTTTAAAGTATTCTTATGTTTTATAAAAAAATCATCCACCCATTTAATGGTTAATTTTTAGGTATATTAAGTTTTTACCTTTTAACTTTAACCTAGTACATTAATTTACATATACTGCGGTAAATAGTTTTTTACAATGGTAAATTTTTTAAGTATAAAAATGAAAATGATCGTATAAAATTATTTTTAAACCATAAATCTAGATACATAATATTAATTTCAAAATTAAAAACACTGAATTGGAAAAATTACATTTAAAATTAAACCATTAAAACACAACAAAAAATAGATTCTTGGAAAAATGTATTTTTATGCATTAAAATGTACTTATATGAATATAAGGTATAAATATTGTTTAAATTTAATCAATTAGATTATATATTACTAAAAATTACTTTTTTTTGCTAATATTAATTTCAAATCATAAAACATATTCTATAGAAAATGGGAGTTTATAAAAATCAGTATTTTTTTAATTATTCATTGAAAAATAATACTATTCAGAAAATTCTCAAAAATTCATCCTATGATAATTTTGAAATGATGAATCGAAAAATTATAATAATTTTATAAAATAAATTTTCTAAAGGTGTTAATAATCAATTAAATCTATTTTCTCTTAGCAACCAAGAAAATCACTATTTGACAAAAACATATATTTGAAGACCAAAAATGATTATACTAAAAATTATGTTTTTATTTCATAATCATAAATTCATATATTAAAAATGAGTTAGAAAATTTTATATTTCATAATGTTTTCAATTCTATTAATTCCCACCAAATTAATGACTAGGTTATAATGTTAGTGTAAAATAATAATATTTTGGAGTTCACTTATGATTGGCGCTCTGTGAAACGTAAGCTATAGAAGAGATTAAATTTATCTAAAAATAAACATACCACAGAATATTGAGGTGCTACATATTATAAACCCCTTAAAATTAATTTCAACCTTATGATTCATTAATTTTATATAAATATATGAGGATCCTCTACCTCATCACATCATCAGGTTCCCACATAGCTTCATCAAATTGGTGGTTTTCCACAAAACATTAACTGGGGGAGTGGTATTATTTCATAGAACATTATCTCTACGATCCAAAATCTCTACCAGTTGTTCTTTATAAGAACGATCATTCTCTAAAGGAAGTAATTATATGTTTTTTACATGTAGAGGATCATCTATGTACTTTTTCGGGAGAGATAATTAGAACACATCCTGAACTTGATAGAGATTCAGTGGAAGCACCAATCAAAATGCTACCATCATGATATGGTCAATAATTTCAAAAAAATTATGTTCCTATAATTTGAAATTGAACCGAAAAAATATATGGTTTATATTTTAAAATTACATCATGGGAAGCAAATATCCTAAAAAGGTTCAATAAAATTTCCTCTTAAAGGGGAAAGTAAAAGGTTAAGATCACCACCTAAATAGGATTCTAATCAGTAGAATATTAGTTAAAATTCAAAATATGGACATGGAAATGAATTATAAATATCAAGTTCTGATGGAGAATGATAGATTACATGGTAATTAGAAGGTTAATGACCTCAAAACCATAGACCAAATAGGTATCAAAAAGGTCATGGATATCATCAAAAATAATGATAATAGGACATTTTTTATTTAAAAATTATTTGAGAATATATACTTACTTGATTTCATATCATCATTATAATCTATGTATATGGTTTTTCATTGATCAATTTTTTATTCATTTATTACTATATAAAAAGATGTATAAACTGTAATTCCTGAATAACTAGAGGATAATAAGAACCATAATGGGATGATGGGTGATTTCTTCCTTATCTTGTTATAATAATAACACAACGGTCAACATAGGTTATGCAATACACATAAATATTCATATGGTTATGAAATAAATTAATCTATAAAACCTAGTCTAATGATCAATGTAAATAATTTCATTAATGATTAAACTTATGAAACATTATAAAAAACATTCAAATAATGGTCACTAAATTTTAAAATTAACATATCATTAATCCAAAAAGTTTATATTAATTTTCACACAACAACCATGTGAATATAAATATCACGTATTATATTAAACATGGTAATAACTTTAATTACCATAAAACCTTAGTAAAAACAAGCATTCTTTCAAAAATTAACTCTTCCCTAATACTATAAATCCAAAAAAAATTAAACTCAATCCATAAAGCACATTATAATCATATTAATAATTAGTTATAGGTTCATCAATAATATCCCATTTATTTTATCACAATAAAAAGTATCTTTATCTCAATATTTTCCCAACATCATTCATATATTAAGGGTTATCTTTCCCTTAATCACGTGTTCTCCAAAAATATCACCTCAATCACTTTTCATCATTATAATTTACAATCAAAAAAACACTTTTAAAAACCATAGTGGAATAATTCTTAGATGCTTCATTATTAAAAAATTCGTGTAGAGGGAGATAATCACTTGAGAATTCATTAAATAATGATCTATAGGATTTTTATAGCTCTCAATCATACACAATTAGACATGAAATTCAAAACTATGGAGGGGAGGGTAAATATGCCATAATTAACATGATTTACTTCTTCCATTATGATTGCATAATATTTTTCTTTGTTCTTTTCCGTTAGAGGTTTCTATGGCTTATCGTCCATATAATCCCTTGAATTGGGGCATTCATTCACATAATGAAACAAATACTTGTATTTGAAACACTAGAGTGTGTGTGGTGCATTCCATGCAACTATCCCTCTATTTTCATAATTATCTAACTTATTCCCATAACTTTAGCAATCAGTTTCTTGATGACCTACCATTTTACACTTAAAACATTTATACGTACCCTTAAGAAAATTTACACCATGTTTCTTTCCAAATATTGAGCATAATTGAAAGAAAATCTCCTTCCCTCCATGTTTTTTAGAATTTACTTTGAATTATATTTTTCTTTTTATTTTCATAACCATGAGACTGATGGGTAAATCTAATTTCCATATCAACCTTGAGATCACATCGAAAACTTTCGTTATAGGTTCTTAAGTCTTTTATATATAGTGCCCTTCTAATACTTATTTATAAGCCACCAAATAATTGGTCATTTTTTATTTTAGGACTGATAATTATACCAGATTCATACCTTGTAAGGTATGTAAAAGTTTCCTCATATGTACCAATGGATTCATTACCATTTCCCTGAAGATCAACAAATTACTTATACATATTTGTTTGTAGAATATGAGGGAAGTACTTGATGAGGAATACCCCTTAAACTCATTAAATTCCATTCATTTAATTTCTTCTTCTTGCCTCATATTAAGGATAAGAGTCCACTATTGATTTTATTCTACTTTTAGACAATAAACATCTAGGATAAGTTTTTCATGTCCTGAGCATTGAATAAAAGAAAATATTTTCTCAATAGTATTGATCCATTACTCAGCCACTAATGGATCAGAAGATCCATTGAAACAAGGTTGATGTTGCTTTATAAAGGAGTCAATAGAATGTTGTTCTATCCTTTGTTCATTAATACATTCTTTGAGTATAAAATCATGATTTTTCATTCCTAATCCCATAACATTCGGGTTTTTAGGAGGTCAATCGTTGCATTAAATATCGTATTTTTTTATCTTCCATAAATTTAATAAAAAATAATAGTGTTTGCATCATTAACCATACTTGAAAAAACACATAAACAAGGAAATTTTATTTAGAATTTCTATTTATAAAAATTTAGGTATAACTTAGGTTATTGATGATTATTACCAAACCTCTAGGATTATAAACTAGACTTACTATTAGGGTTATTACTAAGGTTTTCTCATCTTAGTTTCAAAAGGTTAACTAAAAATTTCTCTACTTCCATCTATAATGACCTATAATTTTCATACATAAATATTAAATCTAAATAGATGAATATTCATTACATAACATAAAAAACCACACCAGGACCATATGTGTTTAGTGTTTTTGGAAACATGGGGAAACATAACTTGTTCATAAAACATATACATCATCTCACACTTATTCATTCATAATTAAAACCCTTTTTTACATGTCATACTTAATACCTTATTTCATATCCTAGGGAAAATTATCATTAGAAAGGGTGATCTCAAATGCCCAGTGAGGATAAACAAGGAAGATATCAATCATAATATAAGATTAAGGTCATAAGAACATGAATATATAATTTTAAAATTATAACCTACGTATTAAAGATTATAATATTGAGTCATGGAATAAACCATATAAGTTAATAAGACACGAATCATAAAGTAATAAAATAACATAACCCATAAGAACATAACATTGACATGAAACATGAAATTATAGTATACACAAAAAAATTATAACATTGTGAACATGTATAAAAAGAAACAGGTTTAATCATTATGTTAAGTTCATGTAACCATTCCATTTCATAAACTTATGTACATGAATCTATGTCCATGAATTATCTTGTGCACATGAATTCCATAATGACTCATAAACATATAGAGGTGAAAACTTGGTCCACTCATAGAACTATGAACCTGAAATCCTATTCAGGCATAACATAATTAACTCATGAGTTATTTATATTTACCTAGTTAATATGTAGATATAGGTCCCAACCATCAAATAATGAAAACCATACATATGATTTCCACAAAAAAATAAGTTATTAATCATATCCAAACCCATGTAAATTAATGAGTTTTAATAACATTTCATCATAACACAACTCCTGGAAAATAAATAAGATTCATAAAAAACATGCCATCATAAAAATAAAACATCCATAAAAAGAATAAGAATAGTATCCATGAATCATAACCCCAATAAATCATAACTAACATCATATAATGTTATTTGATACATAAATATTATTATTTTAAAGAATAAATTGAAATAATTATTGAGAAAATATCATTTTTGTTTTGAAAACAAATTCCATGAAATTATAAAACAGTAAATTTTAATTTAAAATAAACTTTTAATATTTTCAAAGATGGTTCAATGAAGTATGTTGTAATGATGGAGGGGATATCCAATCATGTTGTGTAAGTTAAAAAACACATTCCTTCCTAATTTTTTTTCAAAAAAGTCATAAATAAATTATCTTAGAAAATAAAAAAAAAGAATCCTTTAAAACTTTTGTTAAA
This sequence comes from Viscum album, assembly GCA_963277665.1. Taxonomy (NCBI): domain Eukaryota; kingdom Viridiplantae; phylum Streptophyta; class Magnoliopsida; order Santalales; family Viscaceae; genus Viscum; species Viscum album. The sequence goes on along the minus strand of OY728123.1, from coordinate 2,060,763,847 downwards.
AAGAATAATATGAGTAAAAATAAATTTAAATTGTCATAAAATAATAGTAAAAAAATGGATACAATTTTATTGAAACATGGGAATGAAAAAATTATTTTTTTAAGGGAAACATTAAAAAGTTAATTTTTAAAATAAAATCCTTTATAAATATCATATCATTGAAGTGAGAATTAATAAAATTGATCATTTATGTGTATCCAATATAAATCCACATAAAATAAGTGGAAATAAAATGTAATATATTCAAAATTTATTTCACATATAATAATATCATGTCATAATAATTGAAGTAGAAGGTTAAACTAATGAATTGAGTTTGGGTTAATGAATCCTGTACCACTTTATAATCAGTCGAATCATATGCCACATATAAGTAATAATTATCAAATGAATCATTTAATTAAATTAATATAATGCAATTAATGATATTATATAACAAGGGTAGTATATACACTAGACATAATAAATAATAAAGAATAAGGTATACATCTCATAGAGTAAAAAGTGAGAGGAGAAACCCCTCCCTCACCGACTGAAAATCAACTTTTTATTAATAAAATAACTTTTTATGAAATGTGAGAAACTAGTCTCAATTAATCCGGAGGTGAAGCCTCATAAGATAAAGAAATGCCATAAAATCATAGCCTTATCCCATTGGTACATTACAATATATAGTTTTCAGTTCATAAGTCATACCTCATCATCATGGTCTTCGCCGATAATAACTTAGAAGCGAGATGCCATTTTTCCCCAGGTTTGAATATACTCGTCTTTGATGATTTTAACGTCATTGAATCCTATTATCAGGATTATATCCTTTTTTTCAATCCGATTGTACCTGTTGTTGTTCAAATCCACTTGAATATGTCTTCCCATCATCTCAGCCTCTACCTGTAGGATTTTGACATAAATAAATTCTTCTACCATTTCCTCCTCAGAGTGGTGGACCGGTTTGTTAGAGTACTTTTCTATTTCAGTACAGTTTTCATTAGTTTTATAATTCACAAACAACATGTCATTAATGATTCCCTAAACTGTAACTTGATACTTATTCTGCATAATAATCATGGAAAGAGATGACATTTCTTTGTCACACGATTTATATTTTTACCTAATCATTTTTCCATCGGTTCTAGTAAATGCGAGTAGTCCTTACAACCTTACCCTTCTTATTATTTGGGATCTTCCCCTCCTCATGAGACTTAGATACTCCGAAATCCTTCTAAAACTCCACAACTTTTGTTGTTCCTCCATCTAGATCATAGGGAGGATCCTATATAAGCTCATCGGTGTCCAAACACACAAAATATTTGTGGTTATGAACACCATCTTGAACCACTCTATTTCATAATGATTGTTTTATGACCCACAAATGATAAGAACATTGAATTATAGTGATTTGAGTTTCAATCGACGCCCCTTCCATCCAATCGATAACTTCCTTCCCAGAGAAACTCCCACCTTCAGCTTGAGGTGATTGCGAAGATGGATAATCAGTATGCTTTGCCACTGAATTTCCGGTGTCCTGGTCAGTCAAATCCTTATTAAGCCAATCAAATACCCCTGACATAAAGGGTTCATCAACCTATTTTTCCATTGTTTTACTCTGAACCACATTTCATGCTAATTGATTCCCCTTTTTAACACCATCTCCCTTTTTCACCTGCACTGAAACATTCCCCTAGTGAACACCCTATCGACAGTTTGTGTCCAAGTGACATAGTTGATGGAAAGATGAGAAAAACTCCACCAATGGTCAAATACCACCGAATTCTTACACCGTACCTCCTTTCCATATTCAATCCACACAGACTCGACTGGTGACCTTCGAAACATCAACATCCACACACATGTGTGGGTTGATCAGATGACACACTGAAGTAGTACATGAATCAAAATAGAGAAACCGACCCACTAAATTTCCTAACATAAGTATAATTGTAGGATTTTGGAATTGGAGAGGTAGTTGAGGAAGGATTACCTAAACATAAATTTAAAGAGAATCACGCTTCATGTATAGATCGTATCTCCACAAAAACAGATAGAAGCCGCAGCCACAGAACTTCTTGGGAGCACACTACAAAGCACACACAAAATCTTCTAACAAAGAACATTTCACCATCAAATTCCTTTAATAAAACAGAACAAAAACCACTCGTTCTTGTATTCCCCAGGATTCGAAGATAAACCTTTCAAAGTCATCCACTGAAGGCCGTTTGTTCCTAAATCATGCAACCAGAGTAAGGTTCAGAAATCTCTCTACCTCCTTAAACTCTATAACCGATAGCGGGATCAATGGATCACCTTCCTGAATACCAGGGACCTTCAGACCTAGGTTAATCTCAGGAAACATTGGAATCAAATCAGGACAAGTGAAGGGGTATAAGTCACATCTTTGGCCATTATGAGGAATTCGCGGATCCTTCCCCCTCCCGCCGACTAGTGGCGAAGGGGGGAACTCCGTTGTCCCTATTAGGATTTCACCATCACCGCTTCCCTTTTGTTTTTCATACTTTAATCTCTCATATAATGGTTTAAGTAATGTTATTAATTCATTAAATTACTATACCTATATTTATAATACCTCATATTAAAATTATATAAAATATTACAACCCATTAATTTATAATATTTCATTATTTACATTGTTTTTGGTGCATTTGTTTCATGGTTTTCATTGCCGATTCATTAATATATAATTATATATTTTATTCTAAAATTAAACTGAAACTAAAAAAGTGAAATTAAATTTTATTAATTCACATAAATAATTTTAAATTTTCCCATCTTCCATTTATATTTCTCACATGAGGATTATTGATTTCACAAAATGCTAATGATAAATGTTTAGTTTAATTTTGCAGTTTTTCTAACCATCACAAACTAGTTTTGTTTTATTAATTATTTTATATATGTATTAGATCAAGAAAATGAAATAGATTATAATATAAATATTAAATTATTATTTTAATATAATTATAATTTTAGTACCAACATTGAGGGAAATAATGGGAATAAAACACAATCATTATTCACAGAGATAATTAACAGCCATATTTTGGACAATGGTTTCATTTCTTTGAATAATAGGAGGTGATAAAAGGGATTGGTGTGATATATTTAATTAGAAACATAATTTTAAATAATATAAATGATATTAGATTTATTATTCCTTAACAGATGAATGATTTTAGGTGAAGGTAGAAAAATAAATGAAATTAAGAGAGGTTGTTTGAGAAAGTGACCTCTTGAATATCACATCCTTGAAGGACCCCTTAATGAACATGGAATTGGTCATTAGGTGAGACCAAAAGTACTTTGACATGTAAAGAGTTGATAGGAGAGTATTCGGTAGACATTTTAAAGTCTTTATAGATTTTATAGAGAAATAGTGTGGTGAGGAGTTGTATTTATACATGGGGAGGGGTATTTTTATGTGATTAAAAACTGATTATTTTATATTTAAAGCCGAAAACATTTGGGTGGAATTAATTTCAATATTTTTTATTATAATTAATATTTTAAAGGATATTAATGGTCGATAAACACCTCAAACAACCATTTAATTTTTTATTTTTTAGGTATTTTACGTTCTTACCTTTAAAATTTAATGTGCTATATTATTTTACCAATACCCTCGTAAATATTTTTATTAACATGGTAAATATTTTATAACGAAAAATGAAGATGAACTTATAAAATAATTTGGGCATATTTATTCCATATAAAGAATACATTTTTTAAAAAATTCATAACACATTATTTTCAAAATTAAATTTAAAATTAAACCTTCAAAATGAAAAGAAAAAACAGTTTCTTGGAAAAAAGAATTTTTAAGCCCAAAAATTCACTTCTACCAAAAGAAGTTATAAATATTATTCTAAATATAATTACTTATATTTTGTCTTACTAAAAATTACTTAAGTTAATTTGAGATAAATTTGAAATCAAAAAATTACTTCTACTAAAATTGATAATTTTATAAAAAGCTACATTTTTATTCATTTAAATTTTCAGAAAATTATAAAAAATTCATCCCAGGAAAAATTTTAAAATATTAATACAAAAATGATGTCAAATTTATCTTTTTTTTTAAATTTTCAAAAATCAATCAATCTATTTTCTCATAGAAAGAAATAAAATCACTTTTTAAATAGAACATAAATTCACAGAAGAAAAATGATTTAAAAAAATTTATGTGTTCATTTGATAAGAAGAAATCAATATATTAATATTTTTTGGAAAATTATATAATTAATAATGTGATCAAAATAATTAATTCCAAAAAATATAACAACTAGGTTAAAATGATCATGTTAAAATAATAATATTTTGGGGTTCACTTAAGCTCAGTGTTATGTGTAACACAATATATCAAAGAGAATAAATTTATATAAAAATTGACATAAAGAAAAATATAGAGGTGTTACATAAGGCAATATTAAAATCTAATGAATTGGGGGGAAATGATGTATGAAATCTTATCATAGGTTAAATAATATATGATTAAAATTTAATAGTGGATAAGGATCATGGGAGAGAAGGATTAGAGGGGGTTTTACCTAATAGGATTTTTTTCAAATTAACTTCCATTAAATTAAAATTCAATTCAACTAATTCTTAAACATGATAAAAAGTGTTGTATTAATGAAAAAAATGTGTGATATTGATATTTGGTTTCTTTATTTTCCCAGGAATTCAAAAAGATAAGTGTGGAAGAGCACAAGAACAAAGTTTTTCTATATTTTTCTCCAAATATTAATTATTTAAACTCCCACTATTTCCATAATATATGGAAGTTAATATATTTAAATAATTTAATGAACAATTTTTTATTTATTGATAATATAGAATTACATTGTAGTTTAATTTTTTAAAATGACATTAGGTGATAATGTAAAGTCTTCATACAATTACATGACCCTTTTAATGATTGTGTATGATCCTATAAATGAATAAATGATGATTTATATAAGTAATTTAAGAGTAAAAAAATCCTATATATAAAGAACCTTAGATGTCCTAAAAATTATATAGGGATCCAACATAGATTTCATTTGAACATAAGGATATGTCCTCGTACTATGCTTCTTGTATCCTTAGTCTTAATATGGTGTACCACCTCTAACTCTTCCCCACACATGTACTTTATGTTATGAACAACAATAATATACATTATGTTGACTGTCTAGAACATAATTTCATCCTAAAGGAGTCTAAGAAATTAACTTACCCAGTTTTTCCTCTCCAACACTCCCTTAATCCTTGATAAATGTTGTGAACTCGACCTAATGAAATAATTCTTTTTATGCATTGTTTTTATATAATTTAATTAAATAACCCAATGTATATAGTATACAGTAGGGTCACTATCTCAACATCAAATACTAAATCACCTTCAACAGCTACTAAATCTATTTTTATAGAATACAAACTCTATCATCCATCCAATATATCTTCTAGTTCCAACATCAACAATTCTCATTTTGAAACATACCCTCCAAAATTCAATTCATGATATACCCAAGGACACAATATTTTGAGCTTATGTACCCCATAAAGCTTCTATGTAACATTTAGAAAATATAAAACGAGGTTGTATATGATACCCTATCCTAAAAAAACTCCCATGTGTCTCAATTGGTGTCTTCACAAGTCATTAGGCATGTCTTATTGTCTCTTTGTAGGTCGCATGCTATATAATAGTGTGAAGTCTTATGTTGTCACCATGGAAAGACTATACCCTCTTATTAGAGTAAAACAATAATGGAAATATCATAAATTTTATATATAATGTAATCATAGTTTCTGGAATATAATTTTAAAAAAATAATATAATAACTGAAATGTTATAAAAGCATACAATCCATTTATTTTCCACCTGGGCGATCAGATAAACAAAATAATAAATTATAAAAATTATCTACCCCCATACATGATCATTATCTCCAATTTCTCCAAAATCTATTTACCTCAATCATACAACATTGGGCCTCTTCCATACCTAATCCTATGATCATGGTATCTACTCTGGTACAAATGTGTCAGGACCATCTAAGTAGAGTGTGAATAAAACTCAGTTGGCCACCACTTGTGGTGTCCCTAAAATAAATGATAAATACTTTATACACTTTTGTGATATTATCATAACTATAATAACAATGAGGTATAATAATAAAATAATATCCATTAATCATAAGTTTCTAACAAGTCTCCCAAAATTGACCATACTTACTTCATCTAGTACTAGATTTCCATGTCCAAATCTAGATCCAATTACCTAAAATTGTAAGAGTGGGAGAACCCTATCACACCCATAAAATATCATATACCCTCCACCCAAGTGAGGTAAAATATAAAACCCAAAAATATCATATATAATCAACCATGGTGTTGGATACCCTACCCAGAACCATGATATAACACTCACAAGTCGGGGTTATTGTCACATCACTTACCTACAACCATCCTATATAATAAACTTGGGGGGTAATATCTTATAAATGGTACCATAATATGGAATCCACCATGGTTGTCACATTATATACATAGAACATCATATAAAATCCATTTGGATAATTGCATCCCCTATAAAAAAACATATATAGAATCCACCCATGGAGATGTATCACCTACTTGAAAACACTTGTTTTATACAAAAATGGGATGTATCCCTACTAGGAATAGTAATTAGTCCATCATTACCAAATAGATTTCATCCCACCCCATCACCTGATAACACATAAATCAAGACACCAAAGGGGTCAGATTCCCATTCAAGAAAATCATATATCATATATACTTGGGGCATAACCCCCCCCACCCCCCCAAAAAAAAACTCATGTCATATACTATATGAAGTGAAATGCACTGAAACCTTACAGATATATCCCTGGTTTGTCTATCATGATGACTGCCAATATTGGTCACAAAAGACTTAGCTCTATTCTTGGTTTCTAATCTCTTCATCCGTCCAAAATTATAGGATGATTCCATGAAGACTATCTCATATACATAATAAAATCACACAAAACCCAGCAAAATAATTTTCTTTATGACAATGGAATCCATTATGTAACAACCTTAGTTTTTATGAATTTTTTTTCTTTTAATTAAATTTAATTTTTTTAAGGCATGCGTTGCATGATACACTAAGTTAATCTTGATTTATATACAACACCAAGTTAATATTGAACTACACACATCACTGAGTTTATCTTGTATTACACACAACACTATGTCTGATTTTTGTTACACCTAATTCCAATTTCCTTCACTAGATTAAATTATACACCAAATGAAGTTTTACAAACTATAATATACTATTAATATTATTATTTAATATTATAGTTATCTCATAGCCTTTGGAGTTTAAAGTATGAAAAAGATAAAATAAATTATGAACATATGGTTCATTCTTGTTTATAAAATGAATTATTTGGTAACCAATTAATTATAAATGAATGTAAGAATGATTAGAAAATATATAAATTCATTTTATGAAAAACAATTTTTCAATGCACAAACAAGTTTTATCTCAATAAATTAAAAACCCCTTTTGATGAATGATTTTAGTGAAATTTATATATTATATATTCAATAAACTATTTAGCATTCATCATTTGTGTTTTATAGATAAGATATAAGAATAAATCTATTTTTACACATAAAAAGATGCATCTTTCTAAAAGAGAAGTTTTCCAAATTTTAATTGAAGAATTATATTAAAACTAGTTTTTAAAAACATTATAATCTTATATTTGAATAAATAAACCAAATTTTTTAAAATAGATTTTCAAAATTATCTAGGGTGAATTTCTGTGTCTCTTCTATGAAGATTCATCTTTTATGAATACTGAAAAAATACTAAATATTATTCGATCACTTCCTTTTTATTTAATTTATTAATATAGTTAAATTATATTTTAAATTAGTTTGAAAGTATAATTAGTTCAATTATTATTCTATTAATTAAATTTAAGTCATTGGAATCAATTTAATATTGAAATTGGATATTAAAAACACTGTAATATTTTGAACATTTTCTCTTTAAAAACCCATTTTTCCACACGTCCATGGGATTAATTTTAAATTCATTTTTTACTTATGTGAATGTAATATAATAAAATAGATTAAATATTTATAATAAATAAAGTATATAATTTTTAATAAACAAAGAATAATTTTTCCCCAAAATTATTAGTGAAAATATTTAAAAATAGTCATGTTGATTAAGAGAAAAACGAGTTTACAAAGAGTAAAAAAATTAAACTTAAGGGGAAAAATGATATAGAAACTTGTCCAAAACCCATTGTATGACCATATTTAGACCATATAAATTCTATTATAGATATTTTACCATTATTAGATTAACTTTACTTGAAAGAACATGGGTTTAATTCTCTCTTTTCATAAAAATAAAGAGTGCCACTAACCTCCCTTATAAAAGGCCACCCCATATCTAACTCTCTTAACATAATAAAAAGGAATTGGTTCAAAACATATGTGCAAATATAACTTATAAAAATCCCTTATATAATCCTATAATCCTTAATATGGGTATAAAGACATCCAAGGAAGGCCTGTGGTGAAAACTAAAAGGGTATATCTGAAGAATAATTAGTGTTCATTAATGAATGCTTTTGTTTTTTCATCATCAATCCCATTAAATTAGTTTTATATCATGATTATATACTAAAATAAATGTTTAAAATATATTTATATTATGTTATTTTAAGTTTATTACCTACACATGCAAAAAAATCAATCAAATGGGTTATGAAATAATCTTTCAAGTGTATTGCGGACTACCGCCTCGCGAACTAATCTTGATTGTTTTTCTATTTCCACCCTTCACATTTGGGAATAATGATGGGAATACTATTTATATATGATATATATATATATATATTAATTATTTATTAAATATTATGGATGTATTATATAACACATACCTTCATGGTTTCCATTTTTCAAGAATATGATAACGTCGTTTGTACGTACAACATACTACCACCTCACGAAGTGACGTGATTCATTCATCTTTACATGGAATCAATTATGGATTGGTTCAATAAACATATGTGATATATATGAAATAAAAATTATAATATAGTTATAATATATATATATAAATATCATTTACATTTATTTCTTTCAATACAATAATAAAATGGAAACAATGTTCATGCGTATGTACGACCTACTATCTTCATGAACATTGTATTTAATTTCCTATCACTAAACTTTATGGATTAATATAAATAAATATATAAATAATATATATAATATTTATATCATGGTTTACATTCTTGAGATTATGAAATAAATATCTATGTAAGTGGACAATGAATAAAATGTCAAAACATGGACGAAAAACAAAGCGGTTTTTACCCAAAGCATAACTTTTACATGGAACAAATCATTATTTTTATTTCAAAAGAACTTTTACGGAAAAGTGGGAAACCAACATTCAGGAAACATAAGGATTAAACCTAATAAGAAATATTCATTCTATTCCAAAATAAATTAAAACAGTTAGAGTTTTGTACCTTGAATAATCGCCATTTGATGGAGGTAACCTCCATATCTGGGTTGTCTTTAATGAGATACTCAAAGAGAAAATCCATCTTGTCCCAAGTTTTCACATTTTCCTCGAGACTGGTTTTCCCCTCCGTGAAGCCATGGATCAAGATCCTATTCTTTTTATCAATCCATGAGCATTTCTCGTCATTGGTACCTACTTGTAATGGTCATTCAAACATTTTGTGGGCATCCTCGTATGAGATGTTGATAAAAAAATACTCTTCAAACATTTCGTCCATATAATGCATGAGGAGCTCCTGGTTGATCTCTGATTCCACATCCTCCTTATCACCATTTTCCCGAACTAAGTCAGTTGGATCCCCTTCCTGGTTTAAAATAGCCTCCTCATTAGGGGAGGCTTCCATCTTTTCCTCAACTGCATTAACAACCCGTTTTGAGGGGGCCTACCTTTTCTAGATGCCCTTGTAACTGGTGGGCTAGGTAAATTAGAATATTCTTTTCGTCTTCGCGGCTTCCGAAAATGCTGAATAAACCCATCAACATCCATGATTGTGTTATTACCTTTCTTTGAAGAGAACCTAAGATAATATTCTACAATTGCGGTCTGCTTGGACATAGAGGACCTAGATTCAGAGTCAGAGTCATCATACCGTCCTTCAAACCGGTTACCAAGTTCGATGGTGGAAACACTTTTTAGAGAACCCGGCTTGTTCATAGTATACAATCCATCCCCTTGGGAAGGTTTCTGCACATCCATCCCTTGAGTACATGGAACCTCAGAAGGCTTATGGGTTTGATCAGCCACACCAGATGAAAGAACAACCTCAACAAATGAGGGAGGGGACGGTCCACTACTTCCATCGGTTTCCATCCATGACCTAGCACCATTAAAATTCTGAAGGCAGCTGATAGGTCCATCCTCACAAGGCTCCTGTATAGCACCAACAGTATGATCCTTGATACCTGATGGGGAACCTTCGATAACCTCCTGGAACACCTCTTATTAGTAGAACAGATACCATTACAAGAAACCTCTCCATGATCCACAAAATTAACCATATCCACAACCTTGCCGCCTCCTGTGCTAGGAGTACCCTACATACCCGGCCTACGATCAGCCAAATCCTGTCTCAGACGACCAAATATGTCCGTCACCTTTGGAACCGAAGTCATTGTGCTGGCCTTTCTTTGATTGGAATCATCAGGTACAGAACTGGAATGGGTAACGGGCCTGACTGATGTCTCAAACCTAAAAGCTGGTGGCTGGACAGCTTGCTACTTGTGTCCCCGATGACAGGAATCAACCAGATGCCCCATCCGATTACAAGACGAACTTTTACATGGAATTGTTAATAAAATGTTAATAAAAAGTCATTATAAAATCATATATGATGGTAAACATATAAATATAGTTCTATTAATAATTTTAAATAAATCTATATTTATTATACAAGAATTTTGAATCAGTATAATGAGACCCAATACTTAAGGTATGGGGATTTCTAGTATGACATTTATTTATGTGAGAATTATTCCATATTCACCACTCATTCCATTTGTATAGTTTATATACTTACATATGGCAGTTTATATCAAGAATTTCATTTATTTCATGATATTAAAGTTTTCAATTGATGTTACTATTTTATGTATATCACAATTAAAAAGTTATTCAAGTAGTAAGGGATTTCCGTATCACTTGTTAATTTTGTGAGACACATTCAATATTCAGCACTTCTTTCATATATCTTGTGAATATACTTACAATTAATGTATTTAATGATGATTATACTAAAATTTATTGGTATTAAAATATCCATTTTAGGATCTCTCTTTCATGGGATTTCTGGTTCAAAAGTTTCCATATCAATAAATGATTTTTATCTCAAATTTCATTCTTTGAGACTTATGTTATGATTTAAAATTATATTCTTTCATGAGGAATATATAAAAACATTTTACATTTGTTATCTTGAATTTATCTATAATAATAATATTTTATGTTCTATTTTATGTTATTTTTTCACGGGGATTATGATTCAATGTCACCAAAGTCATAAAGATTTATGTTACAATTTCATCCTTTATCGAGATTATTTAGGATTAAGTTTTAAATATTGAAATCACAAGATCTACCTCTCAATATTTTTCATGACTTTTATTAAACTCTGGGTATTCATTATATCTTCATGTAATGGTACTCTTTTCCCATTATTTCTTACTTAACATAATTAAGGAAATATTTTATAGAAAATCTGACATTATTTATCTGTTCAGTCTAGAATCTATTTTATTTAAAAACCATGTTGTCTAAAAACGTTTTCAAATATGTTTTTAAATGAAAATTTAAGATCATATCAATTGAAAAATATTTCAAAAAAATTTTATAATTAAAAAACATTTTAAATGGTTTCCAAATCTTCTATTATATGTTTTCAAATCTATTTTTAATGAAAAATATTTACAATTTTTTTATGTTTTAAAGAGTTTTTCAAAGAGGATGGATATTTTCCTCATGAAATGTTTAAAATAATTTATAACACTTATATTATATGTTTTCAAAGAAAATTAATTTGAATTTTTTTTACTTTTTAGAAATTTATTTTCAATGAATGGTTATTTTCCTTAATAATGTTCCATGTGATCTTTCAAAATCCTTCTCTATGTAAGATGATATCTTTTGATATAGATTATTATTTTCTGGGGATATGATCCAGGGAATCCATTTTTCTTAATTATATATTTATAATATAAAATTTTGTTTAGAAAACCTATTTCTGTCCCATGTATTATACCATTATAAAATGGTATGAAGACCTTCTTTTTTTCCAAGGTTATTCTATGATGAAATGATTTTTAAACCTTTATATTTTCTATAGGTTGTGATATGAGGAAATCCTAATCATACTCATTTATGTTTAGGGTTTAGTATTTGATGAATCTTTGTAATATTATGGCACACATATGAATGATTTCTTTATTTGTTTTGTGGTACATGTATATCCCTCCAATGAATTGGTTAGGTATTTATATATATCATGGGATATAAATGGATGGAATAGGGAGTAAACCAGATATAGTAAGACATGGCCACAACAAGGAGTGAACATGGTACCATAAAAGATTTTGTCCACTATGATGGTATTGGGAGGGAATGTTGACTACTACAATGTTAGGAACTGACCAGTTTTTCATTTTCATAATTTTATTTGGGAACCTGATGAACAATTAAAACTTTTATTCATGAACCTGATTACATGTTCCCAATATTATTCGTAAAACTACTTACATGTTAAAACTGTTATGCATGGACCTATATTTCATGTCCATAATGTAATATGTGGGACCAGTTTCATGTACATATGTTTATGACATGGCCTAAATTCTTGTACTTAACTTAATGAATGAACCTATTTCTATTTATAAATTTTCATATTGTTATATACTTATCGTTATACCAAAAATTCCAAGTCCTATGTTAATGTTATTCTCTCATAGCTCATGTAATTTTTTTCCTATATGATATAAGTATTATGAACTACCAATATTTATTGCATGACACATGATTAAGATATTTGATAAGTAGGGAATGGTTTTAAGATATTACAATAATTTTTTCATACCCCTATGCTCATGTTATGCTTGTATATCACCTTTATTTACCATTAATGAGAATCTAAGCTCACCCTTTCTTATGTTTCCTTTCCCCAGGTTATGAAAAATGTTTTATGTAAGATTTATATAGGGGAAGATATCTGTGGGAGACATTAAATAATTTTCACCAAGTTAGAAGATTATGTTTTCATGTTTCCAAAGGCATTAAACAATTATAGTTATCAGGCATGTGTTTGTTTAAATAATGAATATTCATAAATTTTTATTTAATATCCATGTAAGAAAATGCTGAGTCTCTTTAATTGGTATCAACAAAAAATTTTAGTTTAAATTTGAAAACTAGGTTGAAAAATTTTTAGTGAGATCCCTAGGGATATTTCTAAGGATATTTATAGGGATGCCTCTTTTGATAAGTCTAAGGATTACTAAATGTTTAGAAAAATATCCTGGAATTTTGTTAAAGGATACAGAGAGTGGATTACAAGAAATTAAATAACTTAATGGATTCTATATGTGGATGTGGATCTAGAATAGATGTACATAGGGGTAAAGAATATGAAAACACTATATTGAGATAATATTTATCAGGAAATGGTGCTTGAAAATGGGAATTGTTGCACATTTGGATTAATACTCCTAGGGGATATTCTTTTGGAAGTTCACAAAACATTTACAAACCATCATAAAGGATTTAAATGGACGATGACTATGAATGACTTAAGATAAACCTAAGGTGTCATAGATTGAAGAAGGTTTAATGAATTAGACACCCTATCTGTTATTTTTCAAGATTATTTGGTTGTTATATTATGATTAGTGTTTCCAAAACTATGATTTGTGGTATTATTCAATAGAGGGACGTACAAGGAACTGGATAAAAATTTAATTTAATGGGAAATATTTTATGAGAATCCAAATGAAATGTTGAATAGTGTGAGGTAAGTTGTGATTATTTATATTTAGTTTTTTCAGAACATGATTAATAATGCGCACATAAACAAAATAAATGAATCAATAATGAATAGAATGATTGAGTTCTCTTTGAGTTCATGTAATGGAGACTGTGGAAGGATAAAGATACATTTCTCTTTATGTTGTGAATGTGGGAAGAAATATCCAAAATAATGTCTTATAGGAATAGAAAGGTGTTTTGACTATGGAAAAGAAGTAAAAAAATCAACTAACTGAAAAGAGAAAATGAAAAGTTCAGTTAATGTAATGGAAGAGAATAATGGATACCATAAGGCATCATTGACTATGGAATTATTTAGATGTTGAATGTAAGGATATTATAAATATAGATGTTCAAAGTGGAAATATCATTAAGAGAATCAACAAGTTGGTTTGAGTAATGGTTATATTGCAGATGATGAATAGACTATGACTAAATTATGAAATGAAATAGGTATTAAAGAATTCTAGGATGAATCCTAGATAATGGTTTGAGAATGAAGTGGGATGAATAAAGTAATTATGTATTGGAATTAAAAGATTGTATTATCTAAATAATGAAATATATAAAGATTTTTTGTATAAATTTTTCATTAAAGACTACAAGAATATTTAAAATAGTACTGATTTAATGTAAATGTTATATTTCATGGAAAAGATACGATTAAGTTAGAGATAAACCATAATATTTTATATATTTTAATAAAATTGTGTTTGTTTTGGAAAAATAGATGATTGATGTGGATAATGTAAATTTTATAGAATTTATGTTCTCAGAATTGAAAAAGGATTTGTTGCAAAAGTGGTTTATGCTACCATTGATGGATCTTAGAGAAAAAGATCTGACAATTGGTGTAAGGAATTAAGAATCATGTATGTTTTCAATATGTTTTTATGGTAATTCATGTTATTACCATGATTCAAGATAATTCATGATGAAGGTATTCACATGTTTGGTAGGTGACAATTAAGAGCTCCTCTATGATATTTGGGGGATCAATGTTAATTTGACATTTTAAAATTTAGTGACCTTCTTTATAATTTTTTATTTTTGGAAGAGTCTTATGGATAAACATTTATGGAATGGTTTATGTTTAATATTTTATGAGGTTTTAGATATTAATCCTCCATATAAAGATTTATTCCTATTGGATGAACAGTGTTGAGATTTTTTTTACTATAGATAGAAGTAATGACTTATCATTATATTATGTATCTCATGATTCATTAGTGATTCAGAAATAATAAATTCATCATTATCCCATAGAGTAAGAGATGAATTAGAAATTAAAAAAGTAAAAAATGTTGAGATTTTACTTATGAAATGGAATGAAATCAAGTAGTTATATTTTTTTTGTAAATTATTCATCTTTAGAAAAAGAATTATGGAATAAAATATTGTCATGTTATCATAATTTTTGATGACATAAATGACCCTTTTAAATCCTCTTTGGTTTATGGATTTGTGATCATTAAATTTCTATTCACTATGTTCTCTATCACTCTCCATTAGTATTTTGGTGTTAGTTTTCTCTTATATGTCTATGTTTTGAATTCCCACCTATGTTCTCCATTGTGGAAACCTAATTATGAGTTACTTTGTGTAACCGTTATATTTCCAAATTTATTTATTTTTTTAAATTAAGTTTTGTTAATATTATTTACTATGTGGGTTTCTATGAATGAAAATTTTATGTATTAAACCCCTTATTACCTTAATGAATTTCAATGAAAAAATCATTTTAATGTGGTTATAATGTAACAACACAATTTTTTGCGAATTATTATTATTTTATTCAAATAAATTAAAATTATATAATGGGTTATGTTGTATACTACATAAAGTTAATATTGATTTATAATAAACACCAAGATAATATTTTTCTATAAAAAACAATTATTTTATCTTTTGGTATACACAACACTGTTTGGATTATGTTACACACAATACAGAGTTTCTTTTATGGCTTGTGTTGCACACAATATTGAGTTTTACAGAATTAAAATATACTATTAATATTGTTAATTAATATGATAGTTATCACCTACCATTGGAATATATGTTATGAAAAGGATTAACTAAATTATTCAAAATTGGTTTATACATATTTATAAAAGTAATTATTTAGAAATAAGTTAATTATAAATTAAAGTAATAAGTATTTGAAAATAAATAAATTCATTTTATGAAAAACCATTTTGTTATATAAAAACACATTTTACCTAAATAAATTAATCAAAAAACATTAAATGATTTATTTTAATGATATATATATATATATATATATAAAATTAAAAAAATATTTAACTTTCATATTATGTTTTTTCTAAGCAGGTGATAAAAATAAATCTAACTTTATACATTAAAATATGTATTCTTATGAAAGGTAGTTTTTCAACTTTTAATGGTGTAATTATACTGAATATATATATATATATATATATTTCAATTATAGTTTTAAAAATAAAACTCATTTTTGAAAAAAAGTCACCATTACCTTAGGGTGAATTTTTGGATTTTTTCTCACGAGTTTCATTTTCCCTAAATAGTGAAAAAGTACTAATTTTTAATTGAAAACTGAATTTCCATTTCACTTATTTATACAGTTAAATTATATATTAAATTTGTTTTATACTATTATTTGTTGAATTATACATATATTAATCCAATTCAGGACATTCTAGTCATTTAATTTTAAAATTAGATATAAAATATTTGTAATCTTTTGATCACTTATTCTTTAAAAACCCCACTTTATCAACACATCTCAGAGATTATTTTAAAATTATTTTTTTCCAATTATGATAATATAATTTGTAAATATCGATTCCATATTTTGAGTCATACAAATTTATAAAATATAGAAAGGGAAAATTATTTTTTGACCGAAGTTTTTAGGGAAAATAGTTAACATTAATCATGATGATTAAGAGAAAAAGAAGTTTACCAAGGGACTAAAAATTTTACATTAGGGAGAAAATAACTTATAATTTGACTGAAACCCAATGTATGGCCATATTTTTACCTTATACCTTATATTATTTAGATTATTATATTATTTGTGAAACTTTACATGAAACAATGTGGGTTAAATTCTATTTTTTTCAAACACTTTTAAGAGTGGCACTCACCTCCATTGTAAAAGGCCACCCCTCTCCCATTATCTTCACTCCTTAAAAACCAATTAGATTAGAATTTTTTTAGAAAAATATATTCTTCACTTATCCCATATAATATTATATTCCTTATAATTTTTATTAATCCATCCTAGAATGGCCTTTGGTGATAAATAAAAGGGGATACATGAACAATAGGTAACGTTTATCAATAAGCATTTTTGTTTTATTTATTCCTCAAAACCCTTCAGTTATTTTTATATCATGATTATATAATAACCTAAGTATATTATATAAAATTATATTTTTTATGTTATGGTTATGACCTAAAACCACAAACACTTCCATCAAATGGGCTACAAAATCATCGTTCAATGTACGACCAACTGCCACCTAGCGGACCAATGTTATTTGTTTTTCCATTACTACCTTTAAAGGTTAGGAATAATTATGTACATACTCTTAATATATGATATATATAGGAAATTTATGATTCATTTATATTTATGTAATTATTATATAAGAAATACCTTGATGCTTTTCATTTTTTGGGAATACGACGCTCGTGTGTACGACATACTTCCACCTTGTAAAACATTGTGATTCATTCACGCTTAACATGGAATGTATTAATGATGTGTTTAATAAATATATGTGATATATATGAAATATTAATGGTACTAAAATAATAATATACAAACATATAATTATATGTTTATCATTTACATGTCTTTCTTTCAATATAACAAGAAAATGGATACAATGTTCATGCATACATATGACCTACCATCTCCATGAATGTTGTATTTCATTTTATATCACTATATTTTATGGATTAATATAAATACATATATAATGAATAATTTTGATTTTTATATCATTTTTTACATTCTATATATTATGAAATCATTATCTATGTAAGTGTAAGTATAATAAAAAGTCAAAAATGGTACGAAAATAAGGCTGTTATTATTTGAAACATAAATTTAACATGGAATTGTTAATAAAAGGGTTATGAAAGGTAATAATAAAATAATATATGATTTTAGATATATGAATAAGTTTATGTGAAATTTTTATAATAAACTTATATTAATTACACTGGAATTTTGAATGAGTACAACGAGTGTCAATACTTAAGGTAAAGGGATTTATAGTCTTACTTTTATTTCTATGGTACTTTAGCCATATTCAACACTTGTTTCTATCGTGTGGTGTATATAAATCCCTATGAAATGTTATATCATAAATTCCATTTATTTCATGATATTATAGGTTTTAACTTAGGTTGTTATTTAATTTATATCTTGATTCAAAAGTTACTCAAGTAGTAATGGATTTCAATCTCCCTTTTTATATTTTTGAGACACATGCTATATTCACCACCTTTTTCTTCTATGTGGGGTATAAAAATATAATGAATCTGTTTTATGTTTACTATAATACTATTTATTTGTATTTACAATTCCATGATAGGATCTATTTTTATGGGATTTACAATTCAAAAGTTACCAAATAAGTAATGGGTTTTGTCTCAATTTTTCATTCTTTGAGACATATATTATGATATGCACCTATATTATTTCAGGAGTTGAATAGAAATTCCCTTTGAAATGTAATATCCTGAATTTATCTATACTTATGATATTTTATATTCCATTTTATGTTATTAATTCATAGGGATCATTATTTAATGTTACCAAAGTCGTAAATATCTATGTTACAATCTCATCATTTTTTCAAAATTGTTTATGATTAATTATAAACTGTCGAGATATCATTATTTTAATCCTAATATTTATCTAAAATTATATTATCCTCTAGTTATTAATTATATATTCAAGTAATTTAATAATTTTTACACTATTTTTTACTTATTATAATTAATAAAATGTTTTTCTGAGAATCCAAATTTATTTCTCTATTTGACTGGGAATCTATTTTCATCCAAATCCATGTTTTCCCAAAATATATTCAAAGATGTTTTTAAATTACATTTTAAGACCGTTTTTATAGAAAATGATTGATAATAATTTTTATTTTTAAAAATTATTTAAAAATATTTTCAAATCTTACTTTATAATTTTTCAAAGCTATTTTGAAAAAAAATGTTTTCAAAAT
The DNA here is from genome assembly GCA_963277665.1 of Viscum album. NCBI lineage: Eukaryota > Viridiplantae > Streptophyta > Magnoliopsida > Santalales > Viscaceae > Viscum > Viscum album. The sequence continues at coordinate 2,060,744,497 of OY728123.1, read as the reverse complement.
ATTTTGTATTTTAAAAAGTGTTTTTTTAAACAGGAAAGGATATTTTAGTCAATTTTTTTTAAATTAATTTTAATACTTACTTTATAAGTTTTTAATGTTGTTTTCAATGAAAAATATTTTTAAAATTCTCCATTTTTTAGAAATTGATTTTCCTTGAATTCTTATTCTCCTTATTAAATTTTCAAAGTGATCTTTCAAAATAATTCTCCATCTAAGATGATATCCTTTGATATATTTGTTGATTAAATGGAGATAATATCCAAGTAAACCATTCTTATTCTTTATTTTAATTGTTTATTTTTTAGATGACATATTGTTTATGAAACCTATTTATTTACAAAGAGTTATATCATGATAAAATAATTATGAAACATAGTTCATTTCACAGGGTTTTCTATAATAAAATTATTAAGAAACCTATCTATTTTCAATATGGTATGATATTATGCAATTCTTATGATACCTGTTTCATTACATGGGTTATTATATTATGAAGTTTTAGGATATTCTTGTACACATAAGTTTGATTTAATTATGTGATGGGTTGGTCCTATATATCCCTCTAATGAAATTAGTAAAGATTTATATATCTAATGAGATAAACATGTATGAAATGGGGAGTGAACTCGATATAGTATGACATGGTTGGAATGTGGAGTTAATTCAGTATAGTAAAAGACTTTTCCTCTATGAAGGTATTGAGAGTGAACCTTGGCTACTATAATGTTATGTGTGGACCTATCTTTCATGTCCATAATGTTATGCATGAACTATATTACATATTCACAATGTTTTGCATAAACCTAATTTCATGTTCAAAATGTGAGGTATAGACCTAAATTTTATATCAAAAATGTTATGTATGGCCCTATTTTAATGAATATAGGTTTATGAAAGAGAATAATTTCATGTTCTTAACTTAATGAGTAAACTTGTTTCAATTTATACATGTTCACAATATTTTATGCTTAGGTGTATGCCTAAAATTAAATCTCTTATTCTAATGTTATGCTCTCATTGCTCATGTTATTTGATTCACCTATGATTTATGTCTTATCAATTTTCTTATTTTTATTACATGACACATGATTGTTATCTTTAATATGAAGGGTATGGTTTTCAAATATTATGATCATGCTCTCATACCCTTATATCCATATTATTCATATGTTTCTACTATATTTACCCTTACTGATCATATGATATCATCTTTTCTTATGTTTCATTTTCTAAGGTTATGAAGAAAGGATCTATGTAGGATTACTAAAGGGGAAGATCTTTATATGAGACTTTGAGGACATTTCACTAAGATATGTGATTATGTTTCCATTTTTTCAAAGGAAATAATATATTAAAATAACTGGGCATGTGTTTTTTTAATGTCATTAAAATTCATAAAAAATGATATATTATCTATGTATGAAAAGATTTGATCACTTTACACTGGGGACATTAAGACTCATATTAGTCTATACTCACTGAAACCATATCACATCAAACACTCCATGGTGTTTCCTAACCTTATAGGTCATATATAATAGTAACCATAATATTCTAGTCCGAATCCACATAAAATATCATATCATAACAATTACCTAATAAAAAAGTACTGTCATGGTCTCTCTTACAATATATTTCATGGAAAATATTTTCTTAGTTCTCTAAAAAATCCCTCGAACCATACCAGGTCTATCTCATATCTCCCTTAAGGGATAATTAAGTCATAAAATAGATAAAAACCTCTTATCACACCTCATATAGTCTATAAAGACCAATCCCAATAATGGTACTTTCCAAGGATCCAAAAATCACACATAACAACATTCCTAGTTATATACGAGACATAATACCATCCCTAAATCACCACAATACCAATGAATTTATACCTACAAAAATTGACTTATGAAACTATCCTAGGCTATGTGTATCTTATCTCAAACTCATGGACCCATCATAGGTTTCCAATAACCAATTCTTGTATCATAACCCACTGTGGTGACATTCACTAGGAGAATATATTTCTCACCAACATCATTAGAGAACATAATCTAAACATTAAAGGCATTGGGACACACTATCCCTAGTTTCACTATATTTTATTTATTTCAATTAATTTATTCTCAAATAAGGTCCATGAATAACATATCATGCATTTATCATCAAGTCTGTAACTATTTATGGAAAATGAGTTAACCAATATTCAAGGTACTTTCATTTCCCAAGACACTTTATAATACTCGTGTGAGAGTTTAAGGGAAATAATTGATTTTATATTTTAGAATATTGTCAATAATTTACTATGGAAATATCATATATAACATCTATATAATCACAATGTATAAATTTAATGAGATGTTCAATGAAAACCTTCCTTATATGAAGTAAATTTATTTATGAAATATTTTGTTCCCTCACATATACTTAGCCAAGTCCATCTATGCTCAAACTAATCACCAAGAACCCATATCAAGACTTAGCATAAACAAATATAATATAAAACAGTTTTTAATAAATTATTAAATTTATTTCAAAATTTTATAACTTTTAAAATATTCACCAAGAATCAACATGCCACAAAAATCTTAATAAAAATCACTAAAACTGCCTGTAAAGTACCCTAACACCATCTTAATAAAAATACCTAACCCACTACACTCGATTTACCCCTAATTTCATCATGTTTAATCAAAACTTAAGATAAATTCATAAGGCGAGGTACCAATAATGAAATGATTCCATATAAGATGATTTTATCCTCTATAGAAATCAAATTTATAATCCATATGAAAGATCCACCATCCTCACCCAATTCCATCATGATAACTAGGAATCAACACAAAACAATAATTTGGATCACACAAAATCGGGGGTGATATAAGGTAATAAGAATGTAAGGGGATTGAGTATGAGAAATAACCTTTAATATATTATGGAATCATAAATAAACCCACTCTTAACCATGATAAATGAGAGAGAATGTATAGGGGAGAGCTAACCATGTGAGTTTGATAAAAATCCTGGGATAATTGTTTAAAATCAATGGGGGGAATATGGTAATATTCTGTTTGATAACTATTATGGGAAGCAATATGGTTTTATTACACCATTTTAATAGTAGTGTACATACCATATATCCTATTCATTTCCATGTTTTACACCCTTTCATGGCTTGGAATCATAGTCCCCCCTGACCATGCAAACATAATGCCCCAATACCTCATACATTAAGAAAACTACAAAGTCTAGTAAAATGTCAACCTAAACCGTGAAACAACTAAGAATCACCCTCTAAAATATTTCTGTGCTATAAACTACTCCATCACTATTGATTCCAAAACTATGTGAAATATATGTTCTAAGTAACCCATTGAAAATTAATCTTTTCTATTTTCTATGGAACTATATATGATTTTCTATAACTATTCTGTCACTCTATACAAGTTAAAAAGCATAAAAAATTTGATAATTCACTCTTAAAACTCTTAAAATTCACTTTATAACCTTAAACCTATTCCAAACTTCATTCAATATCCAAAAACATATCATATATATACTGTAAATATCAAAATTATAATATTTCTAAATATTATTAAAACTTCCCCATCTCTGGGACTAAAATTTAATTTCACTCCAATAAAGCCATACATTTTCAAAATTTATAGGTATTTTATAGGGTTTTGATCATACATTTTCTTTAGTATATAGTAAATTTCATAAATTATTGATAATATTTTCATTTTGAATTAAAATATTAATTGTATTGAAATTCATTTATCTAATTAATTATATTATCTTGATAATAATTTAAACATGGAATTTTCTGATTTTTTGTGTCATATAATTTTTAAGGGAATTTTTCCAGAAGAAGATATATTTTTGGAAGTTGAACATGGTAGAAGATTTAATTTTTGGAGTAGGTAATATAGAAAAATTGGATATAAGGTTGTTACATAAGAATTTTTTCTTGTTGGGTAGAAATATAAGGTGATTCTTGGGAGTGGGATTAATATGTAAAATATTTTATTTTTGGGAAATTTCAATTCCAGTTATTATATAAGATGAATTTCAGAAGGAAATTGGGATAAATAATATGTTTTTGAGAGGGAATATGAGATAAATGATATGATTCATTTTTAGAAATCTTTTTTAGTATATATATAAAAATTTCTATCATAGTATAGTTGTGAATAACATGTTACACATTTCAATACTTGAAGAGAGTCATACACATGTTTATTTCTCTCATGGAATCTGATATATATAAATCATGTCTTTGAGAAAAGTCATGGGAATGATAAATAAAATGAAAATTCCTTGGGGTAAGTGATACACAAGAAGTGAGAGTTTTTTAAATCTAACGAATCTAATAGGTATAATGTATATCCACATGCACCTTTAAAAATATAATGATAAAGTTTTTAGAATTTGGAGAAGATGATATATAATATGAATTTACACATTGATAAGAAATATGTGTGATGTTGGACATTAAAGTATTTAATGTTTATAAGGAATTCCCCCAGCTACTCAATATTTATGTGAATTGAATTAAAATACCCAATTTCTCCCAAAAAATAGTCTATAAATTGAAATCTATTTTCATTTCCATGGTAGTTAAATACTTCCAATTTTCTATGTGATGGTTAATTGATGAGTTGAAAAAGAAATAAAAAAATGTTTGGAATGAATTATGAATCTAGGATTCTTTAATAATATTATTTTATGAAGAATATAGATGTTTTATCCATACATGTTGAAGCAATTAGAGAAACAGTATAATTTGAAATTGACTCAAGATAAGATTATAAAGGAAGATAGGAAGTACTAAACAAAATCAAGAAAGGGGATATCATTCTAACCATATGGGGATATTGAGTATCCTAACTTCTATATTGAACATTAATCATTATTATTCAACTAAAACATGGACACAAAATAATTGCAAATGTGGTGGGGGGATGTGGTTGATCTATTAAACTTTTACTAGTGAGGAAGAGTTTTATTTTCTTCTTGTATTTTTGTAATTATTCTTAAGTGATAGAAAATCAGGCCTGGTATGTTTGAGATATGGATAATTCTTCCAATCTGATAAATGAATTATTAGATGATGTGATAATCATATTTAAATTAATCTATGTATAAGTTCTTGATTTCCTTAAATAATATAAAATATAATTTTTTCTTTAAATTTTAAATATTATTCTCTTTCTCTTGGTTTATAATCATACGAAACTACAACCATCTATAATACCTATGTGATGGAGGTTAATGGTAATGAATTCTATAACGATAATATATAATTGATCACTAATATATACAATAATAAGGAATACAATGATTATATTATTTCAATTTTTTATTTGAAATTACAAATTGAGGGAGATCATTTGAGGTGTCTGCTAATTAGAGAGGGAGATAAATAGATTATAACATGTTGAATTATGTTTTAATATGTAAGAGTTTGGATATTTTTGGTTTGAATAGATTTATAAATTGAATTTAACTATCCCATTAATTTTAATATATGACTTAGAAATTGAACCCACATAAAACAATAGAAAACATTAATAATATTCCTCTTCTATAGAGAAAATCCAAGTCATAGTAATCAATAAATTTATATTGGATCAAAAATTATTTTCTCTAAGGACTTGTGACAATCATTTCATCAACTAGGTTCTCTTTTTGGGGAGGTAGTCCAGTGTGTTTTTGTTATTTTTTATTTTTATTTTTTATATTTATTATACATGACCAAGTATTTTTTGGATCACCAAATTATATTTTATCTATAGGTAGAGACCATATTGAACACCATATGGTTGTGTTGAATTTGTTGAAAACGTGAGTGGAAAAAAGACTAGATATGTAGTTTATTGACCATAGTTATGAAGGATTCCAAATGATTGCTGAAACATTGAGGGTTAGTTTTTTGAACTGTTCGACATATTGAAAAAGAAATGGATGTGTGCTTGAAGACTATTATGAAGGTATGAATTAACATTTTCATATAATTTGGAGGAGTTTATGAAGGTAATTATGAAGGCTAGAAGTGAATTAGAATTAATATAGATTCAATCTTGTCATATTTTCTAAATCTATATATGGGTCATCTAGTAGAAGTATAGGTTTCATTCTATCTTAAAGATGTGGATATAGAAAAGCCACGTGAAATGCGTAAGTTTCATTTTTCTTGTGTATAAGTATCACCCATAATTGTATATGTGTTTCTGGTCCATGTATGTGTCAACTAAAATTATAAAATTTTCCATTCAACACCAATTTAAGGGAAATCATAGCAGTATATGAGAATTTGGAAAAGGGAGTGGGAATTTGTGCTATTTGGCCAAAGAGTATGCGTGTTTAGTCTGAACATATGTGTCATCACCCTAAATTTATTTTTCACCTATCAGTATCATACATGTGTTTTCTAGGATACATAAGTGTCTTCTCAGGCTCTATTGGTGTGATCTATGACTAGGATAAATTTTTATTATCATCCTATAATAGTTTACTCGAGTAAATTGTTTTTAATAAATATGATATGTAATGTACGATTTATGGTAGGTGTGTTCCATTATTTCAAAAAATTATATTAGTGATCTTAAATGATGAAAAAGTATTGGAACTTCAATGGGGTTCATGATTCAAGATAATAATGAAGGAAAAAAGTTTTAAAATGTTTTTAGTGGATAAAATAAAAAATATATTCTTGTTTCAAGGGAGTAAATTCGGCCATAGAGAAGCAATATGTGCATGATGGTTTTCAAAAATAATCTATAAGGTTATTTATTTATGTGGTCCCATAGATATAGTGATCTTATTTATTCCCAAAACATGTGATGGTGAATATAGAGGTGGTGACATGTAGTCTAATACAACAAACAAGATACATGTATTTTTAAAACACTATATTGAAGTTGGTTTTGAAAATTATTAATTCCCATATTTTTTAAAAGAAGAAAGTCGTAAGGGGATATAATATTAGCCCCAAATACAAGTATAATATCTTTCCTTATGCATTATACATAAAGATATTTTCATATATTGTGTATCTAAACAAACTATCTAAAACCTATAAGTTGTAAGAGAAGACGAAAGTGGGTTCTATATATTCTAAATATGGTAAATTCATCTTGGACATGATGATTTTCATTAATAATAATAGTAATAAATAAAAATAATGAGATATACTCTCTTGAGTACTGCCTATAATGTTCAGGGGAGAAGCAGAATGAGGGATCCAAATAAAATAATTGAGACATATGAAGAAGGAATAAAAAGAGTGGAATAATTATCATCCCAAAGATCTAGTTTTCCATAAGAATAATTAGGAATTGAGTATAGAGGCTATCTTAATGATAATAAATTTATAATATTTAAAAAAGTGATGTTTTTTATTCCAGATTTGTGCTAGAAATAAGAGTGTGTTGTTCAAGGAATGTGTTCATAATAGGTATGTGAAGGAGAGGACTACGTGGAGTTCTATAGAGCATCTACATAAAACTGAGGATGAACTTACCAAAGAAAGTTATTTTGATTCAATATAGAACTAAATATCTTTAAAGTGTGATGGTTTCCATCCACAAAGTAGTGTACGGAGGATGAGAAAAGGGAAGTTTTCCATAAGGAATGAGGGACCAATCCTTAAATTTTTTAAAGAGGTGATAAAGATAGTAGAGTTACCAAAATTTCATTTTCCACCAAACTGGTGTAGTTTTGGATTCTAGTGCATCAACACATCACCAATTACATGATAATTGGATTATACTAGTGCGGTGAACCAAGGTAAATTTTCATATACCTACTCCCTTTACTATCCTTCACATTTTTATATAGTTTTAGAGACATTAAAGGAAAGTAAATTAGAGAGAACCTGATTGGTTTAACCTATTATAGCACCCAGACCACCCATCCACATTATATAAAATGTGTTATTGACCACCATTAGATGTAGAAAAGACCTAGGGCATCACAATTAACAATTTAGAGATATTTTTTCTCTTGAAAAATTTATATTGACCTTCCATGATTAGAAACCTCCATTCTAAAGAAATACGAATCACCCAAAGATATAAATATCCAAACAAATCATACACAACCAAGAAAAAAACATCAATAACAAAAATTCACAATTTATAAAAATGAAATATATAATTTATTAAATGGTTAAACTATAAAAAATATCAAAAAATGGATCAAGACAAAAGAGGAAAATACATAGATTCCAAAATGATAAAAAATCCCAAAAATGACCATCATCAGCTAAAAATTATGAAACTAGCATCTCCACCATCCCAAACCAACCATGGATGATAGTAATGAAGAAGAGATAGTATCATGGTTCCCTTTCTTTTACTTATGTCCCACAAAACCAAATTTTTATATGCTTTAATTCATATGTAGTATGTGAGGATAAATCCATGCATGATAACGCCATGACTTTACATAGTCTATTTCTATATGAAAACCAATATTTCTACATTAAAAAAAATATTGAAACAAATTCTCTAATAAGGTCACATGGAAACGTTACTTTCAAAATACCTTTAGTATTTTTCAAAACATTCTATCATTTTATATAATGATTAAACAATTCTAAAAAAAGATATGTGAGGTCACGTGGTATAAATATACCCACACAATCAAAAATTGCATAAATATAACCATGAGAAATATCATATATCCAAATAAGGGAAATGGTAAAATGTAAAAGATGTCTCAAAAAAACTAGCCATGAGAAATAATGAATCACGATATCTAAATAATATAGTCTGGCATGATATATTCGTATACAAGGTTCTCCAGTCAGTTAAGTGAGTATAATAGGTTTTGAATCACTCTCGATCTCTGTTGGGCTCTAAATTTCTCCCGTAGGTTCAAATTAGTCTTATGGGTGAAATTCCCACAATGGGATATCATGATAAACATATAGAAAATCACTTTAATGGGATCTATTGACCACTTTGATAACACTCCATGTATATTCAATGAAATAGGATAGTATTTCAATTATCTTAGTCACCTAAAATCCAAACCCCCCATGTGACACACCATTACAGTCACATAAATAATTATAAAGATCCATTTCATAAAACATAAATTCCCATACATAACTGAACTTCACACACATGTTAAAACTATTAGAAAACCCCCTTTTAAATTCTGTTGAAACTATAAATCATCTTTTGTGAATTTTATCAAACACAATTCATTTATTCAAACAAAATCCTTTTGAAGAAAGAAACTTTAAATCATTAAATTTCCATTAAATTTCCTAAATAACCATAATCATTGGTACATAATTAATATCAATATAATTTTAAGTAAATTTTATAAAATAAACTAATGTAATTAAATAAACATTGGAAATCCATGAAAAGACACCATTAAAAAGAGATAATTTCCTCAAAATCAAATAGAAATGTGTTCTAGTCGCAAAACACCACTATAATTGAAGGGAAAAGCCCTAAAAAACCAAAACCATCATGAAAAAAATATAAATACCCCTTTCAAAACATTGGATTTATCCACATGGAATTATTATATTTCAAAACTACATGAAAATAAAAGAACAAATGAAGAATACTTGTGGGGATGATGAAATTGAGAGAAATCGATCTTAACTCATGAAAACCACCAAATATTAAGCTAGATCCACAAAAAACTAAGGGGAAAGAATCTACAAGCCAAGGGGTAGATGATGAATGTGAATGGGAATTAATAATTTTTTATTTGTGAAAAAATATATCAAAGGAATTTTGGTAAAATATTAATGTTTTAAAGAGATAGAAAACTCACATGATTTTTCCACACAATTATAAAACATATAAAAAGACTATTTAGGAGCCACTGGCCCCAGAAAATGGTGTATGGATAACAAAAACACTTAAATTATTTGATAAACTATGTGAAGACCATACAAGACCACACTATCTTTAAATCACCTCTCTCACAATTTTAGTCACACAGTTACTCCTAATTCTTCACTAACTAGGTATCCCTACATAATTTCATCCAATATTGAGGATTTAAACATATAACACCTAGGAAATACATGTATATATTAATTAAATAATAAATCTCAAAATAAGACATACTAGTGACCCAACATGTTACATAATTAATCCCACTGGGCTACTTTATTCACCTAGAATGTCCTCAACGATCCTTATATGAAAACCAATGAGGAAACTAACCCATCACCAAATATTGTCAATCCCATATCTCATGGATTTTTCAACAAAACAGGAAAATCACATAGACCATAGTTATTTAATTACCATGTAGTATCATGTTCTAATTATCCATGATACAAATAAGATTCTCCATAACAACAACACCAAGCTCCAGCTCCAAATCCAACAACTTTATCATGTGTGATGGGTCAAGGTGGTACCACATCCAAGGGGATGAATTGAAAACATCAATAATAAAGGATAATTATGTTATAAATTATAATTTATAGATTAAATTACCAATACACTCCACAATTCATAATGGTCAGACATAATATGATGCCAACATCCCTTTATTTACAAAGAGATGATTCCCTAGTCAATAAGATACCAAAAAACTCATAATGACTAATCTAAACATCAAATGAGTGATTAAAATGATCTAAATAAGATTTCATGTGAATTTGATCCATATTTAACCTCCCAAGAATCAACATTACTTTCTCTTTCAACTCCATGATGAGGCACAGTCCCAAAAATTAATTCTCACCCAACTCATCTGAACATGATGAGGATTGTCATGGTTTCCCATATGATATATCTACAGGAGACATTTTGATTGAATAATGGTAACTATTGTTGTATAAAAAAATAACCAATGATAGGTATCCTTATTATGAATCCTTGAAGTGTAGATCACATGCTCAAAACATATCCTCAAGACTCTAGGATGCTTTCTTAGTTTTACCATCTATCTATGTAGGATAGACAATTCTCAACTTCATCTTATCTCCCACATATTCTTGTAGACTCATCCAGAATCGAGAGGTAAAATAGGAACCCAGTTTAAAACATTAGCTATCGTCACTCCCTAAAGCTTAATGATATATCATACATATTGGTTATTGAGCCCATCCGCCCCTTTCAACTCATTTATACTATGAAAATATACTAATTTAATCAACAAATCTATAATCAATCAAATAATAGTATTCACAATATGAGTCAAAGGATGGCCAAGGAAAAATTATGTAGATATCCCATCCCAGTTCCATTTTGAAATGGGAAGAGTATAAAGAAATTCAGAGGGTATCTTTTTCTCAGACTCAGTCACCTGATGGTGGAAACATTAGGATACAAAATAATTAACTATTAATCTTATCCCACACCACAAATACCGTGATCTAAATTTATGAAACGTTTCTGTATCCCTAGGGTAAATTACCCATCTAGAATAATTCCAATCAAGCTTCACCTCCTTCCTTACGGTCTAAGTAACCACTTGGAGACTCCTTAAGAAATGGGTACTGATTATCCAATAAAAACATATATTTTAATTACATTTTAATGGTATTAAATGTTCATTTTTTATCTTATGGTCCTGAGTTAGTGCATTTTCATTATGAACATCCATTCTCATCATTTGTGCACTTCATGCCTAATGTACAACAATTTAGGGCCAATGAGTCATCTGATTATAAGGAATGTAATTATAAATATTTTAATTTGATATTTTTGGATATATATATACACTTAAATGTGAAATTTTTTCATTCATGGATCAATGGATGATTCATAAACAATGATGGAGATATTTGGAGATGAATGGAAGTAATTCTAGAGAAGGCAGATTGGACACCAGCCCACTTATGAGACTGTGGGGCCCAACATGCAGGACCCTTGCATCCCAAATGTTTTGGGATGATATAAGAAATGTTGAGGAACAAATCACTCTTCATGAGATAATTCTAATTCGGCCTCTATGGTGGTCATTAAGGCAGCCCAAGTTAGAGATAAAATTATGGGACAGATTCTGCGGCCCAGAAAAACAGGCCAATAATTTGTTCATATCTCGGAATCCACAACTCCAAATGTGCCCCAACGTTTCAGGCCGTTAGACGACATCCTAGGATCCATTTTCTTCTTCTATGTCCCACTATGAATCGTCCCTCTAGAAGGTATTACAAGCGCTTCTGTTCGGTGAAGGAAAGCTGGCTGCCACCTCATGTCAAGGGTGGAAAAATCAACTCTCCCTTACCTTCCACCCACCTATGACCTACCACAATTAATTGATAAGACTTGGAATGTTGGAGGCTCGACCCAAGGGCTCAAAAATGTCTATTTAAGGTAGTGTTTTTGGAGTATTTGGGGATCTTTGGTGTTTTGTTCAATTGTAATGTTATGCTGCAATTTTGTTGTCTCAAATTTGTCTTTCACATGTAAGTTGTTCAATTCACTTTAGTTTCTTAATAAAAGTTCGTCTACTATTATTCTGTTTTTCTTCATATCACTTTGATACTGTTGGATCAAGGTGTGAATTTATTCACACCAAACCTTGTGAAATTATTCACACAATGGTGGAGTGATCATTTTATTTTTATTGTTTTCTTTACTTCTCCATTTCCTCCCTCATGAGTCTACTTTCCGCTTCCATTGAAACCATGGGATCAATGGAGGGATAAACCACTTATGGGTTGATCCAAAGGAGTATAAAGGGGCTATATTGGATGTTATTTATCACCTCATTAATGTATAATCACTTCTTTAATTTATATTTTTATTTGATGATTTTTAAACTCTATCATCCTTGTTGAATTTAAGGCCACACACTTCAAGTGCTAATACGAACTTTTACCTTGAAGTGCTCAAAACATTGATCCTTCAAGTGTATAGGTGATTAGTATTAAAGGGTGTAGGCATTAAACCAGCAAGTGATGATGTTGTTTTATCTCCTTAATTGAACCCATCTCAAATATAAGAAATTGAAATCATTGAAAAGGAAATACGTCCAATCCACCCCGAGCAATAACCTAGGATCAACTCATTATTTTAAATTGAATTCACCTAAGTATCTTAGAGTTCCTTTAAACCCATATAAAATCAACCCAAGTTGGCCACTTCATATCCAAAAAACAGTCCATAGAATGTACGTGTCTATAGGTTACTTGTTAGGTCTCTGAGGATTCGACAACCCAAGCTAAACTACAAGGACCGTCCTACCTTAATCTCTTGGGTAAATTTGAGCGAGAATCAAAATTTGGAACCATTTATGGGGACCCAAGTAAGTCATATATACACCAATTATATTCTTCCCCATTTCTTCTTTTCTCATCTAAATTCTCTTATCTTGTCCCTTTCTCATTTTTTTTTCTTTTGGCGCATGTCCGCCTACACCCGCGATCAATCAAACCGTCTAGTTACGGTGGATAGTACTGGGGTTGGGAAGTCAAGTACACCAAGGGAACTCATTCCATTAGATCATAATCTTCCTAATACTCTAGAGTCCAAAATTGAGCCCATTTAAATGGAAGTTCTTCAACAAAACCAACTCATAAACCCGGGTGGAAACCAAAATGGAAACCCAAATGAGGCATCCCCAAACTTGGGGCATGCGGTCGATCAAACCATGAATGACTACCTCACAACTTCCTGGACCAGTGCCACCTCATGCATTAGGCAGAATTCCCTAGGAGATGACAACTACATCTTTAAACCCAATGTCCTAAACCGTCTTCCCACATTCCATGGAATGGAGTCCAAGATGACCTACCTTCACATTAAGGAGTTCAATGACATTGTAGAAACCTTGTGTCCCCCACATCAACTAGAATCAGCTAAGATGAGGATATTTCCTTTTTCTTTAAAGGATAGAGCTAAAAATTGGCTAAACAATTTGAGACCATCATCCATCAACTCTTGGTACCAACTACAAAGAGAATTCTACAAAAAAATACTTTCCCCACCACAACAAATTTCACTTAAAAAGAGCATCCAAAACTTTTTAAAAAAAGAGGGAGAGTCATTCTATGAAACATGGGAGAGGTTCAAAGACACTCTAAACATGGTTCCACACCATGGTTTTTCTATTCCTGAACAAGTGTGAATTTTCTATGAAGGGTTGGGTCTAGGGAACAAACAATTCATTGACATGATGTGTAATGGAACCTTTAAAAACAAATCCCCAAATGATGATTACGAGTTTCTAGAAAGCCTTTCTGAACAAAACCAAACATGGGGAACTTAACCTTATTTTGAAAATCCACAAAGAAATACTGGAATTCATACACTTAGAGAAGAGGAAATCCTTAGGGCTAAACTCGCAGCACTCTCTAGGTAGGTTGAAGAGATAGACCTTAGGAAAGTCCATGAAATCCAAACTGTAGACCTTTTTTGCACAATTTGTGACAAACATGACCATAAGACAGACAACTGCCCAACTATTCCATCCATCAAGGATGTTCTTTTAGGAGGACCTGCAGCGGAAGTAAATGCTTTGAACTTTAAAAAGCCTCAATACCAAAACAACTTCAACCCAAGGTATAATGACCACCCAGGCTTCCGCTGGAAAGATAACCAACAACCTAGCCAACCACAGGGACAAAATCCTTACCCCCATCAGAACTACCAGACCCATAACGAGTTCCAAACCCAACCTATCCAATACCAAAATCCACCGGTCCATTTTCAACAAACCATACCACCTCCAAAATACCCCCTGGGATAAACCAACCTACTCAAGCACCCACCCAAACTCTTCCACAAAGTCTACTAGAAAAACTGTGCAAACAAATGGAAAGGATGAAATCAAGAAGTCTCTTCCCTTAAAAAAGAACTTCAAACCATAAAAACTAGAAAGGCACCCATTCTTACTCAGGCGGTGCCATCCTCAACTTCAAGGGGAGAGTCAACTTGCACTCAAATAACTCATGAACAAGTAATGGCTGTGACTATTTTAAGAAGTGGGAAATCAATTGAGAAACCTGAACAAGTAATTCAAAACCCACCTAAAGATTCAAACATGGATGAAAATTCAAATGAACCACAAGATCAAACTGAGGAAACTGATAACAATGTGAAAGAAACAAGTATTCAACAAACAACCCCACAACCTGAACCATTTCCTCAACGCATGAGGGGGAAACCCAAGCCTGAAATGAGTGAAACATTGAGGGAAATTTTCTCACAAGTCAAGTTGAACATTCCCCTTCTCGATGCCATCCAAACCATACCTTCCTACTCAAAGTACCTTAAGGGCTTGTGAACTTTCAAATGAATTTTTTCACATAAAAACCAAGTCCTTTTGGCTGCTAATGTTATTACCACCATTAAAGGGACCATTCCTCATAAGTTGAAAGAACCAGGTTTCCCTTACATCAATGTTGAACTAGGAGAAAGCAAAGTTGTCAAGGCCTTGTGTGATCTAGGTGATAGTGTCAATCTCATCCCCTACGCCATGTACCACAAGTTAGGCCTAGAAGATCTCCAACCCACATCTGTCACACTTCAACTTGCTGATCGTAGAATTAGGGTTCCAAAGGGGATTTTAAAGGACGTTCTGGTAAAGTTTGAAAACTTCATCTACCCTTCTGACTTCATTGTCCTTGACAAACATCCAAAATTAGGAAATAAGGAACAAACCCTAATCATCCTTGGCCGTCCTTTTCTTGAAACAATCAACTCTGTTATCGGAGTCCAAAATGGGAACATGACCATCACCTTTGGGAACATGAGTTTAGACTTGAACATTTATAATGCAAGCTCACAAATAGGGGATGATGAGGACATTCATGAAGTAAACATGATAGGAATAATTGATAATGAATCCATAGAACATCAAGGAATATTTGATGGATGTTTAAGTCAGGATGAGATTGATTTCCTTTGTTCATATGAAGGAAGTTTATCTCCTTGGATTGAATCATTTTCAAATTTCTATTATGATGAAGTCTTAGGTCCAACAATCAGTGAAACCTTTCAGCAAACCACTTTCATGGAGACCACTCCAACATCCTTTCCTAAATCTGATCAGGACAATATAGTAGCTGAAACTTCTACATGTGGGGAATAAATCCTATCTAAAACTTTAGGAAATAAAATTGATCTTGATCCAATGTCCCAATCTTCTGCTGAAATTCTGAACCAACCTGATCTTGAATTGAAGGAACTTCCTGCTGCACTAAAGTATGCCTTCCTAGGGGACAATCAAACACATCCTATTTTCATTTCTTCTTCTGTTGAATCCAATCATGAGAGGATGATTCTAGATGTCCTTAGAAAGCATAAGAAAGCCATTTGTTGGACCCTTTCTGATATTCCTGGGATTAACCCACTTATCGGGACTCATAATACTGTTCTGGAATCTGATTCAAAGCCATGTCATCAACCTCAAAGATGACTCAATCCTAATCTCATGGAGGTAGTAAGGAAAGAACTTCAGAAATTGTTAAAAGCTGGTATCATATATCCCATAGCTGAGAGTGAATGGGTGATCCCAATACAAGTGGTTCCAAAAAAGGCTGGAATCACAGTGATAACCAATGAGGATGGAGAGATTCTTCCAACAAGGGTGAGTAGTGGATGGAGGGTCTGCATTGAATATAGGAAGCTAAACTCATTCACCAAAATGGACCATTTCCCCTTACCATTCATTGACCAAGTCCTTGAGAGAGTGGAAGGTCATGCCTTCTACTATTTCTTAGATGGGTACTCAGGGTACAATCAAATTGAGGTCTCCCTAGAGGATCAAGGGAAAACTACATTTACATGTCCTTTCGGTACCTTTGCCTTCAAACGCATGCCCTTCGGGTTATTCAATGCCCCTGGAACCTTCCAGTGGTGCATGATGGGAATCTTCTCAGACATGGTAGGGGATTTTCTAGAGGTCTTCATGGATGACTTCTCTGTGTTTGGGGATACATTTTATGGATGTCTAAGGAATGTAGAGAGAGTCTTGTCAAGATGTGAAGAAAATAATCTAGTCCTAAACTGGGAAAAATTCCATTTCATGGTTAAATAAGGACTAGTTCTAGGCCATCTGGTCTCAGGTAGGGGGATTGAAGTTGATAAAGCCAAGGTTGACATCATTCATCACCTTCCATCACCCAAAAATGTCAAGGAAGTAAGGTCTTTCTTAGGAAATTATGGTTTCTATAGAAGATTCATCAAGGACTTCAGTTCAATCTCCCATCCCCTTTGTGCTCTCCTAATAAAGGATGATCCATTTGTTTGGACAGAAATCTGTGAAGGTTCATTCTCAACCCTCAAATCCTCTCTCACCTCTCCTCCCATTATGAAATATCCAAATTGGAACCTTCCTTTTGAACTTATATGTGATTCTAGTGACTTTGCTGTTGGAGCTGTGTTAGGACAATGCTGTGATAAAACTCCTTATGTCATTTCTTATGAAAACAAATCCTTAAATGATGCCCAAATAAACTACACCACTACTAAAAAGGAGTTAATTTCTATTGTGTTTGCTTTAGAGAAGTTTAGGTCCTACCTCTTAGGATCCCCCATCACCATGTTCACTGACCATTCTGCACTAAAATACCTCTTCCAAAAACAAGATACCACGGCTAGACTAATTAGGTGGGTCCTTCTATTACAAGAATTTGACCTCACAATCAAGGATAAAAAGGGTGTTGAAAATTTTGTAGCTGATAACCTCTCTAGGATGGAATTCAAAGACAACTCAAATCACCTTTCTGTGTCTGATTCATTTCCTGATGAACACCTATACCTTGTGAGTGACTGCCCTTGGTATGCCGACATAGCCAATTTCTTAGTTACAGGAGTCATTCCAAAATTCTTAGGGACTCAAGCTCGAAGGAAATTCCTTTCTGATGTTAGACACTATGTGTTTGATGATCCATACCTCTATAAGTTCTTCCCTGACCAAGTCATTAGGAGGTGTGTTCAAGAATCTGAACAAGAGTCTATCCTTAAATTCTATCATAGTGAGGCATGTGGATGTCAATTTTCCTCTAAGAAAACATCTGCTAAGATTATTCAATGTGGTCTCTTCTGGCCCACCCTCTCAAGGGACTCCTACACATTTTGTCAAAGCAGTCCTAGGTGTCAATAAGTAGAGTCCCTCACAAAAAGGAATCAAATGCCACTCACTCCCATCTTAGTGGTTGAAATCTTTGACTGTTGGGGAATTGATTTCATGGGTCCCTTCCCAAACTCTCGGGGATACCTCTACATACTATTATCTGTTGATTATGTCTCAAAATGGGTTGAGGCCATTCCCACTAAGTCCAATGATCATCAAGTTGTGATTCGATTTCTGAAAGAGAACATATTTTCTCGATTTGGAATTTATAGGGCTATAATCAGGGATTGAGGAACCCATTTCTGCAACCGCCCATTCTCTTCACTCATGTATAAGTATGGTATTTCTCATAAAGTGTCCACTGCATACCATCATTAAACCAATGGTCAAGCTGAGTTAGCGAATAGGGAGATTAAGAAAATTCTTGAAAAAACTGTCAACCCCTCTAGGAAAGATTGGTTTGAGAAACTCTTAGATGCTCTTTGGGACTATAGAACCATATATAAAACCATTTTAGGAATGTCCCCATATAGGTTGGTTTATGGTAAAGCATGCAATTTTCTAGTGGAGATTGAACATAAAGCCTTTTGGGTAATTAAGAAAATGGATTATGATCTCTCATTGGCCAAAACAAAAAGGAAATTAGATCTCAATGAATTGGAGGAACTAAGGATGGAGGCTTATGAAAATTCAAGGATCAATAAAGCTAGAGTTCAAGCCTACCAATCTAGTAATATCAAGGTCAAACATTTTGAACCAGGAAAACTTGTGCTCTTGTATAGTTCAAAACTTCATTTACACCCGGAAAAGTTAAGGTCTAGATGGTCAGGTCCTTTCATAGTGCATCATGTATACCCCCATGGGGCAGTAGAGATTCAAGATCCCACTAGTGGTCAAATTTTCAAGGTCAATGTGAAAAGGTCAAAAACATTCATTGAATCATTCAATAAATAGGAAATAGATGTTGAGTTAATTGAGCCAATCTATGAACCAGGAAAAAATTGATAAATTTAGGATCTATGTTGGGCTAACGACGTAAAACAAAGCTCTGCACGGGAGGCAACCCGTGGTTTTTATGTTTCTAATCTTTCTGAATAATATTTATTTTTTAAATAATATTAATTAATCATTTTTATATTTAAAAATAAAAAAATATACTTTTGACTTGTTCTTCTATTATGAGTATGGATGGGTACGAAAGGGGAGCACCATATTTATCTGTGTCACGTGGTGTGATCCTTGAGTAATACCTTACCCAGAAATTTAAAAAGAAGACAATGTATCATCAGTTTATTTTGTTTTATTTTTATTATTTTAAAGATTAAGATAAAAATAAAAATAAAAATAAAAACAATATAATAATTAAAAAAGGGGACACGCCATAGGCCATGGGGAAAACCCCGTCACAACCGGCGAAGCCGCGGGGACTCGAACCTAGGACCGAAGGGAGATAGGGGCGCACGCTTACCACTGACCTACGACTTAATGGAACTTTGAAAGCGACATTGATATCAAAAGACTAAATTGGAGCAGCAAGAACTTCAAACTTCAACCACCAGGTGACTTCATTCCCTGATCCTCATATTTCAATTTCCTTATTGAACTCCCCTTTTATTCCTCTAACCCATTCTAAATTTTATTTTTATGAAACTAGGGGCAGTTTCATTCTATGTTGGGGGGTGTGGAAACAAAATGTTTGTTAAAAAAAACAATGAAAAAAAGTAAAGTAAAATTCCTTTATCATTTATATAATAACATATTTTCTCACATTAAAACTACATAGAAAATAATTTTTATTTCCTTGAATATTAATTTAATTCATGATTAAGTTTAAAAGCATTGATTTTGGAAGTTTGGTTGTCCAATAAAAA
Source organism: Viscum album (assembly GCA_963277665.1). NCBI lineage: Eukaryota > Viridiplantae > Streptophyta > Magnoliopsida > Santalales > Viscaceae > Viscum > Viscum album. The sequence continues at coordinate 2,060,724,617 of OY728123.1, read as the reverse complement.
TTTTCATCATTTTTATTTTTGTCCATTAAATCAAAATGACACAGTGCACGTCCTCTAGAATATGGGGTACTAATTTCAATTTTTGGGGTCCCATAATAAATAGAATAGGCTGGTTTGATTTTTATGAATAATATGAGTATTCAAAAAAATAAAATAAAAAATAAAATAAAATAAAATAAAATAAAATAAAAAAAATATTTTTTTTTTGTGTAGAGCAATGGATTGATAAAATGCAAGGCTTTTGGAACTTGGAGATTGTGACTCCATAGTTTTCTAGCCTTGAGTTTTTCAATATATCTCTATTTATGGTAATATGACTTTGTATTTGATTAAGTTAACTCGAGACGATGCCCGAGTATGTGGGCTTCACTTGGTGCCCTAAGGCTTTTGAGTCTGGGAGTCATTGGAAAAGTCTTGCTACATGGGTTAATTTGATTAACTGCAATCTCAATTACTATGGAAATATTGAAAAAAAAATCCAAAAAAAGGAATGAAGAATACTCATATTAGAATTAAATGTGATTCCACCTAGAGCTTCCATGATTTCCCCCTTGAATGAAAATGAACCCCCATATCTATTGTGATTCACAACACATCATTACACCTAATTGAGTTGGATGAAGTATGATGATGAATTTTATCAAATTAATGAGATTGGGATTGGGATCTTCTTTTAAATTCATCTTGTTTTAAATTATCTTGATAGGTTATAAAGATATATTTGTGTGCAGTTTACATTGTGAGCACTGTTTGTTATAATGTGTTTGAAGAAAGGAATTCAAATAAAACCATTGAATTATTTCCTCGGGACTAGAAAATATCAAGTTGGGGGGGGTGTGATTATCCAATAAAAATATATATTTTAATTACATTTTAATGGTATTAAATGTTCATTTTTGTTCTTATGGTCCTGAGTTAGTGCATTTTCATTATGAACATCCATTCTCATCATTTGTGCACTTCATGCCTAATGTACACCAATTTAGGCCTAATGAGTCATCTGATTATAAAGAATGTAATTATAAATATTTCAATTTTATATTTTGGGAACTATATCTACACTTAAATTTGAATATATTTCATTCAGGGATCAATGGATGATTCATAAACAACGATGGAGATATTTGGAGATGAATGGAAGTAATTCTAGAGAAGGCAGATTGGACACCAGCCCACTTATGAGACTGTGGGGCCCCACATACAGGCCCAATGAATACCAAATTTTTTGGTATGATATAAGAAATGCTTAGTAACAAATAACTCTTCATTATATAATGATAATTAGGCCTCTATGGTGTTCATTAAGGCGGCCCAATTTAGAGATAAAATTCTGGGCCAGATTCTGTGGCCCAGAAAAAGAGCCCACTAATATGATCATATCTCTTAATAAAAAACTCCAAATGTGCCCAGATTTTACAGGAGGTTAGAATCCATCCTAGGATCCATTTCCTTCTTATATGGCCCACACTGATTCATCCATCTATAAGGTCTTACAAGCGCTTCTGTTCGGTGAAATAAAGCTGGAAGCCACCTCGGGTCAAGGGTGAAAAAATCAACTTTCCCTTACTTTCCACCCACCTATGGCCTACCAAAATTATTTGAGAAGACTTGTAATGTTGGAGGATTTAACCAAGGGATAAAAAATTTATATTTAAGGAAGTGGTGTTGGATTATTTGAGGATCTTTGGTGCTTTGTTCAATTGTAATGTTATGCTCCAATTTTGCTGTCTAAAATTTGTCTTTCACATGTAAGTTGTTCAATTCACTTTAGTTTATTAATAAAAGTTCTTCTTCTACTCTTATTATGTTGTTATTAATATCACTTTGATACCATTTGATCAAGGTGTGAATTTATTCACACCAAAACTTGTGAAATTATTCACACAACGGTGGAGTGATCATTTTATTTTTGTTGTTTTCTTTACTTCTCCATTTCCTCCCTCATGAGTCTAATTTCCGCTTCCATTGAAACCATGTGATCAATGGAGGGATAACCCACTTATGGGTTGATCCAAGGGAGTAGAAAGGGGATGTATTGGATGTTATTTATCACCTCATTAATGTATAATCACTTATTTAATTGAGATTTTTATTTGATGATTTTTAAACTCCATCATCCTTGTTGAATTTAAGGCCACACACTTCAAGTGATAATACGAACCATTACCTTGAAGTGATCAAAACATTGATCCTTCAAGTGTATAGGTGATTAGTATTAAAGGGTGTAGGAATTAAACCAGTAAGTGATGATGTTGTTTTATCTCCTTAATTGAACCCATCTCAAATATAAGAAATTGAAATCATTGAAAAGGAAATACGTCCAATCCACCCTGAGCAATAACCTAGGATCAACTGATTATTTTAAATTGAATTCACTTAAGTCTCTTAGAGTTCCTTTAAACCCATCTAAAATCAACCCATTTTGGCCACTTCATAGCCAAAAATAGTCCATAAAATGTACGTGTCTATAGGTTACTTCTTAGGTCTCTTAGGATTCGACAACCCAAGCTAAACTACAAGGACCATCCTACCGTATTCTCTTGGGTAAATTTGAGCAAGAATCAGGTACTATTAGGAGACTAAGACTAATCACTAATGGTCTCTTCCATATTAAAATCATAGATTATATGATGGTAGTCATAGTTATATTCCGACTAAAATGAAAAATAATCTATAAGATAAGGTGTGACCTAAACACTATCCAGTAACACCAACTTTATATCCTCCTTTATCTCTAAAAATAAATCAATAAACAAACTAATAAAACATCTTTCCTCCTTTTATATTTTCATTTCGAAGATCTATCAAATTCTACTTAGGGAATCAATGAACACATTCCTCTTTCTAGGTGTATATGAAATGTCAAAATAAATGATCTAAAGGTTTCCCACCCAATGTCTCAACATGAGGTTCAAGTAACCCTCAAAGAATACATACATTTATCTCTTGTTATCCAAATGAATAGGTAACCCCTACCTAAATATCCAAGGTAACCAAGTCAGTAATACATGCATCAATGATTCCAACTCTTTGACTTAGGTTGGGTATTTGTTTCTATATAGGTGTAACAAATGATAAAAATATTTGAAAACATTATTATTATATACTATCTCACACCCTAGCCTAGTTCTTATGGAAATAAAAAACAACACATATCATTTACCTTGGTTAAGATGGTTGAGAACTAGAGTTGATGTCAAAGAGATATATAACTTTTGAAAAGGTCTCTGGCACTTATCAGTCCACTAAAACTTCACCCCTTTCTAAGTCAAAGATATAATGGGGGAAGTTATCCTAGAGAAAACTGGAAAAAACCATGTTATAATAAACCAATATCCAACATGTTCTTTGGTCTCCTCCAAGTCAATATTTCTAGGACCTTCTCCAGGTTAATTGAAATCCCTTTATCAGAAATCACATTCCCCAAAAAACATTACCTCATTAATCAAGTACTGGTGATTATTTCATACAGGTGATGATCATTCATGGTTCCCAAAACAAGGTCCAAATAATCTCTTTAGTCCTAATATATCTTTTAATACACTAACATATCATCAATGAACAAAATTATAAAGGAATAAAAATGTGTTAAGAGATCTAGTTTATCAAATCCATAAATATTGTTGTAAAATTATTATTACTATAATACATAACCAAATACTAAAAATTACTATCCTAAGTCCTAAGGGTGGTCATAGAAACATCCTCTCAGTAAAACGAAATCTGTTGTTATACAATCCTTAGGCCAATTTTTGAAAATCCATTGAATTCCTAGGGTTGAAAAATAATATCTTCTATTTGTGGTAATATGTATTTATTTTTAATAGTTATCAAATATTTCCTATAATAAACTTTCTATAGTAAAATTCCCTAATATTTTTTCTTCTAGAAAAATAACAGGAGATTCTAATAGTGATTTTCTTAGTTAAATAAACACCATTTTTTCCAGGTCCTATAACTAGACCTTTTAATATTTAAATTTGGTAGGAGACACTTTATATGACGGTAAAGAAATGTGGTTCATCCTTCAGAGAAGAGAGATAATAATACATACCTATCACTAGGGTGTAAATGAAGAAAAATCTTCCATAAGCAACTAGGGAAATGGTCTAAAAGATGAAAATCTAAGAAATTATTCACAAAATAAAATAAACACCAATATAACTCGTCCAAAATCAATCCCACATCCAAAAAAGAATATATTCAATATCATAACATGAGTCCCACTCACCCTAGAATATGTGGTTGTTCTTATAAGGAGTTTTAAATGGGACCCCACTACATTAACAATAAATTTGATCATTGAAAAAAATAATGCATTCCAAATTTATGTAATAAAAAAACATATATTTCCAACAGAAGGAAGACCCATAAGAAATAAAATTTAAAAACTAAAATATGAAACTATGGGAAAATCAAACCTTTACCCTTATTCCTTCCCAAAAGGGTATGTAAATCCCTCATAAATGGCATAAAATATAATTATATTCCAAATAATAATGAAATTTTAATGAGATAATGGAATGAGAATAACATTTATCAAACAAGTCCAAAGCTATTAAAGAAGTAATAAACACCACACCTCTCACAGTGGTGATCTATGATTGATATTCTTAATGTTTCTTCTCTATTGTATAAAGATGGCCTTAATTAGACTCACACTAAGTCTTCATGGATAATTGAGATTCCCCTTTAGACTATGGGTGAGATAACACACCCTTATAAGATTCATATCACACCTCTGAACCCATATAAAATTAAGAACAAAATCTACTCCCATACATGGGATTCTTATAGAATCTATGAAGATAACCTAGATGCAGAAAATGATTCCATATCCTCAAAGCCTCTAAGCTGTGAGGTTTTTTATAGATATAGTTAACACAATAATAATAAGTCACCAAATTATACTTATAATATTATACTATCATATATATTGATGAATTTTGAACACTCATTCCACTACCCAAAATAAGGATATTCGTTATCTGTCTTCTAGATATGGGAAGAGATAAATATACTTCCCACTAAAAAAGAAGGCCCACTAAATTTCTTGAAAAATCTTCCACAAAACATAATCGATTTATCAACAAATGTGACATAAGTGAGTATAAAATGTATGATAAGAATTGGTTTTATATTATTCTTGAGAGAAATTTAAAAACATCTAGACTTGAGATATTCTTTCAAGTGGAGATAAGGAGACAAGTGTACTATATTGGAAATTTGATAATCATATTACATCACTTCACAATATTCTTTTTTCCATGTACATGACCTCATTGGACTTCACCAACATTGATTTGTCATGATAAAACTACCGATTGAAGGACTTGATGAATATAGTTTAGGTGATATCCACAAAGTTATTCACTTGTACCATAGATTACCAATACTTCTAACATGGTCCTTCCAACTTGTTGGTCATGTATCAAACATTATATATATTAGGTATATTTATAAATAAGAAGATATGATCTATCTTTTCCATCCATTCCTCAGTCTTATGGGTAACATTTTCACCTTAGAAACCGGTGGGTTTATCATGGTGAAAACATAAGCATGGCCCTCCATACCTTATAAACATCTTTCAGTATCTTGTCTCAATAATTGGATAGCCTGAATAATGGATTCCATTATATTAGGATCAGTTGTAGGGTTCACCTTTGTAATATGCTCCAAGGATCTCTCTCTTTTCATAGAAGAGGCCATAATTAGAGGAGTTATTTACAAAATATGAGTCATAAAGACATTCAATACATAATTTAATCTCAATCAATATAACATAAACCAAGAAACATTATAATAAACCTTATAAAAGTATAATTATAATATAAAACAAATATAAAAGAAAAATGGAGTGAAAATAACAAAATATTGAACATTTATCCACTTCACTTGGTTTGGACACATTGTTTGAAAACCCATATGCCAACCACACAGAAACATATTGTATGTTTATAGGAATGGACACATGGTCTCCACACAAATATAACTAATAGGGAAACCCATAAAATCTTATAAAAAATAAATAAAGGATTATATTTAAAACAAAAAATTCTCACACACCCTTGTAAAATCGAGTTTTGAAAAGATAGAGAGATATCCAATAATTCCTCAACACCTTCATCTTATGACTTGACATTAATATCCCCTATATAAAAAAACTCCAAAATAATAAGGGGGGAATGATACCAATTTTTAGTTAATATACTTGGTTTGACCAACCATTTAACGCATACTACTCTATTACAAGGCCTGAAGCGTATTCCAGATCACCATGAACAGGTGGAAAGAATTAGAGAATCACACATAACCATTTGGGAACATTTTCTCCCATAAAAAATGACATTATATATCTATTAATTTTATTAAAAAATAAATACAAATGAATCATTAGTCAATAAAAATATTCAAACATGGAATAGATTACATGAACAAAAAATAGATATCATAAAAAACACCACTTATCAGTTTATAAATAAACCATTTACATGGAATCCAATGGTCAAAGTGCATTAAAACTGAAAACATGGATACATACCAAAGAGGCTAATACACATCTTCCCAAATGATCCAAAAATCCAAAAATTCTCTTCATTAGTCAAATCTATGAAAAAATATCTCTACCATATTAAACCAACCATAGATGATGGTAATCTATAATATCCAACTAACATTATGGTTCCATATAATTTAATTATATCATAAAAAAAGTATTCATACACCAAAAGGCATATATTTTATTTGATAAAATACCCCAATAAGATAACACTATAAATATACCTAAGGTATTTTTACATGAAAAACAATATCTATAGTTTAAAAATACTGTATAAGATTTATCAAATTTAAAAAAGTTCAGTTTAAAAAATTACTATAGAAATACATTTGGTTGTTCTTAAAAACTTCTATCTCATTAAATCATGATTAAAAATGTTTCAAATATAATTAATGTGATTCCACATTATATAAACATACTAAAACACTGAAACATGGCATAATAATAATTGTGAGAAAGATCATATATCCTACTAATTTAAATGGTCATAAGAATACGATGGACTAATAAAAAAGAGGCCTGAGAAATAATGCATCATGAGATCAAAAAAATTGGGCTATTGTAACTTAGTCTATGTCATGGTTCAAAATATTATAAAGTGAGTGTAACATGTTTGGAAGATCTCCCAATTTTCCAGGGGCCCTATATTTCTCCCATGGGATATCTCTATCTAGTGGGTGAAATTCCATCCATGTTATCTTACAGTACATATTAAAAACATAACTTATATGGGATCCCTCATTCCCTTAGATAAAACTCCATAACATGTCCATGACATAGGCTAAGGTTTTAGTTTTCTAGGTCACTCACACACCCAAGGTCTCCCATGTGCGACACCTCTCCAATCACATAAATAAATAAAATAAATTTATTCCATAACAGTACATTGCCTTAATCAACCAAATATCATATATAAGGTAAAAACTGTTAGATACAACCAATTTATATCCATTTAAAACCATAAATTCAATTTAATATTTTTTTAAAAAGAACCTTTCATGCATTCAAGTGATTTTGTTTTGAAAAATATACATTGGCCCATCATATTTCAAATGCATTTCATAAATAACCTAAATCATGGATAAAAAATTGCATGAACAAACTTTTTTGGAAATTTTATAAATAAAACCCAATGAACTAAATAATTTAAGGTATTATATGAAAAGTCAACCTTAAATAGAGACACATACCTCAAAATTAAAAGTGAATTCATTACCATCACAAAATACCACAAAAATTGAAGGAATGTGTAGCGTCCTGGAAGTACACTCCTAGATCTGGTGCTATGGACACATAATTTACATACAATATTTGATATAACTATAGATTAATAGACAAAAAAACATCATAATTTAATTACTTAAATAAATTTTTTCATTAAATACATTTATAAGAAATATTAATTTTATATATTTAGATAATTTTGACAAATCATAAAATTATAAAACTAATGAATTTCTAAACAAATGGAAATTTTTTTTTAACATATATAAGAAAAAAATTAATCAATAATACGTTTTAAACATATCCCACAACTCTATAACACCTTCAATTATTATAGTCATTTAATGTGTAAAAGTTTTCATCATAACCTGTGGAAATAGAAACATAATAAGGGGTGAATCCAAATGATTTGTAAGGGAAAACATATAATTGAGGAAATACTAGAATAAAAATGGAATAAATATTGTGGTGAAAATAAATAATAATAATAACACCATAATAAACAAAATCTGAGATCATATCATACTAATGGATACTAATGAAAATAAATATATCAAATGGATAAAAATAACTAAATTCTTGGAGATGAAATGGATAATATCATACATCTTGATATTACCATAAAGGATCTATCAACTACATCATTCTTTTCATGAAGGGTTTTTCTAATACATTAATATTTCCATAAAGACTAAAGTCAATAAATCTTGTGAAATTGGTAAGGTATACACCAAATACCCAAAAATGATTGTTTCAGGAGACCTTTTGATGTAACGAGGGGAAATATAATATAGGGCCCTACCCATCATGTGTTTATGTCTAATCCATTCATCATAAAACAAAATGAATAAAAAAATATATAATCATAATTTCCAATAATAATATTATCAGAGTAATAATAAAAAAATACCAATTATTCTCCCCATTTTAATAAGAGGGATTATAGGATCATATCCCACCAATAGATAGAAGTTGGATGGTTAAATAACACAATGTTCACTTTTCTAAGCAATCAACATACGAAATCTAGGTGACCACCTTTTAATCAAAGGAGTGAAAATAGGGTATTCACCAAGGAAAGGAATTGGAATTAAAGTTATGTCTCTTTAGGATATATGGTTAATAAAGAAAAAAGAAGTTGTAGATCATATATTTGGTAGAAAATATCATACAATAAGAGAAATATATAAATAATTTGGATGATAAAAAAAGATAATATCCCCAATGAAATAATGGATACTCACAATGATATTAGCATAAATGAAAAAAATCCTTGGAAAATAATGATTTGAATAATATCACATAATAAGGGATCAAGAACTAAATTGTTAGAAATCATGAATTTAGTCCCCCAAATTATAAATATATTTATTTATTATAGAGTAAATCATACAACATAAATAGAATTAGTGTAAATCCTTTGGAATGTGAAAAGGAAAAAATACGTGAAAACTTAAAAGAGAGCTTAAAAAATATTTGTAACATTAATATAAAACAAAAACCAACATTTCGCATTAAAAGCTATCTTTTGAAAATGTGATGTGATATATTTTTAAAAAATTTACCTTCAAAACAAAATCTCCAATAATAGAACATGTAAAATGACATAATGTTATCTATAGAAATTTTGGAACCAAAGATAAAACATTTGAGTATGAAAGTAACATTTTTAATACTTTGGAATTACCTTTATTGAAAACCAACATTTTAAAAAATAAATGAGACATTAATTGTGTTAAAACATTATTTTACAAAGAAGTATTATAAAATAAAATATAATAATGTATAATGGTTTGATAACCCAAAATAAAAAATAAAAGTTCAATATGAAATATTATGACTCATGGAAAGGATATTTGAGTTATCAATATCCCATACGAGTAACACACTCTATGAAGAATGAATCATTTGAAAATGGGTTTATGTGGTAAAAATTTAAAAAATGGGAGAATAAAAAATAATAAAATTAAGTGTAATACTTAACCCAAATTATTTGAAATATGTTTAATATAACTATCATAACATAATGAGTGAAATTTGTTTTACCGAAATCTATTATGGATGTGGAAAAAATAAATTAAAGAAACATTTGATGAAAAAACATGATTTGGAATAGTATATATCATGAAATAAAAAACATAAAATTAAAATAAATCCATGGGACATAAATACACTTTAAAATGAAAATATGGTTCATAGATTGTATTATCTATAGTTGAATCATAATTGAGACCAAGAAAACCCCTGTAAACCTAGAAACTATTGAGTAACTTTTTTTTGAAGGATATGATTTAAAGTGAATCATTAAATACACCGAGTAATTATAGAATCATTATAAAAATTAATAATGGTGTATTTGATACAACATTATACAAATCAATGGTGTATAATTAGATATATGTCCCAAGGAATTGACAATTGAGACAGGAATCCCTCACCTTTTATCCAAGATTTTATGAATGCACTATATCCTCATATATACAAAAATATCTATGTTAATAAATTACTTCAACAAATTGATTATATTTTTCCCATTTATATTCTTCATTTATAATATTTCTCTATTTAAAGTCTAGTCATTTATTATCTATTTTCAATATCAGGTGTAAGTAATTTTAATCATTTTGAAATAGTTTTATAAAAAGTGAGGTTTATCTTCATTATTGTTATAAACATCATTATTAGTAGATCATTAAAATTACTCTAAAATATGTTCCATGATATTTAGAAATGTAAAATTTCATTCTATGGTAGTTTTGGTAATAAACCATGAAGATAAAATCTTTGATGATCATGTTTTAGTGATTCTTAACAAAGGAAAGTTGTTTTCTTATTTAATGAGTTTAATAATTATCTTACAATTATAAAACCAAAATAATAATATTAATTTACTTATTTATATAATATATTATAATAAATTAACTTACCATAGTCATCCACTATAAAAATTTATAGCATTGTTCAAGTAGGGAGTTAAAGAAACCTTAATAAGAACATACCTTAATTTATGGATGATTATGAAGTGATTTAGTTATAATATAGTTATACTAAAGTAATAATGATCATATAGGGTGTTTATTATTCTGATATATTAAAATTTGAAATATGTATAAGAATATTATATTCTATAAAAAGTTATTTCATTGTATACAAAATCATTTTTTTCTCTTAGAATATTCTTTTGGACAGTTTAATTTACCGAAGTTATGTGTTGATCATATTTTAATTTGTTTTCCATTTCTTATTTCCATAACATAAATAATTTCACAACCAAAACATTTATCCATTCAAAAAATTATCTTGACTATCCTTATAATGCTATGATGAAATAAAAAAAGGAGTCAATCTTTCCATGGAATTAATAGTCCACATGTATGAATGGATGGAGATTTCATTTTCCATAAAATTGGTATAAAAACCAATTACCTTACTTCAGGTATTTCTAGACAATATTTTAGATCACTACTTGGCTATATCTTGTTTTGATGTGTTTTAGGTGAAATATATAGAATTTTGGAAGATAAAGGGGTTGTCCACGGTTGGTGCACAGTTAGGAAGAATCTTGGGGTGTGACCTAAAAAACCATGCACCTAGTTATGAGCCATTGGAATACAGTTCATAGTATATCCAAACCTGTTTAGCCAACCCATCCAAATCATGAAATCTATAATAGTGAGTTTTTATGGTTTGGAACATGATTTGACACACTATGAACCTTCCTAAGGGTAACCTTGCACCCTTCCAGCAAGGGAACATGTTTAGGGAACATTGTTTATATAACAGTGTTGCCCTAACCATCATTCCATGAAAACAGGTATGTATTTCCCTAATTTGTTTTATTAAAATCATAAATCCAACCATTTTAACCTATAATCACCATATTTCAACCCTAACTAAAATCCTCATCCCTTTAATTCTTCTAAGAGTTTATTTTGACTCCCCAATATCTTTACTTGATTGATCAAAGCTCCAGTGACTGTGTTTGATCTCTTCTAGGTAAGTGAAACTACTCTCATGTGGTTTATTATGATTACTATTTCTCTTCACCTTATAGATTTATGTATCATCTTTTTATTGATATATTTAAACTCTTTTTTATGGATCATGATTCTAGGTTCTGTTTCCTGATCTTATTCACCTCATCATTCATTAGTGATCCCATTTGTGCTATTTTCATTAACCACATGATTAAAATTATATAGTTTCATGATTATTTCTCTATTATTGAAACCTTAAATTAATTTATTGAATTTAGATGATTTTTTAACTAATTTAGAACTATTATTTTGAAGGATTTTATGTGTGAAATGAAATGTCATATAAATTGTGAAAACACACAATTTTAATGGAATTGAAACATGGGTTGAATTTTTGGAAAATAATGAATTGATTTTGAAACTGATTCGATAAACTTATTTTTTTTTGAACCTTTAATGAAACGTCTAAATGTTAAAGATGATTTTAAATGACACTAATTAATGAAAAAAATATTTTGGTTTCAAAATGAGAAAGGAATTTTGAAAACTGAACACTGGGAAATCATAATATGTGTTTTTTTAAATGTTTGATTCTTCTTGGTTTTATTATATTATAGTTTAATGTAAATGCTATCCTAGGTAGTTAGTGGTAACTTGGAGAGGAACCCTAGGACTTTGTATCCTTAGTAATGTATTGATAATGAAAACTATAACTAAACAATTACAGAATGAACTAATGATTGGGTCCCCTTTGGGGGTGTATATGGTCCCTGAGGACTCTCTTATTTGGGTGTATATTGATTTGAGTGTGCAAATATATCTTTATTTTGGATCATTATTGAGATGTGTGAGGATCCAATTACCTAAACTAACATAACACATGGATTTTGTACATGGTGTATTGATTTTTTGACTTGATTATACATGGTTATGATCATTGAACTATTTTATTCATGCAAACTTATTTATATATGTGTTTTATATGAAATGTTATTTTATTCCATTTTTGATATATCCTGGTTCACTTTAAATGTTAAAGGCTCTTTCGGTTTAAAATATGTTAATGATATACCATTCCATGTTTATTTAAAATTATTAGTAACTGGTTTTAAACATATGGAATTAATTATGGAACACTTGGTGATACTGTACAGGGATTTATAGGTCACACCATACCTTTTACCTTATCTTTTTATAGATTTTATTAAGCTTAGAATGAGAAAAGGGAAAGAATGAATTGGATGTGATTGATGTTCATGATCCTTGGGACTATGGAGTGTTGATAGTGACCAGAGGAGATGTATTCCTCTTGTTACACAAGATATTTTGAGACTTTTGTCTACTTTTCATAATTGTTTCCTTTTGGGTGTTTATATTTCATTCCAGGTACTATTTTACCTGTATGTTTCTACTACTTTCTCTCTTTGGAGTGTTGAACATACTGACTTACATTTTTTTAACTTTTTCTATTTTGAAGAAAAATTGTTCCCCATTTTATCTTGTATGATTCTAGGTTCTATTCACGAACATATGGGGACTGGAAAAAACCTTCAGGCTATGTTAGTGCCTACTCAATAATTATTGCAATAGAGTATCTGAGATCGTTCATGAAAAATTAGTATCAAAGGTGTAGGCTAATCATCTTTTCTTAAAGTCATCTTGTGGGTTTTGAAGTTTTGATGGGACTTATTAGGTAGTTACAAGTGAGTGATTGTCTATCTCTCACCGTAACAAGGGTTATTTCACCATGGGTGTTTGGTAAAAGTATCATTGATGAATGTTTTGATCTTATTCCAATCATTTCACATGGCTTTGTTATGTGAATTTTTAAATCCCAATCTTGATTTTCTTCTTAATGGAATTGATATTCATATGTGTCATGTCCATGTTTTTGATATGTGTATCCTTTATATCGTGTTTAAAATTTTCAGTTGATATTTTTTAGAATCAGTACTTGGATAAGACAAGTGAATTGGCATTATAAGAATGTTTCTTGTAAACCACATTAATAGAATCCACCAGTGGACTCGAATCTTGTTAAGATAGTGGTTCATGTAGTCAAATAACTAGAAAAACTACCAATTATTGTTCTTGTTTTGGATCCTGTAGTGGAACCAGAAAGGGAAGAATCTCAAGATCACTATCAAAGTGTTTTGTCACCATAATCTACCTTATTTTTAACTATATAATGTCCCTCTAGATTCTAAGCACTGGTAAAAAATGATAGAGTTTATTTTTCTACTTCTAGAAAATTCTTGATGCTATTAAGGTGAAATAAGTTATCATTAAGATAGAAGGTCCAAGTAGAATATGTTGGGATCTAATTTGTATTGAGAAGAAGCATGAATTTTTTTAATTTAAAGACATTGGAGTTATTTTTACCAACTAGTTCTATCCAGAATCTATGGTGTTAGTGAAATATAGGGAGTTTATCAACCTCCAATAGGGTGTCAAGACCATGAATCAGTATAAATACAACTTTTATGAGCTTGTATATTTTCCTATTGAGGTGGTGACTAATGAGAAGATAACAGTGAAAAAAACTGATATGGATCTTTGATCTGAAATCTAATCTCAAGTTTCCTTACTGATGTTGGATTCTTATTCTGATTTGATGGATAGGGTGTCAATGGTTGAGACTGACTTGGCTGGAAAGTCTGGGTCGATGTGAGTTTCTTTTAATCATAGTGAAAATTCTACGAGTTCCTTTAAATGAAAGAAGAAGCATGATGATTCTAATGGTTGTTCTAGACACTAAATTAACTTCTAGACTTCCTACAGTACTGGAAGATATCCATAAACATGATTTTAGTGATGAATGGTTGGTCATTCTAGATAGTTTTATACTAATATTCCAAATATATAATGTATTTTTGGCCACTCATGACAACTACATAAGTTATTACACTTATTTTATACTCCACATATTGGAATCGGATCATCAACACCAAAATATTTAGGGGTGAAATCAGTGGCTTCAATATCTAAGGGATTATAGCCGTAGTCATCTAGATAAAATTCTTTATGTTGTGGAAGAGTCTATAGAAGAATTTGATACAATTCTACTGACTATGGTAGGTACCATCACTACATATTTATCTATAGTTACAACTTTATTTCATATTGGTGTCTCTTAATCATTTATATTAACTCTTATTGAGAATTATACTAATATTTTTATGGAAATTTTCTCTTATGTGATAGATATTACTATGCCCCTCGAAATGAAGATAGATAATGGTCTCTATTGTCCCACTTATTTTTTCTATTTATCATAGATCTATCTTACTTAAATTTTTATGGTTCTAGAAATAAAACCTATTGATGTCATTTTCAATATGGATTGGTTGATTTTTAATAATCCTCAAAATGATTGTTATCTTTAATGAGTTTCCTTTATTACACTGATGGGGTGTTCCACATCCTTTAGAAAGAATAAGACTCAAGGCCAAGTAGAGATGGACTATCTTTTCTTACATTTGGTAGGGTAATATCAGTGTTTTCTGTTGACTTGGGGTGAGAATTTTTGAGTTTTGATCTTCACCCAGTTTCCATTGAGTTTCACTATGTTATTCCTTCTGATTTCTCTAGTCTTCCAATAGTAAGAGAGGTAGAGTTCTCTTTTGATTTATTTCCTCACACTCAGATGGTATCAATTCCTTCATACCATATATAACCAGTAGAGTTGAAGTATTAGAAGGATATGTGGGATGATCTGTTAGAGAAAGGATTCATATGATCAAGTTTTTCACCATGGGTGGTATCTGTTGTCATTGTGAATAAATATGATGGTATACTTTACTTTTTATTTTATTAGAAAATTCTAAATCAAATTACTATGAAGAACAAGTTTAAGTTTCCCGGGATTGATTACTTCTTGGATTATATGAAATGGGAGAAGTGTTTCCCAGTGTTTTTCTTTAGGTATGGTTATCAATAGTTAAGAATTAATGAATTTGACATTCTAAAACATGTCTTCAAGTGTTGGTATGGTTACATTGAGTATCATTTAATGCCTTTTTCCATAATAATTCTCTTTGAGAATTTATGTAATTGATGAATAAAATATTCCATGAGGTCCTAGATTCATTCATGGTGGTATTTTTGGAAGATATTATGGTTTATTTCTAATATAAAGAGGATTATGTGAGTTATCTAAGAGAAGTCGAATATATATCGAGAGATCATAGACATTACACAAATATTTCAATGTATAATTTTTGGATTCGAGAAGTAAAATTCCAGGGACACATAGTGTCAGATCATGGTATATTTGTTGATCTTGAGAAGGTGAATGTTTTTATAACATGGGATAAACCTTGTAATGTTTTACAGATAGGAATATTTTTGGGCTTGGTGGGGTATTACCACAATTTTTAAAATATTTCTCGATGTTGGATTCTCTAATTACATATTTCACTCATAAGGGAGTGAAGTTTATATAGGATGATAAATTTTAATGTTATTTTTCTGTCTTAAATATCTTTTGACTTCTATGTATGTGTTGACTCTTCCAAAGGAAGGACAATTCTATGTGGTCTTCAGTTATACATAAATTTCAGTTTTAGGATGTGTTATGATGTAGGGTGATCATGTGGTAGCATATGAATCAAGATATATTATTACACATGAGAATAATTAGCCAATAGATAATATCAAAATCACTGCTGTGAGGCATTCTCTTAAGAGTTGGAAGCATTATCTTTTTGGAGAAAGTTTGAATATTTATTATAACCACAAAACCATGTGTTATATTTTCTCTCCAAAATATTTAAACCTCTGATATAGGTTTTGGGTGGAGTACCTAAAGTATTTTTATCTTAAAAGTTCCTACTCCCTAGGGAAGGGGAATATCTTTTATAATGATTTGAAAAGAAAACTTCTGACCCTGGTTGTGAAAGAATAATAAGAAGAGTGGAACTTGATGGTCCTTTTTTCTC
Source organism: Viscum album (assembly GCA_963277665.1). NCBI lineage: Eukaryota > Viridiplantae > Streptophyta > Magnoliopsida > Santalales > Viscaceae > Viscum > Viscum album. The sequence goes on along the minus strand of OY728123.1, from coordinate 2,060,707,914 downwards.
TATTATATTCTGGGAGTTCGGGATGTGGAGGCCACAGTTTTATTTGTATGTTATCACGTAACCTACATTCTTCTTGAGATTATTCTTTAGAAGAAACATCTTGACAATGAATTTCATATAATTAAAGACTCTTATTATGACAGAGAGATCATTATTAAGTGGACGTTATTTTCTAATGGAATCCAATGTTTTTGAAATGAGGTATTTATAATTTTTCCACAAGAAAGGTTATAATATAGTATTTATATAAAACCTAGTGGGTGGATCACCCTGAAACCATGAAGATGTTTTTTGTTGTACAATGATGCTTTTGGTGTCCATGTTTGATATGAGACATTTATTTATATTTTTCTCATTTTTATACCCATTAGTAGGTCAAAGAGATGTGAAAAAGACCTACAAATTTTATTTAGCCACTTCTATTGCTAACATGGAAGTAGAAAAAGATCTATATATACTTTTTGGTAGGATTGACATATATCCATTGAAAGAAGAATCTTATATGGGCTGTGATCAATATATTAACCAAATCTTCACACTTTCTTCCCATTCAGGATACAAAAAATGTTGAGAACTAGGGTAATCTATATGTGAAAGAGATTTTCATGTTTAATGGTGTTCCATCTATTAAAGGTTTTTATTGAGATCCTCAGTCCACATCCCAATTTTGGAGAGGCCTCTAGGGGGCACTTGGATATCAGTTACATTTGATCACATCATATCATCAAAATACAGATAGTCAGAATGAATGATCTATACAGGTTCTCAAGTATTTTTTACATGACTGAATAATTAACTTTTGTGTACATTGGGATGTACATTTAGTGATATTTGATGTTTCTTATAATAAAAATTACCAATCTATAATTCATATGGATCTTTTTGAGACCTTTTATATAAGTATTTGTAAATATCGGTTGTGTTGGTTGGAGGTTTGTGAAGCTTACTTATTGGGACTAAGATTGTTCCAAGAGATGATGATAAATATTTAGTTGATACATCATTGAATTATAATGGTATATATCCACAAAAAATTATATGATGACCATCATAGATGAATTTTGGAGTTTTCTATTGGTGACCGTGTGTTTTTCAGAGTTTCACCTCATTTTGGTCATTAATGGCTTGAGAAATAGGGTAATCTTGCACTATGGTTTGTGGGGAATTTTAAGGTTGTTGAGTAGGTGGGGAAATTTTCTTACCATTTATCACTTAAATTTTATTTGATGTTGATACATAGTGTACTGATTCTATCACAATTTTTAATTTACCTTTATAACCCATCTCATATCTTGAACTCGGAGGACCTTCAATTTGGTCCTGATTCACCCTTGACTGATTATACAGTCATGATCATTGATTCAAAGAAAAATGTTTTCCACTAGAAACAAATACCTATGGTTAGTGTTTTATGGAATATTGGTTCAAATTATCTTGTTATTTAGGGGGGAAGAAATGATGAGTGAGTAGTGGCCTCAATTATCTGATATAGATATTTCTTGATAGGATTTCTCAGGATAGAATACTTTTATGGTGGGTATTCTGTAGAAACTCGTCACATTATTTCAGGTATTTATTTACCCTTTTTTTTATCTCATTTTACATTTATCGTTTATTATGGTGTTTTAGGTGAAATTCGAAGAATTTTTGAAGCCCATGGGGATTTTCACAGTTGGTGCATGATTCTGGAAAACCATGCTGTTTGAACTAGAAAACGATGCACCCAGTTGTGAGCCACTGAAAGTAGGTGTATAGTTTTTCCAAACCTTTCATCCTACCCCTATAAACTATAAAACCTTCTATAATTATATTTTTCATTGTTGGTACATCTTTTAATAAACCATGGACCCCACTAGTAGGGGTGTATAGTTAGGGCTCATGGTTTTTCAATCCATGAGAACATACATAGAAAACCATATCTGTTGGATTTAATTTCCCTTAAAATTTTATTAAAATCTCAAAAAACAATGTTTTAATGAATACTAACCTTATTTAAACCCTAAATTGAATTTTTTTTCTCTTAAAGGCTCCCAAGAGGTGGTTTTTAGATCCTATTAACCTTTTTAGCAGAGGATCAAAGCTCTGGTGAATGTATTCGATCTCATTATGGTAAGTGGATCTCCTCTCGTGTGGTTTCTTCTTGTATTTATTTTTACCCTATATAGAGTGTGATGGATCATCATGTTATTGATGGATCTAGATTCATTTTTGATGGATGTTGATTATAGATTTTGTTTCCTGATCTCATTCAACTCATTCTTTGTTAGAGATCACATTGTGGGTGTGGTATTTGACCATTTGATTAATGGTAAGTGGTTCAATGATTCTTTTCACTATTATGAAAACCATTAATTTATTGATTAAATTGAAATGACTATATACCTGATTTAAAAACCCAAATTTGAGAGGATATTATTTGTGATTTGAAATGGAATAGAAATTATAAAAAATCCAGTTTTAATGGAATTGAAATGTGGGGTAAATTTTTGGAAAATGATGGCTTGATATTAAATAGGATTTGATATATTGATTTCTTGTTGGAACATTAATAAATATCTTAAAGTGAAAGATGATTTGAAATGGAATTAATTGATCAATGTAGACACCCGTATCCTGACGTACATGGACATTACATTACTTTTGCGGAATACTTAGTACATAACAAAAGAACACACACAAGGATCGTAATAGTTTAGTGTCTTTGGAAACTCGGAATAAAATCTTCTAATCGTGGTGAAAGATCTTCAACATCTCCCTTAAAGATCTTCCTTTTTTTTATACCTAAAACCTTTCTTTATATCCTGGGGAAAAGAAAACATAAAAGGGTGAGCTCAAATGCTCAGTAAGTGTAAACAAAAGAAATATAAATCACATTGTATTCATAAGAACATAACATTTTGGAAATCATAACCTGCAAAAGAGAGCATAATTTCATAACATGGGATAAATCATGGCAGTCAAATTTAATCACAATAATCATAACTTAAAACATGAAACTTTGTGGCATTCACACATAATCATAGAGAATCATTTCTTGTTAGTCAAGACTCATTGCCAAGACTATCTTAGTGGACAAAGTCCCTTTCTGAATCGAGTAACCCTCGTTTCAGTCCTGTTTTACTGAACCGGTATAACCTACCATTCCAGCCCTGTCTATCTCATGAGATATAAAATCTTTACCCAATGCATTGGAGGGAGATATAGGTCCCACCCATCTTATAATGAATCCTTTCTTATGTGTGCCACATAATCATAAATCTTACATCATCACATAACCCATGTAATAAAAATGGGATTCTTAAACAACATGACATCATAAAACAATTCATATAAGATAAAGGAATTCATAAAAATAATTCCATCACAACATGATCAAATCAATTTAATAATAGGGATAAAAACAGAACCCTTTATTATCTTAGATGGAAAGTAATTTTGATAAAACACTTGAACTCCATTCTTGAGGAAAATATCCTTTCTTCTTCAAAAACATTTTTCCTTTCATAACATGTCATACAACTTTAAAATAAAAGAAGTTGATTAAAAATAAACTTGAAAACTTGTAAAGGAAGATTCTTGGAAATAATGTTTTAAAAATCCATTCATGCCGTATAAGTTAAAAAAAAACATTCTTCGTACTTTTGTCGGAAAAGTCAAAAAATACCTCGTACAAAAAAAAACGACAAAAGATTCCTTTCGTATCTTTTACTAAAAACTCACCGAAGGGTAAAATTGGATATAAACTATTGCAGAAGGATGGAAATAATATTACATATTTAGGGAACATGGATGTGGATGATAAAATACACCCCAGTAAATACTTACGAATAAACAATCTCGGATAAAAATGAGATTGTGATATTTCCCTTACCTTAGGTCCGACTTGCTTTGTAAGTGTCTGAACCTCCTGTATAATGATTTAAATCATGTTATTGACTTATTCCAGAATCATATTCATTTTTATTATATCATATATGGTCCACTTATGACTTTATATTACCCGTTCTTTTGTAAATTCATGTTAAAGTAGCGTTTTGGGTAAAATCGTCTCATTTGTCGTTCGTGTTTTTAACTTGTAATTATTCATATGATTACTTAAGTCATGATTACTTAATTCCAGAATATAAAACATGATTTATATATATATATATTCAGAATATACATATATAATAAATCAGTAAATGGAAAGAAATACACCGTTCATGGAGACGGTAGTCCGTACGTACGCATGAACGCTGTTTTCGTTTCCTTATTGAATTGAATGGAATTAGGTAGATGTCATACATATAAATATAAATAATTCCAGTATCATTATAAGGTCATATATTTCATTAGTACCTATTATATATACTTTATAATCATTCATGAATGGTTAATCATTGAGAATGAATCTCATCGCGTCGTGGAGACGGTAGTCCGTACGTACGCACGAGCGATGATATCGTTCCCATGGTCGTGGAATTGTGTTGAAGTGTATGTATACTATTTCAGTGTCAATATCACTTTATAATAATCATATATAGTTACTCATTACACCATTATACCCATCCAATTAAGGTGGTGGAGGAAAATAGATTACACCACGGCGTGGAGACGGTATTCCGTACGTACGCACGCGCGGTGATTTCTTTTTCCGTATGATGGATAGAAGGTTAATTAGAGTTGTTTCATATTTATAATAACATATCAGTATGTAAGTAATACTGATGTTATTACTTTATCATGAAACAACTAAAGAAGAAGAAGTTGAAAAAGAAAGAAATTGAAAAGATCGGTAATGGATATTACCTCTTCTTTGAAACGCCTCTTTGAATCCTTCACTTAGGGAACTAAGATTGGTCTTTGAAGAAGACTAGGACCTCTAGGATTATTCTAGGGAAGTGGAGAAGGGATTTTGGAAGGGGTTGGCCGAGCTTGAGTGCTCAATTTGGTGTGAGGAGGAGGGGGAGGAGGTGTCCTTTTATAAGGGAGGAGAGGGGCACCTTAGGAATTCTAAAAAATATTAATTTATAATAAATCTAACCCCACTTAAAAACCTCCAAAAATGACTCATATTCTAAGATTAGATGATATAGGGTTGTAATCTCATCAAACAATCAAATTTAGACATGTTTGGATCTTATTTTAAACCTTATCATTTTGATTTATCCTTATTTAATCTATTTAAGTTTATTTGTGGTAATAAAATTCTAAATTTAAAATTATAACAAATAATTACTTATTTGTTGTGAATTTTACATAATTGTTTACTTTATAACATTATAGACCATATACATATAAATTTATAATTTTTAAATATTTTTGTGATTTTTAAACAATTTTATAATATGATATTTTTGTAAAATAACAATAGTGTCAATTTTGACACTGTTCATTTATTTGAATTTAAATAAAATATATACCAAAGATATGTTCAAACTAAAAGCTTAAATATCTTAATAAAAGGTCATATGTATCTATAAAATTAGTGTATCACATTAAATAGTTAATATAATATTTATTTTGTTATTTTTAAAACCATTTATTTGGTTTATCTCTTAATAAAATAATTACTACATCATTTTTTTATAATTATTTAATATACTTATTTGTTGTATAAAAATTTAAAATAAAATCCTATGATAAAGATAAATATATTACCTTTCACAATAATACTTTTACTCGAATTTATAATCTTAAAATCACAATAGTTAAATTGTTATATTTATTAAATTATGAAGGTGACAACTTTAGCATCATTTAAAATAAAATAATATAAGTGTCATAATCGCTTTTATAAGGCTCCAAATGGTCAAATATTCGACCATTGGATGCTTATGGTTTACATTTACATGGCCAATTAGTTTTGGTTAGGTATTTGTGCATTTTATGGTCAATATTAGTTAAAAAAAAACAATATTCTTGATTTTTCACTAGATAAACAATTTCTGCATCACTATTGTATCATAATTAATGATAATTATTTAATCCCTAAAAATTATAAATAAATTTATATGATGTAGATAATTTCATTATATTTCTGGAGACTATTCATGTTTGAAGATTCATGAAGTTTATCACTAAATTAAAATTAATATACTTATAAAATTTAAGAGAGTGACATGCTGTCACTTTCTTCGGTTTTAATAATAATTAAGTTATTTTCATGGAAAAATGTCCATTAAATGATTCTAATCCGACCCTTAGGTGATATGGGTCGACTTTTAGCCATCAAATAGAATTTTGGCATGTGTTAGGGTAATTTTATAATATTATATTTACCCTTAATTACCTGATTTACTTTTAACTATGGTAAATAAAATTTACCGTAGTTACTATTCGTAATTCCCAAAAATAAAAAGTAGCCTATTAACATAATTTGGACCCACTGATTCCAAATATGGAATCAATTTTTTAAAATTCAATACACAGAAGTTGCAGAAATTAAATTAAAATTAATCCCGTTGTCGAATAAAAACGGGTTTTTGTTTAAAACATTGCAAAAGATTGAATTGATTTAACCTACGAATTCAAGGTAAAATCAATGCTAATGACATTCATTATATTAAATGGTAAAAATATATTCTATTTATACTTTAAAACCATTCAATATTATTATTTAACCACATAAGATATTATGATGAAAAAAGTTGTTTTTAATTAAAATATAGCGTGTTTTTACTATTCATTAAAATATGAAAGTTATCGGAAAAATATCAAAACATTATCTAATGTAAATTTTTACATCCTGATTCAAAAGAAGAATTTTATTTTGTCAAATTGAACATATAAACATGTCAAAAACTAGATTTAAAGTGGGTGCGCCATCAAAAGGCGGCAAAACTGCATTTTTTGAAAAATACTTATTTTACCTGAAAAATTTATTTTGTTCTTATAACATGTTCTAAAAAATGTGTAAGATGAATAATAATGTTATTTAGTTAATACTATTCATAACGGCTAGTTCATGACAATATTATAATAATATATCATTGTTTATTAAAACCCGGTATTGCGTACAACACACGCTATCGAGGAAGGTCGCGATTGCGTGTAATGCAAGCCAAGTCAGGGTTGCGTGTTGTGAAAGAATTCTTCGTTGTTTCGTATAACAGAATCCAACCATATTCCATTTATACATTTAATATATATATATATATATATACTAAATGTTGCGTAGAATAACTATTATCAAAATTGTGTGTAACACGGTCCAAGAATAGTGTTGCGTATACTGCAAGATAATATGGTGTTGCGTATAGCGCAAGGTAATCTTGGTGTAGAATACAACAAAAGACATTAATGAAATTAAAATAATATTTTTCATAAAATCTTGGGGTGTTACATTCTACCCCCCTTAAAATGAATTTCACCCTCGAAATTCGTCGGGGTTATAAATGGTTTACTATTTGAAAGTTTCTTTGATAGAAACCCACATCGTAAAAAGGAATACCAAAACTTATCTTTAAAAACAAAAGTATGAAACGTAACGGTTACCCAAATAAACTAATCACTGGGTTTCTACATAGGTGAAAATATGGATATGGAAGAGAAATCTAACCGTCATGTTCTGATGGAGAGTGGTAGAGAACATGGCTATGGAAAAGCCAGTAATCACAAATCCATAAATTTGTGACGATCTAAGGTACCATCTGATTAATCAGATATAAGAGCACTAGGACAACATTTTTGGTTTTCAAGATCATTTCCCTAATGTTAAAGAATTTGAATTAGAATAAATACTTACTTTATTTTGGTACAATCTCACTGTTGTTCGTGCCTTGAACAATTTCCACTTCATCTCTTAAATAAATGAAGTTGAATTTGTTATTCTTGAAGCGTTAGCAGATCATGTGATAGAATGACTGGTCATTCCATCTGTCTCAAACAAAAGGTTAGAAAAAGTTATTAAATATACATAAGTCATTCTATAGTGAGATTAATCATATATGGTTCCTAAAATGGACTTATACATCATATATCATACTGCTTAATAAAATAAAACTAGTTTCTACTAAACAGGGACTTCCTGTAGGCCAGTGGTAGGTGATAAAGGCCAGTCGCACTTCGGTTGTGGGTTCGATTCCCACAGCCTTGTCCGAAGCGATGGGCTGTCGCCCGTCCTGCAGGTTGTCCTTTTTCTAAAACTACATTACTATAACATCCCATCAATAATATCGAAAACTTCTATCCTTAAACAATACTAACTTATGTCCAACATAATCCATTCTAATCTTTAGGCTTATCCATAATACTGAAGTCCACTCTCATAACATAGTGAAAATGATTACCAGAGATTTAATACCATCGTTGATCCCCATATATCATAAGATATGTTTTGTTGGTCACATTCCATACATTCAAAGTCCTTAATCATGTATTCTCTTGAATACCTTAGTGAAAACATGAATGCAGTTAAAAGTTAACACCTTCCACATACCAAAATCCTCAAAATTCTATATACTCAAACCATGATATCACTTATTCCTTATATCAATCATGAGCTCATGAATACTGTTAAACATTTCATTTTCTCATTTTCCCTTCATTATGCGCATATCATCTTATTTCCAAAAATACCTCAATCACTTCGAATACCACATTAGACCAATACATAAATATTCCAATACACTATAAAAGTACCTCAACAACATTATTCTTGAATACCAATACATAAACACTTCAGTCCATCCACATCAATGACTGTCCTGGAATAAGTCCTTCCTTGATTTAGAAGTATCTTTTTAGGTCAGGGCATTGAGTTGGGTAATGCCCATGTTCTCCACAAATAAGACATTTGAACTCCATAACAATCTGTTACTCTATGACCTTTTTCTCCACACAGATAACATCGGTCCCTCCATTTGAGGTATTCCTCAAGGTTCTTCTTCCCTTCTTTAGAAATCTCAATCTTCCTTTGTTTATGCTCCTCAACATGCGAACATGCATAATAGTTTATCTTCCTCTTCTTTGATGAATTATTCATACCACTAAATTTCACCTTGTTAATCATCTATCGCGATGACTGATTCGGCATAATCACAATATCTTTATCCTTAGGCATTACACAATTTTGTTGCTCATAGTCACCAATTTGTCCATTGGATTCAATGTTAACCGAATTCCTTCTGGTTCCCTCCATTAACTAAAACACAAAAAGAATTTTGTGAGAGGCGAAATCATGCTAGGGAAGACAACATAGTAAAGGGGGAGTACTCTTAATATCTAACATCTTAGGTTAAATTATAAGATCATTAGCATAGTTCTAGGACTATATCCTATACGTATACTTATCCTTAGAGACATCCCTAGACATACCTTAGAAATATCTCTAGGGATCTCACTAACGTTTTCGCATCCTAGTTTCCAAAGGTTGACTAAACCTTTTCTCTGATACCAACTGTAGACACCCGTATCCTGACGTACATGGACATTACATTACTTTTGCGGAATACTTAGTACATAACAAAAGAACACACACAAGGATCGTAATAGTTTAGTGTCTTTGGAAACTCGGAATAAAATCTTCTAATCGTGGTGAAAGATCTTCAACATCTCCCATAAAGATCTTCCCTTTTTTTTACCTAAAACCTTTCTTTATATCCTGGGGAAAAGAAAACATAAAAGGGTGTGCTCAAATGCTCAGTAAGAGTAAACAAAAGAAATATCAATCACATTGTATTCATAAGAACATAACATTTTGGAAATCATAACCTGCAAAAGAGAGCATAATTTCATAACATGGGATAAATCATGGCAGTCAAATTTAATCACAATAATCATAACTTAAAACATGAAACTTTGTGGCATTCACACATAATCATAGAGAATCATTTCTTGTTAGTCAAGACTCATTGCCAAGACTATCTTAGTGGACAAAGTCCCTTTCTGAATCGAGTAACCCTCATTTCAGTCCTGTTTCACTGAACCGGTATAACCTACCGTTCCAGCCCTGTCTATCTCATGAGATATAAAATCTTTACCCAATGCATTGGAGGGAGATATAGGTCCCACCCATCTTATAATGAATCCTTTCTTATGTGTGCCACATAATCATAAATCTTACATCATCACATAACCCATGTAATAAAAATGGGATTCTTAAACAACATGACATCATAAAACAATTCATATAAGATAAAGGAATTCATAAAAATAATTCCATCACAACATGATCAAATCAATTTAATAATAGGGATAAAAACAGAACCCTTTATTATCTTAGATGGAAAGTAATTTTGATAAAACACTTGAACTCCATTCTTGAGGAAAATATCCTTTCTTCTTCAAAAACATTTTCCTTTCATAACATGTCATACAACTTTAAAATAAAAGAAGTTGATTAAAAATAAACTTGAAAAATTGTAAAGGAAGCTTCTTGGAAATAATGTTTTAAAAATCCATTCATGCCGTATAAGTTAAAAAAAACATTCTTCGTACTTTTGTCGGAAAAGTCAAAAAGTACCTCGTACAAAAAAAAACGACAAAAGATTCCTTTCGTATCTTTTACTAAAAACTCACCGAAGGGTAAAATTGGATATAAACTATTGTATAAGGATGGAAATAATATTACATATTGAGGGAACATGGATGTGGATGATAAAATACACCCCAGTAAATATTTACGAATAAACAATCTCGGATAAAAATGAGATTGTGATATTTCCCTTACCTTAGGTCCGACTTGCTTTGTAAGTGTCCGAAACTCCTGTATAATGATTTAAATCATGTTATTGACTTATTCCAGAATCATATTCATTGTTATTATATCATATATGGTCCACTTATGACTTTATTTTACCTGTTCTTTTGTAAATTCATGTTAAAGTAGCGTTTTGGGTAAAATCGTCTCATTTGTCGTTCGTGTTTTTAACTTGTAATTATTCATATGATTACTTAAGTCATGATTACTTAATTCCAGAATATAAAACATGATTTATATATATATATATATTCAGAATATACATATATAATAAATCAGTAAATGGAAATAAATACACCGTTCATGGAGACGGTAGTCCGTACGTACGCATGAACGCTGTTTTCGTTTCCTTATAGAATTGAATGGAATTAGGTAGATGTCATACATATAAATATAAATAATTCCAGTATCATTATAAGGTCATATATTTCATTAGTACCTATTATATATACTTTATAATCATTCATGAATGGTTAATCATTGAGAATGAATCTCATCGCGTCGTGGAGACGGTAGTCCGTACGTACGCACGAGCGATGATATCGTTCCCATGGTCGTGGAATTGTGTTGAAGTGTATGTATACTATTTCAGTGTCAATATCACTTTATAATAATCATATATAGTTACTCATTACACCATTATACCCATCCAATTAAGGTGGTGGAGGAAAATAGATTACACCACGGCGTGGAGACGGTATTCTGTACGTACGCACGCGCGGTGATTTCTTTTTCCGTATGATGGATAGAAGGTTAATTAGAGTTGTTTCATATTTATAATAACATATCAGTATGTAAGTAATACTGATGTTATTACTTTATCATGAAACAACTAAAGAAGAAGAAGTTGAAAAAGAAAGAAATTGAAAAGATCGGTAATGGATATTACCTCTTCTTTGAAACGCCTCTTTGAATCCTTCACTTAGGGAACTAAGATTGGTCTTTGAAGAAGACCAGGACCTCTAGGATTATTCTAGGGAAGTGGAGAAGGGATTTTGGAAGGGGTTGGCCGAGCTTGAGTGCTCAATTTGGTGTGAGGAGGAGGGGGAGAAGGTGTCCTTTTATAAGGGAGGAGAGGGGCACCTTAGGAATTCTAAAAAATATTAATTTATAATAAATCTAACCCCACTTAAAAACCTCCAAAAATGACTCATATTCTAAGATTAGATGAGATAGGGTTGTAATCTCATCAACCAATCAAATTTAGACATGTTTGGATCTTATTTTAAACCTTATCATTTTGATTTATCCTTATTTAATCTATTTAAGTTTATTTGTGGTAATAAAATTCTAAATTTAAAATTATAACAAATAATTACTTATTTGTTGTGAATTTTACATAATTGTTTACTTTATAACATTATAGACCATATACATATAAATTTATAATTTTTAAATATTTTTGTGATTTTTAAACAATTTTATAATATGATATTTTTGTAAAATAACAATAGTGTCAATTTTGACACTGTTCATTTATTTGAATTTAAATAAAATATATACAGAAGATATGTTCGAAATAAAAGCTTAAATATATTAATAAAAGGTCATATGTATCTATAAAATTAGTTTATCACATTAAATAGTTCATATAATATTTATTTTGTTATTTTTAAAACCATTTATTTGGTTTATCTCTTAATAAAATAATTACTACATCATTGTTTTATAATTATTTAATATACTTATTTATTGTATAAAAATTTAAAATAAAATCCTATGATGAAGCTAAATATATTAACTTTCACAATAATACTTTTACTCGAATTTATCATCTTAAAATCACAATATTTAAATTGTTATATTTATTAAATTATGAAGGTGACAACTTTAGCATCATTTAAAATAAAATAATATAAGTGTCATAATCGCTTTTATAAGGATCCAAATGGTCAAATATTCGACCATTGGATGCTTATGGTTTACATTTATATGTCCAATAAGTTTTTGTTAGGGATTTGTGCATTGTATGGTCAATATTAGTTTAAAACAAAACAATATTCTTGATTTTTCACTAGATAAACAATTTCTGCATCACTATTGTATCATAATTAATGATAATTATTTAATCCCTAAAAATTATAAATAAATTTATATGATGTATATAATTTCATTAGATTTCTGGAGACTATTCATGTTCGAAGTTTCATGAAGTTTATCACTAAATTAAAATTAATATACTTATAAAATTTAAGAGAGTGACATGTTGTCACTTTCTTCGGTTTTAATAATAATTAAGTTATTTTCATGGACAAATGTCCATTAAATGATTCTAATCCGACCCTTAGGTGATATAGGTCGACTTTTAGCCATCAAATAGAATTTTGGCATGTGTTAGGGTAATTTTATAATATTATATTTACCCTTAATTACCTGATTTACTTTTAACTATGGTAAATAAAATTTACCGTAGTTACTATTCATAATTCCCAAAAATAAAAAGTAGCCTATTAACATAATTTGGACCCACTGATTCCAAATATGGAATCCATTTTTTAAAATTCAATACACAGAAGTTGCAGGAATTAAATTAAAATTAATCCCGTTGTCGAATAAAAACGGGTTTTTGTTTAAAACATTGCAAAAGATTGAATTGATTTAACCTACGAATTCAAGGTAAAATCAATGATAATGACATTAATTATATTAAATGGTAAAAATATATTCTATTTATACTTTAAAACCATTCAATATTATAATTTAACCACATAAGATATTATGATGAAAAAAGTTGTTTTTAATTAAAATATAGCGTGTTTTTACTATTCATTAAAATATGAAAGTTATCGGAAAAATATCAAAACATTATCTAATGTAAATTTTTACATCCTGATTCAAAATAAGAATTTTATTTTGTCAAATTGAACATATAAACATGTCAAAAACTAGATTTAAAGTGGGTGCGCCATCAAAAGGCGGCAAAACTGCATTTTTTGAAAAATACTTATTTTACCTGAAAAATTTATTTTGTTCTTATAACATGTTCTAGAAAATGTGTAAGATGAATAATAATGTTATTTAGTTAATACTATTCATAACGGCTAGTTCATGACAATATTATAATAATATATCATTGTTTATTAAAACCCGGTATTGCGTACAACACACGCTATCGAGGAAGGTCGCGATTGCGTGTAATGCAAGCCAAGTCAGGGTTGCGTGTTGTGAAAGAATCCTTCGTTGTTTCATATAACAGAATCCAACCATATTCCATTTATACATTTAATATATATATATATATATACTAAATGTTGCGTAGAATAACTATTATCAAAATTGTGTGTAACACGGTCCAAGAATAGTGTTGCGTATACTGCAAGATAATATGGTGTTGCGTATAGAGCAAGGTAATCTTGGTGTAGAATACAAAAAAAGACATTAATGAAATTAAAATAATATTTTTCATAAAATCTCGGGGTGTTACAATCAATACCTCCATTTTGGTTTCAAAATGAAAAAGGCAAGTTGAAAACTGAAAACTGAGAAATGGAAATATGAATTGACATGAAATATTTTATTTTACCATGATTTATTGATTAATTGTTGAAGAATATGTTAACCTGGGTTGTTAATTTGAAATGGAACATTCATGATTGGACCCTAAATCCATAAAAATGTATTGATGATGACAACTTAAACTAACCAATTACAAAAATAATGCCTGATAGGTTTCCCCTTTGGGGGTGTATATGACCCCCTGAGGTTTACTCGTTGGGTGTGTAGATTTATTTGAGTGTGCATACATATCTTGACATTAGATCATTATTGAGATGTGTGGGGATCCTATTATCTGAACTAACATAGTGTGTTGATTTCATTCATGGTTCAATTATTTTTTTCACTTGATTATACATGCCTTTGACTTTTGAACTCCTTTATTAATGAAAGCATCTTTTTGTTTATATTTTATATGAAATGTTCTATTAATACAGTTTTGATATATCTATCATCTATTTTAATGTGAAGCCATGTTTGGGTTTAAAATATATGGATGATATAACTTGCCTTGTTTATTCACAATAAATTATAATTGGTTTATTTATTATGGCATTGATTATGGAATACTTGGTGAGACCATGACGGGCTTTATAGCTTACACCCTACATTTAACTTTATGAATTTTGAGATTGTATTATGTCAGGTCCAAGTGAAGGGAAAGATGCACTTAGAAGTGGTGGATTCTATTTACTCATTGGGACTGTGGAATGATTATTGTGATAGCTGGAGATCTTTTCCACTTATTACAAATGAGTTTTTGAGGCTATTGTTTGATTTTATTAATTGTTTCCTTTGGGATATTTATCTTTATATCTTGGTACTATTTTACCTATTAGTTTCTTGTACATTCTCCCATGAGAGTGTAGAGAAAACTAACATGTATATTTTATCTGACACTATTTTTTAGTAAAATAATTCACTTTAGGATCTTTTATGATGTTTTTCTCTAGTCCCCATTTTTTTGGATTGGTAACATTCATCAGACAATATCAGAGCTGGATCAAGTATTAGGGTACTAGGGTATCTGTGCTAGTTCATTTCAATTGGGAAATATAAGTAATATGGTCTATCATTTTAGAATCTAAAATATTTAATAAATATAAAAATCATACATTAGATTTTTTATTTGGAAAAACCTTGTAGAATAATGAAATAAAATGAAACATGTCGCATCATCTAGGTGGTAGTCCCCACAACACATGAATTATGGTTTTGTTTTTATTAATATAAAAATAATGGATGGTTAATGCTTTTATCGTTATAATAATATCTAAGTATACAAATGGTAATAAATTTCTCATATTAGGTTGAGATAATGGAATATTTGGATGAAAAAGTTCACATAATGGAATATAAATTTAAAATAATTGGTTAGAAATTTATATAACACATTTTTGGATTATCTCCAATTTAAAGGGGAAAATCATTTGTGGGATTGTCTTTTTAGAAGTCAAACACCAATTAATGGGGTCTATAAATTTTTAGGAGACGGTTGGGAGGAATTTATGATGAACTAAGTGGGTTCTGGTGTGAGGGCATGTAATTGGAGGAGTTCCCATTTTGTGAATTGAATTTAAAAAATCCTAGAGACATGGTTGACATTAGTATGTAAAATGTGGTTCAAGAGGATGAAAATAATATTTGGTGAATAGTAGCTTTTAAATTTTATTTACCACAATTTAAAGTTAATTGGGTAATTAAAGGTAAAAATGATATTATAATTACCCTAACACATATACTAATTCTATTGGATATGTGTATTTCAAAAAAAAATAAACCTTAGGAATACAATATAGTATTTTTGGTACACTTGTATTAGATTAGGACATTTCTTATTATTTTATTTAAAGAAGACTTAAAAGTGTTAAATTCAATGTTTAATAACAAATTTTTTTTAATACAGGGTTACAAATAATATAAATTAGACTGTAAATATTTATTTAAAATATAAAAATATTTCCTACATAATAGTATTTTATTTTTAATTTTTAGTCATTAAATAATGAAATTTATTTATGGAATAATGATGATGCAGTAATTACCTTATTATGGAATGATTAATATAGTTGATATTATAAATATTAATATAATTTTAAATTGAGACTTTTTATGTATTCCACGAATTTTATAGGTTAATATGACATGTAAGGGTTTATTAAATAATTTTTTTCAAAGTGATAAAGTTTTTCTGACTTTCACAAAATCAAAATACTAAATAGTGTTAAAATTGACATAAATGAGTTTCTAAAACCAATACTATATTATTAAATGATATAATATTCAAAAAATCTAATGTTCAAAAAAATGACATTGATAAGGTTATATATATCAATAAGGAACCACTTGGGATTCTCTTATATTTTTATAGTTAGTTTATTAACCATTTATTATAATAATACAAGAATACATGGTAAAAGTTAAACTTTTTAAATAAGAGTTAATTCTAAAATATTAGTTTAATATGGTGACTTAATCCTATATAAAACCTATTGGTTGAGAGGTTTTAGACCCATACCCACCTTAGTCTTGAAATAAATCCTTTTGGATAGATTATAAATCGGATATGATTGTATAATAAAATAATATTTCAAGATTTTCCTAAAGTGACCCGCACCTATCTTATAAAATGGTACATCACCTTCACTCACAATCACACCTCCAAAGCCATTTGGATCAGCCAAAACCAGCTCAAATATCCACCTTACTACCTTAAAATTGACCTAGAGGCCTTAATTTGATCAGAAATGAAACATATAGAGTCCTTTGGATAAACTCGAAAGGAAATACCCGAAGAAGAGGTAATAATTTCACCACCTCTTTCAAAGTTCTTTTCTTCTTAAACCCACATTATTTATTGTTTCCATTAAAAAATAATAAATCCCATACCTTAAACATAATATGATTTTATTATAAATATGGTCCAACCATATTCATTCTTCTATCCATCCTATGAATGACATGTCACTATACGTGCGTACGTACGACTTACCGTCTTCATGTCGTGGTGTAGTTTGTTATTCAAACACTTCATTATTTGGATGGGTATGATAATAAGTATAACTGATGTAAATAATAAATATAACATTTTAATTATTCTTTATATATGACATACCATCCATTTACATACGATTTCACCATCAATATAATTATATTGTCTCTCCTGTGTATGTATGTATTACCTTCTCCACGAACAAGTTGAAATTCATTCCACAACATAACCACTAAAGAATAATGTTCATTTTATGATTAAAAATAACGTTTAATAACTTAATATCATTCAGGATATGTATAAAATATATCCTATCCATAACAAAAATGACTTATATAACCAAGCATATAAAAATGAATCAGTTAACACTCCAAATGATGATACTACAAAAATATTATTAACAAAGAAATATTAGAGGGTCACATATGATGTTGGGAAAAAATTCCTCAAGGCATTATTAAAGCATTTTTGAGGTGATTGTGTTGTTTAACAAAGTGGACAACTGTGCTGTGATTGTTGACAAAGAAAACCATGACATACAAATTTGTTGAAAATGGGGATTTCATGGTGGCATGTCGAGTTCAAGAGTTGTGGTTAATGATCAATGTTTGATTCAATAACTTTGACAAAGGAATGGATGATCTGGAGGTGGTACAAAAAGAACAGATACAAGGTGGCGCTGTTTTCCACTGTTTGCCAAATTTTTGGGCCTGAAAATCGACAAATGAAGAAAAGTGGTTTTTGGAAAAGATACTTGCACGCTGTGTACTTAAAGGCTTAGAAACTTGTGCGCCATATGTTTTTCAAGATCAGATCATAAAAATATGGAAAAGGGATAAGGGTCATGCAAGTATTGGGTTGGTCGCGTAGGTGACTTGTGCGTCGAAGAATGGACTTGCGCGCCGGTGCCTAGGAGATTTGGAAACTTGTGCACCTGTTGTTTTTCAAGATCAAAAGATCAAAATATGGAAAAAGAAAAGAGGTTTGTGCAAGTTTGGAAGTGGGTTGCCCAAGTGACTTGTAGGGGCAGAGACCTACGCGCCGAAACTTGCACGCTGAAGGGAGACTTGCGCACCATTGCGCATGGTGCTCAAATTGCCTATAAATACTGGACCACCCCTCCTAATTTTCAATAGAGTTCCACACATAGAAAAATCAGAGCTCCCGTTGCATAGGTGTGGTGGTCGTGCAAGTGGTGGTGTTTCGCGCAAGTGGGACTTACGCGCTAGTGTAGGAAGTTGCGCGCCAAGTAGTAGTTGCGCGTAAATGTTGGTTTGGGCGTAAAGAGGATTGAGTCGCGCATGTTTGGAGTTGCAGAGGCTTGTGTCACGCAAGTGACGAGGAAGAATTGCGCACCAGTTGTGACTTGTGTGCCGATACTTGCACGCCAGATTTGACTTGCGCACCAAGTAAGTTTGATTCCCCGACAGCGTTTTTGTGCTGCGTAGAAGCTGGAAGTTTGCCCGATACCTTCGGTGTAAAGAGATATTAATCTATGGGTGAAAGTTGGACTTCAACAGAGCATCTACATATAGAGTAAGATGCATTACTTCATGCAAATTAAGAGACCTACAAGTCTATAAAATGTGAGTGGATTCCTTCTAGAGCAGTGAGAAAAGGAAGCGAAAGAAGTTGATCCTCTCCACTGGCCGTGAGCCAGAGAGAGAAACATATAGTGACCCTTGAGAAAGTAGTGAGTTAACCCTAAACATTGTAAAGGCAGTGACCCTAGGAATAGAAGTGATCTAGCCTGAACCTTGTAATCCACATCTAGTGATGTTTAGTGTAATTTGGTACGACCGAGAACTTGTCAGCGTATGCTCCTTGGATGTAGCCCAGTGAGGGTGACCCAAGTAAAAATCTCTGTGTCTGTCTGCTTACTTCTCTGCATTGCATTTAAAGCATCATCATTAGATAAAGAGGGAAATAATTGATTACAATAAACAAACAAGTGCAAACAAAGTGACCCTTGTAATAAAGAGGTCAATATCCAGTGGGGAGGAAGAATTTAGGAAAAGAATATCCATACCTTGATTCACACCCCTTCTTAGGGTATATAGGCCCCTATTGGTCCTAACAATTGGTATTAGAGGGAAGGTTACTTTTATCAGATTTGTTTGCTCTGACATGGTGTAGTCGATTTGTGTGGTCAATTCAGTCTTCTCTTATATTGGTGTGCCATGGAAAAGGAAAAAACATCAAAGAAAAATCAAAAGTCAGGTGGTATCCCTCAGTGTGGAAGTGTTTATGGGAAAAATGTGATTCAACTAAATGAATCAAACATCTTACTAAAGGAAGGACTGGTTGAATCTGATAGGGAAAAGATTTATTCACTCAATCGTGATGTAGGAATGAGTGAAGAACCGGATATTCCAAGTGACACTAAAACAACTGATGATGAAGAAGTTTTAAGGAGACCATCAGTAGATGTTGTCAGCATGACAAAGAAATTGGATCAGAAATTGGATGAAGAACTTAAATCTAAAAATATCAGGATCCAAGTATTGGAAATTGAGGTCAAGAAGCTAAGAGGATTAAATCAAAGGCTTATTGATGTGGCTACTGACCTAAATGAGAAGAATGTTTCTCAAGGTGAAGAACTACAAAATATTGCTAAAATGAAAGGAAAACAAAAGGCTAGTGATTATGAAGAGAATCAAAAGTCAGATGAAGTTCAGAATCTTAAAGCTAGAAATGATGATCTAGCAACACAGTTGCCTAAAAACGTTCAGAAGAATCAAAGGCTATAACAAGAGAATGAATCTTTATCTGAATATGTTGCTCAAGAAAAATTGAAGTTGGAGGAGAAAAGTGACATTGTGGAAAAGATCACACGGGAACATGAAGATGCTTTGAGTAGCCATAAGAATATCAGAAAAGAACTTAATGCTCAACTTGCATCAAGAGATAAAAAGATTCAGCAACTGGAGGAAGAAATAGAATCATTCAAGAAAGAAATGGAGAAATCTAAATATGAAGATAAGACCATGTTGAAGGATGCACTGCATTTATTATTTTATTATCATTCGGCAAGTGATGATAAAATGAAAGCCTACATCAGAGGAGAAGCATGAAAGGATTGTATCATCCCAAAGGCCATCCATTTTGGGAAAATATGGAATTGGATATGATGATCCCACTCCTATGCGTGATAAGAAAAATGCAGTGAAAATATCCATAGGTAGGAAAAATACTGTAGGTGTTGGAGATAGGCCTAAGAGGAAATTTTCAAGAAGCAGTGATGACATGTTCTATTTCTGCGGGATTCATGGTCACACATCAAGTTTTTGTTTAGAGGCTCAAGAATAAATTTGGTACTGTGAAAATAGAAAATATAAAAAATATGAGAATAAGATGAAGCATCATGAGAAATCAGAAAGAAGAGTCTCTTAGAGGAAAGCATTTGTTAGATGCTATTACTGTGGAAGAATGGGACACACCATGAGTATGTGTCAGGAAGCTTAAGAGATCAATGTTAGAGGAAGAACTCAATATGCATCAACATCTCGATAGAGAATTGATTAAATGAGGTATTCATTTGATGGAACATGTTTTATATGTTCTGTTTATGGGCACTTGGCAAGACATTGCAGCAAAAAGAAAGCAGGAAAGGAAAAGGAACTTTAAAAGAGATCCCCACCACAGGAAGTGTACAACAAAGAATCATATACTGGGAGACAAAGTGGTAAGGTGAAGAATAGGCTTAGAGCCTCCGGGGAATCACATAGAGCTGAACGAAAGGTGTATCAGTCACCTCCTCTGTCATACTCACAACAGCTCTCAAGGAGATAATGTGAACAAACCTGGAAGATTAAGGAGAGATCTACTCTAGCTGTGATAAAGAAGAATGAACGTTCAAGGGAGGACTCACCACTAGTGAAAAAGAGTTTGGTGACTCAGACATCTGATAAAAGAAAGATGAAAAAAGAGTGTATTGAAAAATTCACATGTCGTGTTCCCCAGCAAAAAGTGGAGGAAGGTGCAAGATCCTTGCAATGGTGAAAGAAACAAGGGAAGATGACAAGTAGAGAGATTCTTACCCAGAGAAGGAATCAAGGGAAATGTAATTTTGGTGGAACATCAATGAAAGAAATGTGTACTAGTGGGTTTAAACCCCAAATGGTGAGAAAGGCCAGGCCTACAGAATCTTCATATCAGAAAAAGACTCAGCATGCAGGTGATGAATGCTTGGTCATATGGCCAGAGTAGTTGAAGTTTTCTAGGCAGCTAGAAGAAGCAAGTAAGGAGTGTTATGCTCTACAAGAAAGAATCAAAGGGTTGAACCTTCAGGATCAACCACTATTCTCATCTTGAGGATTCCAGAAGAAACCCCCTCTCCCCTTGTATATAAATGTTGTTAACTAATGATTCATGTGTTTCAGGTTTTAGGGAGATAAGATCCAAGGGGAAGTGTTATATAAAGATGAAATGTGGAGAAGTGATATGCTTTAGAGTTTCGATTGACTCGAATTAGGTACTAAAGTTTAAGAAGAAGGGGAGAAACAGAGCACAATAGGAAGTGATTGTGTTATTAACTTTGTCTCTTGTTTCCTACACCGAGTGTCGACTTAGTAGGCTTAGAGATTCTGTTAATGGCTCAATTCCAAATGGAAGATGAGAATAGATGATACAGGAGAAGAAGAATGTTTATGGGTATAAACAGTGGCCTAACCCCTGGAAGTGTTGCATAACAGAGAGGAAGCATTCAATAGCAAAATTAGATGCAATATCCACCAAAGCAATAATTGGATGAATCTGCTCTAGAGTATTCAATGAAATGAAATCATTGAAGAATGACACAGTGAAAAGTTTTCTGTTAAAAGTAATAAAGTGGTAAGAGACTCAGGGAGAGAATAAGGGGATGATATTGATTTAGAAGAAGATATTGAGGGTGAGTAAGAGGAAGTAAAATCCTTATCTGCACAAAAGCCAAAGAGTCGAGCTGAGATTTACAAGCAGAATATCATCATTGATTAGTCATCCCCATTTCAGACAAGGAAAATGAAATCACTACAGCAGACATCGTTTCTATCTCAGGTTGAGCTGAAAGGCTTTGCTAATGCAGCTGCAGATGAAAACTGGGTTCAGACCATGAATGAAGAGTCAGATCAGATTGAGAAGAATCATACATGGGAGATTGTTTCGAGGCCAGTAGATCAGAACGTCATCAAGACTAAACGGGTCTTTCGCAACAAGTTGAGTGAAGATGGCACAGTGATTCGAAACAAAGCATGACTGGTGTGAAAATGTTACTCCCAAATAGAGGGCAGTGATGGTGATGAGACATTTGCACTGGTTGCAAGGCTGGAGACAATCAGATTATTTTTATCCATAACAGTGCAAAGAAAGTTCAAAGTGTTCCAGATGGATGTCAAATCTACATTTCTGAAGGATTTTCTGGAAGAAGAGGTCTATATTGAGCATCCAAATGGCTTTCTCGTTCATGAAGATGTGAATAAAGTTTGTCAACTGAAGAAGGCATTGTATGGGCTGAAACAAGCACCAAGAGCATTGTACTCAAGGCTTGATCAGTCCTTGAAGAAGCTTGGTTTCTAGCGTGGGGGAGTGGATTAAAATATTTATTTCATCAAAAATATTAATCAAAGGATGATGGTATTGGTTTATGTCAATGACATAATATTTGGAGGATCAGATGAAGCTCAGTGTATACAATTTTCCGAATTCATGAAAAATGAGTTTGAAATGTCAATGATTGGTGAGCTAACGTTTTTCCTTGGTCTAGATGTGATATAAGGAAGGAATGGAACATTCATTTCTCAATCAAAATATGCCAAGGAGGTTTTAAGAAGGGTTTTCATGGATAATTCCAAGGAGATGAAGACTCTGGTTGCTACCTGGATGAAATTATCAAAAGATGAGGATGGCAAGGTAGTTAATATCACAGAATATAGGAAAATTATTGGAAGTCCCTTGTACATAACCGCAACAAGGCCTGATATTGTTTTCTCTACATGCCAAGCAGCGAGATATCATAGTAATCCCAAGGAAATACACATGCTTTCAGTGAGAATAATACTTCGGTATATCCAGGGCACAGTGGATTTCAACATGACATATACTGACAAATCTTAGACAGAGTTATTGGGATATACTGATGCAGACTAAGCTGGTTCAGAAAATGATATAAAATAAACATCAGGTGGTGCATTCTATCTTGGTGGATTGTGTATTTCTTTCCTTAGAAAGAATATTTCATTTCATTGAGCACCGCAGAAGCTGAGTATATTGCGGCCACCCAAGCATGCACAACGTTATTGTGGATGAAGCAGAAACTTGAAGATATGGGAGTTGAATTGAAGTATCCGATCAAAATCCAGTGGGATAACTCAAGTGCTATCAATCTTAGCAAAAATACCATCCATCACTCTCAAGGACAAAGCACATTGAAATAAAGTATCATTTTATCAAGGATAAAGTTGAGCAGGGAATTGTGAAGTTGGAGTATGTGCCTACAGAACTACAGGTTGCAGACATTCTGACAAAGGCCTTACCCAAGAAAGCATTTGAAATGCATCGAATGGATTTGGGAGTTCATTTGACTCCCCGAACTTGAAATAGTGTGGATGTAGAACACCCCTCTCCCCGAGGTATGATGCGTTTTTCTCTAATGTGCTGATATTTGTTCTCTACTCTATTACAGACTGCAAAGGAGTTACCTTTGGGTTCATTGACAAAGGGGGAGAAAATAGTGATTGTTCAAGGGGGAGACAATGTGAAAATTTGATAAATCATGATTGATATGGGGAGAAGCTGACAGGTGGAGCAGCCAGATGGGGGAGTGTAGCAAGATATGGGGAGAAATGAGAAAGAGGGAGTGTTTTAAATCTGACGATGCTAGAAGTGATCGATCAAAGAATAGATATCACGACAGTTGAGGACCATGTTAAAAGCAGAAGAGTGGTGTTGGATAGTGGTAAGAATATTTCCAAAAATTGGTATCAGTTTGGTAAAAATTGGTATCAGTTTAGTTATAGATGAAGTGATTCATTGATGAACTTTTCATTTACTCTTGTTTCTCATGCCGAGCATTGCTCATGTCGGCTTAGAGTATGTGTTGAGTAAATCCTTGATCTCTATTAGGAACTACAATTGGAGAATGGTGGATGAAGAAGCAACAATGTATCTTTTTATGGAAGAGTTTTCATCAAACCCAAAGGGGGAGATTGTTGGGAAAAAATCCCTCAAGGCATCATTGAATCATTTTTGAGGGGATTGTGTTTGTTGACAAAGTGGACAACTGTGATGTGATTGTGGACAAAGCAAACCATGAAATACAAATTTGTTGACAAAGGGGATTTCATGGTGGCATTCAAAGTTCAAGATCTATGGTTAACAATCAATGTTTGATTCAAGAACTTCGATAAAGAAATGGATGATCTGGAGGCGGTATAAAAAGAACAGATACAAGGTCGCACCGTTTTCTAGTGTTTGCCAAATTTTTGGGCCCGAAAATCAACAAATTAAGAAAAGTGGTTTTTGGAAAAGAGACATGCGTTCCGTATACTTAAAGGCTTGGAAACTTGCGCACCATATGTTTTTCAAGATCAGATCATCAAAATATGGCAAAGGGATAAGGGTCGCGAAAGTATTGGGTTGGTTGCATAGGTGACTTGCGCGCCGAAGAATGGACTTGCATGTCGGTGCCTAGGAGATTTGGAAACTTCCACGCCTATTGTTTTTAAAGATCATAATATCAAAATATGGAAAAGGAATGAGATTCGCGCAAGTTTGGAAGTGGGTCGTGCAAGTGACTTGCAGGGGCAGAGACCTGCGCCCCGAGACTTGCGCGCCGAAGGGAGACTTGTGCACCGTTGCGCAGGGTGGTCAAATTGCCTATAAATACTGGACCACCCCTCCTCATTTTCAACAGAGTTCAACACTTAGAAAAATCAGAGCTCCCATTACGCAGGTGTGGTGGTCGCACAAGTGGTGACGTGTCGCGCAAGTGGGACTTGCGCGCCAGTGTAAGAAGTTGCGCGCCAAGTGGTAGTTGCGCGACAATGTTGGTTTGGGCGTAAAGGGGATTGAGTCACGCAGGTTTGGAGTTGTAGAGGCTTGTGTTGCGCAAGGGATGAGGAATAATTGTGCGCCAGTTGTGACTTGCGTGCAGATACTTGCGCGTCGGATTTGACTTGCACGCCAAGTAAGGTTGATTCCCCGGCAGTGTTTTCGTGCTGTGTGGAAGCTAGAAGTTTTCCCGATACCTTCGGTGAAAAGAGATATTCATCTACTGGTGAAAGTTAGACTTCAACATAGAATCTACATACAGAGGAAAAAAGCATTCCTTCATGCAAATGAAGAGACCTATAGGTCTATAAACTGTGAGTGGATTCCTTCCAGAGCAGTGAGAAAAAGAAGAGAAAGAAGGTGATCCTCTCCACCGGCAGTGAGCCAGAGAGAGAGATACAGGGAGTGAACCTTGGGAAAGTAGTGAGATGGCCCTAAACATTGTAAAGGCAGTGATCCTGGGAATAG
Organism: Viscum album; assembly: GCA_963277665.1. Lineage (NCBI taxonomy): Eukaryota > Viridiplantae > Streptophyta > Magnoliopsida > Santalales > Viscaceae > Viscum > Viscum album. The sequence goes on along the minus strand of OY728123.1, from coordinate 2,060,682,250 downwards.
AATTGTTCTAGACCGAACCTTCTAATCCACATCTAGTGAAGTTTAGTGGAATTTTGTACGACCGAGAACTTGTCGGCGTATGCTCCTTGGACGTAGCCCAGTGAGGGTAAACCAAGTAAAAATCTCTGTGTCTGCCTTCTTACTTCCCTTCATTGCATTTAAAGCATCATCATCAGATAAAGAGGGAAATAAGTGATTACAATAAACACACAAGTGAAAACAAAGTGACCCTTTTATTAAAGAGGTCAAGATCCAGTCGGGTAGGAAGAAATTAGAAAAAAAATATCCATACCCTGATTCACCCCCCCTCTCAGGGTATATAGCCCCCTATTGGTCCTAACATATGATATCATAGTTATGTATGTGGTTATTGTATAATTTAATAACAATTATTTAACTGTTATATATGAGGCTAACGTACCCTCTATCAAGGAAAAGTATTAGGTAAGGGTTAATTCAACAATCTCTTTATTATTTGAGGTTTTTTATACATGAGTATCTACTGAGACCTATTTGTCTTCCACATCCATGTTTCTTAAATATTTATTTCCAAACATCTTTTCTGTTTCTTATAATATGAGTTAAATTAATATATACCTTTTTTTTTAATATTTATAAAATATTTATAAAGTAATCATTTTGTCATTTTCTAAACAAGGTCCTTTATGACCTTGTCGACAAAATTATGGAAATAATTTTTTTTAACTTATACAGTGGGTGCAACTATTTTCCACCGTTATAACACCTTCAAAGAATCTATTACAAGCTTATAATACTATTTTCAAAATAAATGTTTTATTTTATAACTATGAGAAATTTAAATGATTTCAAAATAGAAAGATATATTTCTCTCAAATAGTTTTGATTTCATATATGTCAACATCCTTTGATGGATTTTACACTTTTTTGAAGTTGATTTATTATGCTACAATCTTCCATATTATATTGAAGGTTTGTGATATGTTTGATTATGGATGTTTTATTTTTATACCATTCATTGTTTATGGTTAAATTATTAACATTTTTTTTGTTAGTTTTAATATGAATGTTTAGTTATGTTTCAACCTTTTCATATGAGGAATGCATTGGACTTAGTAAGTGATGGGTGGAGCCCGCTGTAGCTCCTTGATGCATCGATAGGCCTCATGAGCCAAACTAGTGTCTTGGGAAAAGTCCGTGATAAAATCTTATTTGTAGTATTGTCACGAGGTCTTGACTATGTGATTATGATGTCTAGTATTATGCACTACATCATTATGAAATTGGATATATTGATATTACATGTGATTATTCAACTAGTAGAATATTCATATGAATAAGTTAGTGGAATTATTTTATTTATCTTTTCCATATTATGCTGAAGTTTACATTCAAAAGTCTTGTGTTTTAGTCTTAAACATTTTCCTTAAATGTTTATACTTATTTATGAAAGTCTACTCTATATTGTTATCCTTACAGTGCACCTAAGCTCACCCCTTTCTATGTTTTATTTTTCACAGGATGTGAAGAATTATATTATGACTGACCTTTAAGGATAGTCTAAGGGATATTAATGTGTTAAAAGGATACAAAATGTTGTTGTTTTTCAATTCATAGTGTAATGTAAAACTTATGTATGTATTTAATACTTCCAAGGGTACTGAAATGATCTGCCTTTCGGGATTTGGTCACTTGTGATCATGCCAATGGTATGTAATAATGCACCAACTCTGGGTAACTAGGGATGAGGCATTACAGTTTGTATCAGAGGATGTTTAGTACAATCCTTGTAAACTCGATTTAGAAAAACTTTGATTAGAAAACATTAACCTAAGATAGACTTTGAGGATTAGTATAGAAAAAATTCCTAGAATTTTGGAAATGTAGAGATTTTGTGTATTTTACAAGCAATACTTCCCTGTTTGGATATGAGTAGGTTGATCTGGCTCTGGTATAAATGTACCTAGGAGTGAAAAATCTAACAATGAGTTTTGGGCTTGACCTGGGGTGTCCTGGTACATGACAACGAGCCTTGCTGGATTCTTGGTTACGACACTCCTAGGCGATATACATAAGATAATCCACATTTTATTTACAAACCATTATGAAGGATTTATGAGTAAATACCACCTCAAAGAATTTTTTCATGATTATGTATCATATCCATAAACTGTTCAATTTATGTTTAGTGTTTTACAAGTTTAGAATTATATATAGCGATTAATAAACTAATCTAATTTATGCCATTATTTAGAAAAGGAACCTAATGGATGGAATGGAAACTGTATCAATGCACGTAATCCATATAGAGATTTCCCTTCTACTCAAGAAAATTATAGTGGAGCTGGTGAAGAAACTGGTGCTGATCATCTTATCACCATAGTGGGACAACTCACTCAGGTTATGAATAATAACCTTACTGTATAGAGCACCCTAATCTACAACTTAGAGGATCAATGTTAGACTACTTCATGAGGAAACAACCAACAACATTAAATGGGAATAAAAACCCATTTGTAGCTGATCAATGGATAAGTTCCTTAGAGAAAATATTTCATTCTTTGCTGAGTAGTGAAAGAGAAAAAGTTGTAATGGTAGTTTATCGCCTCATAAGAGATTCAGATCAGTGGTGGTAATTAATTCAAAACACAAAGGAAGAAGAAGAAGTATCAAATATGTAATGGAGGGAGTTTAGAGATATTTTCTTAGAAAAATACTTTCCTCGTGACCATTGAGTAGATATGGAAAGGCAATTTCTGAGTTTGAGGAAAAAGGAGGATAAGAAGGTTGCAAAGTATGAGGATAAAATTACAAGTTTTGATAGGCATGCATCATATTTAATATGTAACCCAAGCTGTAAGATTCATTGATTCTTTTATGGGTTAAAACCATTTATCTATAGAGAATTAGTCTCATAATCCTAATCATTGTATGAAGATATTGTCTCATGTGTTATCAAGACAGAAAAGGAATTCTCTAAGTCTTATGACTTTAAAGAAAAGAAAGAGAAGAAGAGATCTGCTGAACACTTGGGAAATAGAAATAATGGTAAGAAGAGAAAAGTTGAATTTCCATCCTGTGGTAATTGTTATAAGAAACACCTCGGTACTTTCTCAAATGGAATGTGAGACTTTTGTAAGTGTGGGAAAAAAGGCCACCATACTCCTGATTGCAAGGGAAAGAAATAGGTTGTCAACATTGAATGTTACAATTATAGAGAAATGGGACATTATTCAAATGAATTTCCTAAGATCCAAGGAAACATACCTCAGAAAAGGCCAAGGATGCAAGGCCAAGATTATGTGATCACTACTACTGAGGTTGAAGCTTCGAAAGATTTGGTGGAAGGTAATTTAATGGTTCCCTCATGTTTAACAAATTATTTACTTGATTTTGGATCATCAAATTGTTTCATATCTTCCAAGTTTTCTAAGAAAATTAGATATTTCCAATTTTATTTAACAAGGGAGTTGTCAGTAAAAACTCGTAAGTGAAGTATCACTGCAACAAATTTTTGTGAATCAGTTCCCAATTGGGAATATAAATGTTGTTTATCTACTAATCTCATCATCATACCCAAGATTGAATTTGATATAATCCTTGGTATCAATTGGATTTCAAACCATGATGTGAAAATTTATTGTAAGAAGAATAAGGTTACATTTTACGATGATGATAAGGAATACCTTATCTTTAGGGAAAAATTGTCACTATATGATTCTAATATAGATCCACCCCTAGCAGCTCTACTAAATTCAATTATTAGGGAGGAAGAGAATGAATTAACTATAGGTGAGGAAAAGAATGTTCGAATAGAGGACATACCTATTGTACAAGAATATGTTGATATGTTTCTAGAGGATTTACCTGGACATCCTCCAAAATGATAAATTGAGTTTTCTATTGATTTAATTCTATGCTCAAGGCCCACATCGAATACCCCTTATAGAATGGACACTATGGAATTAGTGGAAAAAGTAACCAACTAGAGGAATTGAGTAATAAAGAATTTTTTCATCTTATTTTTCTTTATGGGGAGCCCTTGTTCTTTTTGTTAAGAAGAAATATAGATCTATGAGGTTGTGCATTGACTACAAGGAGATCATTGCCATAAAAATAAAGAACAAGTATCCCCTACCTCGTGTTGATGATTTATTAGATCAACTTCATAGTGCTCAATATTTTTCAAAGATTGACCTTCGATCCAGTTATCATCAGTTGTGTGTGAAGAAGGAAGACATTCAGAAGAAAACATTTTGTACTAGGTATGGGCATTACGAGTTTACAGTAATGCCTTTCGGACTGACTAAAGCACCCGCTGTTTTCATGGATCTAATGAATATAGTTTTCAAGGAATATCTTGATGACTTTGTAGTAGTATTTGTTGATGATATTTTGGTATAGTAAAAAATATATGAAGATAATGAAAATCACTTGTGAACTATTCTAAAAACCCTCAGAAGAAATGAATTATATGGGAAGTTTAACAAATGTGAATTTAGGCTTCAATAAATTTATTTTCTTGTCCATATTGTCTCTCGGGATGGAATAAATATTGACCCTTCTAAGACAAGACCAATACTAGAATTTCAAAAACTGATGAGTGTAAATGGGGCATGTAGTTTTATTTTTTTAGCATTTTATTATCGGGGTTTCGTCCAGAAATTTGCCTGATTGGATAACCCATTAACCAAGATCACACGTAAAGGGGTTATATATGTTTGGACAAAAGAGTGTGAAGAATGTTTTGAAGAACTGAAGATTAGATTAGTCAATTCTCATATCTTGACTCTACCATCAGGGAATGATGGGTTTGTTATTTATAGTGATGCTTCAAAAAAGGACATGGTTGTTTCATTTTGCAGAATGATAGAGTTTTTTCCTATGCATCATGACAACTAAAAATTGATGAACAAAACTATCACACTCATGATCTTGAATTAGCAGCTATAATAGTTTCTTTGAAGATATGGAGACACTATCTCTATGGTGAAAAATATGAGATATGTTAGGGTTGGGGTCCTGAGAACCAACTGTTTTATACTTTGATTACATGAATGTTCACTTATTATATATTGTTCATTGTTCTGCATGACTATAATATAATAATGTCCTGAAATATTTGTTTCATTAATAAGGTAATGGAAGATCCCCTCTATGATGAGAACCTTTAAATTATATAACAAATATTCTTAAATAAATTTCTGCGGTTGGATGACATACTATGATAGGACACATTGTATATAGACCATCATGTGCGAGTACTCGTAAGAAGACGAGACACCCTCTCATAGAGTTCACACTTGGTAATCTCCAATATGGGAGATTGTGAGAATAGACCCACCAGTAGTAATTCCGCATGTTTTGGTGTCATTCGATATTTCTATCTGCGAGCGTGTGTAATGGTCCTTAGACTGGAAGATTATCATTAACTCATGTCATTACTCGCACACTTAGATTTGATGATGAAAACCATCACAAAGACAGTTTGCGGGAAGTAGGATACGTTGGGTGCATCATGAATGACATGTTGTTAATGGATAAGTCTAGGAAGGATTTTTCCCTTCCATATTAATGGATGTAGATATATTAGGCCCTTTTATTGAAATAGAACTGTCTAACAAATTCCATGGCCATGGTGACACGACGAGTTTATTTCGGGAAGTCAAAGAATGAAAGATCGAGCATGTAGGTTTATGACACTGCCATGAAACCTTCTTGATGAGATATTGAGACAAAGTAATTAAATTACATAGTAAGAGTTTGTAAGAGGTGACACGCCAATGAGGTGTCAAATTCTTTCTATTGGTGCCTTGACCCATTGCTAGATAGTAATATTGGACTTTAGGAAAGCCAGCCTAATGCCAACGAGAAAGAGGCCTAGAGGGTGACACACTAAGTGTATCCAAGTATCTCAAGTAGAATAATGATTATTCCCATATGTGGTTTAATAATTATACAAGTAATCCTAAATCATTTTAATGATGGAGGAAGAAGGAAATGAAAAAAAAGATATACACGTCGTGTATTAATGATTATACGCTGTGTAGTTTTTCATGGAAAACAAGTATACACCATGTATTAATGAGTACAAACCATGTAGTTTTCATTTTTTAAAGGAAATTAAAAACAAGTATATGCCATGTATTAATGATTACATGTCGTGTAGTTTTATGGAAAACAAGTACACACAGTGTATTAATGATTACACGCCGTGTAGTTTTCTAGTCGGGATTTTGAGGATATAATATTGTTTTATTAAATAATATTTATTATAATCAGCGTGGGTGCATGTCAAGGTATTAATTATTGGACATGGGGGTTTTCAATAAGAGTCAACGAAATAAATAAAATGCATAATGCGTTTATTTATTGTCATAACTCTAAAACCTCAAACCTGATTATAAATATCCTTACAACCCCAACTCTTTTCCTACAAGAGAATCATTGTGCACAATAATTTTGGAGAATTATTTTAAGGTTGAAAGAACCTCTTCCTACAAGAACGCTCTCAAGACCGAGAGTGATCCTCTTCTATCGAATCAAGACGATCTAAGGTGGATAACACAAGCAAGGTTTTCTCCACGCTAGCACCCAGAGACTCCTTTGGTGACATCCAGAGATACGAGGTGCACGTGTGGATCACCGCTAGAGGAAGTCCACAATTGGATTCTGCGACACATCGACAAATCACATTAGAACGTGATCAATAATATCAACAATGAAAGCACACCCAAAAGGTATTCTTGTTAATTAATTAAATTAATTATAATCAACCAATGATGATCCACATTTATGGTTCCAGGACTTTTCTTATTATTTTTCTATTTCTGTGATTCGATCCATGGAGACTGGTGTTTATCGTCATATTGATCCCAGATTGATCATTGCAAATGACAAAATCCAAAGTGGGAACATCCACCCACGTGCTTCCACTGCGCCCAGAACTGTCAAGATATATACTGATCACAAGAGTTTGAAGTATATTTTCTCACAAAAAGAACTCGACATGAGGCAAAGGAGACGACTTGAACTACTCAAGGATTATTATTTCACTATACACTACCAACCAAGGAAGGAAAATAAGGTGGCTGATGCTTTGAGCAGAAAGGATCATTGAGTTTTGAACAAGATGAGAGTTTAAAGGGATCTTATGTTCATGGATCTAGTAAAGATGGATATGGGAATAATCATGGAAAGTTAAACATCAATAATTTTTCAAATAGTTTCCAATCCCACTTTACTTGAATGGATAAAAAGTTCTCAGAATGATGATGAGAAGTTTCAAAAGAATATTAAATTAGTGAATGATGGGAGAGTAATTGAATTCGTATATGAAGATGGAAATTTTAAATTTGAGAAGAGAATTTGTGTTCCGGATATACCTAATCTAAAAAGGGTATTGTTGGATGATTCTCATAGCTCCAATTTCTCTATACACCCTAGTAGAACTAATATGTATAGAGATTTTAAGGAACATTTTTGGTGGGATGAAATTAAGAGAGAGATTGATGATTATGTGTCAAGATGTATGATTTTCCAATAAGTTAAGGTTGGAAGACAACATATTAGAGGAGTTATGTAACCTCTTCCCATACCTGAGTGGAAATTGGATTATATTATGATGGACATTGTCATGGGGAGACCAAAGAATCCTAGAATGAATAATGAAATATGGGTCATGGTTGATCATCTTACTAAGTTAGAACATTTTTTTTCTATAATATAAGATTTAACACTTGAATGTTTAACAAGAATATATATTAATGAAGTTGTAAGACTTCATGAAGTACCCCTATCAATTGTTTCTAATCATGATCCCTATTTTACATCAAAATTCTGGAAAAATATTTAGAAGGCCTTGGATACTGAACTTCGTTTGTGCACTACCTGTCACCCTTAAACTGATGGACAATCAGAATAGACTATTCAAACAATAGAAGAGATGTTGAGATCTTTATCACTTGACTTTCAAGGTATGTGGAAACAATATTTACCTCTGGTAGAATTTTTCTATAACAATAGCTTCTATTCAAGTATTCAGATGGCACCATATGGAGCGATATATGGAAAGAGATGTCGCACACCAACTTTTTGGGATGATGTTAGTGAATGGAAACTTGTAGGCCCAGAACTTGTTGAGGAAACAATAAAAAATGTGAAGGTTATCCAAACCCACATCAAATGAGCTCTAATTAGGCCAAAGATATATATAGATAATTGAAGAAAATATTGGTAATTTCAAGTAGGAGATCATGTTTTCATGATGTAATCTCCATGGAAGGGTGTTATAGGATTCGGTAAGAAGGGAAATTAAGTCCCCAGTACATCAGAACTTTTGAAATTATATAATGAATTAGAGTTGTAGTTTTTCATTTGGAAATGCCTCCAAGTCTCTCAAAAGTTCATGATGTGTTCCACATATCACTATAGAGAAAATACATGCAAGACCCAACAAATGTACTCACCAATGAAAAAATCAAACTAGAACGTGATCTATCTTATTGAGAGGATCCTGTCAAGATTTTCGATACTAGAGACCAATTGTTGGGAAATCGGATGACTCATCTCGTAAACGTTCTATGGAGAAATCACAATATGGAAGAGGAAATGTGGGAACTTGAGGAAGTTATGATGAAGAACCATCCAAATCTTTTTATGCAGTAATATTCTAGAAATTTTGAGGACAAAATTATTTTAAGGAGCGAAAAATGAAACACCCCAAGCTTCCACGAGTCGTTTCCCTTTGAATAATGTAATAGCTTGCACTGTACGCAACATGGAGTTTTAACACACCAAAAATAATCAAACTAGACATTATGAATAGTAATACACACTTTTTGAAAATTTTAAAATATTGTTTTTCATAATTGAGTTCAATTTTGGATTCAAAATATCCAAATTATCTTAGGTTGAATATTTGGTATTTGTCTGAAAACTTTCAATTTTGGATGAATAGTGGAAAACACTGGTTAATTTCTTAAAACCTACTTTTTATTTAAATAATTAATTAATTAGTTAAATTTATTTTATGTCAAAATAGAAACAAAATACATATATATATTCAATGTAATTCAATGGAGTAATTTTATAATAAGATTAGATGTATAAAATGTTATTGAACTTTTTATCGTCTTTTACCCACCTTCAAAAACAATTTTAAAATTTGCACAAAACCTAATTTTACCGCTTATGTTAATTAAATTTCAAAAATCCTAGAGTTATGGTTGACATAAGTAAGTAAAATTTTGTTCAATAGGATGAAAATAATTTTTGGTGAATAGTAACTTCTGAGTTTTATTTACCACAGTTAAAAGTAAATAGGGTAATTAAAGGTAAAAATGATATTATAATTACCCTTAAATGTGTTCTAATTATACTGGATAAGTGTATTTAGACCAGAATCAAACTTAGGAATAAAATATGATCCTTTTGGTCCACTTTTATTAGAATAGGACATCTATTATTATTTTATTTAAAGAAGAGTTAAAAGTGTTAAATTCAATGTTTAATAACTAAACCATTTTTAATATAGGTTTATAAATAATATAAATTCAATAAAATATATTCATTAGATTTATAAAATTATTTCCTACAAAATGGTATTTTATTTATAATTTTTAGACATTAAATAATTAAATTTATTTATGACACAATGATGATGTAGTAATTAACTTATTATTGAAAGATTTAAATAGTTGTTATTATAAATATTAATATAATTTTAAATTGAGACATTTTATGTATTCCAAGAATTTTATAGGTTAATATGACATGTTAGGGTTGATTAAATAATTTTTTTTCTAATTGATAAAGTCTTTATGATTTTCAAAAAAACAAAATACCAAATAGTTTCAAAATTGACATAAATGAGTTTTTAAAACAAATACTATATTATTAAATGATATAATATTCCTAAAAATCTATGGCTTAGACAATGCAATTAAGGTTAGATATATCAGAAATTAACCACTTGGGTTTCACTTGTCTTTTTATAGTATGTTTAATAACCATTTATTATAATAATAAAAGAATACATGGTAAAAGATAAACTATTTAACTAAGAGTTAAATATAAAAGATAAGGTTAATATGGTGGACTAATACTTTATGAAACCAATTGTTTGAAGTTTTTAAAATCCATACCCACCTTAGTCTTTAAATAAATCCTTTTGGATCCATTATAAAATAAATATGATTTTATAATAAAATAATATTTCAAGTTTTTCCTAAAGTGAACCTCACCTCTCTTATAAAAGGGTACTTCCCCTTCACTCAAAATCACACCTCCAAATACATTTGGTGAGACCAAACACTTCAAAAATATCGTCCCAACTACCCTCACATCGACCTAGAGGCCTTACTTTGATCAGAAATCCAACCTAAGGAGCTATTTTGACCTACTTAAAAGGAAACACCCGAAGAAGAGGTAATAACTTCACCACCTCTTTGAATGTTCTTTTCTTCTTACACTTCCTCTTTATTTGTTGTTTCCATAAAAAAATAATAACTCCAGTACCTTATACATACTATGTTATTATTATAAATATGGTACAACCATATTCATTATTCTATCCACCTTATGAATGACAAGTCACCATACGTGCGTACGTACGACCTATCGTCTCCACGTCATGGTGTAGTTTGTTATTCAAACACTTAATTATTTTGATGGGTATAATAATGAGAATAACTGATGTAAATAATAAATATATCATGTTTAGGATTCTCTATATATGATATAGCATCCAATTACATACGATTTCACCATGAATAGAATGATATTGTCACTCGTGCGTACGTACAGATTACCATCTCGATGAACATGATGAAATTCATTCTCCATCATAACCATTCAAGAATAATTTTCATTTTATGATTAAAAATAATATTTAAGAACTTAATATATTTATATACATGAATCAAATACATTCTATCCATAACAAACATGGCTTATGTAACCAAGCATATAAAAATGAATCATTTAACTCCCGAAATGATGATACTACTGAAATATTACAAACGAAGAAACATTAGAGGATCATATATGATATCATATTTATGTATTATATTATTTTATAATTAAAAAAACGATTTAACTATTATATAGGTGGTCAATGGACCCTTGATCAAGGAAAAGTACAAGGTAATGGTTAATTCTACAACCTCTTCATTATCCAAGGTTGTTTATACGTGAGTATCTACTGGGACCTCTTTATCATCCACATCCGTGTTTCGTAAACATATATTTCAAAAAATCTTTAATATTTCCGAGAATATGAGTTAAATTCATTTATACCATTTTTTTTACTTTTTATAAAATATTTATAAAGGAATCTTTCTATCATTTTCCAAACAAGGTCCATTACGACCTTTTCGACAAAATTAAGTAAAGAATGGTTTTTAACTTATACGGCGGGTGAGACTATTTTCCACCATTATAACACCTTTGTATCTTCCCTTACAAGATTATAATATTATTTTAAATATAAATTTTTACTTTTTATAATTATTTTACATTTAAATGATTTAAAAATAGAAAGATATATTTCTCTAAAATAGTTTTGATTTCATCTATGTCAACATCCATTGATGGATTTTACACTTGTTTGAAGTTGATTTATTATGATACAATCTTATATATTGTATTTAAGGTTTGTGATATGTTTGAATTTGTATGTGTTATTTTTATATCATTTTTGGTTTATGTTTAGAGTATTAACATTTCATATGCTAGTTTTTATATGAATGTTTATGTTATGTTTCAACGTTTTCATATGAGGAATTCATTAGACTTAGTGAGTGACTGGTGGAGCCCACTATAGCTCCTCAATGAATCGGTAGGTCTCATGGGACAAAATAGTTTGTTGGAACAAGTCCTTGACCAAATATTATTTCTAGTCCTGTCACGAGGCCTTGACTATGTGGTTATGATATCCGACATTATGCATTCCATCATTATGAAATTGGATATTGATATTACATGTGATTATTCAACTAGTAGGACATCCATGTGAATAAGTAAATTGAATTAATTGATTTATATTTTCCATATTATGATGAAGTTTATGTTTAAAAGAATTGTGTTTTAGTCTTATACCTTTTTTCATAAAAGTTTATGCTTATTTATGAATGTTTTCGATATATTGTTATCCTTACTGAGCACCTGAGCTCACTCCTTTTGATGTTTTATTTTTCCTAGTATACAAAGATGTATATTATGACTGACCTGTATGTATAGTCTAAGGGAGATTAATGTGTTAAAAGGAGACACAATTTTTTTTTCAATTCATAATGCAATGTAAAACTTATCTTTGTATCTAGTACATAAAAGGCTACTGAACTGATCCATCTTTTGAGATTTCATCCCTTGTTATCATGCCAATGTAATGTAATAATGCACCGACTCTAGGTAACTAGGGTCGGGGCATTACATTTATGGCCTATAAAAATGGAAACATAATAAGGGGTGAAATCAAATGCTCATCTAGGGAACATATACACCAGAGTAAATCATGGAGTAAACATGACATAAAAATTATGGAAGAAAAAATTAATCACCACAATGGAATAATCGACTAAATATGAGAACGTAATATATCCATGGATATTAATGAAAATAAATAAGTTTTATGGATAAAAATAACTGAACTCATTATAAAGAAATTCATAATTTTGGAGAACATTAGCTTTTTATAAAAGCAGTAGATGAGAAATAATAATTTCCCCCAAGGTTGTATCCCAGACATTAATCTTTCCATCAAGACAAAAATCAGAACATATAGTTGCATTGGGAAGCCATACACAAAATATCCTAATTTTTTTTGCGCCATGAGACTTACTGAAGCATCAAGGTGTTATATAATTTTGTGGCCCAAAAATAACTTGTATAATAACAATGCCTTCCTCACATGGGAAAATGAATCAAAAATTAAAAAACATCTTGTCTAATAATAATATGTATTGGAATAATAATATATAAAAAACTAATATTATTCCCCATGTCAATAAAAGTGAAAAAATTATTTTAAACCATCTTGGGAAATAAGGTAGGTGGTTAAAAATATATAGTCATATTTCCTAAGTAATTAATAAAATCGTATCAGAATAACAAATATAAATATTTTAAATAGCTCCCCAGTTAATAAATGGAATATATTTATATCATAGTATCCCTCAAGATAAAACAAAGTAGGTAATGTTATATAGTTAAGTTAATAATTTCCCCAATTATGTGACATATGGAATCTAGGTGAACACCCATCAATCAGTGGAATAAAAATTAGGGTATTCACAATTTAAAGGCATTAGATGAAAAGTTATGACTACTCATAGTTGATGGTTAGGAAATAAAAATCCAATGATGAATAATACAATGATATAGGATAACATTACATAATAATCATAAATAAATAATGTGTATGTTCCCTAAAAATATATCCCTAGTGTAACAATGGAAACTCAGAAGGATGTTGAAAAATATGAAAACAATCCTTAAAAAGCAATGCTTTGAACGACATCACAAAAGAAGTGATCGAGAATCAATTTTTTTGGTACCATGGGTTTAATACTTCAAAAAGAAATTTATATATTTATTAGGAAATAAATAATGCGATATAAATCCCAAGTGTATAATTCCTTTTTAATATGAAAAGAAAAACCGAGGTGAAAACATAAAATTGACTTTAGAATTTTTTTCCATTGTTCTATAATACCAACTTACATGTATATTTCAAATGTAGATTTTGATAAGGTTAAGATATATATTTTGAAAACATTTTCATTTAAAAATAATCTCCAATATTTGATCCTCAGAAATAAAATATATTTTCCTATTGGTAATGTGGATATAAAGAGAATTCATTTGATTATAAAATTAATATTTTTAATACGTTGAAATTATCTTTCTTGAAAAACCATACAGTTTAAAAAGCAATAAAACCTTCTTTTTATTAAAGAATAATTTTAAAAAATAAGATTATAAAAAACATATAATAAAATATTATTGTGGGATAACCCAAACATTAGAATGAAGTGTTCAAGATGTAAGATTATAACTCCTAGAAACAATATTTCTGTTTTTAATATTCCTTAAATGAAATATTCTCCCAGAAGCATGAAATATTTTTAAAGGGAATTATTTAGTAAAAATATAAAAAATGAGAGAATAACAGATAATAAAATCAATGAGATGAATTTACCAAAATTATATGAATTTTTTTCAATAGAATGATCATAACTCAATGAATGAAATTGGAGTTAAAAAAAACTCTTTTGATTGGGATAATAATTGAGTCAAAATAAATTTGATGAAAAGAACTCTATTTGTATAATTATATTTTATGAACAATAAATATTGTGATAAAAATACATACTTATCCATGGAATTTACTCGAGCTGAAAAACTAGTGTAAATAATATTTAATAACTCAAAATGATCAAAATTGAAACCAAGAAAACCATAACAAAATTATAAAATTACCTATCAAAAAAATGAAGCATATAATTTAAAATGAAAAATAAAATACTAGGATTAATGATGGAATATTGAGAAAAATATTTAATAATTAATAGATACAGAATTTTAAAGGAAAATGGGGTATATTTAGAAGTATGTCCCAAGGAATTAAAAATTAAAATAAGAAACCCTTATCCTTTATCCAAAATTATATAAACACAATCTAAAATCTAGTATAAAAAATATTTTTATATTAAAAAATTATATCATAACTCTACTCATATTTTATTCCCATTTTAGTCTTTGTTTATAATTTTTCTCTATATTATTTTGTAAGAACCCGAGTTTTTAGAACGGGTCAAAATCCCGACCCTGTTTAAATTTTTGACTTGTTTCCGAGGAAACTGGATAAAATGGAAAGTTTCTGGAAATTTCCAGACTACACGCCGTGTACTTTTAGTACACGCCGTGTATATGTTAAGCGAGTGCCCGACCGTGTGCTCGCCCAGTACATGCCGTGTGATGACTGTGTAGAATTTTCTTACTACACGACTTGTAGTTTTACACACACTGTGTAACCCTGACCGTGTGGTGGTCATACTTGGCATCTAGGCCAGTTGGACTGGTAGAAATGAGGACACACTATGTTCCCCCGGGACACGCCGTGTAGTCTAGCCGTGTATGAGGGATATACATAGCGTGTGGGTAAGTCGGCGAGGAAGAGAAGGGAAACCAAGTATACGCCATGTACCCACAGGTACACGCCGTGTACTCATTTCAGCAGGTTCGGAAAGTAAGTCAGCGGAATTCATCCATCTTATGAATAGTTAAATGAAATATACATGATGTGTAGTCCTAAAGTACACGCTGTGTACTTTTTTTTTTGTTCTAAAACGGGCAGTAGCCTCGTTTTGAGGCAGAACACACCTACTTCGCCCGGTTTCACAAACCAAGCCGGCTAGACCTCTCTCCTTCCCCCGATCATCCTCCCGAGACCTATTTCAATCTCTGATTAGTGCGTTGGAACCCCCTCAGTAAGGCCTCGATTCCTCTTTGGCCGTTTTGTCTGATTTCTGTTCTAGAATGAGTTATAGGGGTTTGAGAAGTTTCGAATCTTTTGTAGATCTACCGTGTTTTAGACCAAATTGGCGGCTGTTACCAGAGGAGTAGCATCGTACGAGTCTCAGGTAGATGGTGCATACCTTATTTTGTGTTTTCGTGGTTGTTTGGGTAACGCGACCTTCGGTGCATTTTCATGTATTTTGAGCGGGACCCATTTTATCTTCTTTTTCATACTGAATTTCTTATGGGACCTCTAAGATGCCTTTGGGTATGCTCAGTTACTAGTTGGCGTGAGCGGGCCGGGTGAGGGGTCGTGGCTCAACGGGGCATTTTGGTTGGGGAATGCCAAAATTGTTTTAATTCAAATATTAATGTGTTAAATTGTTAGTTTAATTTATTGAAGCCTGTTATAAATTTCTAGAGGCATTTAAGACCTCAGTGCTGGTCTAGGACGACACCTAGTCTAGTGCAATTATACTATTTAGTGGGTTTTTCCTGTTTATGTTTTCTGTTTAAATATGTTATATATGAAATTGTTGAATTACATATGCTGGACCCCTTGGGTGGTGTTGGGCATGGCCCAGATATTCTTGAGTGATGTGGATCACAGGTTGGGCTTGGCCTTGGTTACTTTGGGTGGTTTGACCATGGGATTGGGCGTCATGGACATCAGCTTGAGGAAGTGCGACTGTCAGGTTGGGCATGGCCCAGGTTACTTTGATGGTGAGGCCATCGAACTTGAGCTACATGGTCGCAGGGACATGAGGTGTCAGATGTTTTGGTGGCTTAGGTACTATTTGGTGATTACCGCTCACCCAGAACATTGAGTAGTATGCACAAAGAGATACTCCATGATGAGGTGGTTTTGACCACTCGTGTGGGTAGAGGCCCCCGTAGTTATGGTTAGGTATTTTGGTTGGGGGTGCTTGCCATAGAAAGCCACGTGGGAGGTGAAGAGGCTTCATGGGATGGGCGTGCCTTCGGGACGTCAGAACCTGAGACATGAGGTTTCAGGAGGCACATGGTGCCGAGTTACTATTTTTTTGGGCATGACTTCGGGACGTCGGTACTTGATACACGAGGTGTCAGGAGGAACATGGTGCAAGGTTACTATTATTAGCATGCCTTCTGGACATCGTTACTTGAGACATGAGGTGTCAGGTAGCACGTGGTGCTAGGTTATACGACAGTGATTCCGGCATTGGCCGAAGGAGGTGACACTCCATGGTTGCTGTTGAGCACCAGTAGAGTTTGTGTTTATTTGTGCATATTACTGTTTACTGCTTTCCTTGTAATGCATGACTGCTTAAACACCTATATTTGGTACGCACCGTTGGGTGGTATCCTACTGAGATTTTTCTCACACCCTACACGGGCCCTTCGGGACGCGTGCATACTTTATGGATTTACGTGCAGGAAAGAGGTTGGATTCAGGAGATGGGCTACGTTAGTTATTTCATGGAGATGGTATGAACCTTGAGGTCATTCCTAGCTGGGATTACATTGTTTTGTTTAATTTTATGTATCTACATGCTTAGTTGTTGTAGCTAATTTTGGCTTTCCATTAGCACCCTTTTTATATTCAGTTGAGTATGACCTGTTTTGGATGCATGTTTTACCGTTTAGTAGTAGTTAGACATTATCAGCATGCTGTTGTGTTTATTTCCACTTCTGTTGTTTATATTTATTGCTTTTACTATTTATCTATTTTGATTATGCTTCCGCTCTGTGGGTCTGGTTCAAGTCTGCTGAGTCTTTCTTTCTGCTACATCTTTACTGTTATACTTGGACCAGTACCCTTATTATGATTCCTCCGAGAGGGTATAGCCTCCACACTATACCTATCAGACCCTCGCTAATAGTTGGTAGCCTTTGGCATTCAGGGGAGGTGCGCCTATGGTACTAACACCCGACCCATTCGACACTGTTCAGGTGGCTGGCTGAGTCCGGGTCATTTCAAAGTGGTATCAGAGGAGTTCTTGATAGGGATTTAGTAGCACCGTTTTACTGGCTACTAATGAGTATGAGGATTCTCGTTTTTTTCTGCTGGTTTTACTATTTGGGATATGGTAGAATGGAGATAGTTTGTTACTGGGACTGGGTTTCTAGCTTGTTCTTGGGTGCCTGCAGCCCCAGGTATGAGGGATGGACCAAGTTTTCATGGGTGGTAATTGAAGTCTGTTTTTGCTCAGATTATGGTTTACATGATTTCCACCTCGGTGGATCACTTGATGTGTGCTTTTATTGATTGTGATATGTAACCCTTGACCCGGTGCGGTAAGGGAGAATTGGACCTTGGCTCGGTATGGAAAGGCTTGTTTTCTTGGCTTTTGATAGGCACATTTTTTTTTGGGTATTTCAATTTCATAATTTGCACGTATGCTCTGTGAAGTGATAATTCCATGTGAATGAAATACCAATTTCCATGCTTTATATGCTTTGACATGTAATTTGGTGTAATTATTGATAGAATTTCTCATTGTTTCAATGTGTATGCCATGCTTTATTTTTGTAAAATTGCATGTTGCAGGATTTTGGGTTTGACTCTTATGAGAGCAGGAAGGTACTATGGTTGAGGCAGTGTAACTATCAGGATTGGGCGACTCAGTCATCGGTTTGAGGAAACATGAGTTGTCGGGACGGGCATAGCCCGAGGTACATTTTATACATGACTCTGTTGAGGGCGGGTAAGGCAACCATGAGGCTGGGATGCCGTGGGGAATGGTTTGCATGGGTTACTCCTTCATGACTCGATAGAGCATCAGGTAGGAGATGGTACAGTGCCGCAGGTGTAGGATTAGGTTCAGGATTTAGTACAGGCAGAGCATGAGCCCCAGGTATAGGCTCAGAGATAGGATCCAGTGTAGGCATGACAACAACCGGGTTTGGCATCGTTCGGACCGTGGCTCGACGAGCAGCTCCGAGCTAGCCTGGTACGCGTCTTGCAGGGGATTGATAGAGGCACACAGGGTACAGAGCCTTCTATGGAGTATCTAACGCGAGAGTTCTAGTCACAGCACCTGCCGCTTTTTTAGGGTGAGGGTGGTCTGAAGGCGGCTGAGAACTGGATAGAGAGTATGCAGATGATCTTCGAGCAGCTCGAGACGCCTCCAGGGCGGAGGGTCAAGCTGGCTATGTACATGCTGAGAGGACCGGTGAAGCGTTGGTGGGACGTACAGGTTCAATCTTGTAGGCACGAGGGACTGTCATGGAAGGACTTCATGGATAGGTTCTTCGAGCACTTTTATCCGGAGACGCTGAGGGCAGAGAGAGCTCGAGAGTTCTTGAGTATTCAGCAGGGAGACATGCGTGTCATGGACTACACAACTACCTTCACAGAGTTGTCTTGATTTTCACCTGGTATGGTGAGCGATGATGCAGCTAGGGTGAGGCACTTCTAGGATGGCTTACGACACACTATTCGGGTCCAGGTGATCATCTTCAGGCTGGGTTCTTTCTACGAGGCGGTGAATCAGGCGCTTATAGCTGAGGACACCGAGAGAGAGAGAGAAATCTCATTTGGTTAGGGCGACACCTACAGGTGATGGTTTGGACAGCAGTAAAAGAGGACGAGATGAGTTCCAGCATGGCAGTCAGACTAGAGATTCAGCTAGATTAGCTTGTGGTAGTTCTTCGGTGATTTGATTCCAGTGTGGATAGCCGGGACATGTTCGGGCGCAATGCGATAGGCCTCCAAAGGAGTACCGGGCATGTGGATAGGATGGGCATCTGGAGAAGTTTTGCAGACAACCTTCTCAGATAGCCGATACGCAGGGACTAGGACAGACTGCAGCGTCTGGAGTTGGTTCAGGTTCAGTACCCAGAGAGGGTAGTAGAGGTTCAGCTGTGCACGGAGGTCGTGATAGAGATGGCGGGACCCAACTGAGGGGTTAGTGGCCGGTGAGGAGAGCAACATCGCAAGGAGGTCAGGCGTCAGGCAGCCATGTTTCAGGCCAGGTGCACACCGTGGAGCTTCCAGAGGCTGAGCAGGCTGGTGAGCCGATGACGGTTAGAGGTACACCATGGCGTGACCGTGATCTCCCTATTTCCTTTTTGGCATGACCTGTAGAGGCATGTCTGTTTTGAGTGCACGTGGTGCACAAGATCTATATGGACTGACTAAATTCTAGTTAGTGGGATTGGCACCATATCGGGTGTATGATATATATACATATGTATGAGATGCATAGCATCAGGGCATCAAGGATGCGGGTCACTTGAGGTGCCTTGGGAATCGGGGCATCAAGGATGCATGTTACGTGAGGTTCCGTGGGCATCGGGGCATCGTGGATGCAGGTTACTTGAGGTGCTAGGCACCAGGACCTCGTGGAGGCAGACACCGACTCGGTGCGGGATACGTTGGGTGTCGGGAGTGACACATGAGCAACATCAGGGAACAGGGGTGATGATGCATCAAAAGAGGACTATGTATCTAGAAAACAGGTTAGTAAACCCTATTTTATTTACGTTTTGTTGGGTTGAGACTGGTTTAGGTGATTCCGAAGGTGGGGATCCCCCTTGAGGAATTTCGTCGGGGCCTTTGAAACCAGGGAGTCCGGGTTACTTTGAACAGGATGGTATGTTCGGTTCCATCTCCATGTTTCATTTGATATCTTGGGGATGAGCTATGTTAAGGTGGGGAGATTGTAAGAACCTGGGTTTTTAGAACAGGTCAAAATCATGACCCTGTTTACATTTTTGACTTGTTTCTGAGAAAACTGGATAAAATGGGAAGTTTTTGGAAATTTCTAGACAACATGACGTGTACTTTTAGTACACATCGTGTATATGTTAAGTGAGTGCCCGACCATGTGCTCGCTAAGTACATGCCGTGTGATGATCGTGTAGAATTTTCTTACTACAAGGCATTTTGTTTTACACATGCCGTGTAACCCCGACCGTGTGGTGGCCATACATGGCGTGTAGGCCGGTAGGCCGGGTAGAACCGAGGACACGTCATGTTCCCCCTAGACACACCGTGTAGTCTATCCGTGTATGAGTGATATACATGTCATGTCGGTAAGTCGGAGAGGAAGAGAAGGGAAACCAAGTACACGCCGTGTACCCACAGGTACACGCTGTGTACTCATGTCGGCAGGTTCGGAAAGTAAGTTGGAAGAATTCAGCCGTCTTATGAATAGTTAAATGAAATATACACGATTTATAGTCCTAAAGTACACGTCGTGTACTTTTTTTTGTGCTAAAATGGGCAGTAGCCTTGTTTTGAGGCAAAACACACCTCCTTCGCCTGGTTTCGCGAACCAAGCCAGATGGACCTCTCTCTTTCCCCCGATCGTCCGTTCAAGACCTGTTTCAAGCTCTGATTACTGCATTGGAACCCCCTCGATAAGTCCTCGATTCCAATTTGGCCATTTTGTCTGATTTCCATTCTAGAATGAGTTATAGGGGTTTGAGCGGTTTCAAATATTTTATAGATCTACCACATTTTAGACCGAATTGGCAGTTGTTACTGGAGGAGTATCATCATACAAGTCTCAGGTAGGTGGTGCATACCTTATTTTATGTTTTCTTGGTTTTTTGGGTAACGTGACTTTCGGTGCGTTTTTGGGTATTTTGAACAGGACCCTTTTTATCTGCTTTTTCATACTGAATTGATTATGGGACCTATGGGATGACTTTGGGTATGCCTGGTTACCAGTTTGCATGAGCGGGCCGGGTGAGGGATCGTGGCTCATCGGGGAATTTTGGACGGGGAATGCCAAAATGGTTTTAATTGCAATATTAATGTGTTAAATTGTTAGTTTAATTTATTAAATCCTGTTATAAATTTTTGGAGGAATTTAAGACCTCAGTGGTGGTATGGGACAACACCTGGTCTAGGGAAATTCTACTGTTTAGTGGGTTTTTCATGTTTATGTTTTCCATTTAAATATGTCATATATGCAATTGTTGAATTGCATCTGCTGGACCCCTTGGGTGGTGTTGGGAATGGCCCGGATATTATTGAGTGATGAGGATCACAGGTTGGGATTAGCCCAGGTTACTTTGGGTGGTTTGACCACAGGATTGGGCGTCATGGACGTCGGCTTGAGGCAATGCAACTGTCAGGTTGGGTATGTCCCGGGTTACATAGATGGCGAGGCCATCGGACTTGAGAGACATTGGTCGCATGACAGGAGGTGTTAGATGTTTTGGTGTCTTAGGTACTATTTGGTGACTACCGCTCACCCGGAACTTTGAGTAGTGTGCACACATAGATACTTCGTGATGAGGTGGTTTTGACCACTCATGTGGGTAGAGGCCCCCGTAGTTGCGGTTCGGTATTTTGGTTGGGGGTTCTTGCTGTAGAAAGCCATGTGGGAGGTGAGGATCCTTCAGGGGTGGGGCATGCCTTCGGGACATCAGAACTTGATACATGAGGTGTCAGGAGGCACATGGTGCCGGGTTACTATTTTTTTGGGCGTGCCTTCGGGACGTCGGTACTTGAGACACGAGGTGTCAGGAGGCACATGGTGCCAGGTTACTATTCTTGGCATGCATTCGGGATTTCGGTACTTGAGACACGAGGTGTCAGGTGGCACGTGGTTCCAGGTTATAAGACAGAGATTCCGGCGTTGGCCAAAGCAGGTGACACTCTGTGGTTGCTGTTGAGCCCCAGTGGAGTTTGTGTTTACTTGTTCATAGTACTTTTTACTTCTTTCCTTGTAATGCATGACTGCTTAAACACCTTTATTTGGTACGCACCATTGGGTGGTATCCTATTGAGATTTTTCTTACACCCTGCACGGGACCTTCGGGATGTGTGCAGACTTTATGGAATTACGTGCAGGAAAGAGGCCAGCTTCCAGAGCTGGGCTGCGTTAGTTATTGCATGGAGATGGTATGGACCTTTAGGTCATGACTAGATGGGTTTACTTTGTTTTGGATACTTTTATGTATCGACATGCTTACTTGTTGTAGCTAATGTTGGTTAGCCATTGGCGCCCTTTTTATATTTAGTTGAGTATGACCTGTTTTGGATGCATTTTTTACTATTCAGTAGTAGTAACACGTTATCAGCTTGTTGTTGTGTTTATTTCCGCTGCTGTTGTTTATATTTATTGCTTCTTATGTTTATCTATATTGATTATGCTTCCGCTCTACGGGTCAAGTTCGAGTCTGCTGAGTCTTTCTCTCCGCTGCGTCTTTACTATTATACTTGGACCAGTACCCTTATTATGATTCCTCCGAAAGGGTATAGCCTCCCCACTATAACTATCAAACCCTCACTGCTAGTCGGCAGCCTTTGGCTTTAAGAGGAGGTGCACCTAAGGTAGTGACACCCAACCCGTTCGTCACTGTTCGGGTGGCTGGCCGGGTCCGGGTCGTTACATAATTCATGTTAGTTATTACCTATTTTCAATATAAGATGTAAGTAATTTTGATCATTTTGGACTAATTTCATAAAAAATGGAGTTGGTAATCATTATCATTTCCATATTAACAATTCCAAGATTTTTAAATTAATTTTATTAAATTTAAATTCTATTAATAAAGATATAGTTTCATTTCATGGTAGTTTTTTTTATAAATGATGAAGATGAATAATAGATGATCATGTTTCGATGATTCATAATAAACAAAAGGTGTTTTCTTAATTGATGATATTAATTATAATCTCACCATAAAAGACCAAAATAAACTCAATATTTTCATTTATATATTATATATTTCTAGAAATTAGATTCATATAATCATCCACGCTATCAATTTATATAATTGTACAAGTATGGGGTTGAACTAACCCAAAGAAGAATATTCTATAATTAATGGATGACTATGAATTGATTTAGTTTTAGTATCTTTATAAAAATAACATAATGACTTTATTAAGTGTTTATTATTTTGATATTGAATAATTTTAATTATGTAAAATAATAATATAAAAATTTAAACTTATCTCATAGTATAAAGTAATAGCTATTTTCTTTTAGAACACTCTTTTTGACGGTTGAATTTACCATGGTTTTTTTACCATATTTTTAATTGGACATCCAATTTATCTTTTGAAAATATTATTTATTTAATAAAAATAATATTTACCCACTAAACCCACTACAATGAACATCTATGTAAGGGGGTGATGAAAAAATGGAAATCAATCATTCTATGGTGGCGATAGTCCAATCATATGCATGGATGATGATTTAATTTTCCATAAGATGAGGAAAAAGAGTAATATGTATTATCATTTGAAAATATAAAATATAAAATATTTCATAAATGTCATAATTTTATATTAAATCACTTAATAATACTATCCTTTTATGGTGTTAGTTCATACAATAGATGAATACATATTTCATTTTTCTTAATAAAGAAGGGAAAGGTGGTTAATGATTGAATGAACATTACAATAACATACTAGTATAATAAGGTAAATGATATAATCATTTTATGTTAATATAATATAATTCAAGGAATGGAGAAGTTTACATGAACAAATAGAAATAATAATTCAGCGGTTTGAAATTTATAACTCACTTATAGGATTATCTCATTTAAAAGGGGGTTAAGACTCTGAGAGATGTTCTTTTAAGAGTAAAATATCATATGTAAGGGAGATATAAATATTTAACAAAGTTTAGGGATGTTTTTTTTCTTATCTATTTTTTTGTGGATGGGGATGTAAGGATAGGACTACCCCTTTTATAAGTTAAAAATAGATAACTTTTTTTTCAAAGTACCCAAAATGTTTCAATAATGGGAAGTCAATATCAAGGAAAGTAGCTCCAAAATTGTAAAAAATTGATAGATGAAGGGATAAGGTTGATAATTTACGAAAAAACACACATTCCCAGAGATTATTTAAACATTTTTGTGGTCTTCTCCTCTTTGTTAAACCATTTCCACCCCTTTTGATTTTTACAGAGTTAAATAGTTTTTTCTAAATTAATTTACCTATTATCATTGAAAATAAATATGTAATTATTTCATAATTTTGACATAATAATTAAAATTTTAAAATCCATTATATTTTATTAATTCTCTTCCAGTGACATAATTGTTTTTTAAAATACTAAATAGGTATTGTATTATTCTTTTGAAAAAATAACTTCTTTTTTAAAATGTCAAATCGGGGATTGCGAATTAAAACCAAATTATTCAATATTACTATTTTACTTTTAAAACATTTATTCACTCTTACAAAAATGTTTTATTTGTTTAAAATTCGTTCTTATATACTAAAAATGTAATTATTCTTTTTTTATTTATATATATAGTATGTTTCACAATTCCAAAAAAATTAATCATTTTAAACAATTAAAAAAACATAATTTGAAGAAAATATTGATATTTGGAATCCAAAAAAAGTTCATTTTTTGAAATTAAAATTATAATGTAATAAATTTAACATTTAAATAAAAAAATTGTTAAAATGAAAAAAAAAATTTAGACGAATACAACCTTTTAGGATATTAACCATTCTCATTCATATTTCCTATCATTTACTAATTTTTTATTATTATGTAATTATTTATATAAAATATATTTTATTATCACTAATCACAAATTTCTTTAAATATAAATGTTTATCACATAAAAAAGAAATATTTTGAAAAATAAATTTACATGCATTAAGTGATCACATTAGTTATTTTAGCTATACCAGTTTAATTTCATTTTTATTAAAAGAAGCAATTATTTTATTTATATAAATATTAAATATTGTAGTTACTCCTATTTAATACCACTAATTAAAGAAAATTATTTTTATGGTATAAACATATCATCATTTAACTTTAGTTTGGTGATTCATGTTGAACAAGTTATCAAGCCCATAGTTTATTTAAGGAAAATATGAAGTGACATATCATGTTATTAAAAAATAACCTCCCTCACCTAAATAACAAATTAAAAACATATAACCCGCATACATAAACCTAGTTTCATCCACATGTCATGATAGGTTTTTAAAACTCTATGAAAATGGATGAACAAAGGAAGACTTAGTGTGGAGATTGATAAAACAAAGAGAAATAAATATCACCTAAAAAATAACCAATGATCATGGGAGATCCCCCAAAAACTGAGGGAAAATAAAATCTAATCTTTGGGTGAGATAATTCATGTGAATGAGGAGGAATAATGGTGTATTTGGGTGAAAATACATTACGGTAATTTATATATTATATAACTATTTTAATGAGATAGGAAACCTCTATGGTTTGGACGTATGGTAATACAAACCATATATTTTCCACTACCTATTTGAAAAAGTCTGCAAGATTTCTAGAAACTCTAGAATGGTCAGTAAACCCATTAACAGACCATGAAAGACCTCATAGTCCTAAAAACACCTCACTTATATAGTTATCCACTAGGTTACTCTTACCAATGAACTAATCATGAATCCAAGAATACCCCCAAAAAAATGATGCTGTGGACCTCATATAAATTTATTGAACAATGTTCCAATATGTAACATCCGGAGATTTTGAGTTGGGTTGAAAACCACTCCCAAATTGAAAATTTCAATTAATAGAGGTATTATTATATAATTTGATGATCAGAACTAAATTCTGAGACTTCCATCATCTTCATATTGTGTATTTGGTTTGTTCCAGAGCCCTGAAGAGTGTCTCAAGTATTTTGGTTGTGTTTTTGGAGTGTCAAAGGCCAAATGTTCTGTTTTGGGTTATAGGATGAAGGTACACTGTTTAGGGTAAATCGTGCGGCACCTTCCAAGTAATCGTGTGACGTGTTTCTAAACTACAAAACTATTTTTGAAAATCGTTGGAGGGATTTACATGGCATTTCTAGGGAAGATACAATAATTGTAGAGGCTTTCACATGCCTTGTTCATAGTTATAGAAAACTATGTGGAATGCCACTTGAGTTCTTCCACTTAGGCAGTACCAATGCACTGTAGCTCAAAGAATTTTCTCATGGTTTGGAAAAAAATGTGACTAAACCATGCATCCCATAAAGTTTTTTATTGAAGTTTTTTTTTCATATTTCCTTCTTCTCTTCCTTCTTACTCTTTGGTTTCTTGCACCATTGAGGGAGAGATCATTCATTTCCTCCTCCCCCTCTTTTGATCATACTTTTTTATCTTTGATACATTCTCTAATCATTTTTTGGAATTAGAATTTAATCAATAAGGATAAAATCCACAAAGGATCTTCTTCATTTTTTATTCAACACATAGGTCACCAAATCCATTTCATCTATTTTCGTACATTTTCAGGGATTTTGATGGAAACAAAAATCTATTCCAATCCTGTTTGAATTGGAGCTCAATAACGGAAGTGAACACATCTATGGGTCTTGGGTAGATGGTTCATACCTTGATTTGTGTTTTTTTCAGTCATTTTTTGGGTGCAACTAAAAGCACACATTTTCGGTATTTTAATTGGGACCTTAATATAACTCAGGTTTCATGTTAAAAATGATCATGTAACCCTAAGGGGTGTTGTTGAGCATGCCTGCCCTTTTTTAATCAAGAAATCCTGGGTTAGAGTCCACTTTTCCTTAGGGTATTTTGGTCAAGGGTTCCAAAATACCCAAAATTTGTTTGTTTTGATTTAAATTGGTTCGTGTAAATTTTTTAAGAATGAATAAAAAAAATCAAAGGCATTCAAGACCTCTATACTGAATTGATGTAATTATTATATTACGCAATTCAATATGTTTAAATTCAATTTCTTACTTAAAAGAGTTTAAATTGATTTATATATGTGAAATTCTTGTGATTACATATTTTGAGACCCATGGGGTCGTGATGGGCTCAGACTGAGGTTGGGATAGCGTGGTCATCAATATTGAGTGATGTTGATCACCGGTTGGGGTTGGAACTAATTTTCATGAGTACTTTTGACCAAAGGATTGGTCATTGTGGATGTCAGTTTAGGGTAGTGACGCCATCATGTGGGGCATGGCCCGTGATATTTTTATGGAAAGGTCATCTGATACAAGTGACATGGTCATAGGGGCATGAAGTGTTGGTTGGTGCATCTAAGGGATTATATTTGGTTATTTCCACTCACCCTTGACGAAAAAATAGTTGAATTGAGTCATGTGTACACAGGATGAACCTGTTGATGAGGCTGTATTTACCACTTGAGTGGGTAGAGTCCCCCAATAGTGCAGCTTAAGAAATTTTTTGGGGGTGCTTACTGTAAAAAAACACATGGAAGGGGTGGAGCCTTCATATGTCGATGTTTATTGTAACACCCCGACCCTATTTATCTAGAGTCAGTACATTATTACGTAACATTGTCATGATCACTAAAGATCAAGTCTCGAAATACCGAATAGTTTAATAGCCTTTAAAACACTAGATATATTCATAAGTCTTACATTACATCATAAAGTAAAAGAAAACTACAACAACATATTGTCTTCATATCCCTCATACTATCCCTATAGTTCTTTAATAAAATACTTCTTCACATCCTGAAAAAATTAAAACATTGGAAGGGGATAGCTCAGATGATCAGTAAGGATAACAATATAGCGAAAACTTTCATAAATAAACACAAACATTTAAGGCAATGTATAACTAAAACAAAATCTTTTTAAACATGAACTTCAGTATAATATGGAAAAAGTAAAATGAAATAATTCCATTTAATGATTCACATGGATATTCTACTATTCGAATAATCACATGAAATATCAATAACCAATTTCATAATGATGGATTGTGTAATGCCAGACTATCATAACCACGTAGCCAAGGCCTCGTGCCAAGACTACAAATAAGATTTTGTCAAGGCCTCGTGCCAAGACACTAGTTTGTCTCATGAGACCTACCAATACATCGAGGAGCTATAGCGGGCTCCACCCATCACATACTAAGTCCAATGCATTCCGTATATGAAAAGGTTTAAACATATCATAAACCATAACATAATTGTATCACATAAAACATGCATAATGGATACATAACATTTCAACATTTCAATCACAAGATATCAATAGAACACATTGGTATAATAAAAACATTTTCAATACCAAAATAAAAGAAAAGTAAAACTTGGTATTTATTTTTCATTTTAAAAAAAAGTTGTGGCTTCTAGAGGAAGCCGAAACTCAAATAATGGTCACGGTGGCGGAGAAGTCATTGTCGAAGCATACATCCGACAAATAAACATTCCCTTTTTTCATTTAGTAAAACACTTCATATAGAAATATACCTTTTGAATAAACGTAAAAGTCAAAGGGGTTTATACACCGTATAAAAGAAAGTTGTGTATAAAACAAAATATTTTTCAATGAAAGGAGATTCAGACGAAGTCCCTTACAAAGAAAATTTTCCTAAATAAAATAGATCTATTATGTGTATTCACAATAAGTACACATAAATAAAGTCCAAATACAATATGGGAAATAATAATATCATGACATAATTTTAAAGTAGGAGATTAAACCAAAGAACGACAATTGGGTTAAGAAGTTCCCTACCCTCATGTCCGACTTGTCTCGATCATTCATTAAACTCCTGAATAATAAACTTGAGTTAATTTCTAATTTCTTAAGAACATTTTTCAAGTTCATTATTCCTTTTATATCACTTATTAATTTGTTATTAACATTATGTAATTATTTAAGTTAATAACGATCGTTTTGTCAATCTTTGGTACTTGAGTAAAAAATAAACTTCTTATAATTGCAAGTTGTTCATGTGGAAAAATATCCATTATATCTAGAATTACATTCATGATTTATATATCATATATATCATATATATCCCATATATACATGCATTTATAATATTACATAACATTTAGAGGTAAGAAATGAAATGCACCGTTCATGGAGACGGTAAGCCGTACGTATGCATGAATGCTACTTTCATTTATATTTCATATTTAATGGAATGAAATCATAATTATATAAAGGTATATTATAATTCCAGTATAATATCATATATAATATAATATAATCTATCATTTATATTTCCCACATATGGCATTAATGATTCAAATCACTTTGAGGGGGCGGTAGTCCGAACTTCCTAAAATGAAATTATCGCGTTTACCCATAATGGAAATCATAAATGTATGCCATAAATGAAAAATACAGAAGAATAAAGAAAACATAAAAATATTATATATATCATATATAGAAATAGTTTCATCATAATGGCCACCATGAGAGGTGTTAAAAGAATATTGAACAATCATCGTATCGTGAGGCAATAATTCGCCACCCACAGAAACAGTATGATCATTAACCATTCGACGATGGTGTGTGTAAGTGTAAATAAAATCCTTCTCATAAAAAAATCCTAGTATATTGAAGATACTGGTTTTGTTACAAAAGAAAGGAATAAAAAGAGTTTAAGGGGTTGGAGAAGCAAAATAATACAAAAGAACATATAAGAAGACATTACCTTAAAATCGGGTAACACTTTTTGATTGGAGCCAAAGGCTTCCTTGGGAAGACTTATGCCCAAAGTGAGGCATCTAGGAGTAATAGAGGGAAGTTGAGTGAGTATTTTTGTAGAGGTTGGCCGAGCTAAATGACTTTGATGGTGTGAATAAGGTGGTAGAGGTTGGGTCCTTTTATAAGAGGAGATGAGGGACACTCTTGGAAAGTCATGAAATGTTACATTATTATGAAGTGATTTTCGGATTTTAAAGGTCCCACAATTATATATTTATAGGATAAGGTGATAAGGGTTCTCAATATACTCATCCAATAGGTTTTTGACAAGTTTAAGTCTTAGATTTTACATTATCTTTTCATTTTATTTAAATCGTTAATTAGTGAGGTAATCGCTGCATCATCATAGTGTCATAAAAAAATTTAATTTATTTAATGTCTAAAAATTATTAAAAAATTTCCATGATGTAGGAAATTTTTTAGATTTCCAATGACTATTTAGAGTCAAAAATATGACTTTTATAACCCTATGTAAAATATTTTTTAGTAAAACAATACATGTTTGTCACATTTGTATTTTAACTTTAAATAAAATGTTATTATTGCCATTTTCTTACCCAAGTGGCTCCATGGGGTCCCCAAGTTGACCCATTGATTGTATTGGTCGGACATGACTAATCCAATAAGGGTATAACAAGTTTAAAGGAAATTTCATATTATTATAACATTATCTTTACCTTAAATTACACTAATTACCTTTAATCGCGATTAATAAAACTTAAAAGTTACTATTCACAAAAAACTTATTTCAATCCCATTGAACCATATTTTACATCTTAATGAAATCCATGTATGTAGGATTTTTGAAAATCAAATCATAGAAGTGGTAATGTTTCATTTAAATGAAAAATTAGTTTTTTAACTACCACTTAGTGGTTTCACTATTCATACAAAATTGAAGTTTTTCAGAAAAATATCAAAAATTCACCATAAGATATATTTGATATTCCAAATTCAAAAACGATTTCTATTTTAAAAAATTAAAAACATATAATATTCATTAATTAATTTAATAATTAATTCCTGTTGTCAAAACAAATAGCGTGTTTTTAAGAAACAAAATCAATCAAAAGGTTGAAAATTGTTTATGTCCAATTTCAAAGTGAAATTAATTCTAATGACCACCATTGGATAAAATGGTAAAATTATATTCTAATTATACTTTGAAACCACTAAATAGTATAATTTATCAATATAAATTATTTTGATTAAAAAAGTTGTTTTTAAGTATTTTTCACTATTCCTCGAAAATTGGATGTTCTCAGAAAAATACCAAAAATTAAATATAGGCTAATTTCGATATTCCAAATCGAAAAATGAAGTCCAATTTTAAATATAAAATTTATATAATTTCAAAAATTGGGTATTACTATTCATAACGGCTACATTGATTGGTCACGATGTGTTAGAATCTCGAACTTGCGTACAATGCAAGCTATTGCATTATTGAAAGAGAAGCGTACCATGAAAGCTCGGGGTGTTACATTTTCCCCTCCTTCAATAAATTGAATCCTCGAAATTTGAAAATGTTCTTCGAAAATAAAAGGCTGAAAATAGAAAATACCTTTGTGGAAAACCAACATCGGAAATAAGGTTAATAAAATTTAGCCTTAATAAGAGGGAAGTGGAAATGAAAAAATTCACCACCAAATTATGATCTCGATTAGGAGAAGATTGGTGAAAATTAGAGACATATAATTGGAGGAAAAATGTAAATATTTGTAGGGAGTGATTGATTTCATCAATCACAAGTAAGTGTAAAATTGAGGGCCTCAAAGCCTTCAATCTATGTTGATTTAAAATATCATTAGTTCAACAAAACATAAGGTATTAGGATAACAAATTTTTTGTTTTAATATACCTTTCCTAAAGTTTATGAATTAATTTATTCATAGAATAAGGGATAGGTATATATATACATATGCTTGACAAGTAGAGTTTCA
Organism: Viscum album; assembly: GCA_963277665.1. NCBI lineage: Eukaryota > Viridiplantae > Streptophyta > Magnoliopsida > Santalales > Viscaceae > Viscum > Viscum album. The sequence continues at coordinate 2,060,650,415 of OY728123.1, read as the reverse complement.
ACCTTCAACTAATTTCTACCACAAACTCATCTTTCACTCCAAAAGATAATAGAACTCAAAAATATTATATTTATCCTAATCGTACAAGGTTCAAAATATTAACACATACCATTTAGATAAGGAAAACTATTTTTTAATAACTAGGTACTTCTTGTAGGCTAGTGGTAGGTAATAAAGGCATATCACACAATGGTTGTGGGTTCGATTCCTGCAGATTTTTCCGATGCGACGGGTTATCCCCCGACTTGCATGTTGTCCTTTTCCTAAAACTATAGTATTATAATATTCCAAAAATATTCTTCAGAAATGTTTTAACCTTAAAAGATACTATCCAAAGTTAAACATAATCCATTCCAACCTTTATAGTTATCCAAAATACCTCTATCCAGACTTTCTCTAAAAGGTCTCTAAATTCCAAAATCAACTCATCAGATTCCCCAAAAAAAGTAAAGTTTCTTTTATTGTCACTTACTAAAAATATGATTACCTTCATCAAATTAAAACCTTAATGAAAACAACAAGTACTGCAGTAAAATCCTTATGTATATCAAATTATTCTTATAACCATAATATAGTTCTTGAGTCCAAAAACACAAATACAATAATTATTCCACTTCAACTGTAGTCACAACATATGATTGGCCTTGATCCCTTGGATTTTTCTAAGGTAAGTTTCCTTGGTTCCTAGAGAATTCATTTGAATAATGCCCCATTTCTCTACAATTTTAGCATTCAACATTGACAGCCTCTTTCTTTCTTTTGTAATCACGAGCCTGGTGACCTTTTTCTCCACATTTATAACAAACTCCCATTCGTTTTAGGCAAGTACCGGGGTGATTCTTCCCACAATTATAGCATAATGGAAAATCCTTCTTTCCATTTTCCCCTTTATCTGTCTCTTGTTCCACCATTCTCTTCTTCTCTTGCTTTACTTTGTTGTCATAAGATTTAGATAATTCGTTTTCGGTCTTGATAGAACACGAGACTATATCTTCGTACATTGATAAAGATTGTGATACTAAATCTCGACGGAGAAATGGTTTTAACCCATCAAATAAACAATCAATCTTACTTCTTTGATACGTATATAATCTGCAGCATTCCTCGCTAACCTTGTAAAGTTGGCCTTATACATTGCGACATTCTCATCCTCCTTTTGTGTCAGACTCAGAAATTGCCTTTCCACATCTGCTCGATGGTCACGAGGAAAGTATTTTTCTAAGAAAATATCTTTGAACTCCCTCCTTTCCATATTTGATACTTCTTCATCTTCATTTTTATTATAAATCAGTGACCACCATTGATCAGCATCTCCAGTGAGGTGGTAACCTTCCATGATAACCTTTTCCCTTTAACTACTCCCCAAGTCCTGGAATATTTTCTCTAAGGAATTTATCCATTACTAAGCTACTAAGTGATTTGTACTCCCATTTAATGTTGATGGTTTTTGCCTCATGAAGCGGTCTAACATTGATCCTCCAAATTTTGGATCAGGTTGCTCCATACGAGTAAGGTTATTATTCATAACCTAAGTGATTTGTCCCAGTATGGTGTGGAGCTGATCAGCACCAGTTGTATCACCATCTCCACTATAATTATCTTGAGTTGGAGGGAAATACCTACATGGAGTGCGTGCATTGATATATTTTCCATTCCTTCCACTAGGCTCCATTTCTAAAAAAATTCATAAACTAGATCAGTTTATGAATCAAAATACATAATTCCATACTTGTAAAACACTTAACATAAATTGAACAGTTTATGGATATAATCCATAATCATAAAAATATTTTCTTTGAGTATGTATATACTCATAAACCCTTCATAATGGTTTTTAAAGAAAATGAGAATTATCCTAAGCATATCCCCCGGGAGTGTTGTAACCAAGATTGCATCAAGTCCCGTTGTCGTGCACAAGTTCCCATTCGAGTCTAGCTCAAAGCGGTGTTTTCGGGTTTTACCCCTAGGTACATCTGTGCCAGAACCGCCTCAACCTGCTCGTATCCAGACAAGGATGTATTGCTCGGATAACTCATAGTATCTCTATAATACCTAAATTCTAGGAAGTTCTTCTATACTAATCCTCAAAGTCTATCTTAGGGATATGTGAACTAATCAGAGTGTATCTAAATCTAGATTCCAAGGTTAGTACTAAACTTTCTCTGATACCAACTGTAAATCCCCGACCCTAGTTACCTTGAGTCGGTGCATTATTACGTAACATTGGCATGATCACTAAAGATCAAGTCTCGAAAGACTGATTAGTTTAGTATCCTTAGAAACAATAGATATATTTATAAATCTTACATTACATCATAAACTAAAACAAAACTACAAAAAAATCTTGTTTTCATATCCCTCATACTATTCCTCTAGTTAATTTATAAAATACTTCTTCACATCCTGGAGAAATTAAAACATTGAAAGGGGTGATCCTAGATGCTCAGTAAGGATAACAATATAGCGGAAACTTTCATAAATAAACAAAAACATTTAAGTCAATGTATAACTAAAACAAAATCCTTTTAAACTTGAACTTCAGCATAATATGAAAAAAGTAAAATGAAATAATGCCATTTACTTATTCACATGGATATTCTACTAGTCGAATAATCACATGCAATATCAATAACCACTTTCATAATGATGGAATGCATACTGCCAGGATATCATAACCACGTAGCCAAGGCATCGTGCCAAGACTACAAATAAGATTTTGTCAAGGCCTCGTTCCAAGACACTAGTTTGTCTCATGAGACCTACCGATGCATCGAGGAGCTATAGCAGGCTCCACCCATCACATACTAAGTCCAATGCATTCTGTATATGAAAAGGTTTAAACATATCATAAACCATAACATAATCATATCACATAAAACACGCATAAATAAAACATAACATTTCCACATTTCAATCACAAGATATCAATACAACACATTGATATAATAAAACCATTTTCAATACCAAAATAAAATAAAAGTAAAACTTGGTATTTATTTTTCATTTTTAAAAAAAGTTATGGCTTATAGAGGAAGCTGAAACTCAAATAATGGTCATGACGGCGGAGAAGTCATTGTCGCCGCATATGTATGACAAAAAAACATTCCCTTTTTTCGTTTAGTAAAACACTTCGTATAAAAAAATTCCTTTTGAATAAACATAAAAGTCAAAGGGGTTTATACACCATATAAAATAAAGCCGTGTATAAAACCAAATATGTCTCAATGAAAGGAGATTGAGACCAAGTCTCTAATGAAGATCATTTTTTTAAATAAAATAGATCTATTATGTGTATTCACTATAAGTACACAAAACAAATGTAAAAATACAAGATAGGATATAATAATATCATGACATAATTTGAAAGTTGGAGATTAACCCAAAGAACAGAAATTGGGTTAAGAAGTTCCCTTACCTTGTGTCCGACTTGACTCGATCGTTCTTTAACCTCATGAATAATAAACTTGAGTTAATATCTACTTTCTTAAGAACCTTTTTCAAGTTCATTATTTCTTTTATATCACTTATTACCATGTTATGAACATTATGTAATTATTTAAGTTAATAACGGTCGTTTTATCGATCTTTGGTACTTGAGTCAAAAATAAACTTCTTATAATCGCAAGTTGTACATGTGGTAAAATATCAATTATATCCAGAATTATATTCATGATGTAGATATCATATATATCATATATATCCAGTATATTCATGAATTTATAATATTACATAACATTTATAGGTAAGAAATGAAATGCACTGTTCATGGAGACGGCAAGCCGTACGTACGTATGAACACTACTTTCATTTATATTTCATATTTAATGGAATGAAATCATAATTATATACAGGTATATTATAATTCCAGTATAATATCATATATAATATCATTTACTCCCTCCTTTATATGCCCCTCATATGGCATTAACGATTCAAATCACTTTGAGGGGGCGGTAGTCCGCACTTCCTAAAATGAAATTATCGCATTTACCCATAATGGAAATCATAATGGTATGCCATAAATGAAAAATACAGAAGCATAAAGAATACATAAACATAATATATATATCATATATAGAAATAGTGTCATCATAATGGCCACCATGATAGGTGTTAAAAGAAGATTGAACAATCATCGTTTCGTGAGGCAGTAATTCGCCACCCACATAAACATTATGTTCATTGACCATTAGACGAAGGTGTGTGTAAGTTTAAATAAAATACTTCTCATAAAAACATCCTAGTATATTTAAGATACTGGTGTTGTTAAAAAAGAAAGGAATAAAAAGAGTTTAATGGGTTGTAGAAGCAAAATAATACAGAATAACATGAGAGAAGACATTACCTTAAAATCGGGTAACTCTTTTTGATTTGAGCCAAAGGCTTCCTTGGGAAGACTTATGGCCAAATTGAGGCTTCTAGGAGTAATATAAGAAAGTTGGGAGAGTATTTGGGCAGAGGTTGGCATATCCAAATGGATTTTATGGTGTGAATAAGGTGGTAGAGTTGGGGGGTCTTTTATAAGAGGAGAGGAGGGTCACTCTTGGAAAGTCATGAAATGTTACATTATTATGAACTGATTTTCGGATTTCAAAGGTCCCAAAATTATATATTTCTTGGATAAGGTGATAAGGATTCAAAATATACTCATCCAATAGTTTTTTTAAATGTTTATGTCTTATATTTTACATTATATTTTTATTTTACTTAACTCCTTAATTAATGAGGTAATCACTGCATGATCATGGTGTCATAAAAAATTTAATTTATTTAATGTATAAAAATTATAAAAAAATTACCATGATGTAGGAAATATTTTTATCTTTACAATTACTATTTATAGTAAAAAATATGACTTGTATAACCCCATGTAAAAATTATTTTAGTAAAACAATACATGTTTGTGACATTTTTATATTAACTTTAAATAAAATGTTATTAATGTCATTTTCTTACCCAAGTGGCTCCATGGGGTCCCAAAGTTGACCCATGGATTGTCGTGGTCGGACATGACTCATAAAATAAGGGTAGGACAAGTGTAAAGGTAATTTCATATTATTATAACATTATATTTACCTTAAATTACACTAATTACCTTTAATCGTGATTAATAAAACTTAAAAGTTACTGTTCACCAAAAAATTATTTTAATCCCATTAAACCACATTTTAATTCTTAATGACAACCATGTACGTAGGATTTTTGAAAATCAAATCACAGGTGTGGTAATATTTCATTTAAACAAAAAATCATTTTTTTAACTACAACTTAGTGGTTTCACTATTCATCAAAAATTGATGTTTTTCAGAAAAATAACAAAAATTCACCCTAAGCTATATTTAATATTCCGAATTCAAAAATGATGTCTATTTTAAAAAATTCAAAACATATAAGTTGCATTAATTAATTTAATAATTAATTCCCGTTGTCAATACAAATAGCGTGTTTTTAAGAAACAATATCAATCAAAAGATTGACTGTTGTTTATGTCCAATTTCAAAGTGAAATAAATTTTTAATGACCACCATTGGATAAAATGGTAAAATTATATTATAATTATACTTTAAAACCACTCAATAGTATAATTTATCACTATATATTATTTTGATTAAAAAAGTTGTTTTTAAGTATTTTTCACTATTCATCGAAAATTGGATGTTCTCAGAAAAATACCAAAATTCAACATAGGATAATTTCGATATTCCAAATACAAAAATGAAGTCCATTTTGAATTATAAAATTTATATAATTTCAAAAAGTGGGTATTACTATTCATAACGGCTACTTTGATTGGTCGCGGTGTGTTAGAATCTCGAACTTGCGTACAATGCAAGTTATTGCATTATTGAAAGAGAAGTGTACCGTGGAATATTGGGGTGTTACATTCTCACCTCCTTCAATAAATTGAGTCCTCGCAATTTGAAAATGTTCTTCGAAAATAAAAGGTTAAAAATAGAAAATACTTTTGTGGAAAACCCACATCGGAAATAAGGTTAATAAAATTTAACCTTAATAAGAGGGAAAGGGAAATGAAAAAAGTCACCACCAAATTATGATCTGGATTAGGAGAACATTGGTGGAAATTAGAGACATATAATTGGAGGAAAAACGTAAATATTTGTAGGGATTGATTGAGTTCATCAATCACAAATAAGTGTAAAATTGAGGGCCTCAAAGCCTCCAATCTATGTTGATTTAAAATATCATCAGTTCAACAAAACATAAGGTATTAGGATAACACATTTTTTGTATTAATATCCCTTTCCTAATGTTTAAGAATTAATTTATTCATAGAATAAGAGATAGGTATATATATATATATATGCTTGACATGTAGAGTTTCAACCTTCAACTAATTTCTACCACAAACTCATCTTTCAATCAAAAAGATTATAGAACTCAAAAATATTATATTTATCCTAATCGTACAAGGTTCAAAGTATTATCACATACCATTTAGATTAGGAAAACTATTTTTTAATAACCAGGGACTTCCTGTAGGCTAGTGGTAGTTAATAAAGGCATGTCACACTATAGTTGTGGGTTAGATTCCTACAGCTTTTTCCGACGTGACGGGTTATCCCCCGACCTGCAGGTTGCCATTTTCCTATAACTATAGTATTATAATATTCCAAAAACAATCTTTAGAAATGTTTTAACATTAAATGATACTATCCAAAGTTAAACTTAATCCATTCTAACCTTTATAGTTATCCAAAATACCTCTGTCTAGACCTTGTCTAAAAGGTCTCTAAATTCCAAAATCAATATATCAGATTCCCCAAACAAAGTAAAGTTTCTCTTATAGTCACATACTAAAAATATGATTACCTTAATCATATTAAAACCTTAATAAAAACAACAAGTACTGCAACACAATCCTTTTGTATATCACATTATTCTTATTACCACAATATAGTTCTTGAGTCCAAAAACACAAATAAAATAATTATTCCACTTCAACTGTAGTAACAACATAAGATTGTCCTTGACCCCTTGGCCTTTTCTAAGGTAAGTTTTATTGGCTATTTGGGAATTCATTTGCATAATTCCCTATTTCTCTACAATTGTAGCATTCAACATCGATAGCCTCTTTCTTTCCCTTGCAATCACGAGCCTGGTGACCTTTTTCTCCACATTAATAACAAACTCTCATTCCTTTTAGGAAAGTACCGGGGTGATTCTTCCCACAATTATCGCATAATGGAAAATCCTTCTTTCCATTTTTCCCCTTTATCTGTCTCTTGTTCCACCGTTCTCTTCTTCTCTTGCTTTACTTTATTGTCATAAGATTTAGAGAATTCCTTTTCTGTCTTGATTGAACACAATACTATATCTTCGTACGTTGAGAGTGATTGTGATACTAAATCTCGACAGAGAAATGGTTTCAACCCATCCAAGAAACAATCAATCTTACTTCTTGGGTTACGTATATAATATGCAGCATGCCTTACTAACCTCATAAAGTTGGCCTCATACTTTGCGACATTCACATCCTCCTTTTGTCTCAGACCCAGAAATTTCCTTTCCGTATCTTCCCGATGGTCACGAGGAAAGTATTTTTCTAAGAAAATATCTTTGAACTCCCTCCATTCCATATTTGATACTTATTCATCTTCCTTTGTATTTTGAATCAATGATCACCATTGATTAGCATCTCCAGGGATGCGGTAAACTGCCATGATAACCTTTTCCCTTTCACTACTCCCCAAGGCATGGAATATATTCTCTAAGGAATTTATCCATTGCTCAGCTACTAAGGGATTTGTACCCCCATTTAATGTTAGTGGTTATTGCCTCATGAAGCGTTCTATCATTGATCCTCCACGTTGTGGATCAGGGTGCTCCATTAGAGTAAGGTTATTATTCATGACCTGAGTGAGTTGTCCTAGTATGGTGAGGAGCTGATTAGTACTAGTTGTGTCACCATCTCCACTATAATTATCTTGAGCAGGCGGGAAATCCTTACATGGAGTGCGTGCATTGATACTGTTTACATTCCTTCCACTAGGAACCATTTCCAAACAATGTCACAAACTAGATCAGTTTATGAATCAAAATACATAATTCCATACTTGTAAAACACTTAACAAAAATTTAACAGTTTATGGATATAATCCATAATCATAAAAATGTTTTCTTTAAGGATGTATATACTCATAAACCCTTCATAATGGTTTTTAAATACAATGATAATTATCCTAAGCATATCCCCCGGGAGTGTCGTAACCAAGAGTGCAGCAAGGCCCTTTGTCGTGCATATGTTCCCGTTTGAGTCTAGCTCAAATCGGTGTTTTTGGGTTTTACCCCTAGGTACATCTGTGCCAGAGCCGCCTCTACCAGCTCGTATCCAGACATGGATGTATTGCTCGGATAACTCACAAAATCTCTATAATACCAAAATTCTAGGATGTTCTTCTATACTAATCCTCAAAGTCTATCTTAGGGATATGTGCTCTAATAATAGTTTATCTAAATCTAGCTTCCAAGGTTATTATTAAACTTTTTCTAATACCAACTATAACGCCCCGACCCCAGTTACCCAGAGTCGGTGCATTATTGCATAACATTGGCATGATCACTAAAGATCATGTCTCGAAAGACCTATTAGTTTAGTAGCCTTAGAAACAGTAGATATATTCATAAGTCTTACATTACATCATAAAGTAAAACAAAACTACAACAACATCTTGTCTTTATATCCCTCATACTATCCCTGCAGGTCATTCATAAAATACATATTCACATCCTGTGAAAATTAAAACTTTTAAAGGGGAGTGCTCAGATGCTCAGTAAGGATAACAATATAGAGGAAACATTCATAAATAAACATAAACATTTTAGGCAATATATAACTAAAACAATAGCCTTTTAAACTTGAACTTCAACATAATATGGAAAAATTAAAATGAAATAAAGGCATTTACTTATTCACATGGATATTCTACTAGTAGAATAATCACATGAAATATCAATAACCACTTTTAATAATGATGGAATGCATAGTGCCAGACTATCATAACCACGTAGCCAAGGCCTTGTGCCAAGACTACAAATATGATTTTGTCAAGGCCTCGTGCCAAGGCACTATTTTGTCTCATGAGACCTACCGATGCATCGAGGAGCTATAGCGGGCTCCGCCCGTCACATACTAAGTCCAATGAATTACGTATATGAAAAGGTTTAAACATATCATAAACCATAACATAATCATATCACATAAAACAGGCATAAAAGAAACATAACATTTCCACATTTTAATCACAAGATATCAATACAACAGATTGATATAATACAACTATTTTCAATACCAAAATAAAAGAAAAGTAAAACTTGGTATTTTTCATTTAAAAAAAAGTTATGGCTTGTAGAGGAAGCCGAAACTCAAATAATGGTCTCGGTGGCGTAGAAGTCGTTGTCGCCACATACATACGACAAAAAAACATTCCCTTTTTTTGTTTAGTAAAACACTTCGAATAAAAATATTCCTTTTGAAGAAATCTAAAAGTCAAAGGGTTTTATACACCGTATAAAAGAAAGTTGTGTATAAAACAAAATATGCCTCAATGAAAGGAGATTGAGATGAAGTCCCTTACAAAGATCATTTTTTAAATAAAATAGATCTATTATGTGTATTCACTATAAGAACACATAAATAAAGTATAAATAAAATATAGGACATAATAATATCATGACACAATTTGAAAGTAAGAGATTAACCCAAAGAACGGAAATTGGGTTAAGAAGTTCCCTTACCTCGTGTCCGACATGACTAGATCGTTCTTTAACCTCATGAATAATAAGATAGAGTTAATTTATACTTTCTTAAGAACCCTTTTAAAGTTCATTATTCCTTTTATAACACTTATTACCATGTTATGAACATTATGTAATTATTTAAGTTAATAACGGTTGTTTTTTCGATCTTTGGTACTTGAGTCAAAAATAAACTTCTTATAATTGCAAGTTGTTCATGTGGTAAAATATCCATTATATCCAGAATTATATTTGGGATGTAGATATCATATATTTCATATATATCCAGTATATACATGAATTTATAATATTACATAACATTTAGATTTAATAAATGAAATGCACCGTTCATGGAGACGGTAAGCCGTACGTATGCATGAACGCTACTTTCATTTCTATTTAATATTAAATGGAATGAAATCAAAATGATATAAAGGTATATTATAATTCCAGTATAATATCATATATAATATCATTTACTCCTTCCTTTATACGTCCCACACATGGCATTAACGATTTAAATCACTTTGAGGGGGCGGTAGTCCGCACTTCCTAAAATGAAATTATCACGTTATACATAATGGAAATAATAAAGGTATTCCATAAATTAAAAATAAAAAAGAATAAAGAAAAAATAAATATAATATATATATCATATATAGAAATAGTTTCATCATTGTTTCCACCATGAGAGGTGTTAAAAGAAGATTGAACAATCATCGTTTCGTGAGACAATAATTCGCCACCCACAGAAATAGTATGTTCTTTAACCATTCGACGAAGGTGTGTGTAAGTGTAAATCAAATAAATCTCATAAAAACATACTATTATATTTAATATATAGGTGTTGTTACAAAATAAAGGAATAAAAAGAGTTTAAGGGGTTGGATAAGCAAAATAATACAAAAGAATATAAGAGAAGACATTACCTTAAAATCAGATAACTCTTTTTGATTTGAGCCAAAGGCTTCCTTGGGAAGACTTATGACCAAAGTTAGGCTTCTAGGAGTAATAGAGGGAAGTTGAGAGATTATTTTAGGAAGAGGTTGTCCGAGCCAAATGGCTTTGATGGTGTGAATAAGGTGGTAGAGTTGGGGGCCTTTTATAAGAGGAGAGGAGGGGCACTCTTGGAAAGTCATTAAATGTTACATTATTATGAAGTGATTTTCGGATTTAAAAGGTCCCAAAATTATATATTTCTAGGATAAGATGATAAGGGTTTGAAATATACTCATCCAATAGGTTTTTTACATGTGTAATTCTTATATTTTACATTATATTTTCATTTTATTTAAATCATTAATTAATGAGGTAATCACTGCATCATCATGGTGTCATAAAACATTTAATTTATTTAATGTCTAAAAATTATAAAACAATTACCATGATCTAGGAAATATTTTTATCTTTTAAATGACTATTTATAGTCAAAAATATGACTTGTATAACCCCATGTAAAAACTTATTTAGTAAAACAATACATGTTTGTGACATTTTTATTTTAACTTTAAATAAAATGTTATTAATGTCATTTTCTTACCCATGTGGCTCCATGGGGTCCCCAAGTTGACCCATGGATTTTCTTGTTCGGCCATGACTCTTAAAATAAGGTTAAGACAAGTGTAAAGGTAATTTCATATTATTATAACATTATATTTACCTTAAATTACAGTAATTACCTTTAATCGCAATTAATAAAACTTAAAAGTTACTGTTCACCAAAAAAATTATTTTAATCCCATTGAACCACATTTTTCTTATTAATGACAACCATTTATGCCTAATTTTTGAAAATAAAATCACAGAAGTGGTAATGTTTCATTTAAACGAAAAATCAGTTTTTTAACTACCACTTAGTGGTTTCACAATTCATCAAAAATTGAAGTTTTTCAGAAAAATACCAAAAATTCACCCTATGATATATTTGATATTCAGAATTAAAAATTTATTCCTATTTTAAAAAATTAAAAATATATAAGTTGAATTAATTAATTTAATAATTAATTCCCGTTGTCAAAACAAATAGCGTGTTTTTAAGAAATAATATCAATCAAAAGATTGACAATTGTTTATGTCCAATTTCAAAGTGAAATTAATTCTAATAAACACCATTGGATAAAATGGTAAAATTATATTCTAATTATACTTTAAAACCACTAAATATTATAATTTATCACTATAAATTATTTTTATTAAAAAAGTTGTTTTTAAGTATTTTTCACTATTAATAAAAAATTGGATGTTCTCAGAAAAATACCAAAAATTCAACCTAGGATAACTTCAATATTCCAAATCCAAAAATGAAGTCCATTTTGAAATATAAAATTTATATAATTTCAAAAAGTGGGTATTACTATTCATAACGACTACTTTGATTGGTCGCGGTGTGTTAGAATTTCGAACTTGCATACAATGAAAGCTATTGCATTATTGAAAGAGAAGCGTACTGTGGAAGCTTGGGGTGTTACATTGAGGTTGAATGTTGGGGGATGTTTCTCACGAGGATTGATATAGTGGTATTGGATATTTATTTGAGTATAGATCTAATTGTGCCTCCTGTTGTCGAGCCTTGGGCGGACTTGTGCTTTTAAGAAGGGGTCAATGGGACCAGGTTACTATTTTATTGGGAGTGCCTTTAAGATGTTGGTACTTACTATGATATGATGTGTTAAGAGGCATGTGGTTCCTGGTTTCTTATTTGAGGTGTAACATGAGGGTTTACCTTGGTTCTGACATTAGAGGTACATTGGGCCATAGGCGAAGGACCTTCTTTTATTTTTGGATTCCGATATTAGCTGAGGTAGGTGATGGTTTCCTGGTGGCTGTAGAGCACTAGGAAAACCTTATAGGTTTATTATATCACACAACTTAATTTTCATTATTATGCATTCCAGTTAAAGATATATGCAATGTACGCACTATTGGGTGGTATCACACTGAGATTTGGTATCACACCATACATGTTCCCTTAAAGACACCTATAGACATTCTGAATTTATGTTCAGGTAAAGGATCACCCACAGGAGCTGAATACTAGTTTCTATTTTCATGTAGATTACCATGGATACTTGAGTTCTCACCAAGTTATAGCCTCAATTTAGTTCGCATTCTGTATCAGTATATTTTATCTGTATGGATTGTACTAGTCATCCATTGGTGGTCATATTTTGTTTATTTACTTGTAGGACCAGTTTGATATGCATGTTTGTTCTATTTAGTTACTACAAGTGGTGATGGACTGCTGATCTATATATTTATCTTATGTTGTAGTTTTTTTATTTATTACTTCCACTATTTATTTTTTATTTTTGATTGTGGTTTCTTTTTTAGGATCTTTTATGAGTCTTTCAGGTCGTATTTATCATGTTGTGTGTTATATATTATTACTCAGACTAGTATTATATCTTTCCCCAAAGGTTATATCCTCAACAATATACCTGTTTACACCATTGATGCTAGACATAATACTTTGGAATTTAGGGATGTTCACTTAAGTCATGTGGAACTTGGCTTGGTAGCACTATCCATGAGGCTAATTGGGTCGGGGATGCTACAAGTGGAATCCGAGCTGTTCTTGACTGGGATTTAGTAGTGTCTTTTGACCAGATGCTAATAAGACTAAGGCTACATTTTAATTTCATCTGGTCTAAATATTTAGGATATAATATACTAGATATTAGGTTGTGGTTGGAACTGGATTTCAAACTCATTCTTGGGGTGCTTGCATTAACATGCATGTGGTACGAATTGAGTTACCTTGGGTTGAAATTTCCATTCTATTTTGATCATATTGTGGTTTATTTGATTTCCACCTCAGTGACTTAATTGGAATGTGCTTGTTACTAGTTATGAAATTTGATTATTGTCTTCATTAGGTAAGGATGATATATAGAACCTTATCCCATTGAAGAAATGTGTGTTTGGTTGCTTGAATGGATTTTTATAGGCACATTTTGGGGTATTTTAAACCTACAAATGGATGCATGCCCTGTAAAATTATTATTCAATGTAAAAAAATTTAATTCCATGATTTAATTTCTTATTCCATGATTTATATATATTTGTGAACTGGAATGCACTTTGAGAAAATGGGCCTTGATCTTATAGGACCAAGAAGGTACTATGGTTGTGGTGATTTTGATCACTAGGATTGGGCAACTCAGATGTTGGATTAAGGAAATTATGGTTGTTAGGATAGGTGAGTCCCATGGATTATATTGATACTTAGATCTATAGAGGGTGGGTAAGGAGTCCATGAGGCTATAATTCCATGGGGCTTGGTTGCGGTAGGGGTGAGTAAGGTTTGTGTGGATGCACTAACTTTTTATGCTTTCCCTATCTGCGTTATATATATATATATATGTAATATTTGATCTATCTAAATATTTTTGGTATTCAGCGGGCTTCTACCTTGATGGATCAAATATTGTGTTAGGAAGGTGAGGAAAGGGTGCCGTTAGAGAATAAAGAGGTTCAGACCCATTAGGGTCAATCAGAGCATGAGCCACAAGTACATGCTCAGGTTTAAGATCCAGTGAAGGTAGGGTAGCCACCCTAATTGATACTGTTAGGTCCATGGATCAAAAAGTATATTTTATTGAGCATGGTACATGTCTTTTAGGAGTCAATAGAGGTGCTCAAAGGGGAATATCCTTCCATGACATACATGACATGAGAGTTCCAGTCACATCACCCACCCATTTTCAGGGTGAGGGTGGAACATAGGATAATGAGAACTATATCGAGATCATGAAAATGATATTTAAGAATGTAGCTACCCCTATAGGGTGAAGGGTCAAGTTGGTGATGTATATGTTCATTGGGTCTACAAAGCCTAGGTAGGATGTGAAGGTTTAGGTAGGCATGCATGAGGGACTGTCCTAGATGTATTTTTGAGACTAGGTTCTTGGAGTATTTATTTTTAGAGACACTGAGGTATGAATGGGATTGGAATTTACCAAGAATTCAGTAGAGAGACATGTCCATCATGGAAAATGCAACAATGTTCACTGAGTCAGCTTTCTTTGAACCCGACATAGTGAGCGACAACACCTCAAGGAGGAGGCACATTGAGGATGGGTTACGACACGCCATTTGGGTGCAGGTAAACATCTTTAGGTTAGAATAATTCATAGAACAAGTGAATGAGGTGCTCGTAGATGAGGGAAACCTGATGGATAGGTCATACTCGAGTTAGAAAGTGGATTTAGGTGATAGATTAGATAGAAATAAGTGAGTCAGAGATAATTTCCAATAGGGCAGTTAGGAAAAGGGAATTAGAATACCACCTTAGAGTGTATTTTCGATTGTTTTCTTCCTATATAGGCAGCCAAGGAATACCCGAAATCAGTGTTAGTGGCCTCTAAATGAGTGTTGTGTATGTGGATAGTTCATCCATCTCCGGAAGTTAAGCATGAGTCCTTATCATACAGATGGTGATCAGGTTTAGGGGAAGACTCAGTCATCTGAAGCCAGTTCAAGATCGGTACCAGGTGAAGGTCCCAAGGTTCATCTACACGCAGAGGTCGTGGAAGGAGTAGTGAGACCCTTCAGTGGGGTCAGTGGCTGGTGGCTAGTGAAGTAATGTAGGTAGGATATGCATTAGGTGCACTGGGTATTTGAATTCACAGACCAAAAACTGGTCAGTAGGTTGGTACCATATAATATGTGTGATTTTAATATATATATATATATATATATATATATATATATATGAGGTTCATGGCACTGGGTTTTGGAATTGAGAATCATTGGATTCCTGATTCTGTGGTGCTTTGCATCAGGTCATTGAGGAAGTGTGTTATTTGAGGTGTAAGGTATCTTGGAACTGATGCTTTGTGGTACATGATTATGGTGTGAGGCACTGTGATTGATTTGAGCATTCGTGGAGATGCAGGACCTCAATGTTTCTATTGGTGTCATGGGCTTGATGCGGGAACTAATGTAGTGCGAGCTTTGAATGAGAGAACCTGACGGTGTGAAGGAGTGAATATGCTTCATATGAGGACCATGGGTCTGGGAAATTGGTTAATGTAACTCTTTTTCTTTTAGGTTTCAGGTCGGTAGAGATAGGGTTAGGAAACTCTTAGAGTGGGGAGCCCCTTGAAGAATTTGGAATGAACCCTTGAGATCAGGGTATTCTGGGTTTGTTCTTAATGGGATGGGTATGTTCATTACCACTAGTAAATTTCATTGTATAGAGTAGGGATTATCTACGTTAAAGTAGGGATATTGTAACATCCTAGGTTTTTTATTCGGGTCGAAATCCACTACTGATGTGGACCTTTCAATTAGTGGGGGTCCCGTTTTCTAATCCATTGATTAGAACTAAACTATGAGTGTTCCATAACTTTTATATCTTGTTTTTAGGTTGTCATAGATTCCTGTAGAGTGACTCAGGTGTTTCTTTTGGGTTTTGGGAGAAGAAAATCCCAAATGACCTATTTTGGGTTATAGGCTGAAGGTGCACAGTTCAGGGTAAACTGTGAGACCCATTCCATGTAACCATGTGACATGTTTTGGAACCACCACCTGGCAATGTGAGGGGATATATAGTAATTGCATAGGCTTCTACCCAGTTTCATAAGGGTAGAGAAGTGCAGAATTCCACATGGGTAACTCCGCTTAGGCAGTTCCTATGCACGCTTTCTCACATGATTCGTGCACAATTTGAAAAAACATGGGAGTAAACCATGTGGCAAGCACATTCTATTTCTTTAGATGTTTTTATTTTCTTTTATTTTTACTTATTTACCTGTTTTCTCCCTTCTTTCTCCTTGGTCGCTCGTACAATATGGGAGAGTTCTTCCATTTCATCCTCCCTCCTATTTTGATATCAATCCTTTGTCTTTGATCCATTCTTCAATCAGTTCATGTCTTTGGAAGTTCATCAGTAAGTCTAACCTCCTCTATCCACTTTTTTCATTTTTTTATTTGTGGGTTGCAGAATCCTTATGACTGTTTGGCCCCATTTCTTGGAATTTTGATGGATAATCATATCTATTCCAATTTGCTTCGAATTAGATATCGATATCATACGAGCCTATGTATATGTGTCTATGGTAAGTGGTGCATACCATGATTTGTGTTTTTAAAGTTGTATTGGTGGGTGTGAATTAAATCCCACATTTTTGGTATTTTAAATAAGACTATGAAATAACTCATGATTCATATCAAAATGATGGTGTTACCCTAAGTGATGTAGTTGTGTATGCCCAACCCGTTTTTTGATCATTCGAGGCTAGGTTATTGGCCATTTCTCCATGGGGTATTTTTTTAGGGGTACCAAAATCGTTTGAACTGTTTTATTTTGATTTAAATTGGTTTGTTTAAAATTTTTATGTTTGATTATTCAAACCCTAGGCATTCAAGACCTCTATAATGAATTGATGTAATTGTTAGATCATGAAATTCAATCAATTTAAATGGAAATTATTGATTAAAGAGTTTTAAATTGATTTATATATGTGTAATTATTGAGATTTCCTATATTGCGACCCATGTTGTCGTGAAGGGATTGGCCGAAGGTTGTGATGACATGGACATTGGGATTGAGTGATGCTGATAATTGGTTGGGGTTGGTCCAGATTTTCTTGAGTGGTATTGACCATAGGATAGGGCATCATGGATGTTGGTTTGAGGCATCGAGGCCATCAGGATAGGTATGGCCTGTGATATTTGGATGGTAAGGCCTTTAGATATAAGAGACATGGTCATAGGGGCATGAGGCACCTATTAATGTGTATTAGGGATTATATTGGGTAATTCACCCTCACTCATGATGGCCAAAGAACCAAATTGAGTCGTTTTCACATTGGATGACCCACTTGATAAGATAGTTTTGTCCCCTTGAGAAGGTAGAGGCCCTCAGTAGTGCACATTAGGAAATTTTTTGTGAGTGATTTCCATATAAATCCATGTGGAAGGTGAGGAGACATTAGATGTCAGCGTTGGGGCGAACAGTTGGAGGTTGAGGCTGACTGAGATTGAGGTAGTGGGTATGAATATTTATTGG
Organism: Viscum album; assembly: GCA_963277665.1. Lineage (NCBI taxonomy): Eukaryota > Viridiplantae > Streptophyta > Magnoliopsida > Santalales > Viscaceae > Viscum > Viscum album. The sequence continues at coordinate 2,060,632,645 of OY728123.1, read as the reverse complement.
AGGATAGATCTTGCTATGCCTTTGGTTATTGAGACTTGGAATGATGCATGCTTTTGAGTAGGCGTCCATGGAACCAGGTTCTTATTTTCTTGGGCATGAATTTGGGACATCGGTACTTTTTGATACACAAGGTGTTAGGAGGAATGTGGTTCTAGTTTACTTATATGTGGTGAAACCTGAGGGTTCACCTGGGTTGTGACATTAGAGGTACATTGGGACATGGTCCAGGGACCTTCTTCTATTATAGGGTTCTGACATTGGCCAAGGAAGGTGATAGTTTTCTAGTGGATGTAGAGCACCAGGAAAGCCATATTTTTTATTGTATTATACTACTTACTATTCATTATTATGCATGTATTCTTAAACAAATATTTTTGGAACACACCATTAAGTTGTATCTTACTACGACTTATTCTAACACCATACACTGGCCCTTTGGGATGTTTGTAAAATTTATGAATTTATATTCAGGTAGAGGTTTAGCCACAGGAGATGGATCTTTGTAGCTGTTTGCATGAAGAATGTCATGGAACCTTGAGGTAATTCCTAGTTGGTGCTCTTATTTAGATTCCATTCTATATCAGCATGTAATATATGCATGACCTGTACTAGTAGTCATTAGAGGACCTATTTAGTGTATTAACTTATACAACCTATTTGATATGCATGTTCTTTCTATTTAGTTACTACAAGTGGTGATGTCATGATGATCTATTTATATATCTTCTCCTGTAGTTTTTATTACTTCCATTGTTTATTGCATATTGTTGATTGTGATTCCACTTTTCAGGTTTGGTTTGAGTCTACTAAGTCTTATTTATTATGATCTGTGTTATATATTATTTCTCAAACCAATATTATATCTATCCTATAAGTTTACAGACTCCCCACTTTACAGTTTTACACCCTGACTACTAGTCACCAACCTTTGGTATTCAGGAAGGTCATATTAAGGCTAATGTCACCCAACTCGATAACACTATTTGAGTGGCTAATCTTGTCGGGGATGCTACACTATTGAAATGGAAATAAAATCAAAATAAATGATGGTAAAATCCCATAAATGATAATACCATGATTTTATTCTCCACTCATGGTACCTTGGGGACCTAATAAGTGTTTTCAAAGACTACTTCAAAGTCTTTTCAATTAGGTAAATTATCATTTTTATGGTTCTTATGCAAATTTAGGCCTAAATGTTGATATGTTTTAATTATACTATGTTTTTCAGGTGGGAAAGAGATTTTATGACACACATGAATGTATTTTTGGAAGTGCCTCAATTTTTTTTTGAAAAAGGTATTTTTATATTGATTTTACATAAAATTTCATATGAGAAAGATAAAATAAATCTTTAAACTTGTTCTTCAGTTAAGTAAGTATTAAATAAGCATCTCAATGAAGACATCATTTATTATATTTTCCATGGATTATTTTCCAAATATTTGTTAATAAAACATGGAGAATTTTGGGGGAATGAATTCCACAGAAATAGTGAGTATATTTAATGACGAATTCCACTTGTAAAAAGGATACAAAAAAATAATAATTCGACATAGGGGATGAGATCTCCAACCAAGGAAATATTTTTGAGCCTACCATTATATATAAATATAAAAATAGTATGGAGAAAACATTTGTACCAAAAACATAATATACATTCACAAAGTAGAGAATAATAGGTGGTCCATCTAAAGATGTGGTGAAAATGTAGAGTATTTAATGTTATGAGGGTTTATATATCCTAAAAATTAAGTTCTATGAACTTAAAAAAGTGGTGTTTCTAATAAAAATTATGCATGAAGTAGTTGGACCCAATATGGAAGTTTTTTACATAGAAAAGAAAAGGATAAAATGGGGGAAATTAGCCTTTATTTTCAATATAAAAATAATGGGAAAAATAATTAAAGTGAAATGTGATTTTTATAAATAAATGTATGTTGAAAATAGAAAGAAAATGGAAACTGAAAACGAATTTAAGGAATGAATTAACCCTATGAAATATCAAATAGAATAGCAGATATTGGATGTTTTGGAGGCTGATTTTAAAATAAAATATTTGGATTTCATTGGGAAGTATAAGGATAATAAAAGCAGGGAACACGAATTGAGGTTGAAATAAATCAATGAGTAGTTAAATAACCCTCCAATGTTAGCCTCATAAATTTGTAAAAAATTAGCACAATCTACATTAGACCTATGGAATATGCTTCAAATACCAAATTCATCAATATGAAAAAACTAGATATATCAATATATCAATTGAGAAAATATCCCATGTGGTATGGTTCATATAGAAAATTCATTATATATTCTAAAACTAGGAATTTGAAATGATTATTTAGAATGAAGGGATAAAGAAAATTCTTAAGTATAGTATTCAATGATATGACAGACAAGGAAAGAGTGTATCTTGGATAAAATGTTACTAAGCTGGATAACATGTTTAATATTTTAGAGAAGTGTAGTAGATATCAACAAAGGATTCATGAATAACTAAAATCTAGTTACTCACAACAACTCTATTGGATAGAAATAAAGTAGATCAATAAAAAAATAATTATTTTTATCTACCTTTCAAGAAAGTTAAAATACCTAATTTGAAATATCCACTAAGGTATATGATTTATAATATTTATATTATTACCTTTAATCATTATCCCTTTCTTTGTGTTCTCAAAAAACCACTCTATGATAAGAAATGGAAATTGGTGGAAGTTTCTATTAATGAAGATGAAATATGGATGTAAGATATACTAAACAAAAATATATCTATATAATTGGAATCTATTTCACAATTTAAGAAATTCACATTTTAATGAAACCAAAGAGTTCTCTCATCCAATAAGACTTTTCTGTGTTTGCTTTCATATTAGTAAGATCCATTGGCGTAGGGTTAGAGAAGATGGACATAATATATACTCAAGATGAAGAGAATGAGGTTGAATTGGAAATCAAATTACTTAAAAAAATCTAAAAAATGGAAAAGGAAATGTAGAAGATGTTGGATTGGTCTATGTTGTGAAAAAATCTATCAAGGTGACATTATATTTTGTTAGGTTGATTGTGTTTATTGACAATGCCAGATTACAAATAGTTATGGAGTTCTAAATAGATTATTATTAAGGTATGTTAATAATGATCTATGATCAATGAATTTATGTTCTAGAAGTGGTAAGTTATATCAAGTGTATAAGGTGGGAATGTTTCCCAGTGTTTTTCCAATTTTTAGGTCTAAATATTGGAAGTTGGAAAAAAAGTTGTTTTTGACAAAGGGTGAATTTTCATGTAAATTTAAAAAGTTTCACTCAAGGGAGGAGGTGGTTCTAAAATTCATAAAAAAGTGAAGTTTCATACTGACACATCAAAATACAAAAAGGGAAAGGGTTTAAAGCAAGATCTTAAATTACAAAAGATTTGGATTTGCAGGACAAAGGAAGAGTTGCACATGCCAGAATGATAGAGATGTAGTTTTCACAGTAAAGGTGTCATGAAAACGAGAATCTAAGAGATGGAGGATAATTATATTTATAGTGGATGGAGCATAAGGAAGTTACACGTAGGGTTAGTCATGTATATAAATAAGAGGCTACCCCCTATCATTTTATAATCTCATCCATTAGAGAATATCAGGGCTCTGAAGAAAATATGATTTATGTGATGATAATTCATTCACTCAAGAAAAAAAATTAGATATCTATTTTAATTTAGAAAATTTAATTTTGTGTTTAAGAAAGATGCTTAGAGTTCCAAAAAAATTCATAGAAGTTGAGAGTTCCACAACATTACACAGAATTTGGGAGTTCTACGACATTGCCCAGAAGTTGGGAGTTCTACGAACAAAGAAATATTTTTCATGCAAGGTGGAAAAGTTTCACAAAATGCATGAAATGATTGTGTGAAATTAAAAGTTAAAGAACCTATTAGTTTTTACCAGTAGATCTATGGTAAATTAATATTCATTAAGTGGATAATAGTAGAACATAATGATGCAACGGATAATGTTTAGGAAAGATTGATTCAATTGATCAAAAGAATAATAATCTGAAGGGGCAGGAAGTACACTTTATCTAAAAGAGTAGTGAGTTCTTAAATTATTATTGGTTCTAAATTAGGGGGTACATAGAGTTATATCTAAACTAAATAATAATAATGTTATTTGTAGGATTTTTAAGATAAACACATGCTATTGTATTCTCTTTGAAAATAGATTAGTGTGGTGGACTAAGTAAAATTGATGGGTATTCTGCTTTCTTTCATTTATCATCATATGTTTCTATATTAAAGGGAGTGAAATGTGTTATTTTACGATGAAATATGATCTGAAGGGGTAGTAGTTTTAGTCTTTCATACCCTAATTTAACCCCTCAGGTTATTTATCCTTTTCAGGATAATAATCCAACATGTCAAGCCATATTCCTAAAACAAGGGAAGATAGATGGTTTCTTATTCCCATTTAAATCAATGTTATAATACTATTTTGAATATTTTAAGAATTTAATGGGATTCTTGGCCCATGTAGTGGTTTTTATAGATAACCATTTTTGAATTAGTGGAAATTTGAATATGTTTACAGCTAGACGGAGTCTGTGAAAAAAAATTGATTCATTGGATAATTAATTCTTAGATTAGTATCAAGAGTAGAAAAGGTTATAAAGGATAATTCAAACTGAAAACAGAATATGAAAAATAAAAGTAGAGAGGTTGTTTATAAATATTAACTATAGAATAGAATGGCATAGGTTGTGAGTAAAAAGGATTCAAATACATATATATGACTACCAGTAGTATTATACTAACTCTAGATCAAAATAAGTGATATCGTTACATGAAATAAGTATAATAACCCCACTAAAATAAATTAGGTAGAATTTTTTCAGTATTGGATAAATAACAGGGCTTCCATTTTTATCACTTTTCATCAACAATTGTTACTGGATGCTTATAGGATGCTAAAAGATAATGGAATGAAGATGAATTCACATAAAATGTGTTTCCAAAATTCAGAAAAATTTATTGGTGTTAAGCGATCCAATTCTAGGGGAGTTGATGAAAAATTTTCAATATCGTAGAACCTTATCTGAAAAATAAATATCCTTATGAAGCATAGAGGATTTAAATATTAAAGTGGTTCCATAGTTTAGTAAAATGAAGTGGTATAAATAAATTTAAAAATAATATATCCTGAAATTCATATGTTTTAAATCTTATCATCTAATAGTTTGGTGTGAAAATTTGAGGAGATCATAAGTTGGTTTTGGTAGAAAAAGAAATGGTTTTTTCATAAAAGTGTTTTTACTAAAAACAAGTGAATGAAATGGATATCTTTTAGTATTTTTTCAAAAATTATTGTTTCATACTCCAAGTCTAAGATCTATTGGCTTAATGTCTTTTTTTAACTACTCAAATTATAAGTGGTAAATTTACTTACTTGGATTCCTCGAGTTGATATTATTTATATTGAAGAAGTTTTTAGAAAATGTTAAGATGTATTTTTTATTGAATTGGTGAGTCTAACAAGTAATTTTGTGTTTTTTAATAAGTGGTAATACAACTGAAGACTATAAAAAACGTGGTGGGGACCTAACAATTGGCGTATTTTTCACATGATAAAGGGGATACATATTATAAAAGTTGATTTCATCCCAATAAACATTGGTGGTAAAGTTGGATCTATTATAATTGTTAATAATATATTTCCATGGAGAAATTTATCGTGTGTTTTAAGGCTAATGGGTAATGAGATATATTGGAAATTATTCCAAATACTTTTGAGGGGAAAATTCTGAGTTCAAAATTGATTTTATGAAATACCACATAAAAGGATATGTGTGGTCAATAAGGAAATATATCTCTGATAAAGAGGGATAAGATACGTAAAAACCAAAAATGGAGAGTAAATAAAGATAATATTTATACATTTTCCTCCTTTATTATTTGTTGTAGGGGATAATGTTTTTTGATAGGAAAGTGTTTGATATTTTCATGAAATTCAATTAGAGTACATTTTTGAACCCATTAATGATGTGTTTGATTTTTTGAAAATGGGAGTGTATGGAGGCTCATTGTATAGTTTTTGGAACATAATTATATAGGTAACTGTATGATTATTTACATATAGATATTGATTATTTGACTTATTAGATGTGTGGATAATGAAATGAGTGTGTGCATAAATCATAGGATGATGGTAAAAATCATATTGGTCCTAAATTTTTTTAGGATTTCATGAATTTAATACCAAAGGGATGAAGTGAATTGGAACAAATCTCAAAGAAAACTAGTTTAAGGTTTATGATATGTGTATGTAACATCTAGAAGTAGTATATGTGTGATTTTGGAGAGGATATTTGAATTTGGAAAAGCATGGGATATTCATATATGTATATTTTAATGTTCATATGTTTTATCCATTAGTATATGTGTGTTTCTGGTTTGAAAATTTTTCAGCTAAATTCAACATATGCGTCATTCTATAACAACTTTAGTTTCATTCTACTAGGCTGTAAAAATTTAGTAATGTTTGAGATTATATGATTTATTTGGAAAGAGTGTTTGTGTATATGGTCCCAATGTAATTGTAATCATCCTCAATATATGTTTGATATTTCGACAACATAGGTGTGTTTTTTAGTCTATGTATGTGTCATCAAATTATGCGGTGGTGTGATATGAGACATCAAGAAATTATGAAAATTTGACTATTATATATTCCATAGGGAATTAATTTTGAATAAATTGGAAATATTTACTGTGATTTTCAGTAATCGTGTTCCCTTATTTCAGGAATTTATATCATTAGTACTCAAAATTGAAAGCATCATGGAACATCAAAGGGATCCCTGACTCCATGAAAAGATAATGAAAGAAGTTACAATAATTGTATCCGTGGATAAAATCAAAAATATATTCATGATTTAAAATATATATTTGATCTATGAAGTGATAGTGTGTTCATGTAGAATTGTTGAAAATATTCATTAAGGATTCATAAATTATGGGAAATTCAAAATATAATGATATGGTTTTTCCATTCCACAAACTAAGGAGAAGTCATAATTGGGGATATGGATTCTACTACAGAACACATGAGTGTATATTTTCATCACATGGTTTCACATCATGTTGTGAAAAGTTGTTTTTCCAATATTTGAGCTAAATAAAAATCAATAATAGCATAATAGAGTGGACCGAGTTGATAAAAGGATATATTAGTATACATATAAAAAAATATTTACTTATATTGTGCTTAATAATGAACTATCTCAAACATAGAAATAGATGGAGAAGAAGATATTAGTTTCCAAATTTTAAGAATATCGGAATTTCATATCTCTGATGGTAATGTTCTTTAATAATACGTGTATACTGGAAAAAATTAGGAAGACTCGCTCAAGTGAATATAAGAGGATTGATTATAGAATAAAAAGATGCTCTACTAAAGTTATCTACACATCTGAAGTAGTAATAATAATGGATGTACTATTTCCATCATGAAAAACTAGTTTTCTTGATAAAGGAATTTGATTCCAGAATAGATATGAGCTCAAAAGAAGGAATTTGATTCTATGAAACAAGGAAGAGGAATTTATTTCTTACTTGTGATGAAAATAATAAATTAATATCGAATGATAATATTGTAGCATGTATGTGATGGATTAGAAAAAAAATTCATCATAGTTTGTGAAAAACAGAGGATATATTCATCCAAGTGTGTGATGTTGATTGAAGATGGACCTAAATGTCATTAAATAGTGAGGGTATCCTACCCCTAATAATTTCATGAAATAGGAGTAAGGGTTTCATTCCTTGTATAAGGATTGACTTAGCCCTATTATTTATGAGGTAGTGAGCCGAGGAGTTTAGTGACCACAACCTATTGTTTTAACTAGATTACTAAAACAATAGATTCTAGTGAATCAAGAAATTGTCATTGAAAAGATCCATGGATTAGCACAATTTTAGTGAACTATGTGAAATAATATTTTCCTAGTATGTATTGTATTATTGAAGATTTTTATATTATTTTTGTGAGGTTGACTTAAAGGAAATATATTGAACATGTTTCCTAAAATTGTGGGAACTTTCACAAAATTTTGATAGAGGAAAAATGGTTTAAAATAATAACACTTCGATTTAACCCCTCATAATGTCCCTTGGGGACAAACCGACCAAAAGTTTGGAATCACTAAATTATTATAATGTGATTTTAACATAATTCCATTTTTATACACCCCATCCTCTTCTTCAACAACATCAAAAACGTTTTAGTAGAAAAAGAAAATATGGATGATAATATTCACCAACTAAATAGTAATACACAGAGAATTGTATTCACCAATAATGAATAATAATATTCTCTATATACAACCAAAAAATAAATATAATTTTAAACTTTAAACATGGAAATCCAACTACTAGCCAAGTTTAATGGATTTTTAGGAGAATCAACTAATTGAAATTTGGAGGAATTTTGGAATGTGCATAGAAATTTCAATTCTAGAGTAGTTTTAAATAATTTAACTTTTCTCTAGAAGGATAGAGAAATGAATAAATTTTCAATCTACATCATATCGAATTCACCAAAGTGGATGAACTCTATAGGCCCCTCCGAAGAAAAGTATTTACTACTTCAAGAAGTAACCAACTAATATAAGAGATTTGTGAAACCATTCACAAAATTAGATAAATTATAAGATTTCTATGAATTATTAAAGAGGATGACTGCATCTCATCCACATCAACCATTTTAAAAAACATTTATTATTGTTTTCCATCAATAATCTGGTAAAATCACCATAGATTTTTGGATTTATCCTCTGGAGGAGAACTTTTTTAAATGTTATATACTAAATCTAAAGAAGTAATTTTGTATTTCATATAACTCTTAATGTTTTTTAGCATCTACTACTAGAGTAGTATAAATGGTAATATTTTCCAAACCACCTATATATGAAACTAAAATCAATTATCTAACTTTTATTCTATGAAAAGTTTCACATGACATGGTTTATGAAGCATCATCATCAATTCCATTATGAGTTTTCTAGGTATGTTATTCCATAGATAAATTAATGGATAGTTGTCCTAAAGTGTAATATTTTTTTTGAATAAATGTAATATAGGGACAACCAAAAACAACCAAGTATAAATGAATTTAAATAATATTCAACAAATCAATATGGATTTGGAAGCCAATAGCCAACAAGGCCACCCATTCTTGAGAATTTTCAATATCCTTACTATCCAACAACATTATAAAGGAAAACTTATCAGTGTACCACTAACTACCTACCCCATGTAAAGAACCAATAAATATCTATGAAAGGTCTGCCAAGATAACTATTGGAGGATATATGTGATCAATAATCAACCCTTACAAGTCATGTATCAGAATAGAAGGAGAAAGGATAATAATTTGGATACATTTCATTATGCTTTTAGTAACATAGTTAATCTCAGATTATATAATTTTATTTACCAATATATTCCTAAAAAATAGTAACGTGTGTTATATTTCATTAATATATGGTATTTAAGCCTATAGAAATGAATAACCATAAGCAGAAGTTGAATATAGAATTAAAAATACAGAGGATGAATAATACATCCTTTTAGAGAAATAAGTGGAGGTTACTATAGATATATTTCCAATGATAATGGATAAAGGTAAATATGTTATGGTGTATCTACTCTAACCCAAACCAATTTTCCCATAAATAATGAAACCATCCATGAAAAAAATGAAGAAGACCTACTAATATATTATTTTACACCATCATGAAAGTGAAAGTAAAAATCCCTTTACTAGATGTAATGAATCACATACCAATGTATGGAATGTTTCTCAATGATATGTATTCCAACAAGATGAAATAATAATTATATAAAAAGTTATGTCTATGAATAAATGTGTGGTCTCTATTAACTCCACCACTACATATACTTATTTAAGATATAATTACTTTTAATAACCCCTTCAATATTAGAGAATATAATTTTAATAAACCATTATGAAAGTTAAGATCATCAATTATGTAATTCTAAGATTATTTTATTATCATTTTAGATAGTAGAAATCAATAAAACAAGTGTTATTGTACAACAAGCCAACCAACACACTTCTTACCAAGAATATGTTTTTGAGGATGTGATATTAAGAGTGAAAAGAATATTATTCCTTATAGAATTTTTATACTAACCATAAGAAAAGAAAAAGGTGATAAACATTCTCCAATCATCTTAGCTTAGAAACTTTTTAGGCTATGAAGCCAATAATAAATATTTATAAGTGTTTTTGTAGAATTTTTTTTTAACAACGAACATAGAAATGGTACTTAAGTAGAATGAATATAAAACTATATTATTCAAGTTCATTCATCAGATTGAAGCTGCCTCCAATAAATCGGGAGAACTACTATTCCAAACAATGGTTATATTAGTGTTATGTATATTTGACTAACCAAAGTCATAAATATCAGAATGAAACTAGTACATATCCTTCATAATAATTTTTTTATTTCATCATATTGAAAATCAATATTTTAGTCCTAATAATATCTACATTTATAATTAGAGTACATATAAATGTTTCTATAAATTTTCTAAATCTTATTTATATACTCTCATCATCCGATGAATTTTTTCTTCGATCTTTTTTACTTAAGAGGTTATGTTTTTTTATTAGTTTAAAATTTTAAACTATAATCCACCCATATTTTATCCATTATAAACTCTTACAATATAATAATAGGTATTACATATGGTTATACTAGTTTTCCAACTGGTTTTTTAAATTTTATATATTTTTGGTTTTTAATATATTGATATAAATGAATTTTTTATAAATTTATTTTATATGAATGTTTTTTGGTTTAAAAATAGATTATTTTTGATAATATGGATGGTTAAAATGTATGTACTCTTGAGAATATGAATCCAAGTGGGCGACCTATTTTTTATTTGAATGATTACGAATAATGGAAAAATAGAATGAAGAATTTGGTTATCAATACTAGTGTGGATAAAATTGTGATTTTGATTGTAAATTATATGATTTTTGATATAGAAAATAACTAATTTTATGTACTAGGTAAAGAAAGAATATCAACTAAAATTTAGATTAAGGAATAATCCAATTTATTATATTCCATGAAGTATATATAGTCAAATTTCTTCATGTGAATTATCTAATTGTTTATGGGATAAATTAGAGGTTACTCACATTTGGTCTTTAAATGTAATTGAAACAAGAAGAGATATGTGGAGATTTGACTATCCAGATTTTGATTTATTTCATGTAGAATCATTAGCTAAGACGCATCAATGATTTATGAACATTGTTAATAGTCTATATTATATTAGATAAGACTATTTAACAGCTGCTATCTTGGATAAGAAAATTATTGAAATCATGCATAATGAATGCTAATAAAGAAAAATAATTGGATGATACTACTCTTGAAGATCTCATTGGTACCCATATAGAATATGAAGATATACTTAAAATGGACTCCAAGAAGATGAAATAGAAAAATGGAGGAGGTTCTTTTGAAATAAAACCTAATGTTCATATTAAAGATAAATATTCTTGAAAAGATGTGAAGTTATAAGAAGAAGAAAGTTATTGTTGATTCAGATACTAGTTTATCTAAAAATAATTGAAATGAGTTGGTTAATATTGAAAGAAGGATGAATAATATTGTTGGCAAGAAAGAATTTTAGTACAAATATAAGAAGAGTCATATGGATAAAGTTTATTTGAAATATTCTTCTCGGATTATATGTTATGAGTGTAATAAGGTTAGACATATTACATTTAATTGTCCTAATCTTAAGAGAAATGATTAGAATGAGAGGAATTATGAATGAAATGTTAAGATGTATAATAAACACAAGCACAAGAATAGTATGAAATATTTATACACCTAGTGATCTAGTAGAGGAAATAGTTGTTTTGAATATTCTTCAAATAATGAGAGTCATGGATATGGAAAGATTATTTATTATGAATAAATACCTACGGTGAATAAATATATCATGGATAAGGTAATAACTACTTAATCTCTTACTAATATTACATTGAATCAAAATTACCTTGATATTAATAAATAGAATAATTCTATATCATTTGATAAAGAATCTTCCTCAACTGATGAGGATAATACTTTATATAGTTATATAGAATTATCTATGTTTTCTAAATTACATGAGACTAAAAACTATAATGTTAATAAAAAACCTGATAATGTTGGGGGTTATTTTTTTAATGACAATTCAAGAAATACTAATTTGAATATATAAATATAATATCATTAATAATGAAATTATTGTGACTAATTTTGAAAAATCTATTTATTCTAAAGATCTTGAAAAAACAATTTTTGTGAAAACTATTTTACCGAGTGAGTAAAACATAGTTTTAATAAAAGTTCTACTGAGGATAAAAACTTAGTTGTGGAACTAAAATATTAAATTTCGAGTTTTAAAAATCATTTTTTATGTTTTCCTCTTGGAAAGGAAAATTCTATAAAATGTACAAAAAAATGAAACCTCATAGTTATATTTATGGGATGGGTTTTAATAATAAAAAAACTATTTTTAGTAATAATTAATTTGTTCCAAAGTGTGCTCCATTTCTCACTACATGTCAAAGTGGTAGATAGTAGAAGAAATGTTTTTCTTTAAATAATGTTCACGCTTTAGGTTTTCATAAATCTTATTCTTAAAATGAGATGATATTTTTCCAAAAATAATAATATTTGTGAAATGTGGATACCAAGAACTTTAATTTTTGATAATATCGAGGCCAAGAAGGATTGGTTTCCAAAATTCTATTATAATTGTTTTCTATAAATTAATTAATGTAAGAAAAACTATTTGTATATGGATAATGTGTTTTCCAGAAATATGAATGGGAAAAAATATTTCATTAATAACAACATAAATATAAAAGGTGGAAAAGTTACTTTCAAAGATAATTCTATGTGAGAAATTATTAATATATGTAATAGTGTTCGTCTTAGAAAAGCTTTAATGTCAAATGTTTTATTTTTTTTAGTAGGAATTAAGAATAAAATTATTAGGATAATAAAATTATTGGATGAGGGAAATATTGGTAACTTGATGAATGATAGATGTACTATCTAATGTTCCAAATATGATTTTACTCACTCTTCCAATCAATATGATAATGTTTACACATTAATCATTGATGATCATAGGAGACAAGATCTACATTTCCTTAGTGAAAGTAAATTCAATATTGGTTTTTATTATTATATTAAGATATTATAATCTTATAATTTTCATTAAGTTGTCTGAGAAAGTAATAGTTAGGGATCTACCAAAAATGAGGTTTGATTCTTAAAAGATCCATGATGCATGTCTATTTAGTAAGAAACATAAGCCAAGATTTATTTCTATTAGTGAAGTCACAATTTTTGATGCATTATAGTTTGTGAACATGAACTTATTCAATCCTATAAAAATAGGAATTATTGGTGAAAAATACTATATATATGTATTAGTTTATGATTACACTATATATACTTGGGTATATTTTATATATTGAAAATCCAAATCCTTAAGTTGTTTTAAAACCTTTATAGCTAGAGTTAAAAATAAGAAAAAACTAATCCATCATATCTATTCATAGTGATCATGGTAGAGAACATATAAATTCCAATTTTGATTTTTTTAGTAAAAAATGTAATATACATAACGTTTTGGTACCTAGAACTCTATAGAAATATGGTACGGTTGAAAGAAGAAATATATTTATTCAAGATATTAATAGAAACATAATGAGTGAATACGTAGTTGATAAACATTTTTGTGCAGAAGTAGTTAGTACTACATGTTATACTATAAATCAAGATTTAATAAGAAATTTTATTAATAAAACTCCTTATGCGTTATGGACTAGAAGGAAACCAAAACTTTCTTTATTAAAAGTTTTTTGATAAGAATTATATATCTTGAATACTAAATATAACACACATAATAGTTCACCAAAATATGATGATGGAATATTTTTAGGTTATTTCAGAACTAGTAAGGCTTATAGTGTTTTTAATAAAAATAAAATTAATGTTCAGAAAATATTACATATTATATTGGATGAAACTATTTCTCCTGGTTTACAAACAAAATCAAACTAAATCTTCAAATGAAATTTCCAAATATGATTTTAAACATATGTTGTGAAGATATTATCATGAAAGAAAAAATCAACAATGTATTTTTAATGATAATCCAAAAACAAATATCAATAAATTATTGAATAATTGTTTTTTGAAAACACAAGTAATCAATTTTTCATAGGAATCAACCTAGTGATAATATCATTTGTGATGTAGATCAACTGGTTAAAACTAGTAGTTCATTGAGAAATGAAAATGAAAATATACCATATTTATCTCAATTAAATACTAAAACTCATGATGAGTCTTTAAATAATGAGTATCGGATAAAATAAATATAAGATAAAATAAATGAGTTTGATAGGAACCAAGTTTGTTATTTTGTTGAAAAACCTAATGATACTTCTATAATTGGAGTAAAATGGGTCATTCAGAATAAATATGAAAAAAATTGAATAATAGTTTGAAATAAATCTAGAAATATTGCTAAGGGTTATAATCAACCAGAGGAAATAGACTTTGAATAAACTTATGATCTTGTAGATAGAAATGATTCTATTCATATACTTCTATCCTATGTAGTATTCATAAATTTAAAACTTTATCAAATGCATATGATGTGTGATTTACTTAATTGTTATTCTCAAGAAGTTTTTTTAGAACAAACCCTTGTTTTTGAAAATAATAAGTTTCTAGAACATATTATTAAATATATTAAGTAAATTTATGGACTTAACCGAGCTCCTAGATCTTATTATGATAAAGGAACTAGATTTTGGTTATAAAAAAAATTTCAGGGACATGCAAATCCAAATATTTTTGAACAAAAGTTAATAAAAATGTCATAATTATAAAAATCTATGTGGAGGAGTTTATATTAGGTTCAATCCCATTGTATTTTATATATTAGATAGTAAAAATTATGAATTATGAGTTTAAAATTAGTATGAAGTGTTTGTTCAGTTATTTTCTAGTTTTTCAAAATTAACAAAATCAAGAATGAGCTTCTATATATCAACATAAGTATATGAAATATCTTCTTAGTAAATTTTGATATAAATACACTAAAAGTATTAGTAATTCTATCAGAACCTAAAATACATTATATATTGATGAAGCTGGGAAACCAGTTGATTAGAAGAATTTTTGAGGTATGATTTGATGCTTAATTTACGTAATAGCTAGTCATATTGATTTAATATGTTTAGTATGATTAAGTTACAGATATCAGGAAAATCAAATAGTGACCCATGTTAAATATGCTGAATTAATTTTTTTCTATCTTAAGAGAACTATGGATTGAGCCTTATTCTATAATTTTGAAAAATAGTTTGAGTTGAAATGTTTTCTAGATGATGAATTTTGTTGATGTATAATGGATAAGAAACGTATATCCATAAAATTTCTTTTAATAAGATATTTCATATTTTCTTATTCTTGTAAGAAATCAAAATGAGAAGAAATTTCTACTACTGAAGATAAATATGTGGTAATGGGAAGTTTTTGTACTCCAGTGTTGTGGATACAATGCACACTAAATAAATATAGAACGAGTTTCCCTAAAAATAAAATATTGTGTGATAAAAAAATATCCATTTCTTTAAGTAAAACCCCATAACATAACTCATGTTCTTAGAACATAGTTATAAGACACCATTTCCTTTGGGGTCACACACAAAAAGAAGACATCATTTTAAAATTCATTAGAACGCAAGAAAAACTTGCTTATATTTTTACTAAAAACTATTAGTTAGGATAGATTTTAATATATAAAACAAATGTAATGAATTATTAATATGAAATTATGATACATATATACTTCTTGTTTACCAATATACTTAAACAAATGGAGTCCTTATTACTGGGGAAAAATGCCTCCAGGTAACATTGCAATAATTTTGGGTAGATAGTGTTGGTTGAAAAAATTGGTTTCCAAGATATGTTATGGAACACATTCCCTAGAACTGGTATGAAAAATATCATACATAAGGTGACACCTTTTCCAAGTGTTTTCCAAATTTATTAGGTCTAAAATTTGAAGGATGACTATAATCGTGAATGTTTTATTTCATTGACAGAATAATATATATTTATATAAATAATTAATGAGTTTCATGAAGATTAGGTATCACAAAGATCATTTCATAAAAGTTTGGATAATCATGAACGAGCATTGTGAACCTACAAAAGAAAGGATAGTACTATCCATGACTATGAGAAGCTCCACGAATGGGAAATTTCCATGGTGCCTTCAAAAATAAGGATCATCATTAATGTGATGGGATATATTTATGAAATGTTCATGATGTGGATTAAACTTCTAAAATTGGAGGAAATTCCTATAAATATCCTTCTACCCACCTCATAAAAGAAGTTGAACCCTTAATGAGAAACCATAGGCTCTGAATTTGTGAAGGTGATTCGCAAAGGGTGTTCTTCCAAAAAAAGATTACAAAGAAAGGGAGTTCACAAAGGATATAAAAGTTGACCAAAAATTTTAATCATCATGAAAGTAATGGAGTTCTTAATTACTCTAAAAATCCAAACTAAAGTTGTGAGCTTCATGAAGGATATTTGAGCTTCACTAAAGTTGTGAGATTCACGAAGAAGGGTATTTGAGCTTCACAAAAGAGGTGTGCTTTGAAAAGGTAGTGAGCATCATGAATGGGTTCAATAAGGATTACCCAGTGAATATATGGTAAGGTTATATTCATTAAGTGGGTTAAAGTAAGACTTAAATGTAGCATATATATGAAAATGTGGATGTATTCAATATTGATAATTATGGGACCTACATTTTCAAAAAATTTATGTGAATCATTTATAGAGTAGTGATCAATTAAATGGAAAGAAAGTGATCCTTTCCACCAATAGTGATACATCAAAAGAGAGATATGGTGTGAACCTTAAAAAGCATATAGGTGTCTCTAAAACTTATAAATAATGTGAAACTAGGAATAAAAGTGAAATAGCCTAAAAATTAATTTGGTAGTGAGCATTAGGGGATTCAGTACATCATCAAATTCTTGTTTTATGCTCCCTGGACATGGCCCAGTGAGGGTGAACCAAATAAAATTATTGTTTCTTGTGAATGATTTCATTTCTCTTAATACATTTCTATCAGAAAGAGAGAGAATAAATTTTTGTTTAACAAAAAATATCTGAAGGGGTAGGTTTTTTAATCTATTATACATTGATTGACCCCCTATCAACGCATTTGACCTAGTTTGGATAGAAATTGGTATCAGATGAAGAGGTTGAAAGTTAGTGGTTTTCTGTTAGTAAAAGAAATATAGGTTTTCAATAATAGATGGATTTATATATTTGATGGAAAAAATTAACAATTGTGGAAAAATAAGATGTAGTAATACATTTAATAATTAGAAAATGATTTATTTATAGTAGAGATGCTTGTAATTTTTTACAATTGCGACAATGGTGCTTTATCATATGCTAACCGAATTGAAATGGATGTTGATTATAAAAAAATAAATTATTTATGGGGAGCCCAATCAAATGAAATATATGTTAATGTGATCTAATGTAACTTATCATATTCTATATGAGAAATATTTCTCAATATTTTTTAGGGTGACTTAAAATTTAAAGGGGAACACGGTACTTTCTATGGAACAATTATGAGGATATAAGAATGCACCCAAATGAGTCCACATATTCATTCTTTGACTGGGTGAATGTTAGTGTATAATAAATGCGTGGTCTTGTAGAAATTATTTAAGTTGTAATGATTTTAAAGCACTTCACGAGAAGTCTTCCACCTCAATCCAATCTGAATGTTTATATTTTGGAAGATAAAGATACAAAGTAGCCGTCATTGGGTAGATTTCATAGTAATATTATTGAATATGAAATGAGAAATGATGATAATGAGTTCATGGAAAAATTTAATTCCAAAGAAGTTGAATTTAAGGCTAGGAAGAACCTCCCCTTTGAGGATGTTTAGGAATAAGAAGATACAAATGTGTTAATGTCTTTACATTCCTCAAATATCCCAAGTGGAAAAGGAAATATCAATGTGAAACTTCCTCTTGCATTATTTTAATGTGGAATGGTTGGATATATAGTAGCAAGGTGAGATAAGAAGTTTCAAGAATATTAAGATGATTAAGTTGAAATTCTTATGAAGAATAATTAATCCTATGAGAAAGTAAAGAAAATTTTTGAGAGAAATATCTTCAAAATGAAAAATCTAATTTTAAAAGAAGACGACAGTTTAGAAGAATATGAGGCTGAATAATTGGAGGACACCAAGAATCAGGGGGATAACTTTTATGTTGGAAGTTAACATAAATTCCCAATTTAGGGAAGAAAGTGATAATGAATAAGGATAATTCGAAGGAATAGTTGACCTTTATGCTGAATTAAAAGCCTATTGTGAGGAAATAGATGTTTGGAAAGCCAAAACAAAAAATTGAAAAAAAGTTGTCCACGATGAAAAAAATTATACAATGGAGTATAAATAAGAGAACTCCGAGATGATAGATGATATTAAAGCATAAGTCTTAAAATCTAGAGAACTCAAATACAATTGGTGAAGACAAGCTCAGATTTAAATAATAGAAAAGGGTAATCAATGGATTGAATAATATAGTGAAATATCAAGAGAAAATCATTAAAAATATTGGAGATAAGGTTTGTAGACAATAAAAGAAAGTGAATGATCTAAATAAATTTTTGAATCCAAAAAAATAGGTTGGAAAATCAGTATAAAATGGAAATGTACAGTTCAAATATTTAGTGAAATATAGAAAGGAATGTCAGGAGAAGAAAAATATTGATACAAACATTATAGCTAGTATGAGTAATGATTTAAAAACAAATATAGAAAGGGTTGAAGATGGAATACAAGAACCTTCCCCGATCTTTAATATTGATTTGGGTATGAATCAGAATCATAATATTCAGAGAGTACAAAACTAAACTAGTAGTTTAGTTGTGACTCACAAGAATACACCCCTCACTAGATGATATTACAGTGGAAAGTCGGGACACTCAAAAAATGTCTATTCCATTGATAAAAGGTGTAACACCCCAAGCTTCTGCGGTACGTTTCTCTTTGAATAATGTGATAGCGTGTGTTGTACGCAACACCGAGTTCTAACACACCACAACCAATCAAACTAGCTGTTATAAATAGTAATACCTAATTTTTGAAATTATATATATTTTATATTTCAAAATGGACTTCATTTTTGGATTCGGAATATCAAATTTAGCCTAGGGTGAAATTTTGGAACTTTTCGAATAACACTTATATTTTGATGAATAGTGAAAATTACTAAATTTTAATAAAAAACAACTTTTTTAATCGAAATAATTTATATTGATAAATTATGAATTTGAGTGGTTTTAAAGTATATTAAGAATATATTTTTACCATTTAATTTAATTTTGGTCATTGTACATAATTTTACAATTAAACCGGACATAAACAAGTGTCAATCTTTTGATAGTTAATATCTCTTAAAAACACGCTTTTTGTTTTAACAACGGGAATTAATTTTAAATTAATTTTTCCACTTCTGTGTTTTGAATTTTGGAAAAGGGATTCCATATTTAGAATTAGGATGTTCAAATTCTGTAAATAGGTAACTTTTATTTTTAGGCATTTTGAATAATTACTGCGGTAAATATTTTATTTACCATGGTTAAGGGTAAATCCAGTAAATAAGGGTTAAACAAATAATATTATAATAATACTAAATTACCCTAAAACGTGTCCTAACCTTATTGGTGGATACATGTCCGACCATGGGAATCTTTGGGTAGATTTTGGGACCCCATGGTGCCACTTGTAAGTGATAGGGACACTTTATTTTAATTAAGTTAAAATGAATACAAAAATGACACAAACATATATCTTTTAGAAAAACAATTTTTAAATAGGATTATATATGTTGGATATTTGACTATAAATATTAATTAGAAAGATAAAACGATTTCCTACATAATGATATTTTATTTATAATTTTTAGATATTAAATAAGTTAATTTATTTATGACACAATGATGATGTAGTAATTACCATAATAGTGAAAAATTAAAATAATTGATATTATCAATACCCAAATAAATATAATTTGAGACTTTTAATGAATTACACTAATTTTCTAGGATAATATGACATATTAGGATTGATTTAATTTACTTTTTTCGAAGTGATCATTCTGTTATAAGTTTCACAAAAATAAACTATTGAATTGTGTCAAAATTGACATAAAAGAGTTTTTAAAACAACTATTATATTATTAATTGATATTAAATTCCTAAAAATATAAGATTCGGAAAATAGACTTATATCATGATAGGTGTAGCATTAATGGACCATTTTAGGGTCTCTTTGATGTATATAGTATGTTTATTAACTATATAATATAAAAATACAAAGTGACATGGTAAATGTCAAAATAATTAACTAAGAGTTAAAACTAATAGATAAGGTTAATATAGTAACCCAAACCTGTCTAAATTCTATTGGTTGAATGGTTTTTTACCTATACCCACCTTAAAATTTGAATAATAAACTTTGGAGTCATTAGAAAACGATTATGAATTTATTATAAATTAATATTTCTAGCTTTTCCAAAGGTGCCCCTCACCCCTCTTATAAAAGGGAACTCCCCCTTCTCATTAAATCACACCATAAAAGCCTTTTGGTTCGACCTAAATCTACCCAAATACTCTCTAAACTTTACTAACTACAACCTAGAGGCATTAGTTTGATCAGAAATCCAACCTAAGGATCCCTTTTGATCAAATCAAAAGGAAGAACCTGAAGAAGAGGTAATGTTTTCACCACCCTTTTCCAAATTCATTTCTTCTTAAACTTCTTCATTCTTTTTTATTACCATTATAAAATAAAAACTCCAGTATCTTATATATACTGTGATGTTATTATAAATATGGTACAACAATATTCATTATTCTATCCACCCTTTGAATAACATGTCACCATACGTGCGTACGTACAGATTACCGTCTCTGCGTCGTGGTGTAATTGTTATTCAATATATTATTATTTGTATGGGTATAATAATGATGTTTAACTCATGTAAATAATAAATATAACATGATAATTATTCTGTATATATGATATACTATCCAATTATATATTATTTTAATATCAAAAGAATGATATTGTCGCTCGTGCGTACGTATGGACTACCGTCTCCACGAACGCGATCAGATTCATTCTCCATCGTATCCATTCAAGTATAATTATCATTTGATGATTTAAAAATAATGTATAAGGACTTGATATAATTCTAGATATGAATAAGATACAACCTATCCATGACAAACATGGCTTACGTAACAAAACATATAAAAGAAAATGAGTAAGTTAACACCCGAAACGACGATAATACTAAGATATTCTTAACAAAGCAATGTTAAAAGATCATATATGATATCATATTAATATATATGATTATTTTATAATTTAATAACAATTATTTCACCATTATACAGGAGGTTAACCTACCCTCAACCAAGGAAAAGTACAAGGTAAGGGGTTATCATCTCACTCCTTATTCCCGTGAGATTCATGCCATATTGCCACCATTACCTTTTGTGTGGTGTATGTACTACCCATAATTATAGTTGTTTTGTAATACACTTTAATTTATGTGTATTTATATATTCACTTTATGATACCTCTTTTATGGGTTGTACATTTCGTAAGTTACCAAATTGGTAAGGGTTATTTCATAATCTCTTCATTATCCGAGGTTGTTTATACGCAATAATCTACCGGGATCTCTTTATCATCCACATCCATGTTTCTTAAAAATGTATTTCAAAACATTTTTACTATTTAAAAGAATATGGGTTAAATTCATTTATACCCTTGTTTGAATTTTTATAAGTGTTTTATAAAGGAATCTTTCCGTCGTTTTCCAAACAAGGTGCTTTTTAACCTTTTCGACAGAATTAAGGTAAGAATGTTTTTTTAACTTATACGGCGGGTGCAGTTATTTTCTGCAGTTATAAAATATTTGAAGATTCCCTTAAAAGCTTATAATAATATTTTCAATGAAAATGTGTTATTTTATAAATATATGACTCTTAAATGATTTCAAAATAGAAAGAGATATTTCTCTAAAAAGAGTTTTGATTTCATCTATGTCAACATCCTTTGATGGATTTTACTATTATTTGAAGTTGATTTATTATGATACAAAACTTCTATATTGTATTGAAGGTTTTGTGATATGTTTGACTGTGTATGTGATATTTTTATACCATTCATATTTTATGGTGAAAGTATTGACATTTCGTATGCTATTTTTAATATGGATGTTTATGTTATGTTTAAACCTTTTCTTATGGGAATGCATTGGACTTAATATGTGATGGGTGGAGCCCAATATAGCTCCTTGATGCATTGGTAGGTATCATGAGACAAACTAGTGTCTTGGCACAAGGCCTTGACAAAATCTTATTTGTAGTCTTGGCACGAGGCCTTGGCTATGTGGTTATGATAGTCTGGCATTATGCATTCCATCATTATGAAAGTGGTTATTAATATTGCATGTGATTATTCGATTAGTAGAATATCCATGTGAATATGTAAATGTAATTATTTCATTTTATTTTTGCCATACTATGTTGAAGTTCATGTTTAAAAGACTTTTGTTTTAGTTATACATTTCCTTAAATGTTTATTCTTATTTATGAAAGTTTCCGCTATATTGTTATCCTTACTGGGCATTTGAGATCACCCCTTTTCTATGTTTTATTTTTCCCAGGATGTGAAGAAGTAAATTATGAATGACCTACAGGGATAGTATGAGGGGATAAGAGTGTGGAATATAGACACTATGTTGATGTAGTTTTCATTTTTATGATGTAATTAAAAACGTCCGGAATATATCTAGTGTTTCTAAGGATACTAAACCAGTCGGTCTTTCGAGATTTGATCTTTCTTGTGATCATGCCAATGTTATGTAATAATGCACCGACTCTGGGTAACTGGGGTCGGGGCGTTACAATTAGTATCAGAGGAGTTTTAGTAAAAACCTTGGAAGATAGATTTAGATAAACTCAGATTAGAGCACATAGATTTAAGATGGACTTTGAGGATTAGTATAGAAGAACTTCCTAGAATTTTGGTATTGTAGAGATTTTGTGAGTTTTCTGAGAAATACATCCCTGTCTGGATACGAGTAGGTAGAGGTGTCTCTAGCACAAATGTACCTAGGGGTAAAACCCAAAAACACCGCTTTGAGCTAGACTCGAATGAGAACTGGTGCACGACAACGGGCCTTGCTGCACTATTGATTATAACACTCCCGGGGGATATCCTTAGGATAACTCTAATTTTCTTTACAAATCATTATGAAGGGTTTATGAGTATATACTTCCTCAAAGAAAACATTCTTATGATTATGGATTATATCCATAAATAGTTCAATTTATGTTATGTGTTTTATAAGTATGGGATTATGTATTTTGATTCCTAAAGTGATCTAGTTTATACCATTGTTTAGAAATGGTGCCTAGTGGAAGAAATAGAAACTGTATCAATGCACGCACTCCATGTAGGGATTTCCCTCCTGCTCAAGATAATTATAGTGGAGCTGGTGATGCAACTGGTGCCGATTAGCTAATCACCATACTGGAACAACTTACTCAGGTTATGAATAATAACCTTACCCGTATAGAGCACCCTGATCCGAAGCATGGAGGATCAATGTTATATCGATTCATGAGGCAAAAACCACCAACATTCAATGGGAGTACAAATCCCTTAGTAGCTGATAAATGGATATTTTCCCTAGAGAAAATATTTCAGGCTTTGGGGAGTAGTGAAAGGGAAAAAGTTATCATGGAAGTTTACCGACTCACTGGAGATGCTGATCAATGGTGGTCATTGATTCAAAATACGAAGGAAGATGATGAAGTATCAAATATGAAATGGAGGGAGTTCAAAGATTTGTTTTTAGAAAAATACTTTCCTCGTGACCATCGAGCAGATATGGAAATGCACTTTCTGAGTCTGAGACAAAAGGAGGATGAGAATGTCGCAAAGTATGAGGCTAACTTTACAAGGTTATAAAGGTATGCTGGAGATTATATACGTAACCCAAGAAGTAATATTGATCATTTCTTTGATGGGTTAAAACCATTTATCCATCGAGCATTAGTCTCACAATCCTTCTCGTCGTACGAAGACATTGTCTCATGTGCTATCAAGACCAAAAAGGAATTCTCTAAGTCTTATGACTTTAAAGCAAAGAAAGAGAAGAAGAGACCTGCTGATCAATCTAGGAATGTAAATAAGGGGAATAAGGGAAAGGTTGAATATCCATGCTGTGGTAAATGTAGTAAGAAACACCCTGGTACTTGCTTGAAGGGAACGAGAGTCTGTTACAGGTGTGGTGAAAAAGGCCACCAATCTCATGATTGCACGGGGAAGAAGGAAGCTACCAATGTTCAGTGCTACAATTGCAGGGAGATGGGGCATTATGCAAATGAATGTCCTAAGCGTCAGGAGAACTTAACTCAGAAAAGGACAAGGGATCAAGGCCAAGCTTATGCTATCATTACTGCTGAGGTAGAAGCTCTGAAAGATGTGGTGGTAGGTAATTTAATGGTTTCCTCAAGTTTAGAAAATGCATTATTTGATTCTGGATCATCACATTGTTTCATATCTTCCCAGTTTTCTAAGAAAATTAGATATTTCCAATTTTATTTAACAAGGTATTTTTCAGTTAAAACTCCTAAGGGAAGTATCATTGCAACAAAGTTTTGTGAGTCAGTCCCCGTTAGAGCACATAAATGTTATTTATCTGCTGATCTCATCGTCATACATATGATTTAGTTTGACATAATCCTCGGTATGGACTGGCTTTCAGACTATGATGCGAAGATTTATTGGAAGAATAAAGAGGTTATAATTCTTGATGATGATGATAAGGAACACCTTATCTTTAGAGCAGAATCGTCACCGCCTAATTCTTATCTAGATCCACCCCCAGTAGATCAACTAAATTCAATTATTTGGGAGGAAGAGAATGAAATGACTATGGGTGAGGAAATGAATGTTCAAATAGAGGATATACCTGTTTTGAATGAATATGTAGATGAAGTTTTGGAAGATTTACCTGGACATCCTCCAGAACGAGAAGTTGAATTTTCCATTGATTTAATTCTTGGATCAAGGCCTATATCAAAGACCCCTTATAGAATGGCCACTGTAGAATTAGTTGAACTAAATAAAAAACTATAGGAATTGAGTAATAATGGATCTATTCGCCCTAGTGTTTCTCCATGGGGAGCCCCTGTTATTTTTGTTAAAAAGAAAGATGGATCTATGAGGTTATGTATCGACTACAGGGAGATCAATGCTATAACAATAAAGAACAAGTATCCCCTACCTCGCATTGATGATTTATTTGACCAACTTCATGGAGCTCAATACTTTTCAAAGATTGACCTTCGATCTGGATATCATCAGTTGTGTGTGAAGAAGGAAGACATTCCGAAGATAGCATTTCGAACTAGGTACGGGCATTACGAGTTTAATGTAATGCCTTTTGGATTGACTAATGCACCCTCTGTATTCATGGATCTGATGAATAGAGTTTTCAAGGAGTATCTCAATGAATTTGTGGTGGTATTTATTGATGATATCGTGGTATACTAAAAAAGCTACAATGATCATGAAAATCACTTGCGCATTATCTTGAAGACTCTGAGAAGACATGAATTATATGGGAAGTTTAGCAAGTGTGAATTCTGGCTTCAGAAGATTTATTTTCTTGGCCATATTGTCTCTAAGGATGGAATCTCTGTTGATCCTTCTAAGACCAAGGCAATCCAAGAATGGCCAGCACCTACGAATATAACTGAAGTACGTAGTTTTATTGGTTTAGCAGGTTATTATCGACGTTTCGTCCAGAATTTTGCCCGGTTGGCTAACCTATTAACGAAGCTCACACGTAAAGGGGTTAAATTTGTTTGGACAAAAGAGTGTGAAGAATGTTTTAAATAACTGAAGAGAAGATTAGTCAATGCTCCTATATTAACTCTACCATTAGGGAATGATGAGTTCGTTATTTATAGTGATGCATCGAAGAAAGGACATGGTTGTGTCCTTATGCAGAATGATAGGGTTATTTCCTATGCATCACGACAGTTGAAAATTCATGAGCAGAACTATCCTAATCATGATCTTGAGTTAGCAGCTGTGATATTCTCTTTGAAGATATAGAGGCACTACCTCTATGGAGAAAATGTGAGATTTATACTAATCACAAGAGCTTGAAGTATATTTTCTCATAAAAAGAACTCAACATGAGGCAATGGAGATGGCTTGAATTACTCAAGGATTATGATTGTACGATACACTACCACCCGGGGAAAGAAAACAAGGAGGCAGATGCTTTGAGAAGAAAAGATCATGGAGTTTTGAACAATATGAGAATTGAAAGGGATCCAATTTTCATGGATCTAGTTAAGATGGACATGGGAATAACTAGGGAAGGTGAAACATCAATGCTTTTTCAAATGGTTGCCAAAACATCTTTACTAGAAAGGATTAAGAGTTCTCAGACTGATGATGAATAATTTCAAAAGAAGATTAAAGTTGTGAATGATGGGAGATTGAGAGACTTTGTGTATGAAGAAGGAATTTTGAAATTCGGGAAGAGGCTTTGTGTTCCCGATATACCTGATCTAAAAAGTGAATTGTTATATGATTCTCATAGTTCCGATTTCTCTATACACCCTGGGAGGAACAAAATGTATAGATATTTGAAGGAACATTTTTGGTGGGACAACATGAAGAGGGAAATTGCTGATTTTTTGTCAAGATGTATGGTTTGTCAATAAGTGAAAGCTGGAAGACAACATCCTGGAGGAGTCAGGAAACCTCTTCCCATACCGGAGTGGAAATGGGACAATATTACGATGGACTTTGTCATGGGGCTACCAAAGACTCCTAGAAGGAACGATGCAATATGGGTTATTGTTGATAGTCTTACCAAGTCAACACATTTTCTTGCTATAAGAGAAGATCTACCACTATAACGTCTAGCAAGACTATATATTAATGAAGTTTTGAGACTTCATGGAGTACCCCTATTGATTGTTTCTGATCATGATCCCCGTTTTACTTCAAGATTCTGGAAGAGTCTTCAGAAATCCTTGGATACTGAACTTCATTTGAGCACTGCCTACCACCCTTAGACAGACGAACAATCAGAACGGACTTTTGAAACCTTAGAAGACATTTTGAGATCTTGCTCACTTGACTTTCAAGGTATGTGGGATCAATATTTACCTTTGGTAGAATTTTCCTATAACAATAGCTTCAATTTGAGTATTCAGATGGCACTATATGAAGCGTTATACGGAAAGAGATGTCGCACAACAACCTGTTGGGATGACGTGGGTGAAAGAAAACTTGGAGGTCCAGAACTGGTGGAGGAAACGATGGAAAAGGTGAAGGTAATCCAAAATCACATCAAAGCAGCTCAAAGTAGGCAGAAGAGCTATGCCGATAATCGAAGGAAGGATTTGGAATTTCAAGTTGGGGGTCATGTTTTCCTGAAGGTATCTCCATGGAAGGGAGTCATACGTTTTGGTAAGAAAGGTAAATTGAGTCCCAGGTACATCGGACCTTTCAAAATTCAAGAACGAATTGGGGCTGTAGCTTACCAATTGGCAATGCCGCCAAGTCTCTCCAAAGTTCACGATGTGTTCCACATATCTCTATTGAGGAAATGCATGCCTGACCCAACGCATGTACTCACCTATGAGGAATTAGAAATGGAACCTGACCTGTCTTATTGTGAAGAGCCCGTCAGAATTCTTGGTACGAGATAACAAGTGCTGAGAAACCGGACAACACGTCTGGTAAAAGTTTTGTGGAGAAACCATAAAATGGAAGAGGAAACGTGGGAACCCAAGGAACTTATGATGAAGAACAACCCGAGTATTTTCATGTGATAATATTCTAGAAATTTCTAGGAAGAAATTATTTTAAGGAGGGGAGAATTTAACACCACAATCTTCTACGGTACGCTTCTCTTTGAATAATGTGATAGCGTGTGTTGTACGCAACGCCGAGTTCTAACAAACCACAACCAATCAAACTAGCCGTTATGAATAATAATACCTACTTTTAGAAATTATATATATTTTATATTTCAAAATGGACTTCATTTTTGGATTCAGAATATCGAATTTAGCCTAGGGTGAAATTTTGGAACTTTTCGGATAACACTTATATTTTGATGAATAGTGAAAATTACTAAATTTTAATTAAAAACAAATTTTTTAATCGAAATAATTTATAATGATAAATTATGAATTTGAGTGGTTTTAAAGTATATTTAGAATATATTCTTACCATTTAATTCAATTTTGGTCATTGTACATAATTTTACAATTAAACCGGACATAAACAAGTGTCAATCTTTTGATAGTTAATATCTCTTAAAAATACGCTTTTTGTTTTAACAATGGGAATTAATTTTAAATTAATTTATTCCACTTCTATGTTTTGAATTTGTAAAAATGGATTCCATATTTAGAATTTGGATGTTCAAATTGTGTAAATAGGTAACTTTTATTTTTAGAAATTTTGAATAATTACTGTGGTAAATATTTTATTTACCATGGTTAAGGGTAAATCTGGTAAATAAGGATTAAAAAAATAATATTATAATAATACTAAATTACCCTAAAACGTGTCCTAACCTTATTTGTGGATACATGTCCGACCATGGGTATCTTTGGGTCGATTTTGGGACCCCATGGTGCCACTTGTAAGTGATATGGACACTTTATTTTAATTAAGTTAAAATGAATACAAAAATGACACAAGCATATATCTTTTAGAAAAATTTTTTTTACATAGGGTTATATATGTTGCATTTTCAACTATAAATATTCATTAAAAATATAAAACGATTTCCTAAATAATGATATTTTATTTATATTTTTTAGATATTAAATAATTTAATTTATTTATGACACAATGATGATGTAGTAATTACCATAATAGTGAAAAATTAAAATAATTGATATTATAAATACTCAAATAATTATAATTTGAGACTTTTAATGAATTAAAATAATTTTCTAGGATAATATGACCTATTTGGATTGATTTAATTTACATTTTTCTAAGTAATCATTCTGTTATAAGTTTCACAAAAATCAACTATTGAATAGTGTCAAAATTGACATAAAAGAGTTTTTAAAACAAATATTATATTATTAATTGATATTAAATTCCTAAAAATATAAGGTTCGTCCAAGAGACTTATATCATGATAGGTGTGTCATTAATGGGCCATTTGGGGGTCTCTTGGATGTATATAGTATGTTTATTAACTATATAATATACAAATACAAAGTGACATGGTCAATGTCAAACTAATTAACTAGAGTTAAAACTAAAAGATAAGGTTAATATAGTAACCCAAACCTGTATAAATTATGTTGGTTGAATGGTTTTCGACCTATACCCACCTTCAATTTCTAATATTCAACTTTGGAGCCATTAGAAACTGAATATTAATTTATTATAAATTAATATTTCTAGATTTTCCAAAGGTGCCCCTCAACCCTCTTATAAAAGGGAACTCCCCCTTCTCATTACTTCACACCTTCAAAGCCTTTTTGTTCAGCCAAACTATGCCCAAATACTCTCTCACCTTCCCTCACTACAACCTAGAGGCCTTAGTTTGATCTAAAAGCCATCATAAGGATCCCTTTTGATCAAATCAAAAGGAAGAACCCGAAGAAGAGGTAATGTTTTCACCACCCTTTTTAAAATTCATTTCTTCTTCCACTTCTTCATTCATTGTTATTACCATTCTAAAACAATAACTCCAGTATCTTATATATAATGTGATTTTATTATAAATATGGTACAACCATATTCATTATTCTATCCACCCTTTGAATAACATGTCACCATACGTGCGTACATATGGCTTACAGTCTCCACGTTGTGGTGTAATTGTTATTCAATATATTATTATTTGGATGGGTATAATAATGATGTGTAACTCATGTAAATAATAAATATAACATGATAATTATTCTATATATATGATATACTATCCAATTATATATTATTTTAATATCAAAAGAATGATATTGTCGCTCGTGCGTACGTATGGACTACCGTCTCCACGAATGCAATGAGATTCATTCTCCATCGTATCCATTCAAGTATAATTATCATTTTGTGATTTAAAAATAATGTTTAAGGACTTTATATCATTCTGTATATGAATAAGATACAACCTATCCATGAAAAAAATGGCTTACGTAACAAAACATATAAAAGAAAATGAGTAAGTTAACACCCGAAACGACGATAATACTAAGATATTATTAACAAAGCAATGTTAAAAGATCATATATGATATCATATTAATATATATAATTCTTGTATAATTTAATTACAATTATTTCACCATTATAAATGAGGATAACCTAACCTCAACCAAGGAAAAGTACAAGGTAAGGAGTTTTCATCTCACTCTTTATTCCCGTGAGATTCATGCCATATTGCCACCATTACCTTTTGTGTGGTGTATGTACTACCCATAATTATATTCATTGTGTAATACACATTAATTTATGTGTATTTACATATTCATTGTATGATACATGTTTTATGGGTTTTACGTTTCGTAAGTTACCAAATTGGTAAGGGTTATTTCACAATCTCTTCATTATCCGAGGTTGTTTATACGTAATAATCTAATGGGATCTCTTTATCATACAAATACATGTTTCTTTAAAATGTATTTCAAAACATTTTTACTATTTAAAATAATATGGGTTAAAGTCATTTATACCCTTGTTTGACTTTTTATAAGAGTTTTATAAAGGAATCTTTCCGTTGTTTTCCAAACAAGGTTCTTTTTAACCTTTTCGACAAAATTAAGGTAAGAATGTTTTTTTAACTTATATGGTGGGTGCGGTTATTTTCCTCCATTATATAATGGTAAAAGCTTCCCTTACAAGCTTATAAGAATATTTTCAAAGAAAATGTTTTATTTTATAAATATATGACTCTTAAATGATTTCAAAATATAAAGAGATATTTCTCTAAAAAGAGTTTTGATTTCATCTATGTCAACATCCTTTGATGGATTTTACGCTTATTTGAAGTTGATTTATTATGATACAAAACTTCTATATTGTATTGAAGGTTCTGTGATATGTTTGACTGTAAATGTGCTATTTTTATACCATTCATATTTTATGGTGAAAGTATTGTCATTTCGTATGCTAGTTTTAATACGGATGTTTATGTTATGTTTAAACCTTTTCATATGGGAATGCATTGGACTTAATATGTGATGGGTGGAGCCCGCTATAGCTCCTCGATGCATCGGTAGGTCTCATGAGACAAACTAGTGTCTTGGCACAAGGCCTTGACAAAATCTTATTTGTAGTCTTGGCACGAGGCCTTGGCTATGTGGTTATGATAGTCTGTCATTATGCATTCTATCATTATGAAAGTGGTTATTGATATTTCATGTGATTATTCGATTAGTAGAATATTCATGTGAATAAGTAAATGGAATTATTTCATTTTATTTTTTCCATACTCTATTGAAGTTCAAGTTTAAAAGGCTTTTGTTTTAGTTATACATTGCCTTAAATGTTTATTCTTATTTATGAAAGTTTTCGCTATATTGTTATCCTTACTAGGCATTTGAGATCACCCCTTTTCTATGTTTTATTTTTCCCAGGATGTGAAGAAGTAAATTATGAATGACCTGCAGGGTTAGTATGAGGGGATAAGAGTGTGGAATATGGAAACTATGTTGTTGTAGATTTCATTTTTATGATGTAATGTAAAACTTGAGGAATATATCTAGAGTTTCCAAGGCTACTAAACCAATTAGTCTTTCGAGATTTGATCTTTCTTGTGATCATGACAATGTTATGTAATAATGCACTGACTCTGGGTAACTGGGGTCGGGGCGTTACAAAAGGTATTGAAGGGAATATGACTAAAAGAGGTAGTCATATCAAACTCAATATTCTGGGATATCAGTAGTGGTTAATTTTTTAGTTGTAGTGGAGTCAGAAACATAGAAACATATTTCTCATTAATAATGTGGTGGAATGTGCTGAACCTGATTGAATATTTTTATATGTAGTAGCTAAAAGTATCATCAAATGAGCTAAAAATGAAAAAAATTATTTTTCAATCTATAAGATAATGTTGGTTTATCATATATTGAGGAAGATAAATATTTTCAATCTGTACTAGTTATGAATTAAAAAAATGGATAAAAAAGATAGATGAACATGACGTGGTTGCAATGAATACTTTCAAAGCATCAGATCAAATTGGAATATGGATCATTGATAATGGATGCACCTACTAAAAGACATTAATTAAGGAACTGGTGAAAGGAAAAAAATATGAAAAGGAATTTATTTTATGATTTGGTAATGACGAAGGCAAAAAAACTATTAGTTTTGGAAAATCATTGTTTGGGCGGAAAAGACATGAGATGTGCAGATGTCTTGGTTTTTTAATCTCTCAGTCACACCATGCTAATTTTAAGTTAATTTTGTGGCTCCAGAAAATCCATAATATTTTCATAGAAACTATGTATCATTAAGGATAAAGATAGTGTAGTTGTTTTGCAGGGAAAGTGTTTGAAGGGGAATCTCTACCTTGTAAGAGGACAAAAAGAAATGTGTTTTTGTCCAATGAAGAAGAAAAAAATGTAATAAAAGCCTTGTTCATTTGATCCAAACATCATTGGAATATATGGTGAAATGTGATTCTGATCGATATGTCCCAAGGTTATCATGTGATCATACTCATACATTTGATTCTTGACAACAAGGGAATATCATTCGAATGACATATAAGGAAATAATGAAAAGGTAAAAAAATTTATTTTGTTGGTGAATATGGATGTGTGCAGAAATATTTCACAAAGATATATTGACAGGATGAGATATTATGTTCTCTTTATTGATGAATTTAGTTGAATGTAAGGGTTTTGAGTCATCACTCATGAGTCTGAGGTGTTCAGTTTTAGAACAACTTGTCAAAGTGAAGTTTAAAATATACCTGGTCAATGAATCTAGATGATCCGATCAGATAATGTAATAGAGTTCAAAAATAGAATAGTACAATATTATCTCAAGAAATATGGGTAAGACACCACATTTTAATAGTAATAACTCCACATAAAAATGGTGTAGTGGAGAGAAGAAATGGAATTATTAAAAACATTACAAGAACCATGCTCCCTGATAAAGATCTCCTAGTGATGTTTTGGAAATAAGAAATGATGAAATCATTATATATATCAAATAAAACATTATTATGTCCAAAATAAGAGAATACTTCATATGAGATATGGTATGGAAATAAGATAGTGTTGAAGTACTTTTGAGTGTCCAAGTATTTCATTCTCAATAAAGAGAAACATAGGACATTTGAATCCCGTAGAGAGGAAGGGATATTCCTTTTCTCAAGAAAAATGAAAGAATCTAAATGTTTTAGTAAGAATATAATAATGTCAGTTGAAATTAATTATGTAAATATATTAGTTAGTGAGAAAAATATTCAGAACAAACATTATCAATCTCAGGAGAATTATGATGAAGAGATAAGTAGCTTAGGGTATGTTTCACTTCCATAGGATGATTCAAAATCATATTTAGAAAATGAAAATGCAGATCATAAACTAGTATATTCAGAAATAACAAAGAGAAGAGCCAAAATTGATAAACAGAACATAATTGATTACCGGATAGCTCCAGTGAAAAGAAGATGATAAATACTCTATAGAAAGCATCATTTTTATCACAGGTAGAGCCTAAATGTTTTGAGGAAGTAGCTAGAGAGGACAACTGGATTTAGGGTATGAATGATGATATTTACCAAATTGAGAAGAATTAGACATATGAGATTTTTTTATGGCCAACAGATAAGAACATTATAAAGAAAAAAATGATTTTTTTGCAACAAGATGAATGAAGATGGTGTAGCGATTCGAAACAAACCATGACTAGTGTGCATAGTATACTCCAAGATAAATTATATCTATGTTAATGAAACATTTTCACATACTACAAGGATATATATTATTATATTATTCTTATCCATAATAGTGAAATGAATGTTCAAAGTATTATAGATGTATGTCAAATCAGTATTTCTAAATGGGGTTCTAGGAGAATATTTTTATTGAAAAGCCAAATGGTTTTCTAATTCATGAAGATGAGAAAATTTTTTTTTTGATAAGAAAAAAAACTATATGGGTTAAAGCAAGCACAAAAAAAAAGTTATTATAGGCTAGATAAGTTTTTGAGGAGGCTCAGTTTTCAGTTTGGTGGAATTGATTACAATCTATATGTCAAAATTGAATGTAATCAGAGGTTGATGGTGCTGGTATATATCAATGGCATAATATTTGGTGGATCAGATGAATCTTAGTGCAAGTAATTCATAGAATTAAAGAATTAAAGAATTTTAAATTTCAATGATCAGTGAATTAATTTTTCCCTTGGTTTACAAGTGACACAAAAAAAGAAGGGAACATTCATTTCTCAATCCTAATATGCCACAGAGGTTTTTAGAATATTTTTAATGGATAATTAAAAGGAGATGACAACTTCGATAGCTACCTGGGGGAAACTGTTATAGGATGATGATGTAAATGAATTTAATGTCATATAGTATAGGTAAATTATTGTGTGTATATTGTAACTTACAGTGACGAGACTTCATATTGTTTTTTGCACATTCCAAACAACAAGATACCAATGAAATCTCAAATAAATTAACTTTATTTCAGTGAAACTAATACATCAGTATATCAAGGTCATGGTCTATTTTGGTTTACTGTACAATGAAAAATCTCAGCAAGAGTTATTGGGCTATACAGATCCATATTGGTCCAGATCAGTAGATAACAGAAAACCATTGTCGAGTAGTGTATTCTATCTTTTAAAACATTGTATTTCTTGGAAAAGTGAGAAATAATATTTCAACTCATTAAGAACTAAAAAATTTGGTTAAATTTCTATAACCCAAGAATGTATGAGGTTATTATGGATGAAGAAAAAACTTGATGATATGGGAGTTGAAGTGATGTCTCTGATCGAAATCCAATGTGATAATTCAAGTTCTATAAACATTAAAAGAAAAAACTCCATAACAAAATAAAAAAGAATTTTAAAATCATGGATAATTTGATTAATGAGAAGGTAGATCAAGGTATTGTGAAGTTTTAGTATGTTCTTATAGAACTACGGGTTACAAAAATTATGATGAAGGCCTTACCCAAAGAGGTGGTTTAAAGACAACTAGCTCTAGGAGTTCATTAGACTCCACTCACTTGAAAAAGTGTGGATGTGGGACCCCCTATCCCTGACGTATGATTTGTGTTTTCCTAAATGTTTTGATCTAAATTCTTTACCCTATTTTAGACCATAAAGGAGTGATCTTTTGGTTAATTTACAAAGGGGGAGAAATTATAGCTATGAAAGGGGGAGAAAATGTCTTAATCAAGACAGGGGAGAAGATTATAGTGGTAGAAATGAAGTATTATGAGTTTTAAATCTAATGATGCTAAATAAAATCAATCAATGGTTATATATCATGATATAGGAGTTCATTGTGAAAGTAGTTGAGTGGTTTTGGAATGAAGTGATTGACTATTGAAATTTTCACGCTACTCTAGTTTTTCATGTCAAGCATGGATCATGTTTTCTTAAAGTGTATGTTGAGTAAATACTTTATCTCTGTTTAAATTGAATGAAGATAATCTTGGTAGAATATGGAAGAAACTTACACAAGGTGTCAAAATATCAAGAGTTGTCAACAAACCAAAAGGGGGCGATTGTTGGGAAAAAATACTTCGAGGTAACATTGTAATATTTTTAGGTTGATTGTGTTTACTGGATACTGAGTTTCTAATGTATATAATGGAGTTCTAGAGAGGTAGTTAATAGGGTATTTTGATAAATATCCATGAAAAATGAATGTATTCCCTTGAAGTGTTAGAGAAAATTGGGTACACAAGGTGGTACCGTTTCCAAGTGTTTCCCAGATTTTGGGGGTCTAAAATTTAGATGATGGATATCATCAAAAAAGATGGGTTCTCATAAATTATTTATATAAATATTGTAATGGAATGAGTTTTGTGAAGACTAAGTCTCATTAAGGGAATTTCAAGAAGGTGTGGATCATCATGAATGATCATCAAGAACCCATGATGGAAAAGATGGTATGCTCCATGACTATGAGAAGCTTCATGAATGGGATATTTCCAAGGTGCTTCATGAAATATACAGAATCCTGAATGTGATGGGGCGATTCATAAAATGGTTATGAGGTGGATGGAAGCATCTATAATCAGAGGAAATGATTATAAATAAACCTATACTCCCTTAGAAAAGAAGCTAATTCCCTAATGAGAATCCATAGGCTTTAAATTCACCAAGGTGATTCTCAAAGGGTGTTCTTGAAAAAAAGTCCACGATGAAAGGGAATTCATGAAGGCTATGAAAGCCAACATAAAGTTTTAGGCATCACAAATGTAATGTAGTTCATGAATTCTATAAAATAATGACAGAAAGTTTTGAGCTTTGCGATGGATAAGTGTGTTTTGTGAAAGTTGTGTTCTTCACAAAGTCTATGTGAGATTCATGAAAGGAGATATCTTTAGGAAGAATATTTGAGATATGTGAAAGAGTTGAGATTCATGAATTCCATCATCATTGAGAATGTATTGAGAATGATTTCCCAGTGAATCTGTGGTAAAGTGATATTCATCAAGTGGGTGAAAATGGGACTTCTATAGATAATCTATGTTCAACTACGTATGTATTCATTATTGATAATAAAAGGACCTAAATTTCAATAAACTGTGTGTGAATCCCTTATAGAGTAGTGATAAAAGGGAGAGTAAGAATTTGATCCCTTCCATCAGTAGTGATCCATCGAAATAGAGTTAGGGAGTGACCCTTGTAAAGTAGTGACATATCCCTAAACCTTGTGAAGGCAATGAGCTAGGGTATTGAAGTGATATATCCTGAACCATAATTTGGAAGTGAGGTTTAGTGTATTTGATATATCATCTCATTGTCGTTGTATTCTCCTTGGATGTAGCCTAGTGATGGTAAAAAAAGTAAAATTTTCTGTCTTGTTCATGCATTCACTTCTATTCAAATACTGCAACAGTAAAGGGTGAGAAGAGAATTTTGTTTGAAAAAAAATAAATATTTTAAGGGGTTGTTATTTTAATCTATGATACCCCAAATTTCCTCCCTTCTTAGGGTATTTAACCTAGCTGGACTGACACATCTCAATGGGAGAGTATATATGATTTATTTTTCTAAAACATTATGTTCCCTAAAACCTTTTTTTTGTAAAAATAATAGTTTTCCAAAATGTTATTAATTTTTAATCATCAAAGTTTCTTGAATAAAATCTTTTATAAATACATCATAGTGAAAATATTTATAAACTCTTCATTTAAAAAAGCTTTAAAAAACCTTTTTTTAGTGAAATATATTGTAATAAAATGTTTTTATAATTTTTTTGTGGACACTTTATTAGTTATAAACATTATCATAATTAATTTATATTAAAAAAAATAAGAAAAGTATTGTCATAATGATCAAAAATTTATACCCTGAAAGGTAATCTTCTTTTAGTTTTAGAACTTATACAATACTTTTTTATCCATGTTTTCATTATATTCTTTTAGTTTTACCAACTCTAATTTCTTATATATATATTTTTTCAGATTTTATTATAGTTAACTCCGGCAACACATTTCCTAAAAAATATTAATATTTCAGAAATATTTTTAAAATCATTGATGGATTAAATGTCAATCGTCGTATCAGATGTTTATATCAAATCTAAATTGTTAGTTTATCAAGAAATTAAACAATCAATCCATGTTCCTATATAAGGGCGAGTCATCCCATTCCCCACATAGGTTATTAAAGTATTATCTCCCAAATCATGTCTCATGATTTAGTGCTCAGTATAATCCTTTGGAATTTATCCGATTAGAATCCTCAATCGAAGATTCGGTACAATTCTGATTCAGATTGACTTTGTGGAAGACATTCTAATGTGGGATTTCATTAGGGAATGACTTATAGAAAATTCATGGTATGATAAATATTATTTTATTCTTAATAATGTTATTAATTTTTAAGGTTGGAAAAAAAAAATTGGGTCAGAGAAGAAGATTTTGACAAAAATAATCCTGAAATTTTAAGAGTTTAATACATTAGTAGAGTTTCTTTCTAAAGAGGACAAATAAGATATCGATTTTTATTTTTTGGTGAAAATTATAAACTTCTTTTTAAAAAATTAGATGATTTTTTTGATGTAACCTTTAGAGGAAAATCCTATCTCACTTTATAAAAGATTTCATACAAGATTGGGAGGTTTTTTAAAATGAAAGATGAAGAATAATTGTTTACATCATTAGAGAAAGTAAGAAAAGTTTCATATCTTACTCTGAAGGTGAGGGTAGTAAACTTATAAATAAAAATTTATTTGATACCATAGACTGGTGACAAGTTATTAAATTAAATACTTGGACATATTTATATTTTAATTTTTTATTAATATGAGGCAGAACAACTTGGTAAATTTTATTCCTCTCAGTTGAATCAATTAAGAAGGTGTTATTGAAATCAACGATTCTAATGTAGCTTCATTTCATTAAAAATATCAAGTGAAATGTATGAAAGTTTTTCAAATTAAGAATTAAACATATTATATAATGAACATATTTTCTCTAATTGTTGAATAGAGTATATCCTAGATGAATCATTTTTTATTCCATGTCAATGATATTTTTTCATAACATAGATAGAGACGTGTTAGTTTCCCAACCTATAAAGGAGAAATAAATAGTTAAATAGAAAGAAATTCCTGGGTCCTAACCTCTTAATGTATTAAGAAAACAGAAACCCATGTCATATGGGGAATTCAAGAAAATTATGGCACATAAGGAATAGAAAAAACTAGGAGAAACTTCTTCTGGCCTTGATAAGGCTAAGGAATTGGCTCTTGAAATTAAGAATACTAATTAATTGAAGGATTTTAAGAAAAAAATAAACAAAAAAAATATTATATTAGGAAAATATGGTATAATAGTTGTTGAGGGATGATGAAAGAGAATAAGAAGATATAATTTTATATTTTTCTTCATTATCATTTGTAAAACAAGTTCTAGAGTTCCGAATGAATCATCTTGTTGAAAAGAATCTTCCTGACACTGGTTTAGAATTTTTTTTAAAACTTCATTATTCCTTTAGTAATTACAAATTTTGCTAATAAAGGGAAAGTAAAATAAATTTTAATTGAGTGTCATACAGAAAATCAAATTCAAAAGCTATCCTGAGAATTAGTTCATAAAAGAGTTAGAAAATTCATTTTTGGAATTGTGAGGGAGTTGGAACAAGAACAGAAATAGGAAAAAGAATAATCATTATAAAAATAAGAGACAAAATCCAAATGATAGACTAATAAAAGATCCAAGGACATTAATGTAATATTCTATATCAACTCGGTTACCTTACCATTCAGATAAAAATATTGATTTAGAAATTTTAGAGGAAGTTAAAACATCATCAAAAGAAAATGGATATGATCATCATTCATGAATGACTGTTTTAGAAAAGGCTGAATTAGATAAGGATGAAAATTTTATAAATATTTTAGAACATGTTAAAGATGAATATGTAATGAAGTCAGATGTCACACCACATGGACCACATGTATTAGTAGCTACATCAGACTCATCAGACTCAACTAATAGAGAGACTCAATAGAATATTGATTAATTTTTACATAACATAAAACACCTTTTAACTCAATTCCATTTATTTTGAAAATTTAAGTCATATAAAAGATGATTTGAGTAGTATAAATGAAAAATCATAAATGTTGAAGTTTTTGAATGGGTTAGTGATCCAACATGAGGTTTATATCAAAACATTAAAAAGAAATAATAAGTCACATAAGAAAGGATTCAATCAGATTTATAGATAGTCAAGAAATTTTGATAATTATTTTAAGTACTATTATGATTAAATAATGGAAGTCAGTAAATTTTCTATTAGTATTGATGATTATTTTTGAAAAATATCATCCGATGTTTTACACAGAGAAATTTTTTTTTGTAAAGATAAAAGGCATGATTTCTAATAAGGATGAGGAAGTTTGAGTTCTTAATAAAAATTTAAAAAATATGGAAGTATAAAACATCATACATTTGTCTTGTGAATAAGAGTTATTCAACCTAAAGAATGAAATTGAAATGATAAGTGAGATGTTTGAAAATATAATAGTATATAATCATATACTATCTATTTTTCTAGATAGGATGGTAAAAATATAATTTTCTAATGCCGAATACAATAAGTATCATCAATATGTAAATAAGTTGAAGGTAATAATATGGAATTTATTTAATAAAGAATGATATTTTTTATTTGAACACTTTTTGTAATGGTGACTTTTAAATGAAATTGTATTCAATGTGTTTTTCTTCAATTATATTTTTTATGAATGTTTCCAAATTTCACATCAATGAATATTAAATATATTTTCTTGTATGAGCACCTATAAAAAAATGTTTTTTATGTTATTTTTTTATAAAATTTTAGGAGGTTATATTATTTCCTTACAGATTTTTTTAATTAATATAGGGGGAGATTTTTTGGGGAGAATATTGTTTAAACATTTATAAGAGGGGGAGTTTCTTTAAAAAATTTGAAATAAAGAGTAATTGGAGGATATTTTATATTAAATGGGAGAATCTTTATGAGGAATATTTTTTCTATTGGGATGAATCATAATTATTACTTTTTAAAATATAATGGAGAAGTATTAATATTAGGGGGATTTTAGATAAGAAAAGAAAATATTCTGATGGTGATTCTTTTTGAAATTTGTAAAATTGAGAAGTGTTGTATGTATTTCAATGTTATTAGTTTTGAATTTAATAGTGTGTTTTTTCTTTCCAAGAAGTGGGAGATTATTGAGTCGAAACTTATAATTTATAGTTTTCCATTCATTTTTTTGTGAAATCACAAATAACTTCTTAAAAATACGTTTTACTAATTTTATATATCCCATGTTTTTTTAGTTTTTTCTTTTGAAAACATATTTATATATTGAAAATAAAAATTATTCTTAGGTAGAATGAATATAAAATTTTATTATTAAATCTGTTTCATGGGACTGACGGTGCATGTTGTATATCAAAACTACTATTGTTCTAAACAATGGTTAGACCATTTTTATTTCTATCAGAATAATCTATATCATTACCATTAGACAAATATTATTAACAATACATAAAAATATCATTTTATCAATTTATTAGATTGAAAATCAATATTGTAGTCCATCAACATATCCAATGTTTATAATCATATTACTTAGAAATGTTTATATCATACAAAACATATTTTACAATTCTAATGGTACTAAACAAAACACCATTAGACAAATGATATACAATTTACACTTAGCTGTCAAGATCATGATCCCTACCATTATGACCTATCAATGTCAAAGGTACCTATTACATTGCATCCAACTCAGAAATATGACCATTTAATAATTTTCTATAAATAGAATGTCATTTGATGAGTAGAGTTCTGATGCATTTTGAAACTAAACCTATTTGAATATCTCTATATGTAAACATCTCATTCCTATGATTTATAATCTTTCATATATTTCTAGTTATAATGATTGCATCTGAGGATTTTAAACTCATTTTAACTATTTTTTCTTTTATATTTACTATGTCTAATCAGGGTTAGATTAAGGGCTTATAGGGATTTGAAGATGGGTGAATATAATCCATTATATTGAGGGATTTAATGTATGTGATGATAGATACATAATGATCATCATATAGAGATATTTCTTGTTTAATATAGACAAAAATAAATCTAATCATCGTATTAAGAGATTATATGGTTTTGGAAGATGTAGAAACATTTAAAATCATATTGAGGGATTTCCTAGTAAGGAACGATAGTCCTTTATAGTGGGGTGTGAAACTGTGGATATACTAAGTCAGGATTTGTGACTTCCATATATCTTAACATTAATGAGTGACTTT
Organism: Viscum album; assembly: GCA_963277665.1. Lineage (NCBI taxonomy): Eukaryota > Viridiplantae > Streptophyta > Magnoliopsida > Santalales > Viscaceae > Viscum > Viscum album. The sequence continues at coordinate 2,060,590,347 of OY728123.1, read as the reverse complement.
TATAAATCATGTAATTCATTGTTAATGTTAAAATATTTTTTCCTTGTTTCTATAATTTAAATATTCTACTATTCATTTACATTAGAATTATACTTTACACTTATCTTTGTAAGACTAATTATATTGGACTAGGTGTGAGACTGATAAGAACACTAATATATCAATCATCATCTAAATCTGATTTATATACTCTATTCATTAGTTGAATTTTGAGTCTGATCATTTTGATAGAATTTTGTGTGTGTTTTTTATTAGTTTAATATTTTTAACTACAACTCACCCCCTCTTGTATCGATCATAAAAACTTATGATCCAATATCCTGTAGATATTTATTTATGTATTTACTATGGTGAATCAAGAAATCATAAAATAATATTGTTTAATTTTATATGAAATTTTGTTATATATAACAATGAATAATACCCCATCACATGAATATCTACTATCATTGGAGACTAGATCCACAATAAAATAACTTTAAAAATATTTTCAATGCATCCCATAAATAGACTTATCACATGACATTCTTTTTGACATATCATAAATACTATTCTTTTTTCATAACCCATGGAATGGAAATATAAAAAAGTAATTAAATAAAATGATTATAATGTTTAAAAAATGTGGTATCAATCAAATGTCATATGTGGGTATAATAAGGATCCTATTGATATGTGAACATAACTAAGGTACATTAAATAATATAATATAATCATAAATCATGATGCATAGATCATAAATCAAAGGTCGTGGAATATGTGTTTTAGCATAAGAAAATTGAAGAATAAAAAGTGTGGAGAAACATGATTCAAAAATAATGATCCCTAAAAACATTAAATAAACATAATCCTATGATCTATTTATATAACCATATAAAATCATTCCTTACATGAAGGCTCACGGCCAAGAACATCATCAAATAGTGGACAAAGACCCTTAGTGGATTGTGTTTTCTACCATAACCATAACTTATCAAATCATGAGATATATGTTTTAACTAATGAATTAGAGAATTATATAATTCTAGGACCACCTATAACATAATGAAAAATCACGCATATGTATTTGGCACAAAAATTAAAATAATCTTTAATTAATCATAGTTTAATTAACCCATGGCGAAGAAATGGTTTTTATGAAAAACATCATTAAAAAATATCACAAATAATATAAATAATTTAATTGGATTGTATCATTGGATAATATTACCATGTAATTATATATATTTTTTATATAACATAAAATACTTTTATAAGAGCGTTAAAATATAATATAAGAAAGAAAAATAAGTACCATTTAAATATTTGATACTTTTTAATTTAAATGAAAATATTTTATGAAACAAGGGAAAGATAAATTTCATTATAAAACCAAGAATACATTGAGAGGATGTTTTTTTAATGAAATTAAAAAATGAAGATAGTAAAATTCATCAATATCATAAATTCATATAATGTATCATCATTTTATATTTTTTAAAGAAGGTCAATGTGTGTAGTTGGTGACCGTATTGAAAATGTTAAAATAAGATAACTTTCATAAAGAAAGTAAATTATATTTAAACATAACTTAGGATATAATAAAATTATATATAGGTAATTCTATAAAATAAAACAAACAATATTTATAGGAAGGAAACCCATTATCGATCAAAAAAAGTGTTAATGCCCATTTCCCCTACACAAATCACATCAGGTAAATAATGAATCAATGGGGAATTAAATGGAACGATAACATGTAAAAATTATGAAAAACTATAGTACAAGAAAATATTTGTATTTATAGAGAGAAATATCATAGAATATTTCTAATATGGAAGCATAGTCATTAAAATCTCAAAATCTTAGTTAGATTGGAAAGAAAACTGTTACATTTTAGTCTTTCCATTCACAAAATTGATTTATCATCCTCTATGATTAAAAAATGTTATGAATCACTTATTTTATTACCTTATATATATATACACTTTTATAATATTGGGTTATAATAATATATTTCATATATATTATTTAGTAAATGTTTATTTTCATCATTATGTGTCAATAATTTTGATGACTTCATAAAAGTTTCATAATGGTGATTTCAGTCCTCATTCATTGACACCATTTTCATCATCCCTATATTTTTTATGTTATTTGAATAATATTTATTAATTTATTTATGAATCCCAATATTCTTTTGATGTAAATTATTGGTATTCTTTTTTAGAATGAAATCCATGTTGAGCATGTTTCAGATAATTTACTGTTTACAACAATATATTGATCATTGATTTTTATTTCATTCTTCCAAAATTATATTCGTGAAACATGTTACTATTAAATATTATATATATACACTATAAATATCTCAATATATGTTCCTTTTTAAAATGGTGATTTTGGTAAAATATAGTTTGTATGTGTGGTTAAACTAAACCAAACATGAATAAGCTGAAAATATGAAAAAGTAAGATAAATGAGTAATATAATAGTGGAATAATTTATCAGAATTATAATGATGTTAATAAAATATAATTATAATTAATTATTAGGTTTATAAACTATTTATATGATAAGGTAATTGAAACAACAAATAGAAAAATTAAACACATGATGAATTTTGTTATTCTCGAACTAGGTTCCTTGAAAATGAAGGTCTTATACTTAAATTAGGGAACATGAAGTTACCTAAGTATTAACTTTATTTATGAGATTGAAAATGGACATGAATTAAAGTGATTTTATATTAATAAAATGGTTTAAAAGATTTATCAGAGAGGTCATTTTATATGTGAATATGAGTGACATCTCTTTGGAACCATAAGATTTGTAAAGGGTAAAGATATATTCAAATGTGAATTAGGTAAGTTAGTTGAGGAAATATTTTTAATAAATTTATATTGGAATCTCAATCCTAAAAAATTACTTTAATTATGCATTAAAATTATTTTAATTATAAAAATACGATCCAATTTAATTAATATCTTGTTACTACATTTTACCTTGATTAATTAATTTCTATGGTAATTAATGTTTTACTAAAATATATAATGACTAATATAACTTTATTTATTTGTGATTATTCCAATTTTATATTACTTTTAATCTAATTATATCTATAAATATAGTAAATATTTCTTTTAAATGAATATATAATATATATAGAAATAATCATTTTTAAAAAAATTGACATTTGAAACATTATGTGTTTCTATTATTATTTCATATCAATTAATAATCAAGTATATATTAATATATTTTTTATATGTATAAAAATTAAATTAAATTCATCGTATAAATTTGGTTAATATAATTTTTTAGATAAAAATATGTAATAATTATAAAAAACAGTTCTTAAAAAATCATTTTTCAAAATTAAATAATTTTAAATATATATTTTTAAATTCAATAATATATCTTATTAACATTTAATTTTATAAATTCATTGGTATGTTACATTTTCCTTTAATTTTATAAATTCATCAAATCAACCTTTAATAATAATAATAATAATCATAATTTATGAAAATTTAGTTTTATAATAAAATGTTCTAAATAAAGGTTATCATTTTATTTCATTCTAAAATTATATTATGTTAGTTGAATTATATTATTTTCAATTACAAAAATGTTTCATTGTATATAGCCAACGATCATATATAGAACTCAATATTTTAAATGACCACATATCAAATGGAAACAATTCAAATGACCATATCTATAAGAATATTATTCTATTCCTTTATGTAGCTTTATAGAATCATAGAGTCATTAATCCTCCTTACTTCTCTCTCAAAATTCCTATTATATTTTTAAATACCTTATTTATTTCCAACATTTCAATTAGGGTGATGTTCCTCCTTGGAAAAAAATGTGGAGAATGATTTTATGTTTATGGTATTTTTATTTACATGTGGATATTTTCCACTTTTATATATTTTTATGATATTTTATATTTCATTCATATAATATAATAATGTTTGTCATATATAGTGATATTGTTTTTCAAAAACATAGATCAATATTAATTTTAGATTGGTTTTGTGTGTTAAACAAGCTATTCAACAATACAATTCTGTAATTGGAAGAAACAAATAGAAAGTCATGTTGTGTTACATTCTAACCACCATAAAATATTTTTTCCATCAAATTTTCATTATTATAATGAAAATATGAAGGTTCTTATGCATCATTAAATATTTTATTTATCATGTTTCATCCTAAAACATTATTATTTTTAAATATATCATTAACCTATTGGGTTTTCTTGTTTCATAGTTCTTTATCTCTATGATCGAAGACTTCTACCAATTGTACCACATAAGAGAGATCATGTTCCAGTTACACTACATATGAGTTTAGTACATGTGAATGTTTAGATATTTACTTCATAAAAATTTATACAATGAATACATCATACATTTGGAAAATATTTACAGGAACTGAAATATGATAGACTACTGTTACCGCATTATCAATGATTTTAAAGGGGTTAATATGTAAGTAAGAAACCAATCCTTTTTTGAGGTATGAAAACATTAAATAAATTTATTTTCCATTTAAATATTTAAATGTAGCCTAAGTTGAATGACCACTGAGGTCATGGAGGTATAAGGTCTGTCCAGGGTTTGTTTGGAGCCAAAAACCCAATTTTTCGGTTGAAAATGGAAAATCGCATGGTTAGTTCAAACTATATGGGGTAGGCTACATGGTTAGATAAAACGGTGTAAGTCTGGACAATGGGGAGTTATAGTCTACATTGTTAGACCAAACCTTGTGATTTGGGGCACATGACCATGCGACCATGTCTGCAATTTGGATAGTGGGTCATTGCGTAGTTTGGGCATGGTTAATAATGCAGTGTGTGAAAACAAGGTGACATTCCTTTCCCTACAGGTAAGTGTGCATGTTTGGTGCACGGTTCAGCCAAACCATGCTTCCAAACCATATGATCCTATAATTTTGGGTGAAAATACAATCCTACAACTAGTTAATTCTATTTCTAAAACTAGTTTCTCATTTCTAAAATGGACTACAAGATCACCTATTTTGAGCCCCCTTTGATGAATATTCTTGGATTTGATCCCGAATCTCCATCCGATCTCCGATTTAAGTGCCTATCATCTTGTTGAATTTTCATTGGTAATTATTCAATTTATTTTTAGTCATTTTCAGTTCATATTTATATCAAAAATTCTATTTAGGTGAACACAAATTTTCCCTAATTTTCTTTTCTTCCCCCATTCTTCATTTTTATATTGATCTACATTGAATCAAGATTTATTACAGATTGGGCACTCTAATATTGAGCTCTATTATGTGGTCTATACATTTCTAATTGGTTTTTGTGCTTTATATACCTATCTTCCATTGTTACACCAATTGCAATTTCCGGTGTGGCTCTGAAATTGATATTCTAAAATGAATTAAATGAATTGGGACCTATTAAGGAATCCCTTGGGTACCCTTGGGATGTGTTGGCTGTTATTTACCCAACCAAGGCCACCCATGGGGTGTTCCCTTTGCCTATGCAACAAGTTTAACCACTATTGGGATTTTATGGTTGTCTTTCATACTTAAATTAAGCATATTTCTATTTTAATGATATTGAATTTCTAGGTTTGGGGATGTAATACATCCATTTCAGGTTGATTCACTTGAATTGAAAGGATATATAGAACTTGAATTGATTAAAGGATTATTTTGAAATTGTGGTAAGAGTGGATATTCCCATTGGTTTCCTTTGAATATGAATTATGGATAATGAGTTGGTATACTCAAGGTATGAGATGCTAATGGTTTTTTTGATGAATGAAATGAGATGTGTTTGAAAAGGTAGGGGACATAATGGTTGGTATTCCAAGGGAATTGATTCTATTTAGATTCAATGGATGAATCTCCATGTATCATGGAGATGTTTATGGACCCCATGGATTGACTATTCTCTTTGGGTATTGATTCTATGGGATGCCTTTGGCCTTGCTACCCCTTGGATTTGGTTTGTCTTCGGCTCACAATGGACATGGTCGGTAGAAATTTTCATTGGATCCCATCCCAATCCTAATAGAGTTTCCATTGAGATTCTCATGGGACTAGAAGAGTATGCCTTGGTCTTATACACCTTGGATATTACCCTACATGGTTGATCACTTCAATTATATGGTATAACCATGGTAAATGTAACATGTGCGATTATACAGCTCGATTGTGGTGGTTCTGGCTCTTCTGGTTGTACAAAAAGGCTGTGGTTGACTTGATATGTTTGGATGTATTGTGAGACTGTGTTGTTTATTTAGGTTCTATTATATATAAATTTTTAGGATATTTAAACTTCTTTATCTGGGAGATTCAAGAGGCTATTCATCATCACTTTATTATTAATAGACATGAAATGCCCACTTTACCATTATTTATTGCTTTCCTATTTTACTTGCACATTCCTAGATCTTTATATTGAACAACAGAGAATTTTATAGATCTTTGTGTGGTTACCTACATGGATTGCATGTCACCCCCTATTTGGGTTTCCATTGGGTAACCTAACCTACTTTTTGAATGCATGTAGGTATTGGGGAAAGAAACCATAGTTCGATGGTTGATTTTGTTTACTATTTTTAGGTGGAGGAGACCGTGGGGCTGAGCTAAGGTTCGTGATGATATTTGGAGGAAGACCTTTTTGGTCTTTTGGTATTTTGGATACATGTATGGTATTGTACTAATGTGTAGATTTTTTGGATGATTTATTAGACACATGATATATATCATCATTATGTATATGAAATAACTACTGACATTGTTATTATATCAGTCTTTCATTGTCTACTTCTCACTTGGTTATTATACTACATTTCCTAATTGTTGGTTGTTGATATTCTTCTCTATTACAATCTAGTAATGAGGGAATAGTATCCCTATAGAAACCCCCTAGACCCTCTCTTCTAGTCAATATCCACTGGCATTTGGGGAGATGCACTTGAGTCCATGGGGCCAACCAAGCTCAGAGTACTATTGAGTGGAATTTGGGCCTGGGACGTTACAAATTGGTATCATAGAAACTATTTTCTAGTTTTATTTATTATTTGATGATAATATATTGGGATAAGAAGGAATTAGAATTTGGTATTGAGTTTTTCCAGGGAATGGCTAACCCACATACATGAAAAACCAAATTTCCTAGATTAAAATTATAGTTTTCAAGATTTTGACTATTACAGTTGATTTAATTCCACAATTTAGTGATTACATAGAATTATAATGTAATTATTGAGATTAATGAGTGTTCAATTTTTTTCCTACCTGATGAGATGAGGGTATTCCATATCATGAATCACTTTACGGACTATCTAGAAATCACATTCCTTGAATTATTCCATAACATATAGGATGTATAGCATTTTTTCATAGTATTGTGATAGGTTCTATAAAATATGTATGTGCTGATTGTGATATATTTCTCTGTGGTGTATAGGTAAAGTGATTATATATTTTAGTTCATAAGTAGTATTTACCCTTATGGACCAGAAATGGAATCACCTTTTGATTATATATTTTTAATTTAATATGATATGATGTGAATTATATGAGTTCTAAATTTTGATTCATAAGGTGTATGGGTACTAATGGTTTAGAATTTCGTGAAAAATTATTTTATCCATTTAAAATGAATTTTTATATTTAATGAAATGAATATGAATTAAAATGGAAAAGATAATTTGTAAGCAAAGACGTGACCAAGACCTGATTTTTGAGTGGGAAAGAGGTTGTGTCTCTGGTAGTTATTCATAACTGTTTCCCTTTATAGTCATGAATTCAGGGGTAGGCTTATGTTATAATAGGGATTTAAGAGATTTTCGACTTGTCCTATGTTTTTGAGTTACAAAATTCAATAATTTTTTCCAAAGGCATTTGTTTTTCATTATAGAGGCATTCCACCATGGAATCCTCTAGTCATATGCTAGGAGGGAGGTGATGTACAAACTCGGGAGGTGGTGGTCCATGGGATAATAGTAGATCTTCCTTTAGTTCAAGCTACACCAACATATTTCATTTTGGACATAGGTGCTGAGTAAAAATTCAATGAGGGGTTTTATAGCTTCATGAAGGATTTAGAGGGAGCACATAAACCTAACTTTTCTATGGATGAGGTGATGCAGATGTTACAATAGTATAATCCTCCCATGTTTTTGTGGGATGGCTGTCCAAAGTATACTAATTTGTGGATAGATACTACAAAAAAATCATTTACTAGCCGAAGAAACCTTTTGAGAGGAGAGTAAATCTCACAACTTATATGAAGGCTTTAGAGGGAGCACATAAACCTACCTTTTCTATGTATGAGGTGATGCAGATGTTATAATAGTATAAACGTCCCATGTTTTTGTGGGATGGTGGTCTAAAGGATACTAATTTCTGGATAGATACTACACAAAAAAAGAATTTACTAGCCTAAGACACCTTTTGAGAGGAGAGTAAATCTCACAACTTATATGATATGTGGGATAGAAAAGCGCTGGTGGGATGTACTCAACTAGGATGAAAGGCTACGAAACATGGTTTGGGATGATTTCCATATCTTGTTCAATGACTAGTTTTACCCTGATAATCTATGGCCAGAGCGAGCTAGTGAGTTTATGAATCTAGTTCAAGTCACAATAAAGGTTGTGGAGTACCCAACATGCTTTATAAAGTTATAGTGTTTTATGAAAATAAACCTTACCGATGAGATATTGAGAGAGAGACACTTTTAGGAAGGTCTCTAACATGATATCATTTCTCATGTCAACATGATTAGATTGGTCCATATTACTAAAATTGTGAATGAAGAACTAATTATAGAGCAAAAACTGAGAGAATATGGGGACATAGAGTTGGGTACTTCCTTTTCTGGACCCAATAGTTCAACATATAATGGTAGGAAATGATGATTTGAGGCTTCTCGTGAGATGAGTACCAGTCATGATGTGAGTACTAGTTGCTCAGTTTTTTTTCATTAGTGTGGTAGACTGGTATACAAGTAGAATAAATTTTACCTTAACCTAGTCGATTGATGAGCTTGCAGTAGGATGGTCCATGTGTAACATTTTTTAGGGCCACCCCTCCATCAGTGAGTTTTTGGGGGTCTTCTATAACACTAGGTTTAGAAGATGGTTTCTTAGCTCCATGTTAGTTAGGGAGATGGTGTAGTTCCATTCGATCAGGCCGAGGTAGTGGTGGTCATGGCCGAGTTACCCAGGCACGAGTTACACTGAGACATCAGAGTGAGCCCACTCTATGTTGTGAGGTTGTGTCATAAGGCCACAGTTCAGGCTACATATATTTTTTATAGCATACCCCCAAGAATCAGGGTGTTATATCATCTACGGTGAGAGGTATGATCTTAGTGTCCTCTACTATTTCATTTTCTCTTTTTGATATAGTTGCATCACATAGATTTATATCTATACCTTTAGTGAAAATCCTTGGTCTTGTTATAGTATCTTATGATAGTGTTATGATGCTATAAATTCCATGTAAAATTAGAACATAGGGTGTATGATAGTATAGGTAGAGACCCTTGATGTTAGTGGGAGTCAATTAATCTGAAATATTTTGGTCTTTGAGATTATGGGGTTTGATATCATTCTTGGGAAGGACTGGCATGTTTCTTATCGAGCTTAAATTTATTGCAATCATCAAACTGTGAATTTCACATTACTAGAGGGTGAAGTGTATACTTAAAAGGAATAGTGAGATATAAAGAGGATCCAAGATAGACCACAACATCATGGGATGGGTTGTATAATATCTCAATTTGATAGTTTGTATCTAGATAATTGAGGAGCGCATCAGGCATACACTTCTGTAGTGGTTGATCATTTGTAGGATATTTTATGGATCTTTTTTTGGTTTACCTCATGATATAGAGGTATATTTATTCATCTATCAAGTTCTAGGATATTCACCTGTATCGATTCCTCTTTATAAGATGACTACAATAGAGTTCCAGAAGTTAAAGTGGTAGATAGAGGACTTAGAGGAAAAGGGGTATATTCAACCCAGTACTTCTGTGTGGGGTTTAATGATCTATTTTGAGAAAAAGGTGGATGATAACCATAGGATATGTGTGGACTATCTAAAATTAAACCCACTAATGGTTTAGAACTAGTATCCTTTTCTGCAGATAGATGACTTGTTTAATTAGCTTCGAGGAGATTAGGTGTTCTAAAAAATTTCATTGAGGTCCATATATCACCCAGTATGTGCTCTACCTATATACATACCTCATATAGAATTTCGTGGTAGATATAGTCTATATGAGTATTAGGTTATGTCCTTTGGCCCCCTAAACACACCCAAAATTTTCATGGTTCTAATAAATTGAGCTTTCATTCTTATCTATATTCATTTATAGTGGTTTTAATGGAAAATATCTCAGTTTATTATAACAATTTAACAAACCACTCTAAACATGTTGAGATAAATTTGAATACAGTGAGAGAGAATCCATTTTATGGTTAGCTCGTATATTTCCACTTCTGGATGAATCAAATTGACATACTGGGTCACATTATATCAGAGACAAGAGTATCAATCGACCCTGATATGGTAAGAACTTTAGTTTCTTATGGGTACCCCAATAATTTCTTTGACATACAGAGTTTCTTGGGGATATATTGATATTACAGGTATTTCATATTGTAATTATCATTCTTAGCAGCGTTGTTGATGGACTTGACTAAGGAAGGTGTGATGTTTTATGGTTAGATACATATGAGATAACCATTAATGAGATGAAATTGAGATTAAATTTAGCATCAGTACTAATACTTATAGAGAATGGTAGGAGCAACACTATGTATTGAGACGCATCAGGTATTAAACTTAGATCAGTGCTGATGCAAGGGGTAGATTCAAGGTGTACATGTCCTAATAGTTGAGGCCGCATGAGAGGAACTACCTGATGTAGGATCTCGCATTAGAAATAGTCATTCATTATTTTAACTGTTGGGGAAATTAATTACTTGGAGATCATTTTTTGGTGTACAATGGCCACCAAATCCTTAAGTACATATTTACAAAGTATGATTTGAATTTGAGACAGTGAAGGTGGGCAGAGTACATATATTCTTTTGAATTCAATCTTGCCAATACACCTTGGAAGGGAAATGAAGTGTCCAATGCACTGAGCATGTGGAATTAGATATAGTCGGTGCAACATGGAATTAGTGATTGGAAGCTTATGGATTTTGTCTCTGAGATGCACATGGAGGTGCATTCCTGTCAAAGGAAGACTTTTATTTCATCCTTATTTGCGACATCTACCCTACTGGATATAGTAAGGATGATGCCACTATCAGATTGATAGGACCTACCCCTACATGGGAGTGTTTTAGGTGAGGATCCACCTTCTAGTTAGACCATACGTAAGTATGAGATGTTATGTATACAAAGTCATGTTTGGGTTCCATTGGACATACATTAGGAGTTGATTCAAGAGTTTCATAACTCATATTGGGTAGTTCATACAGGATTCACTATGATGTACCATGACTTATGTCGTATGAACTGGTGGCTGGGTATGACAAGAGAGGTAGTTGGTTTTGTTACGAGGTGTTCCCCATATCAGCAAGTGAACGTAGAACATCAGTGACCAGCTGCAATTTTATAGTAGTTACCTATTACTGAGTGGGAATGGGATTATGTTGTGAAGGATATCATGACTAGATTAATAAGGTCACCTTGAGGTTGCAATGTTGTGTGTCTTTTTATTGATTGGATCACAAAGGTTTCTCATTTCATGGAGATCAAGGAGTCCTTCATTTTGGACGAACTTGGGAGGTTGTATATCCATGAGATAATATGACTTCATAGGTTCACATTCACAATCATTTCTGAGAGGGAAACTATATTTACATCTCATTTCTGAAAGAGGTTACAGAGTGAACTGGGTAGATAGGTTCTTCGGAGCACATATTACCACCCTCAAAATAATGGCCAGTTAGAGATAATGATATAGGTTCTTAATGACATGAATCGAGCATGGATTCTGGATTTTGGGAGCTGTAGGGATAAGACTATTCCCTAAATCGAGTTTTCCTACAAAATTATTTATTAGATGAACATATAGATAATACTTATGAAGATTTGTGTGTTAGGATTTTCCAATCACCCCTATGATAGTTAGAGGTTGGTGATTAAGCTTTATTGGGATCATGTCTCATGTAAGAGACTTCTAAGTAGGTTTTTTTGTTCAGGATGTGGATGCCCACTGAACAATATCAACATAAATCACATGCCAATCACCGAAGAATTCCTCTAGAGTTAGAGTTTGGGGATTAGTTCTTTTTACGTGTTTCACCAAGGTTGGGATACAAAAAAATCAAGAGAAAGTGTAATCTTTCACCACGATATGTCGGGTCCTTCGAGATTTTGGGAAGAGTCATGCCGGTAGCCTATCAGTTTTAGTTACCTCAGAGGTACCGGGACATGAAAAATATATTCCACATATCTCACCTACACTACTATCACTCAGAGTCATCTCATTATTTACATTTTGAGGAGGTTGATCTCCAAGTTGATAAATCCTTTAAGGATCATCTGATTCGTATTGTTGGACAGAGAACAAAGGTGCTCCGAGTGAAATTAGTTCCTATAGAAAGGGTGCTATAGTAGCATGACCATTTACAAGATAAGACATTAGAGTGGAAGGATGGTGTACTTGCTCAGTGGTAGGAGTTTTTCTCATATGAATCTTGACCACCCCTGAGAGGTCAATTCATGGAAAAATTTATTTAAGTGGGTAAGATTGTAAGATCTCAGTTATTTCTTAACTTTCAAATCATTTTATTTCATCAATTTTTGGTGTAAATGTTTAAATATTGCCTAATATGAATGAACTTTGAGGTCATGGGGGTATCTTGGGTGTCTGAGGTTTATTCAGATCCCAAAACCCATCCTTTGGGTTGAAAATGGCCTGGAATAATGTTAGTTAAAACCATGTAGGGATGACCGCACTGTTAGATAAAACCACACAAGAATGGATTTTGGGGTTTTATAGGCCATATGGTTAGATGAAACTGTGTGATTTTGGTTGTGTGTCCATGCAGATATGTCTGTAATTTCTAGAGTGAGTTTTTCATGGTTTGTACATAGTTATTCAAGACATACAAACAAACCGTGCGATGTGTCCTTCCCTATAGCTAAGTGTGCATGTTTGGTGCACGATTTGGCCAAACCATGAAGCCAAACCTTGCAATCCTATAATTTTGGTTGAAATTAAAATTCTACCCCACATAATTATATTTATAATCCTAGCTTCTCATTTTGTTAATAGATATAAAGATCAACTATTTGGATCTCCCTTTGATGACTATTCTTGGATTTGATCCAGAATCATCATCTAATCGTTGATTCAAGCGCCCCTCATCTCATTAGATCTACACTGGTGATTACTGAATTTATTTTTATTCAATCTTCGTTCTTCTTCTTATCATCGATTATTTTTAAGTGCAATCTTATTTTTCCTAATTTTATGTTCTTTATATGCTCTTCATTTTTCTCCAAATCTGAGTTGAATCAGAAGTTAATACCAGACAATCACTCTACTACCGAGCTACGGTATGTGTTCTATACTTTTACCATTTGTTTTGGTACATTATTGAACTAGATTTCATACTGAAACCCACTGGACTTTCTGGTGTGGCCCCAAAATAGAAATTATAAATTGAAATAAATGAATTGCGGACTATTAGGGAAGCCCTTATGTACCCTTAGGATGTGTTTAATGTTGTTTCCCCAAAGACATACACCCATGGGGTCTGGAATTTTCCTATACCACATGTTTAACCACCATTGGGGTGTGGTTTTATTATTTCATAATTAAAATAATTCTAGTTGTATTTAAATGAGATTGAATTGATTAGTTAGGAGATGTATTACCTCCATTTCATGTTGATGATCCTAATTTGAATGGCTATACGGAACAAGAATCACTTAATATATGATTGGGAAATATTCATAAGAATGGGTATACTCATTGGTTTCTATTGAATATGAAGTATGGATAATGAATGAGTATACTCATGGTATGAGATAGAAGTGTTTTTGTTTGATGAATGAAATAAGATGTGTTAGAAATGGGATGCCTTGGGCCTTAATCATTGGGTATTAATTCCATGGGATGCCTTGGGCCATACTCATTGGGTAAACCTCAGATTGAGTATGCTCTTTGGGTATTAATTCCATGGGATGCCTTGGGCCTTACTACCCCTTGGATCTGGGTTTTCCTGAGCTCACAATAGACATGGTTGGTAGACATACTCCTTGGACCCCATCTTATTACTAACCGGTTTCCATCGATAAAATTATAGGAATAGATGAGGATGCCTTGGTATTATACACCTTGGATTAGACACTTTATGGTCTGACACTTTGATTATAAGATAATGCCATGGGAAATGTGGCATGTGTGATTATACAACTCATCTATGGTTGTTTTGGATCTTCTGGTTAAATGGAAAGGCTGTGGATGACATGATATGTATGGATATATGGTAAGGTCGTGTTGGTTATTTTTATTCTATTATAGTATCCTTTTTGGATCTTGATACATGTTTTGTAGGGAGCCTTGAGAGGCTATTTAGAATCAATTTATTAGTAGTGGACATTCTATGGGAACTTTACCTTTATTTATTGTTTTCCTATTTTACTTTCACACTGCTAACTTGTTATATTTCACAACCTATAATTGTATATATCTTAGGTTGTTTACCTATTGGGGTTGTGTCTCACACCCTATTTGGGTCATCGTTGGGTATCTGAATATAATTTCTTAATGATGGTAGTTTTATGCTTTATTTTGTATCATTATTAGAAGAATGGGAGTATTTGACCAAGATGAGGCTCATGACGCAATTTGGAGAGAACACTTTTTAGTCTTTTTGGTATTCCAGATACATATAATGTACTGAAATAATATGTACCTCTTTCGGATTATTTATTAGACACATGACATGTATCATAATTATATATATGAAATTACTACTAGCATTGTTATAATTTTAGCATTTCACAATTTAATTATTGTTTGGTTATTATAATGATTCTTGTACCTGTTATTTATTGATATTCTATTGTGTTATACTATGGTAATGAGGAAATAGTATCCCCATAGACACACCATAGTCCCTCAATGCTATATAGACGCCTCTGGTATTTTTGGAGGTGTTCATGAGGCCATGTGGCCAACCAGGCTTGGGGAACAATTGAGTGGTATCCAGGCTCGAGATGTTAGTGTATAGGGACAAACATCCATTTCTTCCAAAAAATAATAATCATATTCATTTGGTATATTCAAAAAAATACTTGTCTCTGACTCCAAACTCTATATTTCATCAAGGATTATCCATGTAACTCTTTTTTGACATTTTATAGTTATATTATGGCCTTGAATTTTTTGAATCATCACTACTATCCCTAGAGAAATATATTTTCCCTACATAATTTTCTCTCCAAAATCATCCCCAAATATCATAGTTCTATAAATATTTTAATACAGAGCCATATATGGTTCTATTTGAATGCTATAATAGTATATTATTGAATCAAAAATCTAAAAAGGGAAGGAAATAATAGAAAACTCTTTTGAAATCCATTGAATATGACCAACGAATATCCTCAAGGGTTTGAATTATCCATTCAGACTGACCACCAGAATGAGGGTGTTAAACTATTAGCAAGGACATCACTATATCAAATTATTATTAAAGTATTATAAAAAAAGTATAAGCTAAACCACATATACCAACCAAACAAAATTGTGAGTGGAACTCCATAAAGCCTCACAACTTACTTTATTCCTATCCTGGTAAGTTGATCAAGTGATATATCTACCTGAATAGTGATGAAATATTTTGACTTTATGAGTTGATCAACCATAACCAAAATGGAATTATATGATTTAGAGTCCATAATAAGACCTTTCAAAAAATATATATTATTGTTCTAACATTACTATATAGGTATGCTTAATAGTTTCATAATCCCTTCAGACTTCTATAATTTCACCTTAACTTTATGACATAGAAAGGATTAATAAATATACCCTATAATCACTCATTTCATATTATAACACAAAAAATTATTATTGATGTCACTATTCATCTTTTTAATTCTAGGTTGGATATATAATTATGATATTTTTGTATTATCCAATATTTGTAACATCAATTCCAATATTCATGATGTTTTTTCCTAAATATTTTATTTCCATCACTATAAAATTTTAATTTGGGAATACTCTCTACCTTTTTATGTAGTTCCATATCATCCTCTTGTACCTCCTTGATCTTTTTATATAGGGATGGTCATACAATCATTTGGGTGTGATTTTATTTCTCCCCTTACCTAATTATTTTAGAACATATACCTTACAAATTGATGATTATTGGGTATTTTTTTTATCGTCATAATTTATAATATAACATTGAACATCTTGTTAAGTGAATCAAACACCTTATTTCCTTCTATGGGTGGCGATGTATCAAATAATCATAACACTTGATTATTTCCGACCATATCGATTGGCACTTGTTCAAATAATTTTTTGGAAATATAAAATATAATATCTTTTGATATGAATATATTTCATAATTTTCACCAATGATATAATTCCTCAATATAAATAAGGAAAATATTAATGTTGTTAGATCCAAATAATGTGTTAGGTAATTTTTTATGAATATTTAATTGAATTTTTGAATAAGCTACCACCTTACCTTTTAATATGTGAACACATCCCAATCCATAGTTTATTTCATCACTATATATCCTAAATTCTTATTCAAAATGAAATAGCATGAGTATGGGTTTGGTGAATGACCTTATCTTGATCACCATGAATGTTTTGTTCACATTAATCTACCTAAAGGAACTTAAATCCCTTATGAGGTTACTTGGACAGTCATTTGCAAGTCATGAGAAATTTCTCATAAAGCATTGGAAGTTCCCATAAACTCTATGGAAATTATGGATTACCATTATAGTGGTTGGAATATTTCATTCTTTAATAACGTTTATATTTTATAGAACCCAAGATATACCCTCACATTTTTTGAATAACCCATGATTGATACAATTTACTTCCATAATTAACACTTTATAAATTTGGTATAAAATTTCACCCTTCTCAAGGTCATCAACAAAATAATTAAATGATCCCTATAATCTCCCATGATCTTAGAATATATGAGAAACTTATCTTAAAACATAACAAAAAATTAATGAAGTTAACATCTAAATAAAATCTTCATTAGATCCAATAAAATAATAGGAATTTTTTTTAGAAGACCATCACTGTGAATTCATAATACACATATCTTATATATAGAGATATAATTGGTATATCTTCTCAATTGAACCTTAACTGATGATATAAATATTAAATAGAATCATTTGAGATGAATTTCTATCCTCATAGATTATCAAATAAATCATTATTACGTGGTAGTAGGTACTTCTTACAGATCATTATTTTTTTATTTTCTTAATAATCAATGAAAATAGGAATTAATCAATATTTATTCTAAAAAATGACTCGTTCCCCCTATAGTGAAAAAATGGGTATTTGAAAACTTTATCTAGAATATGTTGTAGTTTGTTATTCAATTACTGCAATTCAATTTGTGAAATTATATATGGAATATACAATGTAGTCACTACACTAGGTATTTTATCTTTTGAAAATTAAACCCAATGATTTGGGGGAAGACCATGAAAATATTTTAGAAAGCCATCAACATATTCCTATAAAATAGGAATAACTTTAATAATAAAATTTCCCCAACCATTAGTGTTTAATACCCCTCATGACTATGTGTTAAAACTGATATATTTCCATCAATACATATAAAAGTTTCCTTTTTAGTATTTCATAGATAAATGATCGTAGGTCAATATAGGATATGATATTCGACTTATCAATCTGGATAATTTATATGAAATATATGTTAAGAGTTTAAATCCATGACCAAGATCACAAGAAATCCCAATAAATAGAGATTAATAATATATGTTATAATTACATTCCCATATAATTTTACCAAATAATAGTTACATATATGGGTTTCAATCAACCTACAACTTGGGTATTTCACAAATAATTCAAAATCCAGCCATTGAGATAGTGATTTTATGCTCTTATAAAACAACCCAGACATGGTAGAGTGGGTAGATCCAGAATCAATTAATACATTTTCTTCAATAAAGTGGATTATAAGTGTACCTTTCACTAATTATTTTCATGTCCAACTCCTATATTAGTGATATCATAGGCCTAAATTTTTCTCCATTGGAATGGAAGGTTTCTTATATTAATTATCATTATTAACCATTTGATCAGTGAACGATTCATCGTAATTTCCATACTTATTAAAATTAGTGAATTAGAATGTGGGTGGTGCATTAGAATGATATTTATTTACATCTATTTTGGTAGTTATCCACTTCATATCTCTTCCACATTCAAGTTATTGATGACCATATCTTCTATACCAGATGAATACATTTCCCTACTCCAAAATGAATGTTCCCACTATGCTTTATTGAACACCCTATGTTTTAGGTTCCATTATTATTAGTATTATTATTATCATTATTATTTATGTATACAGTTATAATTATTTTTTCTCAATTATTTTGAATGAATTAAAACTTGACTAGTGTTTGGGCCACACCTGATATGAAACAAGATAATGAACATTTATTCAATTATAATGGAAAATTAAAATTAATATTTTATTATACCATGCATTGAATTCAATGAATTATTACACATAATATATGATTAGATATATTAAAAAGTAAAAATTAAAATGGGATAATAAATTGAAAAGAATAATATCTTTACAACTAAAATCTCCAAAGGACTACAATCGCTTTTATGAACCAACACTAGTATAAAAAAACCAATAATGATAAAAAAATACCACAAAATGGGAACACATGTTGATGGACCTAAAGGTAAAACTATGGAAATGAGAAGCGTGAATGGAATTATTTTTCTAAGCACACACACACAAACAAATTAATAAAATCTGGAAACTAGAAATATAGTCATTTCAATAATAGTCATTCCAAATATGGTTGTCACAATTATAATCATTAGTCATATATCCTATTGGTATACTATTTATTGGTATTATTATGTGCTAAATTTAATATAATATACCTAACAATGAAATAGAAATATGATATTATAAATTTATATATATATATATTCATGTTACATAAAAATAATAATAATATTAAAATATGAAATGATTTATATTTAGAAGAATATTTCAATATGAACAGAGTTTAACAAATTAAATTATATAATATAAATAATTCATTAATGTTAATTTTAAAATCATATTTATTATCAATGTAATATTCATTTTTATGGAACAATTTTATGAATTATTGTATATTATATCATAATAAAATAAATTGAATACTTAAAATACTATTATTTTGGAGAAAATATAAAGTCATTACTTTTTTCATGATAAAATATATAATCATTACATATATTTTAAATTGATATGAAATAATAATAAAAAAAATATAATGTTTAAAAACACATTTTTTCAATCAATGTAGTTTTATAAATTTATTTATAATTTAAAGATAAATCTTTAAATCTTATAATTTTAATTTTAGAATGTAAACATAATTTTGGGATTCATTGTATCAATATTATCCTAAGATGAATTTTTCTCTCAATTAAGGTGAATAATAAAAAATCTTTTACTAAAAATTATCACTCTTATTATACAAGAATGACATATAATTTTATGAAAATACTTTTGACATAAAAAAATATATTTTATAAGTTATATAAATCATTTTTAAAAAATAAACTGTTTTTAATTTATAATACACATGTGTTACATTTTTAAAAATCAAGTAATATTTCACATTAAAAATCGATTTTATGTAGTTATATTAAAAGTATTTAATTTAACACTTTTATAAATTAAAAATTAAAAAATTATGTACTAATTGAGTACCTAATATCAATATTAAATAAAAATTTATGTTTCATTTTTAGGTATAAATATAATGTTAGTAATATTAGTTTTAATTACCATCATAGTGGTAAAATGGATTTTTAAATAATTATTTTATTATAATCATGTAATTTTTATTTAATTATAATAATTCATCTATTTTAAATCTTGACAATAATATTATCATAAAAAATATTTAAAACTATGAAAAATATCATTTAATAGGTTGTAAATACTAAATTTTATTAAGAGTCTATATTGTTATAAATGCCATTTTTTGACCAAAATAGTTTTTGTACACTTCAAATATTTTAATTTAAATGTTAATTTTATTATATTTTTAAATAATATTGGATTAAATAGGAGTATAAGTAATATAGTTAGGTATAGAATTTTGTTATATGGGTTATGCTATATATTTAATAAAATTAAGAATTATTTAGTTAAAAACTAGTTACCTAATTTAAAATTAAATAAGTAAAATATAGAACATTAATAGTGAAACCCTTTTAAAATGCTTAAAACATGTGTAGAAATCCCCATTTGAGTATTTATAAACCTTTTATCACCGAAAAATCCATTATTAATATGTTTTAGAGGAATTTTCCATGGAATAGTGTAAGTATAACTTTGATGGGTAAATGGTATACCCAAAACATCTATTTTCTTCACTTATAAAAGGAGATCACTTCTATCCTTCAATGGTGAAAATTTAAATTGAAATATATAATAAAAAACATAAAAAATACCTATTTCATAATTTCATCACTCAACCTTAATCCTCTGTTCAATTAATGTTATCTTAAGGACTTCACCTATATAGAAATCTCTATGAGAAGGTCAGGTCTCCAATGTAAGTGTTACCAACTTTGTAACATTTTATCCCAAACCATTATCTTAAAAATAACTTATTTCCAGGATAATATAATTAAATTAGTATCATTACTATACTAATACGTTATTATATCAATTTAATAGAAATTATTTATTCCTCTCATCCCACTAACAAAATTCAATAGTTTCATTAGTGTATTGTGCGTACTACCACTTCAACGAAGTAACGTATTTCAGTTTTCATAACCAAAATTTATTGATGATAAAAATTATTTAATATATCATTAAATATGAAAAATATAATATAAATATTATTATTTTATTTCAATTTATAATGTGCCTTATTTTCATATCATTTGTTGAGAAATAGAAACATTAATCTTGTATACCTATAAACTATCGCCTCGATGATAAATTAGTTTCATTTTAATTAACCACTCATATTGGCTGGAAATAAAAACATATTTAAATAAATGTCTTTTCCAAAACATTATTAAAAATTTATACGTTATAAAAATAATTTATAACACTTTAAACTACAATCAACATACTTAAGCAGTTACAGAACAATTGAACAAACAAACTCATGTAGCAGACCCATATAAGAAAAATATATAATAAAAAAATATAAGATGATAATAAATAGTATATAATTTATTAAGTAAAGGTTAATAAGTTTATTTATAATATTTATAATGAACATAATATGGTTACATTATTGGCCCATGCATATAATGAATTTAAAATACGATATAGGTTCTACCTTAATTCATATGTATTGAGACATGTTTTAATGTTATACATCAATTTATTGTATATATGGTGTATATATAGCCCATAAATTTATTATATAACACTTAATTATTTTATTAAATTTAATTTTAGGACCATATTATTATCAATTATCCAATGATTTTTTATGGAAAATTTACTAATTTTTTGAGGGTTTTATCTAAAAATTTCATTCTCAGAGAAACAATTTATTTTATGCAAAATATTTCTTTTAAATAGTTTGTATACAACAAATTGGATATTTAATACATGTATTATTTTTATTCATTATATTATAACTTCAATATAATTCTCTCGGAGTCTTTAATGGGTTTTTTGTACAGTATTTCTTAATCTATAAAGGTTTCTTTACTCTAATATCGGTAATTGAGACATATTTTTCTTATACAACATGATTTAATTATACTGGTTTATCATCATACAATTAATTTTTTTGAATAATGATTATATTATATTTCATGTTTTTTATACATTGTGGGTTTGATTCAAATATTTCAATTTCTATAAGGGTTTTCATCTCAAATTCCTCTTTTTGAGACATAATACATTTTATACACCATGATTCCATTTATATGATTTAATGTTGATCTAAAATGCTCGGAATTTTCTATACTTCATTTATTATAATTCAGGGGATAATATAACAAAATTCTATATAATTTTTAAAATATCCTTAGAATCAAGTGTTAGATCTATTTTAAGGGATCTTTCGTAACTCCCTCATGACTTATCACTTAAATATTCCCTTCCATTTTATCCCCTTTATGAATTATTCTTCCAATTTAAATCCTATTATGTTATTGTATATATTTATTTAAATATATTCATATTTAAATATACTATTTTATTTATAGGGTTATGCTTGTTTTTAGTTCCCTTTTATATTATCATTTTTATGAAAACTCGTTTTAAGGAAACTATCATGTTTCTTGTCTCATGTCAAGAATCACTACTAAATAATTTTTTTTAAAACTATGTATATATTCTAAAAAAAATAATTATTTTATGTAAAAAATTATTGGTTCAAGTATGGTTTTATAGATAATAGTATGGTTTTTTTTTATTTAAAAAGATCAAATAGTTATTTCATAAAATCTTCCCCAATGTAGTACATTTTTATTCATCCACCCCCTAAAACATTCTAAGGAATTATTTATATTGTTACTTCATATTCAAATCCTATATTAAATTTAATATAGGAAATAACCAAATAATTTAATTACTTATTCTATTGGGAATCCCTATAATATATACTTTGGTTATTCCTTGAATCAGAATAATAAAACTCACTTTTTTCTAATTGGTTTGGTAACACCTATGATTAATGTATGGTTAGTTTTCCACCTATAGGATGCTTATATATGATTTTAATTTAATTACCATACTTTCATGGAATAATATCTCTATATAATACATTGGGTAAAGATTTATATCTCATGATATGTTTTATAATGGATTTGATAGTAAACCTAATCCACTATGGGGCTTTATCCACTAAATTTGGGGGAATCCGGATTGATCCCAGTCTACCACTGGATATTGTGAACTTTATGATGATATTAATGGGTGTTAATTTTGAATTATGATTATGAAGCTATGTTTTATGTTTTATCCTCATGTTTTTGATGTTATGATATCATTTAATTATTCAATGTCTCTATGATTATGATAATCCTTTTTATGATATCATGTTATCCCTCCTGAGTCTCATGTCTTTCTTTATAGCCATGTTTACCCACTAACATAAATTTATAGATAACAATTTTACTTATGTATTTAACCAATATTTCCTATGAATTTTAATGTGATCTACAGTATTGGGGAACTGTAACAACCCAAGATTCTTTGATTTACGGTTTTTCGAATTAATTTATGTTTTAAATAATTTTCATTTAACATGACACTGGAAATAGTTATATATATATATATATTAAAATATCAAGTAAAACATTCCTTTCACATGACACTGAATTTTCTTTCACTACACACAATACCAACTTGGCTTGCGCTTCACGCAATACCGTCTTTTCTTGCGCAATCCGCAACACCGACCAGGTGTACATTACACGCAACATAGATGTTTTTAAAAAACATCACTTCAATAATTATATAAATGAAGTAATTATAACCTATCCATTAAACTAAGTTATATGAGTGGTAATAAATAATTTTCAAATATTATTTATAATTTTTTTATATAGGTAAACATATTATTAATGACAAATATGATTTTTGGTAAAGTCCTTTTATGTTTAAAAACATCATTTTGTGGAATGAGCTCCTTTTTAAAATTAAAATAAAATTTAGGAACATTTATAAATTTAATTTTATAAAATAAATTTCATTTTTTAATCTATTGAGTGAAAAATTGATTAGGGTAATGTTATAGTATTTTTATGAGAAACTTCATTTTTTGATGAATAATGAAAAATACTGTTTTTAGTTAAAAAAAATTTAGTCGGTTAAATAATTATTAATATTAAATTATATTTCAAATTTTTGTTATGGTAAAATTAGATCGACTATACATATATTAATAAAATTAGGTTTATTAGAATCATTTTCACATTGAAATTGAATATAAAAACATAAAAAAATTTTGAACTTCTTTTAACTTTGAAATCCTGTAATTTTGTCCCGTCTAGAGGATTATAATTAGTATTAATTTTCTAGGTTATGTGAATTGAATTTAAAAAAATTGACACAAAAAATTTTAATAAGTATAATATTTAGATTCTAATAAGATAAACATAATTTTTAAAAAAAATATTAAAAAAAGTGATTAAAATTAATCACAGCTGTTAAAGTCAAATTAAGCTTAATTAGGGACTAAACCTTAATCATAAGGGCCCTAATGACCTATAAAAATGTCAAAAAACCATTTTATGGAAATATTTCAGACTCAAGTATTCCATTATTGATTTATGACTATTTGATATGATTGTTTTCTGGTAAGAGCATGTGTACATCAGATTTTTTTAAAAAAAATCCACTACGGGAAAAAGGGTTTATTGCAATGTGTTATTTGCGACGGGACATATTCCCGTCGCAACAGGTCCGATGAAAGGCTTATTTGCGATGGATATATATTCCCATCATAAATAACTGGTCATTTTCGACGGGGACAATGTCACCGTCACAGTAGGTTTGGCGAGGATTTCGCGCCAGAATGCCGGAATGTATTTGCAACTGGTGGCTACTCCCCGTCGCAAATACCCTACCGCGGTAAATAATATTTGTGACGGTTAAAGCCGCCCACCGCTAATGTTATGTCGGTCTATAAGTATTTGTGACGGGCCCGTCGCAATAACCTTTTCACGGACGAGGGTATTTGCGACGGTCCGTTGCAAATACTTATCGACAGACATAACATTAGCGGCATGCGACTTTACCCGTCGCAAATCGTAATTGCGACAGGACCGTCTTAAATAAGTAAACAGTAGCGACGACGGATTTACCCGTCGCAAATAGTATTTACCACGTCAGGGTATTTGCGATGGGAAACTCCACCCGTCGCTAATGTTATGTCGGCAGGTAAGTATTTGTGACAGTTCCTGTCTCAAAAGTCTTTTTAAATGCCGACCGTAATTAATGTGGGCGGTAGGAATTTGTGACGGGACCCATCACAAATAGCTGTATTTGCGACGGGTAACCCATCATAAATAATCCCGTCGCAAATACGTTAAACTATATATACCCCGAACCATTTCAGTTTTGAAAAAATTCAAATCTTCTTCTTCTCCTCTCTTCTCCTTGAAGCTTTAGTTTGAAGAAAAAAAATTTCGAATCTTTTTGCGTGACCTTCGGAAGGCAATCAAAGGGGTCCATAGCTTCAAGATTTCAAAGGTATTTACGTTTTATTTAATTTTATATTTATTTCATTTTTTTTATATTAATCTTAATTGTTGTTCTAATTAAATTTGATTTAAATTAATTTATTATTTTTATTTAGTTTTATTAATAAAATGACATTGTTATAAATAATTATAAATAATTAGTAATAATTAGTCATAATTAATTCAGTATAATTAGTAGTTAAGTATAGTTTTTTGGTTTATCAATCAAATAAATCCTTGTCTGGATACGAACAAGTATAGTCGGCTCTGGCATAGCGGTACCTAGGATTGAAAACTCTGAAAAGGAGTTTCGGGCTTGACCTGGGGTATCCTGGTACACGACTACGGGCATTGTTGCACTCTTGGTTTGACACTCCCGGGGGATATTTATTTGGTAATAATTAGATTTAATTAGAAATTTGAAAATAATTAAAATAATTTGCAAATAATTAAAATAATTTGATTTAGTCAAATGATTAGATTTATTCAAATAATTATAGAAAATAATTATAATAAATAGCGATTTAATTCAAATAATTAAAATAATTAGAAAATAATTAAAATAATTAGAAATTAATTAAAATAATTTGAAAATAATTAAAATAATAAGAAAATAATTAAAATAATTAGAAAATAATTAAAATAAATAGGAAATAATTAAAATAAATAGGGATTTAATTAGATTTATTCAAATAATTAGCAAATAATGAAAATAAATAGTGATTTAATTCAAATAATTAATTAAAATAATTAGAAAATAATTAAAATAATTATCAAATAAAATAAATAGTGATTGAATTCATATAATTAATTAAAATAAATTGTGATTTAATTCAAATAATTAATTAAAATAATTAGAAAATAATTAGAAAATAATTAAAAAAATTAGAAAATAATTAAAATAATTAGCTAATAATTAAAAAAATAACAAAAAATTAAAATAAATAGCAAATAATTAAAATAAATAGAAAATAATTATAATGAATATAAAATAATTAAAATAAATATCAAATAATTAAAATAAATAGAAAATAATTAAAATAAATAGAAAATAATTAAAATAAATAGAAAATAATTAAAATAATTAGCAAATAATTAAAATAATTGGAAAATAATTAAAATAATTAGCAAATAATTAAAATAATTAGCAAATAATTAAAATAATTAGCAAATAATTAATATAATTAGCAAATAATTAAAATAAATAGAAAATAATTAAAATAACTAAAATAAATAAAATAAATAAAATAAGTAGCAAATAATTAAAATAATTAGCAAATAATTAAAATAAATAGCAAATTAATTTGATTTATTCAAATAATAAGCAAATAAATAAAATAAAAAGCGATTTCATTCAAATAATTAGATAAAATAATTAGAAAATAATTAAAATAAATATCAAATAAAATAAATAGCAATTTAATTCAAATAATTAATTAAAATAATTAGCAAAGTAATTAGCAACAAAGTAATTGGCAACAAAGTAATTAACAACAAAGTAATTAGCAACAAAGTAATTAGCAACAAAGTAATTAGGAACAAAGTAATTAACAACACAGTAATTAGCAACAAAGTAATTAGCAACAAAGTAATTAACAAAAAAGTAATTAGCAACAAAGTAATTAGAAAAAAAGTAATTAGCAAAAAGTAATTAGCAACAAAGTAATTAGCAAAAAAGTAATTAACAACAAAGTAATTAGAAAAAAAGTAATTAGCAACAAAGTAATTAACAACAATGTAATTAGCAATAAAGTAATTAGAAAAAAGTTTTTAGCAAAAAATTAATTAGAAACAAAGTAATTAGAAACAAAGTAATTAGGAACAAAGTAATTAGCAACAAAGTAATTAGCAACAAAGTAATTAGCAACAAAGTAATTAGCAACAATGAAATTAGCAACAAAGTAATTAGTAACAAAGTAATTAGCAACAAAGTAATTAGCAAAAAACGTGATTGACCACTCATTCAATGGAAAAGAAAACGTGATTGACCACTCCTCCACCTCAATTCTCTTTTCATCTATGTGTTGACACTTGACAAGAAACTTCTGTCTCCAAATGTAATATTTGCATTCACTATCAAAATCAACCTGCCAGTGAATGTGAATATTACATGTGGAGATAGAAGTTTCCTGTCAAGCATCAACACATAGATGAAAAGATAATTGGGGTGGATGAGTGGTCAATCACGTTTGTTTTTTCATTGAACGAGTGGTTAATCACCTGGTATATGCATATCTTCACATTACTTATTAGTAACATAATTAGTATATAATTAGTAACATATGTTATTATTATATGATTAATATTTATGAAAAAATAATATTAATATTTATGTCATGTTCAATAAAAATTTTGTGTCAGCTGTGTCCAATGTAAACTCTATAATTGTCTTTGCTTGGTTGATCACCTCGTAAGTAGCATTGCAAAAAGACGATCCAAGTCATGTATTTCTCATCTATAAGAATCATATCACATGACCCTTTACAAATCATTGTTCCTCGACAATTTAAGGGGTTAAATTTTTAAGGAAAATGATCTATGTAAACTGTAATGCGAGATGATTCTTAGAGACGTGAACGACATGACATGGGTCGTCTTATTGCAACGCTACTTGCGAGGTAATCAACCAAGCAAGGACAATTATAGAGATTACACTGTACATGGCTGACACAAACTTTTATTGAGCATGACCTAAATATAAACGACCCTTTAAGATATGAAAATGTTAAGAATAGATCAAATCATGTTTCGAATAATTATCAGTAACTACCGATAATTACCAATAATTATAAGTAATTAGTAGTAATTTCACTGAAAATTGTGTCGCTTGTAAATAGTGGTAATTATTAAGAAGTAGTTCTAATATCTTCTCTTTTTGGAAATTTTTCTAATATCAAATTATTCAAAACTAGTAATGTTTAAATGTTTTGTTGAAAAATATGGAACAAAGAAGTTGGAAACAGTCATTATTAGAAGACCACATATGAATAAATCAACGTAAAAATCCCAATAGTTATGGTTTAAATACTGTATATATTGAGGGTGTAGTGACTTTCTTATCATTTGCATCATCAAATCTAGAATTTTTTTCAGAAGGCACAATAAAATTTCCTTCTAAAAAATATGCACTGAGAATGTTTGACACATTTGATAAAGTTGGGGGACATCTCTTGCATCTTCATTTTTAACCAAATTATGTTTTTTTGGTATCAACGTGGTGAACGCAGTTCCAGAGAAAGTGATACTAAATTGATTCTGAATCCATCACGATTTCAAAATTTAGTAGATGATGTTGCAGGTCCATCTGTTCAACATACCAAAAATCAGGATGATATTGATTCAACTCCTAAGTTGGCATCATCTGAATTTTATGAGTTGTTGAGGTCTAATGAGGATGCATTATATCCTGGTTGCAAGATAAGAAAGTTAGAAGAAGTTGAAAAATTTATGGCTATCAAATCAGATAATGGAATGTCAAACAACTGTTTTGATGAAATATTTTCTTTGGTGAAAACACTATTACCCAAAAGAAATGTTTTTCCTGCAAATTACTATGAGAGTAAGAGGCTGGTTAGGAATTTGGGACTTAGTTGTAAGAATATTCATGCATGTTAAAATGATTTCATTTTATATTCTGGTGAAAATGAGTAGTTGGATAGTTTTCCCACATATGGACAACCGAGGTATAAAGAAGCTCAACATGGGAAGTCTGAATTGATTCCTGTAAAACAGTTGAGATATTTTTCTCTAACATCCAGATTACAACATTTCTTCATGTCTAAGAATAAAGGGACAATGATTTAATGGCACAAAATGAATATTTCAACCAGTAAAATCTTGAATCATCCAGCCGATGGTGATTCATGGAAACATTTTGATAGAGTGCATCCGTCATTTTCATTAGAAGCTCGAAACGTGCGATTAGGTCTTTCCACTGGTGGTTTCTGTCCGTTTGGATCTTATGGTAGTCAGTATTCATGTTGACCAGTCTTTATAACTCCGTACAATTTACCTCCATGGATCTTGATGAAGGAGCCTAAAATATTTTTGACCTTATTAATCCCAGGACATCCGAAAAACAATATTAATGTATATTTGAAACAATTGATTGATGAATTAAATTTATTGGAGTATTGGTGTCAATACATATGATGTTGTTGCGAAACAGAATTTAATACTAAGAGAAGCATTGATGTGGAAAATTAGTGACTTCTTGACATATGGCATGTTATCGGTTGGAGTACACATGGACCGAAATCATTTCCTTACTGTATGGGAGAGAACAAAGAATTTAGGCTTTTCCATGGAAAAAAACCTTGTTATTTTGACTGTCATCGCAGATTTCTTCCAACTAATCATCCTTTCCGGAGGAAAAAATCTCATTTTAGAAAAGGTACAATTGGAAGGGATGAACCTGCTAAAATGCTATCAGGTACGGAGTTAAAATCAATTTTATTTTCAATACCTCCCATCACATTTGGACCCACAATAAACCAACAGAAAATTTCTGGCTTTGGGAAAGAACACAATTGGATAAAATGGATCATTTTTGGGATTTTTCATATTTGTCTGATTTTTTGTTCTGCCACATGATGGATGTTATGCATATTGAGAAGAACTGTTTTGATAATTTATTTCATACAGTTTTGGATACACCTGGTAAGAGCAAAGAAAATGTAAAGGCACGCTTAGATATTTCCCAAATTTGCAGGCGCCCAGAACTCGAACTGTTTGAGAATGTCAAAACACAATGGATAATGAAGCCAAAAGCAGCTTATACACTGTCCAAAGAAATTCGATTATTATTTTTTCAGTGGATTGCAGATTTGAGAATTCCAGATGGTTGTGCTTCCAATTTGGGTAGATGTATAAAGAATGGTTATATTAGAGGATTAAAAATTCATGATTGTCATGTTATAATGGAAAGACTTATTCCAATTGGATTAAGAGGTCTGTTGAATTCCATGATTTGGGATTCGATAATAGACATGACATATTGTTTTTCGATACATTTGTGCAGCAACAGCAGTTTACGATGTTCTAAGAATACTTGAAGAAGATATTGTTGTAATTATATGTAAACTAGAAAAAATATTTATGCCATCTTTCTTTGACTCAATGGAACATTTGATATTTCATTTTCCACATGAAGCAAAGTGTGGAGGTCCAGTACAATTTCGATGGATGTACCCATTTGAAAGATGCATGAATAAGTTGAAAAAAAGTACGTAACAAAGCATCTGTTGAAGGATCAATTGCTGAATCTTATTGGCAAGAAGAAATATCTTTTTTATACTCTCACTATTTTGAATCTGAGTATCCCTCAAAACACAACCGCATGGGACAGAACGAGGGGAATGTTCATGATGGAATGGAAAATCAATTATCAGTTTTTAATCAGTCAGATCTTAGTTTCGGTGGAGTTCATGAACAATGACTTTCAGATGATGAACATCATAGAGCTCATACGTATGTTCTGCTCAACTGTGAAGAGAAGACATCATTTGTACTGTATGTGCTTCTATCAGTTATTCTATAATTTATGTTACAATATGTAACTTTATTTTTTTAGGTTATATGATAATCATATCAAGAAATAACTTCCACAAATTACAGTAGCTACTCTCGAAGAACGCCGGTAGAAAAAAGTTTCTCCGTGGTTTCAAAAATTGGTAACATAAATTCTTCATGTTTTAACATCTCATTCAATTTATTGTTTATTATATTGATAATTATTTTACATATTTTCAGGTGTCTCAACATTCTGATAAAACTGAAAAACGTCTATGTATATTGAGTAACCCACCATCCAAAATGGTTAAAGCTTATAATGCATATGTGGTGAATAGATTTTGATTTCATCCTAGTGCATATGGGGAATCAAAAAAAACATTGAAAAATGGAATTTTCTTGAGAGGATCTCATCATAGTAAAATGAAGTTGAATTTTATGGCATTCTTGATGGAATTATTGAACTCTGTTATCTAGGAAAACATTACATAACGATGTTCAAATGTCTGTGGTTGGATACTAAGAGAGGAGCTCGTGTTTATCCTACTCATGGAATGATCGATATTAAATATAAAATTTTTCTTGCAGTAAATGAACCATTTTTACTGGCTCAACAGGTACATCAATTTTATTATGCAATATACTGTGCTACGTCAAGAGACCTGAGTGATTGGTGGAGCATAATAAAAATAAAAATTCGAGACAATCAGTTTTCTCAAAGTGAAGCTTGTTTCACTGAAATGCAAGGAATTGACATTTTTCCAGAGACTACTCAAAATCCATCTTTTTCACAAAGAAACATGAGTATAGATGATGACATCCCACAATTAAGATTCGATGGTGACGATGATGTTAATGATGTCCCAAATAAATTTTAAATGACATGAGATGATGGAAATGGAACTCAAATAGATATCGATGATATTGAGGATGAATATGAAGATGACATCGTCTGATATGAAGATGATGATGAAGGTGAACATTAATAAAATTCAATGCTAGTTATATATAATCATAACTTATATATATGTATATATAATAATAATTTTTAATTATTTTCTAACAACATTCATTTTTTTTCAGATGAACGATGAGCTATTTCGTCAGTTGTAGGAGGCTGACCTACCTTTGGATGAGGATGATTTTGGGTCATATGACCCTCAGCCTACTGGAACTTCAGGGGGTACGCGGAGGGGTAGTGGTCTTGCATGACTGATGATCCCTGACTCCATCCTCAAGCGACGTCCGCATCTTGGGTTCGATCCACGCACGCGGAGGTATGATAACCTGTGCATTTTAGTAAGATTTCATTAATTTAAATATATAATAAATTTTTGATTATTTTTTTTACAGTTTTTGGCATATAGCAGTCGGACAGGGAAGTTCTATTTTGCGCAACTATTTTTCCTCAGCCATGGACCACGTGGGAATAGAATCCCATTGATGTGCAGCAGGCCATGTTCGGCCATTGGTTGGTACAGAAATAAATAGTTTTTATTTTGAAATTTATTTCATTTATAACTTGATATTGTTAATTATTTGTAGGGTTTATGGTATCCGATCGATGATACCATGCATGACCCCATCCACGAGGCATGGGAGGTGGTGATTCATCAGCGATTACGTCAAGTTTTAACACAATTTAAGAAAAATGACTATGAAAAAAGCTGGAGTGACCATGTTTGATGTGTCCTGTAGAGCCCACTGACCAGATTACATTTCATCCCACATATGGGATGGATTATGTTCACACTGGATGAGTGGTGGATTTCAGAGGAGATCATCGTTGGGGAGGTAGAATTGGGGGAGACAGGAGGTGACTCATCGAGCTGGGAGGCGTACATTAAGTACGCATAGACAGCATCTGGTATGTACATTTTAAAAAAATATTTTATATAACTTTAAATATTAACATTTTATTTTATATTCTTATAGGCTGTCGAGCAGCCCGCTATTACGGAGTACGATGTGTATCAGAGGATGTATAGTGATCCAGTTACTGGGGAGATTAGAGGTGATCGCCAGCATCAGATTGTGATCAGTATTATTTGTTTTGTAGTTTGAAAATTAACTGCATATAATATATTCACAATTTTAATTTCAAATTGCAACTGAAGGAGTCATATAAGGTCGCGACGTCACAGACCCAGGCTGAGGGTCAGGCTGAGACATCTGATCAGACCAGTGACCATCATTTTGATGAGGCTGTATGGATGCAGGCTACGTAGTATGGCTTCGAGAAGGGCCGAGTAGTTGGTATCAACTCTCAGTTGACTCCTTCGACTTATTATGGTAGTCCTGTGATGTCGACGTCCATCTCGAGAGGAGCTTGTGCATCATCTTCCGCATCATAGTATGAGGATCGGTTGCGATCACAGACTGAGCTGATAGAGAGTCTCTGTAAGGAGCATGAGGAGATGCGTCCGAAGGAGAAGCAACATGAGGAGGAGCACCGACGACAGCAGCAGGAGTATATGGAGAAGATGAGTCGGTGGCAGCAGCAGCATCAAGGGCATATGGTATATATGCGCCGTCTGACTTATGCATTAGGGATAGAGTTTCATCCACCAGCTTCTCCAGATCCTCTAGCTCCCCCCTCCTTCGGAGTAGTGACCAGCTCCCCCCTCCTTATGACCAGGGATTTATTTTGAGGTTATAAATTGTTTTGAATTCAAAATATGAATTAATTTCTATTTATATTTTCTATCTTTTTTATATTGGTGTCAATGTTGCATTATTTAATTCATATTTATTTTTAATAGTTTATTATTTATTATTAGTATTATTTTTTTAATGTTTGTTTATTTTATTAATAATAATATTAATCTTACTATTTTATTACTATTTTATATTTTTTACAAATATTGATAAAAAATTATGATTTATTATTTAAAAAAATTATGATTTATTATTAGTATTATTTTTTTAATGTATATATATATATATATATATTTGAAAATGTTGATAATTTTCTTATTTTAATTATTTTAATAATATTATTAATAGATTTTCATAAATATAAATAGTAATAATAACATTATTATATTATATAATATTAGATTTTTTATATTATAGTATAAATATGATTGTTAATATTTTTTAATTTTATTAATATTTTATTATATTAAGAATTTTAAATATATTTAAAATTTTAATTAATTATAATGTTTTAAATATTGGAAGTTTTTTTATTTTAAAATTTGATTTAATTATAATTTTATTATTATTATTAAAATATTATTGTTTTTATTATATTATTATTTCATTTTTTTTATTTTTTTATACTTATTTGCGTCGGGAATAAGGACCCGTCGCAAAAGGTATTTGCGATGGGCCCGTCGCAAATAATTATTTCGAAATAACTATTTGCGGCAGGAAAAAGGCCCGTTGCAAAAGGTATTTGCAATGGGACTGTCGCAAATAGGGTTTTTTGAAATGGTATTTGCGGCGGGAATAAGAGCCCATCGCAAAAGGTATTTGTGACGGGACCATCGCCAATAGTTATTTCGAAATAACTATTTGCGGCAAGCAAAGATACCCGTCGCAAAATTTCTTTGCGACGGGCCCGTTGCAAAAGTTCTTTGCGACGGGCCCATTGCAAAAATGTTTTTTAAGAATAACCCAAGAAGTATTCGCAACGATAATCTTTCCTGTCACTATTAATATTATTAGCGACGGTCCCGTCACTAATATTTTTAATTGGGACACCGTTTTCCGCGACGGTTTATTTGCGACGGGATCCCATCGCAAATAACCCGTCACAAAGACTCCAATTTCTTATAGTGTTCCAAGTGAGTCTTTTTCCTTCCCTATAAAAGGCCACAACCTCTAACACATCCTCCCACCTTTAAAACCTATTAATATATCCATGATCTACCAAATACACTTACCATAAATCCCACCTTCCTCATATAATCCTTTACTTTAGAATAATGTGATCCAAGGAAGCCTTTTAGCACAAACCAAAAGGAGTTACCCAATTAAGAGGTAAAATATTCTCCCACGTCCTATCTTTTATTTTCATTCTACAACCCCTAGACTCTAGTTTTTCAATTATTTTGTAAAACACAATATAAAAAATATAAACAGATGTTTTTATACTAATTATATTACCTAAAATTAGTAACTCCTCCATCTAATGGGTAACAAATATACTGTTTATGTGGACGAGGAACTACCGCCTCACTAAACAATGATTGTTCAATTTTCGTTACCGCTACTCATGGTGGAAATTATGATGAAAACACTATTTAAATATGTTATATGTTATATTAGTTATTTCTTTACGCATATTTATTCATTTTATAACACATATTTTTTACTTTCCATTTGGCGTTAATATGATATTTTCTTTTGAGGAAGTGTGGACTACCGCCCGCTCAAAGGGATTTGATTCGTTCATAGACTATATAGATTGAATTGAGGATGATTTTAGTGAATATATAAGATTTATATGATATCCTAAATATACTTTAATAATGATATATATACATATATATTCATATATAAACATATATATACATATATATACATATATATGCATATATATATTTTACTTTCTTTATATCACCATGATAATTAACTGGAAATAGCGTTCATACATATGTATGGCCTGCTGTCTCCATGAATGATGTGTTCTGTTTCATATTAATATATTATATAGATTATTATAATATAAATATATATTATATAAATAATATTTATATCATGTTTAACATTCAATACATCATTATATAAAGTATAAATACTATAGATATAACAGATTAAGACACAATTATACCATATATGGTATTAGATATAGAAATATGGTTCTGTAAAATTTTTATAATAAATTTATATTTATTATATATGTGGTTTTAATGAGTAAAAAGGGAGTTAAGACACAAGGTATGAGGATTTCTTCTCACCTTTTATGTCCATGAGATACATACTTTATCAACCACCAATTACTTTTATGTGGTGTATATACCTATAATTAATATAATCAATTATTCTTATCGTTAAATTTTTGGGTATTTACATATCCATCATATAACCTTTATTTCCTGGGGTTTAAGTTTCAAAAGTTACAAAATCGGTAAAATAGTTTTGTCCCAATTTTCCGCCTTTGAGACTCATTTTTTGTTATGAGACTAAATTAGTTTTTTGTTTTGTGTAATTACATTTTACATGATATATCATGATTCTACATATTTCCAAGACATTATAAGATTCATTTCATTTCGTATTTTTAAATGGATAGCATAAACCCATGTTATAAATTGATAAGAGTTTATTGAAACAATCTCATCGATTTTCAGAATTGTTTATGTTTATGATTACTTTGATGAAATATTACAACCCATATCTCAAGAAGTTTATTTATTTTATACCCCTATGGTTATTTATTATATACATATGTATTGGTACCATATTTCTACTCATTATTACATAAGATAATTAAAAAATTGTTTTCAAGAAAGCCAGAATATACCCTCTCCTCGATGGGTAAACCATGTTCTCTAAAAATGGTTTCCAAGTATATTCTACTAATCTACTATGAAAATTAAAAAACATTACCCTTTTTTTCTTTCACCAAAGATTTCAAAGGAATCTCCCTATCTCTTTACAAATAAGGCCTTTTCTATCCTTTTTACAGTGTAAAAGGAATGTCATTTTTTCCAAGTATAAAATGAATGGATTTATCCACCATCAATCCTTTGAAGATTTATTTCTTATTTTTAAAGGTTAATTTTTAAGAATTTGTTTTAAAACTAATTTTCAAATAAATGGTTTACAAAATTTTTTCAATTCCCTTTTATAACTTTTTAAGGAAATGGGTTTTAAATAATTTTCAAGCATCCTTTTTATGTTTTCAAAGAAAAAGGTTTGCTAAAGGTTTTAAAATATTTATTTATAAGATTTCAGGTTTATTTTTAGGAAAATGGTTTTTAAAAGGTTTTATATTTTAAAGAGACTTTTCAAATAAGAAAGGATATTTAACTCAATTTTTTTTTCAAAATATCCTTCCAATTTCATTTCCTTATAAGATAAAATCAATGACCTTACTCAATCTATTCCTGTATATTATCCAAATGTTCCATTCATATTATTTCTTGAATGGTTAATCTTACGGTGGAATGACACTTTTAACACCTATTTCTATTCTACGGTTTTTATGCTTTTAGAACCTGATTATTTTCATGGGTTATGTTTTCATGAAGTGATTATGAAACCTATATATTTTTATATGTTTTATGGGATTAAATATTAATGATACCCATTTCATTTTGTGGGTTATGATATTATGTTTATAAAACCTATCTCTTTTTTTGGGTATGATTTGATGCAATTGTTATTATATTATAAAAATGTATGAATGATTTTATTTTGAGATGGGTGGGACCTATATCTCCCTCCAATTAATTGGGTAAAGATGTATGAATCATGAGTACAATTTTTATTCATGAACTTGATTACACGTTCATAATGAATACATGGACCTGGTTTCATGTCCATAATTTTTGGAATGAACCTTATTAAATGTTTATAATGTTATGAGTGAACCTTATTATGTGTTCATAATGTTATGTGTGGACCTGGTTTCATGTCCTTAATTTTATGAATGAACAAGATTACATGTTCACAATGTTATGCATAAACCTAATTAAATGTTCACAAAGTCATCAAAATTCATTATTCTATGTCCATAAGGTTATGTGTGAACCTGATTACACATTCTCAATGTTATTCAAGGACCTAGTTTCATGTCCATAATTTTATATGAGGGCCTTATTTCATGTCCCTAACTTAATGTGAGAACCTGTTTCTACATATACATGTTCACCATATTATAAAAAAAATGCCCACACCACAAATTCCCTACCTTATTCCAATGTTGTAATTTCACGACTTATGATCTAAATCCTCCTATGATCAATGTCTTATAAACCTCCTATCTTTATTATGATCTCTAATATATAGTCTATGATCTTAAAATGTTATGATCAATTTTTATACCCTTTTGTTCATGTTTTTCTTATGCATTTATTTTATTTACCCTTACTGAGAATTTGAACCCACCCCTTTCTAAGTTTTCCTTTCCCAAGGTTACGAAGAAAGGTTTTAGATATAAGTATTAAAGGTGGAGATCCTTCTAGGAGATGTTGAATATCTTTCGCAAGGATATAATATTTAGTTTTGAGGTTTCCAAAGACACTAAACTATTACAGTCCTCAAGCTTGTATTTTTGCAATGTATTGAGTATTCATCTAAAATTATGTAATATCCATGTATGTTAAGACTTGGTATCTTAATAACACTATGGTTTTTAAATAAATATGGTGATTTTACTTTTATGTTTATGTAATTCTTTGTATAATCCTTCAATGACACCATAACTCAAAATATTTAGTTTATATTTTTTTGTAAATAATGTATAGAATCATGAAATAACGTGTGTTTAAGGATTGAGTATCTATAGTTGGTATCAAAGGTAGGCCTTGTAAGTTTTCAGGTACAACAATAAAACTTAGTGAAAATAATAGGGAGAAGTTTGAAGGATATATATATGTATTAGAGAATATCATATTTTTTTGTAATAAGGTTATTATGGGGTTTTCCATGAAATACATATATGATTGGATACTACTTTTAGACATGTGTTTGGTAAAAATTAATCCATTGGAAATTATGTCAAAAAGTGTTGGTTGAGTTTATCTCGACCATCAATCCGGTTTATGGTGAATGGGTCCTAACCATACACAAGGTTTGACACTCCCAATAGATAAGATTTGGTTAATGATGTGTTATTTATGAATAAATAAATAGGATTTATTTCAATTTTACATTGAGAAAATAGGTTGAGAATTATAGGATAACCATACTTAATGTAACCCAGGTCAAGTAGATATTTATATAGGTTGAATTAAAGGATTTATGGGCTAACATGATGATGTAAAATGGAAATTTTTTTTATCGATGAATCTAATAAATGATATTTTTTATCATAATCCCCATATGATTTAAAATGTTCAACACTAAAGTCAGCTATTTTTGATTTAGTGGTGGATGGAACCAGAAGGAATGGTGTTATCCTTTGATATAAAGAATAACATAATAATTACCTCAATGATCAACCCATTAAAATGGGAGTTGAACTGAGAAATATGATGATTATACCAATCCTAAAATCACGTTATATGATTAAAAATGGAACCATTGATGATTTTATGTGCACTCTTTGGAAGAGAAGGATTGAGTGTCCTAAATGATTGGATGACTATGTCGATGAAGTAAAAAAGACACAATTTTCTTCATACCGAATATATGGAAAGAATAACCATGGATATTACCTGAGGGGTCTTTAATATTATTTACATGTGTAGTAGGGGGTCATAGAGCATTAAAATTGCTTAAGAAAATGAAGAGGATGGTTAGAAAGATGAGACCAGAAAATGTGCATCAAAAATCACCAGAAGTGTTCCAATGCCTTAACTATGGAAAATGTGTTAATTATAAAATTCAATTATCTAATATTAATGATAAAAAGTATGATAAGAATCAAAAAATGTCCATTCTAATGAAATAAGAGAATGATTATGAAATCCATAATATGGAAATGTGTTCCAATAATTTTGTACTGTGAGGAACATTACCCATCAACTACAGAACTACGAGCATTATATTTTTATCTTTTTAAACCAAATCCTTTGTCCCTATAATGATTTATAAGATCATAAATTCATCTCCACGAGGTATAGACATAAAATTATTCATTAAAATTTATAGTGATATGATAATAATATCCCAAGTTTTTGTTTATAGGATAATATATTTTGAAATTATTATTTTACATCCATTATGAATTTAATGTTATTTATGAAATGGGTTGGTTCATTAAACATAGAGAGATAAAATTATTTCAAATAAGTATATCACATTTTATATCATCCTATGATATTTTATAAATTTATTATTATGAACCCATTTTCATGAAAATTGTATAACATGAGTATCAATATCAAATAACATTGAAGTATTGGCTCAAACGGTATGAGAAATCCTAATTTCTAGGATAATCCACTTTTATAGAAAAAATATGTTTCCAATGATTTTAAGGTTCTTGTAAATCTATAAATTAAATATCAAGTCACCTTATATATATATATATATCCTCAGATAACTTCCTTTCTATATAATAACTTATATTTCGAGGATCTAATGTATTTAAGGGGGTAGATGGGGGTGGGGGAGAATAAAACACACTAGGTTTTAGGATCCATTATTTTTTTACTTATATCAAAAATTATGTTGAATGTTTCTATATTATTTTTGAAGATATAAAAATTCGATTAGATATTGGGCCAAACAAGATATTAACTAAGATAACAATAATTTATTCAATTATAATGGAATATTTTGATGAAGATATTTGATACCTTTTATCACATAAAATGTATAATTACATATCATTGTTGATTCCATTCATTAAATCTAAAGAAATTAAAAGCGTAAAATAAATTTAAAAGAATAATATTTATAGAAAGAGAAAATCACATGGACTACCATATCATTTTACAATCACAGTTAGTATAAAAAACCTATAATGAGAAAAAAATACCATTATAGGAGAAATCTTACTGTAAGATCTAAAATGTAAACTACGAAAATGAAAAATGCGAATCAAATATGTTTAGAAAGTCCATGTATATAGGAATAAAAAATGGCCATTTAAAATATGTTAGTTGAAATTATTGCCATTTCAAATATGGTTGTCATGATCATGGATATTGGTCAAATATATTACAGGTTCACAAAAGATGAGTATTTTTGGGTGGTAAATTTGTAATATTATATATCACAATGAAACAATTTTGATATTATAAATATATATATATCTAATCATTACATAAAAATAAAAATATTAATATTAAAATATGATACATTGTATATATAAAATGAAAATAAAAACTTAAATATCAATAGATTAGAAAAAATAAAATTTTAGAATATAAATAAATAAATAATTTTATTTTCTAAATCGTATTTAGTATAAATTTATTATTAAATTTTAGTGAACATTTTTATTATGTATTGTGTATTTTTCCTATAAACAATATTGACACCATAGAATATTATTTTATATTATCTAATATATTAACATCACTTAAATTATAAATTGATATGAAATACCATTAACAACACATAAAGTATACAAACAAATATTTTGGATAAAACAATTATTATTTGTAATTTTATTATATTTAGATATCAAATATATAAATTTTGGAATATTGATTTTTTTAAAAAATATTTTTTGAATTAGTTATGTCAATATTATCCAATGTTGATTTTTAATTTTTTTAAATTATCCATTTTGAGGTGAATAACAAAAATTTATACTTTTACTAAAATAAACACCAATTTTATAATATAAGAGGGATATAAATTTTTTGGAAACAATTTTTTATATAAAAAATATAAAATAATTGGTAATATAAATCATTAAAAAAAATACTATGTTTATTTTGTAAAATACATTTTTATCATTTTTGAAGTTCAGGTAATATTTCAAACTAAAATTTTTTTTACACGGTTATAATAAGAGTTAGACTTTATCCTGGTGCGATGGTGCTCCTCCTTTTCGCCGGCTAAAGCAGGCACCCTGTTCATTTTGACTTGTATTATCTGGGATAGGCGGAACGAGGCCATTTTCAATCATTTCCAGAGGCCCCCCAGATTTTGGATTGACCGGGCATTGTCATGGATTGCGGTTTGGCAGAACCACCCTGAGCAACAAAGACTTTTCACCCCCTCTCCTCTTCCCCAACATTGGTGCCCCCCACCAGAAGGGATTTTTAAGATCAATGTGGATGCCTCTCTTCCTAAGGATGGCCCAGTTGGACTAGGTTTACTAGCCCGAGACAACCTGGGAAATCTTATCGCAGCCAAATACGAAGCACGTTATGCACTTTGTGAGCCCTTAGTCGCGGAGGCCGCTGCCATCCTTGCTGGGTTAAACTTCGCAAAAGACCGCAGTTGGGATTCCATTCACATCGAATCCGACTGTCTCACTGTAATCAATGCCATCAATCTCACTGACGGCAGGCTTCAACCTTTCGGCCCCATTATCCGGTGTATTCACTCGCGGAGACAAGGCTTCAATTCCTGCAATTTCTCATTTATTAAAAGGGAAGCGAATGAAGCCGCTCACAAGATGGCAACCATTGGCCCTCCTTACGAGGATTTGCTTTGGTTCAATCATTTTCCATCGTGGTTATGCTGCTGTATTTCTGCTGATCTCCATCATTAATGGATCCGTCTTATTTTGTCAAAAAAAAATAAAATTGATATCATTTAAATTATGAATATATTATTTTTATTAATCCTATATTAAACTATATTAATAATAAGATATTTGATAATCAATACCGAAGAATATTAATAATCAATAAGGGTGAAATGTAAATTTTCTATTAAAATAGTCATCTACACATCATTTTTTTAATTTGACAGATAATTTTATATTATTTTGAAATTTAATTATATTAAATTGAGGATTTTTTTTTCAAAACACCAAAACATGGTTATATTGGTTATATACCATGTTTAATAAAACATAAAATCACTTAGTTAAAAACTACTTAACTAATTTAAATGTAAAAGAGTAAAATATAAAAACATAATGATAAAAAACATATAACACGGTTAAATCATGTTTAAAAAGTATTTATTAATTATTTATCGACTTAATATCCCCAAAAAATACATTATTATTAAATTTGGGAGTCATTGACCTAGTAATAGTATAGTGATATCGTTGAAGGGTACATGGTATTCCGAAAAGTTACTTTTTCATCTCTTATAAAAGTGGTTCACTTAACCCCCCATTATAATTTTAATTGAAAATATCACCAAAATACCTCTTATAGTTGTAATT
Source organism: Viscum album (assembly GCA_963277665.1). Taxonomy (NCBI): domain Eukaryota; kingdom Viridiplantae; phylum Streptophyta; class Magnoliopsida; order Santalales; family Viscaceae; genus Viscum; species Viscum album. The sequence goes on along the minus strand of OY728123.1, from coordinate 2,060,547,445 downwards.
TTATCATCCTTAACCCCCTAGTATCTTGAATGTATCTTAAGTTATTCACATAAACATTATTTAATAGAATATCAAGTCTCCAAAACAAGTAATTCCTTCTTCATTACGTTTTTCCAAAATTGTTTTCTAAAACATATCGATTATATATAACAATATATTTAGATCATTATAATTAATATAATGATATTTTATTTTATTAAAGTAATAACCATAATTTATTCCTCTCCATATGTTATGAAAAACAAAATAACTGATAGTGCATTACTTGTACAACCGCCTACATAAAACGAAATCTTCTATTTTTCCAGATCATCATTATTGGTGGATAAAAACAATTTAATGGATGAATAAATATAATAAATAAAATATAAATACCAACATTAAATTTAAATTTATAATTTAAATTATATCCCTATCATTCATTGAGAAATAGATATATTAATCATGCGTAAATACAAACTATCACCACTATGAGAAATGAGTTTCACTAGTCATCAATACCAATTATGGATGGACCTAAAATATATTTAATATATAAAAATTACTTCCATAAAAATATTAATGTTTTGTTCGTTATTTAAGTAATTTTTAATTCATTCAACTATGATAAATAAATATAAATAGTTACAGAAAAATTGACTTAATAACCTCATGTAAAAGATACAAGAAATAAAACTACAAAAAATAAACAAGAAAATAAATGGTTCATATTATGTTAAATAAATAGGAATATGGTTTTTAATATTGTATCTAACAAGTATAAACTTATTATTAATGATGTTAAGCATGTGCCCAGAATGAATCTGGATCAATGTATGTATTCTTTATTAATTCCTCTTCATTGAGACATGTTTTAATGTTATAACTCAAATTAATATTTACAAGGTTTATATACTACCAAATAACTAATTATGAATTCCACCTCATTTAATGAAATTTATTTATAATATTATTATTTTTCTACTTCAAGTTAATTTTCATTTAAAATTTACCAAATTCAAAAGGTGTTAGTCTCAAAACATCTTTCAGTGAGACATACTCTCTTTTACAGACCTAATTTATTTTAAATGGTGTGTATACTACTAATTGGGATTTTAATATCATGTATATTATTTATTCATGTTATTGTAAATTCAACTTCAATCTTTATCCCTCATTTAATTGGTTTTCTATAATATTTCTTAAGTCACAAGTGTTTTGTTTCTCAATTTTCACCCTTTATAACATATTTCTTTTTATACACAATAATTTTGTTGGAATTGTGTATCTAATATATCATAATATTTTTAATAATTATTACCTAATAAATCTTTATATTTTATTTCCTAATCAATTTTAATTTTCTCATGGTGTTTTAAATAAAAAATTTAAAATCATTAAGGGGTTTCATCTCAATTTACAATCATTGAGACATGTAAAACTTTCTGTACCATGGATCCTTTTATGTGGATTAAATTTTATTTAATAAATCATGAAGGTTTATAATTTATTTATCTATAAATATTGGGTAATATTGAGCAAAATCCTGATATTTTCATTAAAAATCCTTCTACTCATATATTTACTTGGTTGTAAGTGATATTCAATACCTCCTTCATAACTTGTATATTATAAGTTATAGTTTTTATCCATTTTATGAAATTTTTATCTCATGTATATATTTTATATTTTTATATATTTACACTATATATATATTCCAAGTTAAATATCATTTTCATTGATGGGGTAATACATGATTTTAGTTCCCTTTGAAATTACAACTTTTTAGCAAACCTTGAAAAAGAAAGCATTCCTATTTCTTGTCTCACATCAAGAATCACCTAAATAAAATGTTTTTAAATATTTAATATCTTATAAAAAGCCTCATAATTTTACAGAAAACCCCCTTGGTTTAATTGTAGTTTTATGTAAAATAGTATGGTGTTTTGTTCATTAAAAATATCATCCATCCCTTTTATAATATATTCACACATGTGGTGCAATTTGATTCTTTCTTCTCCAAGATAATTCCCCTAAATTACTTATATTTGAACTCCATTTTCAAGTAATATGTTTTTTAAAATATTAAAATATAAATTGATTATTTCCTACTAAAATTTGGAATCCTCATAATTTAGCATGTGGTTATTCCTTGAATCAGAATTATGAAACATACTTCCTTATCATGGGGTTGATCCAATTATTATTTATGTATGGTTTAATTTCTTATATGGATGGCATATATATAGTTTTAATTAATTTTATGGGTGGTTATGGAATTGTATAGCCCTACAATTAATTGTGAATTATTTTATATCTCATGAGATGTTATTTAAGTGATTATGTAGGGAACGTAATCTATCATCAGACTTTCTCCACAATGCTTATGGGAATGGGGAGTGAATCTAATCAACTATGATATTTTCCATATTATGATTATAATATTGGGAGTAAACCTTGACATCTATTAATAATATTATGTTTTATATATTTTAAAAATATGTTTGATATAATAATATAAATTCCATAATACATATATTTATTTTTATAATCATCATCTTTATTATATCATGTTATGCCTCTTGACTCTAAATTTACGCTTTAATGACATGTTTATTCCTTTAAATGGATTTATAGATCTCTTAATTCCTTATGTAATTCCCCATGACATCCTATTTTGTTTTATAAGATATATGGGTGTTAGGGGTACTTTGTAGAGTTTTAAATAAAGATGTTTTTTAATTTTAACTTTGATATACTTATATATCCAATATTTAAAAGACACTCGACCTCTCGATACTTGTTGTGTATTTTTTAGAAAAGAAAATAATCATAGTAAAATAATTTTTTTAAGTCCTAGGTTTCTCTATTTACTCCAATAATTTAAACAAATTTAAATATTAATGTTCATCTTTCATGGGTTTTATCATTATAGTTTCCTAAACAATATATATTTCTATTGTTATAAAAAAACCATGAGAATAATGGGAGTATATAATATATATTTCTATATTTAGAGCGCATCAATAAATATTTTCATATAACTAAAAGTCCCTTATATCCAATTATTTTTGAATACATGATTTTTTCTATTGAAGAAACAATTGATTTTTTTACGATTAATGAGAAAAATTAATTTGAACCTTGTAAGTAACGTTATATTTTACTCTTAGGAAATAATAGATTCATCCTCATTTTGTGACTTTGGGTTTCTAACTTTACTTAAATGTATTTGGAAAATAATAAAAAGTATTTCGGTTAGTGTTATGTGTTTAAAGAAAATATTTACTAAATGATACCTTCTTAATATACTCTTATTATATATAGTCAATTGCCTTCTCTTTCCTTGTATTTTGGATGAGAGTCCACCATATTTTAGATTTAACTTCCCCAATAGTAAATAACTATGACAATCATTTCTTTCTCTGGGTATTGGAGAAAAAAATATCTTTTCAATCATTATGACACATTTCTTGAATACATGTGGATTAGAAGGCCCACTTCAAGAATGTATACATTATCTTATGATGGAATCATTGAATAATGTTTCATTCCTTAAATCTTTATTTTAGTATAATTCATATTAATATCCATCGCTTAAGATAATTGGGTTTGCATGTCCATGTGATTTTTCAATTCAGATCCCATTATAATTTGTTTCACATTAGGACAATAACATAATTGTCCATAGAAAATTATTATTAGCTATATTCCTCCCAGTTCCAACAACTGATTTAAACCATCTACTTTACCATGATTATTAACCAATAAGAAAAAAAGTATAAAATAATATGATAATTAAAATAAATCCCCTGATATCCTAAAATATGATAACATTATTTTAATGAATTTCATTTTTGGTTTATACAATATCAAATTTGGTTCATCATAAGATGTTTTAGGTTCTATCATTTTACTGTAACCCCAAAAAAATTAAACCATGCTTTGATACCAACTGAGGTGACCTGATCACAAAATAAAATCATAATATAATTGTTTCTTAAATTCCTTTAATATTATAAATAAACACCCTATAACCTATGGGTTTATTATATTTGGAGAATAGATATATAATCTTATAATTTTGAAACATATTCAAAATATTCTACAAATAGTATTATCTTATGATACCCTTCATAATATTACTATATATATCATGGAGAAAGTAAACATACGAAAGTGGTGAGAACCAATTCCCAATAAGAGTTTAAATAAGAGATAATGTTCAAAGATCATAAGTCAGTATATGAAAGGGAATTTGTGCACAAGAAAATAATAATACAACTGGGAAAAATAGAATATAATCATACATAGTAATGCATAGATCATAAATCATAGGTCATAAAATAGTTACTTTGGTGTTCATAAGACATGATAAATTATAGTTGAGAATCAAGATTCAATAATCATGATCCATGAGACCATATCATAGGCAAAATAATTTGGAATATATATAACTATATAAAATCATTCTTTATTTTAAGTATCACAGCTAAAAAAAATTCACATTTTGGATAGAGTCCGAGTGTGGATTGAGTTTTCTCTTTAATCATTGACATATCAACTTATGAGATAAAAGAAATTTAAAAATAAATCATACTACTGCATATATCTGAGACCATCCATTATATAAATAGATACTGTACATATGTTTTTCACATTAATAATAAAAAATTCTTAATTTCAACACAATAATAATTTAATCCGAGGAATAAAAATGTTCCAATGAGAAATTCGGTAAGATATTACTATAAGATATCATAGAAAAACAATTTATGTTATCAATAGAAAATAATCCCAATGATGCTTAATAATAATTTGATGATGTGGAAATCAATTAAAAAAATATTATATACATGTATTAAAATAAATATTAATATATAAGAAGAAATACCCTTTAATTTTTTGATATATTTTATTATAAAAAAATTTAATAAAAAAAATGGAATATATATTTATTTAGAAATGAATTAATATATGGTGATAATGTTTCTTAAATAAAACTGAAAAAATTGACATGAAAATACAATACAATGAGGATTTTTTGAAAATGATATTCCCTTTACACTTTTAAATTATGGTCCATGTTGGATGAAAATGTCCTTAATAATGTTTTTAAAAGAAGATGATTATTTTTAAATAAAGTAAAGTGCATAAAAAATTCCTTAATAGATCATTTATGTACATATAAATATTTTTATAAAATAATATAATTAATATGTACTTGGGGTAAAATAAATATTAATTAAAAACAAGAGATAATGTCAGTTTCTCTTATAAGTATCAAAATGGGTAAATTATAAACCAATGGTTTGTGAAATCATAATAGGAAATGAAAAAAAATTAAAAACCATTGGAGAATATCATTCATATATTTTTAGAGGGAAATATAAAAACATTTTCCTAGATATAAACATAGTCATAACATTGGTGAATTCTATGTGATATTGGAAGGAAAACCCCAAGCGTTTACTCTTGAATTTTAAGAATTTATTTCAACACCTCTATAACATAAAAAACAGTATTATTAAAAAAATTATAACATTTTTAAAATATATTAATATTTATAATATTAAATTATAATCATTCATTACACATATATTAGTTTTTTGATGTTAATTTTCATCGTTGGATGTTTGTGATTTTTATTATTACATATAGGTTTCATAATGGTAATGCGAGTCCCCTTTATTTAATAACAAATTAATCATTAAATGATTTATCAAGGTATTAAAATCATTTTTTCCAATTATTCATGATTCTCCATGTTCGTTTGATAGAAATTGTTGAAATGATTTATTATAAAGGAATACATTCTGAGCATGTTTCATGTAAGTTACTGATAATGAAGAGTTAATTTATATTGATCATTAATTTTTAAGTCATAACTATAAAATGATATTAATATCATGTATTAATCCTTAATATAATATATTTATAGTACTGGTGTTCTTTTATATTTTTTCTGAAAATTGTAATTTTGGTATAATATCATTCATGTTGGTCATATAACTCACTCAAAGAAGAATATATTATAACAATGAATGGGTAAGAATTTCAAGTCATATAATAGTATAATAATTTTTCATGAGATAATAATTTTAATATAAAACCATTATAGTAAAATATATTGTTTATAAATAGTGTATATGATAGGATAATGTTTTTTTAAAAGAAAACAACTTAGATACTTGATAAATTTTGACATCATCAGAAGGGGGTTCATTCAAAAAAATAGTTTTTGTTTTACTTCATGGAATCAAAATCTAACTAGAATATTATAAATATTTAGGACATAGAAAATAGGCATGGATTAATTATATATTCTAAGGAAAATAGTTTTTTGGAAGGGGTAGAGGAGATATCCTTTTATTTGTTGAAATGAGGGACATTTCTGTAGAATCTTATGTTCGATGAAGTGTAAATATTGAATCACATGGGTGTTAGTAAAGATTGTATCTCCCTAAAAGGTTAAAGATTTAAAATAATAAATGTTATAATCAAATTTAGAAATTTTCACCATTATTCTTAGGATCCAACTTGATTATAACTACACAATAAATATACCCATGTCATAGAGTAGTGTTAAGATGGGTCACATAAAAGGAAGTTTCCCATGGTGTGTGCGGGTAAAGAAAAATCATACTAAGGGAACATGTGTTGGACAATAGAGATATTAATTAGTCTGATGATTTATTTGGGAACGTTGACGGGACCTAATAGGGAACCATGTTTCTTCATGGAAACTGTCGGTTCCTATTGGCCCACGAATCGATGAACATATGAAATGGAGGGGTGTATGTTTTTTCTATAGGGGCTAGTTGTTATAGTTGAATCAAATTGGTGCCTATAAATAATCCCAATGGAACTAGTTGGGTATAAATATTATGTCTGTAATGAGGATTTCAAGCTCTATGGGGTAGGGGTGGCATGACAGTTATATCCAAGAATGTTCATGTTTTAAAGGCCAACTTTTAATACCCAAGACAACAAGGTGAGATTTTCTTTTCTAGAGCCTTCCAGTTTAGAACTTCATAATCAAGTGGGACTTTTAAAATTTTATTTTTTGTATGGGTGGCCTTCAAGGATATTTTCCACAGTGTGTATGAGTGTTAAAAGCACACACCGAAAGAACATGCATTGGTATGTAGAGATGGAAATTAGTTTGGTGGTCTATTGAGGCACATGGGTGGGACCATGAAGAGGACCACCTATATACATGGATACTAGTAGTTCTTTGAGGGATAGAGTTTGATGGAAATATTAAAAGGTGTGGGGAAAGTGCTTTTATCTGGACCCAGTTGTTAAAAAGTTAGTCAAGGAAATTTTTTTACGAAATTTCAATTTTACTTCCACACCTAACGAATCAATTTCAGAATACATAAATTATAAGGTTACATAGGGGTGATGATAGGGGACATGAGGTGGGGGTGATATTCTATAAGTAACAAACCAATCATAGTATACAAATTAAGTGATTAAAGTGATCACTTCAAATATTTAAAAATTCAACCACAACAATATAACAAAATGTTATAATGTTAAAGAGAAAAAATAATTTTATAGTGGTTAAAATCTAAATTATCATACTCCACTCATCACACACCTACCTAATGTATGGTACCCACTATTCCATATCACTTTTGATGAAATGTGACTACAATTTACAACCACCTTTTTTTATGTGGGGAACCTTAAACTGACTCCTCTATAATTTACATGTTTAGTCTAAAATCAATCTTGTTAATGGAGAAAACACACTCTAACTTTTTAGGGCTCAGTCCTAACCACATTCCTTTTTTGGGGTTAGATGAAACCTATTATTTTTAGTCAGATACCTAACAAAATATTAAAATTTGTAGATCCCACCTAGTATTTCACTAGCTTAGAACTAAACTATTCGATTTTATAGGTAAAGAGGAACCCAATATTCTAAGGGGATTTAATAAACATGTAATCTTATAGGTATATTCCTTTCCTCTATTTTTTTACATGTTAGACAAAACATGGTTTTCTAAAGATATGGACTAAACCCAAAATTCTATGGGGAGAGAATAAACATATTATTCTAAAAGGATATACTAATATTAGATGTACCTTTTCTTGAGGATGTATAAAACCATTTATGAAGAACTATGTGTGGTCAATACTATAAAAAACGAATATAAAAAGAAATAATAAAATAATGTGACCCAATGAATCTATTTTGATGAAGACACTAGTGTTCTTCTCATTTATCCCTTAGGACATTCATGATGTTGAAACAATGAATCTTGGGAATCCAGTATTTTTTGTCACGACCCGTCCTCGGGGTCCATGTCGTGACTACCCCAATCCCGCCTTCCATAGGCCAGGGGCTGGCGACTAGCACCAAAGGCATAATTCCCGATAAAAGGGAAGTCATTTCATTTATATAAGTAATCAAACACAACAGAATACACAAACTCGAGTAAACACTAAGTAAACTGAGTAAAAAAGTAAGTGCTGTAAAATAAATGGGCTGATATACAAACCCAACTAAAATTATAGTACAACTAAGAAAGAAAGTACAACAGCCGAAAAGTTAACAGCAACCACTGAGTCGGCCTCCGGATTTAACACCTGAAGGGTGGGTTCAAATGGTCTCCTCAGCTCCTCAGGTTCGGTCGTCTGCTCTGTGTACGTCCCGCCAAGTGGTCCACCTCGAGGTACCGTCCCGCTCCAAAAGACTCCACCTGGATCAGTGCTGTCTGTCGTCTGTATCGAATACAACGTAGTGCGGGCATAGCCCATGCATGGGTGATTATACGATACTCAGTAGGGACCCCAAGACCCCCGAAGGTCTCCTAGAATCCCCAATTATAAACCACAAAGGAAAGATACAACACAAAGAATCAACCAACTCTACTTAGGCATATTCCCATACATATACCTAAGTCATCAATTCCAGTTCGGCACCAACTCATGAGCCCAAGTACAACACAGTCCACACAGGAAAGCACAACCTAGTCCACACAGGAAAGAAAGTCAATCACAACAATGATAATGACTGAAAGTCAAGACTCAGCTCACACAGGTATACTACTCACGAAGAGGGGTGGAGATGATAGATGTAGCATCTGAATCATCTTCCCTGCCGAACCCACGTAGGATCCAGTTACAGAAGTCGTCACTGCCGAACCCACGTAGGATCCAAGTACAATAACCATCGCTGCTGAATCCATATAGGATCCAAGTACAGTCGTCATCGCTGCCGAATCCACGGAGGATCCAAGTACAGTCGTCCTCACTGCTGAACCCACGTAGGATCAATGTATAGTCGTCATCGTCGTCATAGTCGCAACCAGCACTAGGGTTCCCGCAAACAGCTCGCTCGATTATGGGAGGGTATACTCCACCAGGGAAGAGGTTCTATACATAAACTTTCACAAAGTACAGAGTTGATGTATCCAAAAATTTCTGTCTTGTCAATAGCAACTCAACGCGACAGACAACGTGTCAATCGGACGCTCGGTCTGAGAGATAATGGATTTTCTATTCTATGGGATCAGTTAGAAATACGCTCATTTATAACCTGGAAAATATCCATAGTTGTCCAAAACTCACTTAGAGTATCGCAAATGGACCGTCTAACAGAAATAGTCCGAGTGCCACAGACGATTCATTGATCGGACGCGCGGTCCTTATGTTATTCATGTTTAAGTGAATAATGGCCCCGACCCGTTTAGCCTAGTGGACCGATGGGTCGGGATGACCCAGTTTGACGGGTCTAACCCAGCAGGGGTGTCAGACCGGTTTAAATAAATATGTAACTCAGCCCGAAGGGGCGCGGCCCAGCCCAAAGTGGCACTACCTAGCCCGGCGGGGCGCGGCCCGGCCTGGCGTGGCCCGGCTTGGCCCGTACCGGCGCGACACGACCTAGTGGGCCTGGCTGGGCGCGCGGCCCTACTGGCCAAGCGGCTCAGCCGATGGCCGAGCGGGTTCCAAGGGGGGCCCGATTTTCCGCACCGGCAGTGCTGTCCTTCCCCAAATCGACCGGCTAAACCGGACGGCCTTCAGCGCACGCGGCACGCATTGGCGGGCCACCGGTCTTCCAGCACGGCACCCTTCTGGTGTCGTGGTCCACCTCCACCCGGCCGGCCGACGGGCCACCCAGTTCCTCAGCGCGACACCCTTCTGGCACCGTGGTTCTCCTCTGCCCGGCCAGCCAATGGGCCTACCGGTTCTTCTTCCAAAGCGGCCCGTGTAGCGGGCCGCAGTTCCTCCTGCACAACCGGCGTGATGGCGCCAGTTTTCTTTGTCACGTTTCCGGCTTGGCGTGACGACGCCGTTCATTCCCCGCCTCCAGTTTCCAATTCCAAAAAGATCAAGAAACGACAGAGGGTCGTCGGGCCGTGTTTGTTCGGCCCGCGCCCTCCGCGTTAGGCGGTAATATTCAGCCGAAGATGTAAAAGCTTTCACGAAGCACAATGTACAATTTTTATTCAAATAAAAATTGGAACACAACACCCTACCTCCTCAAAAGATGTCAAACGTTAGACATCGTGGAAGATGGCACTACGTGGTGAGGTTTCGTAAGCGACGTCGGAAAGAGTCCGATGAGGAAGTGACGTCTCCCCTTTTTGTCACGGAGGGAAGAAAACAAGGTGTGACGTCGTTGGAGAGTTCCCGTGTGGGTGTCTCCTCCCTTGTATCGTAGGAAGAAAAGGAAGGTGAATCCGGGTTCACCGAGTCAATGTTCTTTGTCGGAAAGTTGGCATTCTTCAACAAAGGAGATGAAGCGTTCTTCGAAACTCAAGAGCTCTCTCCCCAAAATCTCAACACAACAAGACAACCAAAAGTAAAATAAGGCTTCTCCTTATTTCATTTAATCATGCCATACATTTCAAAATTTAAATTCAAACACTTAATTAACTTAATTGAATAAGTTCAATTAATTAATTAAAGTGTGTGTTGGCAAGAATTAATGTGGGAGAGTGGGGAGGGGAAGAGTTACTCAATTAAATTCAAGGGAGGTGTCAACATTAAACAAAGGAGATTAATGGGAGGTTTAAGGGGTTTAGGGAATGTGAATGGTTGGGGATCGTGTGGGCCCCACCTCATAATTATCCTCACATGGGTAGTTAGGAGCTTGTGGGTCCCATCAAAACTTCCCCATGTAGGATATAACCACTTAAGATACAAAAATAAAATTGTCCCACAATTTTATTCACTTCTCATTTAATCCACAATTTTTAACTTATACAATAGAACAAACGAATCTATGGTAAAAGTCCTCTTAATCAATTACCAGCATTGTGAGTTCATCGGTGCCCCCGAATTTCGATTCCGAGCACCATTTTAAAATATAGAAAAACCCGCTCGTTCGTTCACTGAATGTACCCGAGATAAACTTCGGAAATTGATTTCGAGCACACCGGGCCTCGGAATCAAGTGCCGTCAGAAGCCACCGACTCATAAAATTCCAAATCATTTATGAAAAAATTTTCCATGAAACTTATGGGTCTTTTAATTACTCTCACATCAAGTATTTACGTACCTGTAAAGATACATCATAAACTAGGGAAACAAATGAGGGTATTGTGCACGCATCTGAGCCTCCCGCCCCCATGTTCTCTCCTAGAGGTTCCCGTGCTGCCAATGAATGTGCAATAGGGGAATTGACCGTGCACGTAGGACCCACTCCCATCGGTCCTCAATCTCCACCGGGACCTTCGAAAATGTCACCCCGTCATCGATGTCTAGCTCCCCATGATCAAGGATATTCAGCGGGTCATGCACGTATCTCATCAACTGAGATACGTGGAAGACGTCGTGCACCCGGTGCAACTGAGGTGGAAGGGCCCGGTGATAAGCCACCTCGCCTACCCTACTGAGAAACTGGAATGGTCCAATGAAGCGCAGAGATTACTTGGCGCCCCAGCCAAATCTCTGTAATCCACGTCAAGGTGAGAACCGTAAGAAAACGTGGTCAACATCCTCAAACTCTAGTGGTCTCCGCCTCCTATCAGTATAAGACTTCTATATGCTCTGTGCAGTCTTCATCCGCTCCTCGATTATCTGCACCTTCTCCGTTGTAGCCTGAACCATCTCTTGTCCTACGAGTACTGACTCCCCAGGGTCAGTCCAACACAGAGGTGATCTGCATGGTCGGACATACAATGCCTCAGATAGTTCCATCCCGATGGTGGAGTGGTAGCTGTTGTTGTATGAAAACTCCACCAAGGGTAGATGATCCTCCCAGATGCAACCAAAGTCAAGGACACATGCACAGAGCATGTCCTCGAGTGTCTGAATGGTCCTCTCCATCTGGCCATCTGTCTAAAAATGAAAGGCAGTTCTCAGGCGTTGCTGTGTCCCAAAAGATTCTTGGAACCCCTTCCAAAGTTGGGAAGTAAAGCGAGCATCTCGATCATAGATGATAGACGATGGAACACCATGAAGCCGTACACTCTCAGGAACGTAGAGGCGTCCCAAGCTCTCCACCGAGCCCTGCTCTCTGATAGGTAGGAAGTGGGCCGACTTGGTGAGTTGGTCAACAATCACCTAGATGGAGTCGTGTCCTCAGAAAGTACATGGAATACCCATCACGAAATCTATGGATATCCCGTCCCACTTCCACTCCGGAACCTTTAAGGGTCGTAGCAAGCCTGCTGGTACCTGGTGCTCTGCGTTCACTTGCTGGAAAGTGAGGCATCGTGAAACGAACTCTACTACAACCTTCTTCATAACTGACCACTAGTGCTATCATCTGAGGTCCAGTTATATCATCCCCACTCCTGGATGTACCGCTCGAGGAGAAGTTTGAAACTCCCTCATCACTTCCTCCTGCAGTGCAATGAGTACCATGGTACATCCGTAGAAGTGGATGACGTGCTCTACTTCTTCAGAAAATCCATCAGGCGCCTGCCCTGTGGAATTCTGAGCACATCATGTCTCACAGTCAACATCCCCATGCGGTGTCTCTCTAACCCGCAGAAGTAGTGGAGGAGTGACTGTGGGGGACTATAGAAAGGCTACCCCATCTCTATCCACGAAGGATATCTTCAAAGCGGCTAACTACTCCATCGCCTCTCCAAGTAGATGAATGCCCGATATTCTCTTGAGAGCATCATCCACAACGTTCCCCTTCCTAGGAGTATAAAATATCTCAAAGTCATAGTCCTGGAGGAACTCGAGCCATCCCCTCTATCTTAGGTTCAGGTCCTTCTACGAGAAGATATACCTGAGACTCTGGTGGTCATAATAGACTGAAAAGCTCTCACCCATTAGATAGTGCCGCCACATCTTCAAGGAGATGACTAATACTGCTAACTCCATGTCATGGGTAGCGTAGTTCTGCTCGTGCTATCTTAGCTGACGATAACCATAGGCAATCACGGATCACTCCTGCATCAGGACACACCCGAGTCCGGTCCCTGATGCATCGCAGTAAACTACGTACCCTACGCCCTCTTCTAGTAGGCTCAAGATGGATTCTCTGGTCAACCCCTTCCTCATCTCCTAAAAGCTCTGTTGGCATCATTCTGACCATACGAAGGGTTTCCCCATCTTCGTTAATGTTCTACAAAGCTGCAAAGATTTCTCTTTTACCGAAAAAGTTAAATCTAGTCTCATCCCCTGGATGAACCACGTCCCTTTCCAAATACAATCAATCCTAACATGAACTATTATAATTCATGCCATGGATGACGTCGTAAGGCCTCAACGCTGTTTCCAAGAGATCCAACTTTTACTCTTTCCTCCAAGGCTTGAGTCACACTATCGGCATCATTGTGTGGTCACTGGGTCTCCTCCAGTAGGAAGATCATATGTGAGGGTCAAGTCAACGGTTTTTTTAATAGGAACCTTTTATTATTATCATATAAAAGACATAAAAGCAAACATCACTATTGCAAGTGTCTTTTATCATTTCAAATAGAAGTACCAAGACACAAAGAAACACAAAAAAAATGTTCACGAAGATAGAAGCATTATGGGCAAAGGCCTCCATGCCTGGAGCTAGTCCCGCTCCTGTCCACCCGCTTTCAGAGCCCCATGATAGTATGCTTCAGCTGCCTAAAGCTGTGCTCTCCCCTGTCCACCTGTTCCCTACGGTCGGGGTAGACCTCCTAGTGGTGGTGGTGGTAGATCCTCGAAATGTCATCCACGACCCGCTGCTCGGCCAGCTCCTCTGCTATGTCCGCCTGCTTCCGATGGACAACCACGGTCGAACCTCTGCCTCTGCCTGGGATGTACCTTATGGTCTGCTGCTCATCTGTAGGGTAGGTTGGGCAGTCTCGAGCCAAATGACCCTACCTTCCACATGCATATCACTACCTGCTCCTCGTAAGTCGTTCTCCACCCAGGGTTCCTTGCACACACAATCCTGAGTCATGCGGTCATCCACCTATGGGTCTGGTCCCCCTGGATCTCTGCGTCATCTGTCTTCTGCCGGATGCAGAAGACTCCGCTACGTGCCACCCTGCGGTAGGCCTCGCTTCTAGCGTCGGCTCAGCAGGGAAGCTCTCCACAAGAAGGACTCGCTCTAGTACTCCTGCCTGTGCAAGAATGCTGAGGGAGATCATCGAAGCCCTAATCTCATGCCTTAGTCCCTACTCAAAGGTCCAGGCCAGGAAGAATGGGTCTTGTGCCATGTCCATGGAGTAGCGCGAGAGGTCGGTAAATCTTGCCGAGTACTGGGCTACTATCATGCTGCCCTATGGAAAATGCAGAATCTCTAGAGCACACACAGAGCATAGAGTTGCTGGTACGAACTCTACCCTGAAATGGCCCTTGAAGTTTCCCCTGGTGAGGGTCGTTTCGTCCTAAAACTGGAGCATCAAGCTCCACCACCTCTCAGCCGTTCCCTGAAGGAGACTAACAGCTAGGTGTACCGTCAAGTCAGTGGGTGTCCCAACTGAGTGGAAAACTCGTGCTACAAACTCTAGCCAGTACCCAGCCATCTGAAAATCTGTCTCGCCTCGAAACCTAGGAGGCCTATGTCGCAGGAACCCGTGAAACACGCTCAAGTGACGCTCACCCTCTGCTTCTGGGGTTGGTATTATCGTTGGCCTAGTGGGTAGTGGTACCACTGGCGCCTCCACTGTGATGGGGCCCTGCACCGTGGCCTCGTCGCTCAGTGGGCTACCATCTCATACGTAACTTGGAACCCTAGATGGTTGCCTTCATGGGGCCATCTTGAAAAGGGACAGGTGTGCCACGGTCAAAACAGAATACCTGGTGAGCTGAAAGAAAGTAATCATGAAGAATACTTTTCAAAGGAAACACACATGAAATCAGTGTTTTCATGCACTGAGTTGAAAATCATAAGTCAGAGTCCTAGTGTATGGATACGTCAGCCGCCACACCAACACTGGATTCCCTAAACTGATAACCACACTCAAAACACTTAACAATATTTTCATTTAAAGAATCAGATTCCAAGTTCTGTGGTAGAACCAATCTCCTATGATACCAATTTTTCACGACCCGTCCTGGGGGCCCGTGCCGTGACTACCCCAAGCACACCTTCCAGAGGCTAGGGGCTGGTGACTAGCACCAAATGCCTATTTCCTAATAAAAGGTCATGAATTTCCTTTATATAAGTAAGCAAACACAATAGAGTACGCAAGCTGGAGTAAACACTAAGTAAACTGAGCACAAAAGTATGTGCTAGAAAGTAAATGGGCCGGTATTAAAACCCAATTGAAAGTAAAGTACAACTAAGAAAGAAAGTACAACAGCTGAAAAGTAAATAGTAGCCACTGAGTCGTCCTCCGGATATCCCACCTGAAGGGTGGGTAAAAATGGTCTCCTCAGCTCCTCAGGTCCGACCGTCGGCTCCGTGTACGTCCCGCCAAGTGTTCCACCTCCAGGTACCATCCCGCTCCACAAGACTCCACCTCGATCAGTGGTGTCTGTTGTCTGCATCCAACACAACGTAGTGCGAGCATAGCCCATGTAGGGGTGAGTATATGATACTCAGTAGGGACCCCGAGACCCCTGAAGGTGTCCCGGAATCCACAAAGGATAAACCAAAAAAGAAAGATACAACATAAAGCATCAACCAACTCTACTTATGTATATTACCAAACATATACCTAAGTCATCAATTCTAGTTCGGCTCCAACTCATGATCCCATGTACAACGCAGTCCACACAAGAATGCAAAACCCAGTCCACACAGGAAAGAAAGTCAATCACATAGATGATAATGACTGAACGTCAAGACT
The DNA here is from genome assembly GCA_963277665.1 of Viscum album. NCBI lineage: Eukaryota > Viridiplantae > Streptophyta > Magnoliopsida > Santalales > Viscaceae > Viscum > Viscum album. The sequence goes on along the minus strand of OY728123.1, from coordinate 2,060,531,273 downwards.
CATCTCACACAAGTATACTACTCACGAAGAGGGGTGGAGATGATAGATGTAGCCTCTAAATCATCTTCCCTGCCGAACCCACGTCAGATCCAAGTACAGAAGTCATTGCTGCCAAACCCACGTAGGGTCCATGTACAGTAACAATCACTACCGAACCCACGTAGGATCCAAGTACAGTCGTAATCGCTTCGGAACCCACGGAGGATCCAAGTGCAGTCATCCTCACTGCCGAACCCACGTAGGATCAAAGTACAATCGTCATCGTCGTCATAGTCGCAACCGGCTCTAGGGTTCCCGCACACAGCACGCTCGGTTCCGGGAGGGTCCACACCATGAGCCAAGAGGGTCGATACATCAACTGTCACAATGTCCAAAGATGATGTATCCCAAAGTTCTGTCTCTTCAATAGGAACTCAACACGACAGACGATGCGTCAATCAGACACCTGGTCTGAGAGATAATGGCTTTTCTATTCGAGGGGCCCGGTTAGAAATATGCCCGTTTCTAACCCATCCGATATCCATAGTCATCCAAAACTCACTTAAAGAAATACAAAAGGACCATATCATAGAAAGAGTCTTAGTGCCACAGACAGCGCGTCGATCGGACGCGCGGTCCTTATGTTATTCACGTTTAAGTGAATAACGGGCCCGACCAGCTTAGCCAAGTGGGCAGACGGGTCGGGTTGACCCTGTTTGACGGGTCCGACCCAGCAGGGGTGTCAGAACTGTACAAAGAAATACATAACTCAGCCCGGCCCGGTGCGGCCCGCCTCGGCACGGCCCGGCTGGGCGCGGCACATCTCGGCCTGGCGTGGCACGGCTGGGCGCGCGGCCCGGCTGGCTTGGCCGGCTGGCCAAGCGTCCCGGCTGATGGCCGAGCGGGTTCCAAGGGGTGGGGGGGCATGCCCCCCCCCGGTTTTCCACACCGGAAGCTCCAGGCGGCGCCAAACTTCCCCAAATCGGCCGGCTAGACTGGTCGGCCTTCAGTACACGTGGCCCACCTAGGCAGGCAGCCGGTCTTCTAGCGCGGTGGGCTTCGGGTGCCACGGGCCAGCTCAACCCGGTAGGCCAACGGGCTGGCCGGTTCCTCCGCGTGGCGCCTTCCTGGAACCGCGGTGCGGCATCGCCCGGCCAGCCAATGGGCCGTCCAGTTCTTCCACTGAAGCGGCCCGTGTTGTGGGCCGCGGTTCCTCTTGCACAACCGGCGTGATGGCACGAGTATTCTTTTTCATGTTTCCGGCATGGTGTGACGACGCCGTTCTTTCTCTGCCTTCGGTTTCTAATTCCAAAAAGATCAAGACACGACGGAGGGTCGTTGGGCCGTGTTTGTTCGGCCCGCACCCTCCGTATTAGGCGATAACATTCACCCGAATATGTAAAAGCTTTCAAGAAGATCAACTAACAATTTTTATTCAAATAAAAATTGGAACAAATAACCCTACCTCCACAAAAGATGTCGAATGTTAGATGTCGCGGAAGACGACGCCGTGGGGTGAGGTTTCGTAAGCGACATCAGAAAGCTCCTGAGGAGGAAGCAGCATCTCCCCTTTTTGTCATGGAGAGAAAAAAACAAGGAGTGATGTCGTTGGTGAGTCCCCGCGTCGGTGTCTCCACCCTGGTCGCGTAGGAAGAAGAGGAATGTGAATCCGGGTTCACCGAGTCGATGTTTTTCATCAGAGAGTTGGCGTTCTTCAACAAAAGATATGAATCATTCTTCGAAACTCAATAGATCTCTCCCCAAAATCTCAACACAACAAGCCAACAAAAAATAAATTAAGGCTTCTCCTTATTTCATTTAATCATGCCATGCATTTCAAAATTTAAATTCAAACACTTAATTAACTTAATTGAAGAAGTTCAATCAATTAATTAAAGTGTGTGTTGGAAAGAATTAATGAGGGAGAGAGGGTAGAGGAAGAGTTACTCAATTAAATTCAAGGGAGGTGTCAACATTAAACAAAAGAGTTTAATGGGAGGTTTAAGGGGTTTAGGGAATGTGAATAGTTGGGGCTCGTGTGGGCCCCACCTCACAATTATCCTCAAATGGGTTGTTAAGAGCTTATGGGTCCCATCCCAACTTCCCCATGTAGGATATAACCACTTAAGATACAAAAATAAAATTGTCCCACAATTTTATTCACTTCTCATTTAATCCACAATTTTTAACTTCTCCTCCCAAGCAAACACATCTATGGTAAAAGTACTCTTAAGAAATTACCGGCACTGTGAGTTCATCGGTGCCCTCAGATTTCAATTATGAGCACCGGTTCAAAAGATAGAAAAACCCGCTCGTTCGTTCCCTTAATTTACCCGAGCTAAACTTCAGAAATTGATTCTGGGAACACCGGGCCTCAGAATCAAGTGCCCTCAGAAGTCACAGACTCGTAAAATTACAAAGTAATTAAGAAAAAATCTTCCTTGAAATTTCTGGGTCTTTACATTTTCCTTCTGCATGCATTTGATCTATGAATCCCTATCACTTAGTTAAGAAATAATCAACACTTAATAGAAAAATATGCACATTTATTATTTGTTCACCACATGCCTCCGTCTTTTTATATCCAAAATGACAACGATTATTTTTTCTCTTAAAATCCCACAAATACTATTCAAAAATTATCACCATAAAGACATCATGTTGGAGTATCTTATTAAAATATTTTTAATAATATAAAATGGAAACATGTTATAAAAATTCATTAGAAGTGTAAATAAAATATACATATAGCTTAATATATCTATAATATTTGAAAATAAATTGATTTTAATACTCTTTTAATTTATGTGAGATTAACTCTCTTTATTTCAAAACAATTCTAATTTAAACATTTCAATTCATGAGTTATATCTTATTTTATCTATTATTTTAAACACATTATATATTGAGATAAATATATTTAGAAAAATTTGTAATATATTTAATTATCCACATTAATATCCTTGAAAAAAATCCGTTTTAATATGCAATAAAAACTCTTTTTATACGATCTAGTTTTTTTTGAATATCTGGATTATACATAATTAAAGGTTAATTTTAGAACAAATTAAACCATAAAAATATTAAAAATACACTTCTAGAAAATATAGATATTAAACATATTTAAATAAATTGTATATTTCCATGTTTGAGAAGAACTGTAGAAACTCTTAAAAACACATATGTGATTTTGATCAAATAACATGATTTTTCTATATAGTTAATTTTCATAGAACTAGATTCATGTAGATGAATCACCAAAGCTAAATGCACATATGTGAATTGTAAGAACACTATTTTCACTCATTTAGGGATCCTATAGAATTTCAGTCTAAATATTTATTCTAGACCCAATACGGATGCCTAATGTATTCGCTAGGGAATCAGGGGTGTCTAGGGAATGTTTGGAGCATGGAACCCATATTTTTGGGTGAAAAAAACATGTCGCATGGTTGGATAATGGTTGGAGCACATTTTATATAACAGTGCAGATGGCCAATTTCCGTACAGAACCACTTTGAATGGTTTGCGCATGGTCATGTAGCCTAACTGTGAAAAATGCACTTCTTCCTAGGAAACTGTGCACAGTAGGTGCACAGTTTTTCAAACCATGTTGAAAAAATCAACACATTCCATTTTCCAGGGTACTTATCCAATTTTTTCTTTAATGATATAATTAGAACCCCTATTCTTCCCTAATCTGAGAACCAGTGGTATTAACCCCTCTCTCTAAAATTAGGGATTTTAGAAGTACAAAGCTAGGGATTCAAGGATCTTATTCATCCTAGATTAGACTAATCTTTTGTTCATCATGTTGGTAGTGAAATAGTATGTTCTCAAGTCCTCTTGAGTTGTTCTCCTTTCCTATTTATCTCGAACGAGTTATCTGAGTATGGGCGTTTTTTCTATTTTTCTTAGATCTACTCTGATCCAAGACAAATAAAGGAACAATAATGGATGTGGAGAGTCATACAATCCTAAGGTGGGTGGTTTATAACCCCTCTCTAATGTACGTTGATTTTTGAAACTATCTTATAGCGCCCACTGATTTCATCAGGTGTCGTTTATTGAATTTATATGCCATGCTTATAATCATTAAAATCATATAGATACACTCTTTCTATATATGTGATTATTTTTCAGTAGTAATTACCAAAAATCCATTCATTCCATGTCGAAGATTCTACTCTAATTGTTGTTTAGTTTGTTGACACGTTTTTCCACCGTTCAGTTGTGCCTTGGCTTGAAAAATCAAAGGGTTTGATTTTCTATAATAAATGTCTTGATTTATATTGCAAATTGGATAATGGAAAGTACCATGTATGCGCACAAATTTACCCACATAAGGAAAATGGATCTAATTGATAATTAAATGTGAAATTGAAATTGGAATGTATATTTAGTAGATGACTTAACCGGATAAAATGTGAATTATTGATAGGTTACATGTTCAAAGCATCCCTTACTATATTAATGGAAGGTAGTGGAATGAAAAATAATTATTGAATTTGACTGAAATGGAATTAATAAAGTTTTCATTCTATTTTGCCTTGTCACACTAATGAATGACCAAGATTGAACAAAATTGACTTATTGAATAATTACAACTTGATTAAAAGGTTTCATGCTATATAACCTTATCACACTAATTAATGGAAAGGTGAAAACCAATAGTTTCATGATACTTGATAGTATCACACTAATTAAAGGCGAGGATTGAACCAAAAGAAATATTACATGACTTCAAAATCAAATATGAATGACCTGACTCGAGCTTGCCTTGGATTTTGATCGAAGAATGCTGTGAGAACTTGGGAACCCCATTCGAATTCAGGGATATAGATTTCTTAGGTTGAGACCCACCGAGATCATAAATCTTGTCTAACATTGGATTCCCGGTATGATACCATAGGATCCCTCATGTATTAATACAAGATTCCTTGGATACACTCCTTAGATCCAACAATATCATTATAGGATGACTTGGATACACTCCTTGGATCAACCATTAACAAGTATGTTCCATGGTTAAAGCCCATTGGGCCTAGTCATTTCTTATACCCATTTTACCTTGGATGATTACTTAGGACTTGGTAGGAACCTCATTGTATAATTCCTTAGACTATTATCCATGGATTACACTCCTACCCATGCCAAGGTAATGTTATTGCTCTTTTGGTGAACCTTGAGGTAAGCGTCGCCTTAGTTATTACATTAGGACTTCACTATGAAATATCATTACAGGTTGGCTTGTTACAAATTATAACATTTTCCATTGCTACATGTTACTTATTTATATACTGGTAATAATTCAATAATGACTTTTCTACATGTTCAGACACTAGCCGAGGGAGGAAGTAGGTACATGTGGTTTTAGTTATATTGTTCTTCTTTACTATATATATATGTATATGCATTCTTGAACACTTTTACATTTCTATTACACTGGCCAGATGTTATAGACACAGTTGGTGGTGGCCCACTGAGATTTATCTCACACCCTCTTTAGGCATCATTTGGTAACTGAGACATATTACATTCTTTCAGGTGTTGACAGTGGTAAGTATACAACTTTCAATACATGGTTTCTTACCGTTTGGTATCGATCTTGATTGTAGATTTCCGAGCCAGAGCTTGGGATTATTAGGATAGTCTTTTATTCCCTTTATACTTTGTGGAAAATTTTATGCCTATTGTTTGAATCCTTGTTTTCTAGTTTCCACGTATATTTAATATCATCATTTTTTGTTGAATGTTATTCTAGTTATTTCAGTTATTATTAATATTTTCTCTATTTTCCATTGTGCCTTCTGGTTACTTATATTTCTTCTTCTATTTACTCTATGTTCAAATTCATCTAATGCTCTACACTTTGGTAATGATGGAATAGTCTCCTGACAGACACATACTAGGAACTTGCAGTTAGTCAAAATCCTCCGGAGTTTTCATATATTCACTTGAGACCATGTGGCCCAATGGGCTCGGGGCACCTGTCTAAGTGGAATACGGGCCCTGGGACATCACAATGTTGTATAAAAGGAGTTTCCATCCAAGATTTACTATTTTGATACAATAGATTGGAGATTATAAATTCTTGGTGCATGTTCATAAGCTATTATTTGGCATTGTGAACCCATGTTTGGGTTACAAACAACATTGATGAAAATTAAAATTGTTGTTCTTCTTTGTCCAATTATAGTTTATATTATTTCACCGTTGGGTGACACACATGTTTTGTGGAGTTGTTGATTATTACTCTGATTGATAATTTAATTTTATCCTTGGATGGATTATATGAGGGAAAGAATCACTTTTACAAACATCATTATAGGCACCTATAATTCAATGTCATGAATATTTCCATGCCATATAGGAGTCTATCACTAATTTTCATTGGTTGATATGCTTATGATTTCTAGGTGATGTTGTGATAGTTATCTTATGAATCTATTAATTTTTTTTGGTGATTGAGTGATTTTCGGTATTAATTCATGAGGTGTATGTGACCTCATTGGTTTTGATGAGTAATTTACTGAGTCGAGCCATTATACTATAAATTGATTTGCATCGTTTCTAGTGATAGGTGTATGATAACGGATTCATTAGAAATTAATATCCATTATAATGTGAATCATGAAATCTAAAATTAATTAGTTTCACATCATTATCCCACCTTGTCGTATTTATGAAAGGTAAAGGAGTGAACCTGGTTATTAAATGTAAAATGAAATGAAACATATACTTGATCACTTATCGATACCTAGCCGTCTAAGTGGTTAGTTGGGGTAATGTGCCTTCGATGGTGAGTTTTCCTACATTCATCATCCTCTGGTGAAGTTGTCTTTCTATTTAAGCTTGTTATGAGGTGTGTGTTTTTCATTTGTAGACCAATGCTAGAATGATGTCATTGTATTGTATTCCAGGAGGGTGGTGATGACAATGCTGTATACATGGGGCGCCCTGAGCTACCACTTTTACCTACATGAGCGCCACTCAAAGAACTGCCTTATGTACCTAATCTGGGCACTGATGCACAAGTTCATGATAGTTTTCTATGTCAAATGCAGTCTATTCATGGTGCTCCATGAGTTTCACCTTCAATGGATGAGATGACTCGCGAGTTTTAGGAGCTTCATCCCCCTATATTCCCAGTGGATGGAGGTCCCCAGGCTGCTAAGTCTAGTCTATAATCTACCCTATCTATCTTTGAGCATCTGGAGATGAATCCAGAGCGGAGGGTAAAACATGAAACTTACATGATTCAGGAATCAGCCAAGTGTTGGTAGGATGTGGTTACCTAGGAAGGACATCATTAAGGAATGTTATGGGTTAATTTCCAGATTGTTGTTTATGATCAGTTTTTTCCTCAGATGTTGAGAGATGATAGAGCTATAGAGTTCATACATCTCGGGAAAGTTTCTATTTCATTTATGTAATATTAAGTGCATTTCATTGATTTGTATCACATTTCACCACTTCTAGCTGGTGATGAGATTTCACACGCAAGAGATTTCGGGTGCGGGCTCTAATATTCTATCCGTATACAAATGAATGTATTTCACCTACAAGAGTTTTCTGAGATATTTAATTAGGTTATTATCACTGATCGTAAACTAAGGAATTGAAATAGTACCAAATTTAAAAGACTTGCAACGTGTTAGGTTAGTAGTTCTTCTAGTGGAAGGAATCATTCCCTTGAGGTTTCTCGTTAGGGAAGTGACAACTAGAGTGTACATTTCGATAGCTCTAAAGTGTGTTATCTATATAGATAAGGGGGGAATTCAAAGCCTCCGTGTGGCAGAGACCCACTGGAGTGCCAAGACATCTTCCATATGGGGAATCATCTGCATTTCTATAATACCTTTCCACAAGCTTTGATTGGAAAAGGATCAACACCAGCTCCACCTTCAATAGAGAGTTCTTTTATGCTGTGTCAGGCGGGGAGTTGTAATATCACTGGTAGGTCTAGCCGAGGAGGAGGTCATGGACATGGTAGCAAGACCCTTGGTCACCAACAACACCAACACAGTATTTATAATCACAGTAGTACATCTATTTCACATAGCCAGGGATCATGCCGGTTGAATTCACTACAACTAATACCCTAGGATCAGGCTGTGGGACCATCTACAGTATGAGGTGTTATTTTACTAGACTCTACTATAGTATCTAATTTATTTGATATATGTGCTTCAAACTCTTTTATCTCTATATATATCATGGAATGTCTCATACTAAAGATACAATATTAATACTGTGTAATGAACCTAGACAAAACATTAGGGGTACGAATATATGGTATACGCTAGTGCATGGATTGTCCCCTTGAGGTAGAAAGTTACCCTTTCATAAGGACTACATTTTTTCCTTAGATAATGTGATTTGATGTCATACTCAGGATGGACTGGTTGGTTTAATATCATTCTTTTTTAGACTTCTATCTCTGTGGGGTATCTTTTACATCACCATAGGGAAGCAATTATCTACATAAGGGTGGGTGGGATGTCTAGGATAGTAGAGAAGAACTAGAGAATCATGGTCTAGGTGGAGAGACTACGCAAATTGAAAATATCTTGATGGAGGATCATGGTTTAAAAAAAGTTGATTCCCTCCCGTTGTGGATCATTTCAGGTATTTCTTTACCGATGAATTTTCTGGCTTACCCCCTGAGAGAGAAGTAGAGTTTACCATCATGCTTGTTCTAGGATCAGCTCCATTGTCCATTCCTCCATATATGATGGTACTAACTGAGATTCAAGAGTTTAAGTGAAAGTTAGAGGATTTAGAGGCCAAATTCTTTATATGTACTTGTATGTCCTCTTGGGGCTTTCCATTGATTTTCTCTAGGAAGGTGGATGGAACCTTATGTATATGCGGGGATTAAAGAAGGTTGAACAATATTATGGCGAAGAACCAATATACACTTCCTTGTACAGATGATCTCTTTGACCACCTCTGAGGAGAAAAGGTCTTCTCATAGATCGAACGACCTAAGATCGGGTAATAAACAGGTGCAAGTTAGACCAACAAACAAACCTCATACACCTTTATGTAGCAGGTACAGTCTGTATGGGTACCTTGTTATGCCATTCGGTCTTATGAATACGCTTACCGTTTTCATGGCTTTGATGAATAGGGTGTCCCACCACTACTTAGACACTATGGTCAAAGTTTTTTTGGATGAAATCCTGGTGCATTATCACACTCTTAGAGACTATGGAAAACATCTTGATATCATTCTGAGTCCACTGAGAGGGAAACAAAATTATGCAAAGCATTCTATTTTTCACTTCTAGATTGACAATTTTCACTTCTTGGGTTAAATTCTCTCATAATCTGGCATATATTTTGACCTAGAAAAGGTTAGTGACATATTTTATTGGGAGAATCCCATGAATGTGCATGATATACAGATTTTTTTGGGGATGTATGGACATTATAGACATTTTATACCAGACTTATCACATCTTTGTTTACATCTCACTAGTCTTACAAAGAAGGGTGTCAAGTTCCTATGGTCATAAAAATATGAGAAAGCCTTTTAGTAGATGAAAGGGAGGATTGTATCAACAAATGTTCTAACTCTTATGGATCCCGTAATAGGTTATACCATCTTCTATTATGCATCAGACATCGGCCTAGTACTATTGCTAATGTAGGAGGGAAAAGTCATTGTATACAGATCTTGATAGTTAATACATCATGAGATTAATTAACTGATACATGATCTTGAGCTTGTATAAATTGTCCATGCTTTGTGTTACTAGAGACATTGTCTAATGGGTGAGTACTTTGTGGTGAAAAAAGACCACAACAACCTCAAATATATATTTTCCTAGCTTGAATTGAACCTGAAACAGCTGAGATTGATCAAATATCAATAAACCTTTGACTTTGATCTTGACTATTTTCATGGGAAGGGAAGTGTATTTGCAGATTCATTGAGAGAGAAAACTCAAAAATAGGTTGTACCAGAAGACATTGATGAATGGAAACCGATGGTTCTTTTTTCTGAGTTGTGTATAGAGTTTCATGACATCCTTGATCAACCTTATCTCTTATAATTGATAGTTACCTCTTCCCTCCTTGAGAAGGTGAAGAGTAGGCAGTTTTCATATCATGAAAACATAGTAATCTATGAGAGTATTTCAAGTGATAACCCCCCTCTAGATTGTTCCATGGACAAAGATAACACCCTGCATGTATGAGGATGTATCTAGGTTACTACAGATATGAAAGAGTTGTTGATGAAAGTTCCTCACACTTCTCAGTGGGCAGTTCATCTTGGAATCTCAAAGATGTATCAAGATATTCGATGTGATTATTAGTGTCCTGGGATACAATTTCATATTGAAGGCTTTATATCTAGGTGTTCCACCAATTAGCAGGGGAAGGTAGATTACCAGAGACCTATAGGCTTGTTACATCTTCTTCTAGTCCTAGAATGGAAATGGGATGATGCATCCATTGATTTCATAGTCATCTTACCCAGGTCGCTGAGGGGTAGAATTGTTATCTAGATATTAAATGACTAAATAATTAAATTATCCCACTTCATTACTATTTGAGAGGATTTCTCATTTGATAAGATTGGAATATTGTATGTCTGTGAGTTCATACGACACCACATAGTCCCTCATACTATCTTTTCAGATCAGGGTTGTCGTTTTATGTCACAGTTCTAGCAGATATTGCATATGGATATGGGAACTCAAGTGCTTATAAGTACAGGTTTTGAACCTCAAACCAATGGAAAATCAAAATAGGAAATGCAGGTTCTAGAGGATATTCTCCGAGCATGTGTCGTTGATTTCAGTGGTTCTTGGGAGAAATATATAACTCTCATAGATTTCTCCTATAATGAAAAATTTTAGGTGACATGTTGGATGGCTCAATTTGAGGCCTTATATGGTAGGTTGTTTCACTCACCCATGTGATGGTTAGAGGCAGGTGTGGTATCCCTACTATGACCTCATCTAATTTTGGAATCTTCTGACCATGTTCAGATGATCAGAAAGCGTATGACTACATCTCAATATAGATAGAAATCCTATGTCTATCGCCGTCAAAAATCTACTGAGTTCAAGGTTGGAGATCATGTTTTTCTTTGGGTATCTTCTATTATAGGGCATAAGAGGTTATGAAATCAAGGAAAGGTGTGGCCTCATTGTGTAAGAAATTATTAAAATCTAGAGAGAGTCAGGATGGTATCCTGTTAGATTCTATTACCTAAGTTGTATCGTGCCATAGACGACGTCTTTCATGTTTCATACCTTTGCCAATATCACGTCGACTCGCCTCATACCTTTGATCCAAAGTAAGTTGAGTTAGATGTTAATTCTACCTTTGAGGTGTATCCAGTATGAATCATTTAATGGAGCACGAAGGCTCTCCGAGGGCGGTCTGTCCCTCTGGTATGGGTGATAAGGGAGAACGACCGTGTATAGGAAAAGACATGGGAGAGGGAAATGGACATACATTCCGAAATGGCCAGAGTTATTCTCAGACAATGTTTCTCCTCCGTTGTAAGGTGAAATAAGGGACATGTTCTTTTATGGGGGGAAGGTGATTATAAAAACCCGAGTTTTCACTATGGTATGGATCCTTTATAATTTCTGTCTAAAACATTACTTTGGACCCAATATGGATTCCTAAAGATTTAGAAAAGGTCCCAAGGGGTGTTTGGGGAGATTTACGATCCCATAACCCATTTTATTGTAGAAACATGGCATGTCTCTAGGTTGGTGAATAGTTGGAACATAGTTTTTTAACCTTGTGAAAGGTCAATTTCTGGATACAACCACTTCACACAGTTTGTGCACAGATGTGGGTCCCAACCATGAAAAGTTCTCTTCTGTGTAGGAAACCGTGCACAGTTGGGGCACAAGTTGTCAAAACATGCAGCCAAACCATGAACATTCTATTTTCCAATGAAATTTTCTTGTCTTTACCCTAATGATCTAATTATAAACCCTCTTCTTACCTAATTCACGAACCAGAAGGATTAACCAATTTCTCTCTCAAATTGGAGCTTTTTGAAGGCCAAATCTAGGAATTCAAAGTTCTCCTTCGTCATAGATCCTACTGAGCATCCGTTCATCACATTTAATGTGAAACGATAAGTAATCAAGTCCTAAAGAGACATTATCCTTCACTATTACACTCGACCGAGTTATCATGGTATGGATTTTTTTCTCTTTTTCTTAGATCTACTATGATCTGTGCCAAATCAAGGGCCAATATTGGAGAAGGAAAATCGTACAAACCTAAGGTTGGTGGTCTATAACACATTGTTAATGTTTATTTATTTTGGAAATTTTCGCGGGGGTCCAACCGATTTCCTCAGGTGCCGTTTATTGAATTTTTATTCAATTATTATATTAAATAGAACCATATTGATATGATATTTCTATATACGTGATTAATTTTTTTTGGTAATGTCCACAACTTCATCCTTTCCAAGTCAAACATTTTCCCATAATGGTTTGACATTTTTATGCCACCGTTCGGATGTGCATTGGTATAACCACTCTAAGGGTATGATTTTCTATATTAAATGGATTTATTTATATTGTGAATTTCATAATAGAAAGTACCATGTATGCATACCACTAGAACCACCTAATGTATGTTCTTTAATTGATAATTAAATGTGAAATTAAAATTAGCATGTACGTTGAGTATATGACTTGACCAGATCAAATGTGAATGATTGATAAGTTTCATATCCATAGAATAACTTACCAAATTAATGGAAGGTATCATAATGAACCGTAATTGTTGAATATGCATTAAATGGAATTAATAAATGCTTCATGCTACTTGTACTTGTCAAACTAATGAAAGTAAAGGCTTGAATCAAATGGACTTATTGATTAATTATTAATTGCCTAAAAGGTTTCATACTACTTGAACATATCAAACTAATGAATGGAAAAGGCTTGAAACAATGGTTTCATGTTATGTGAGAATATCACGCAAATAAAAGGAAATTCTTGAAGGAAAATAAATAATTCATGACATTATAATCAAATAAGAATGTCCTCACTTGATCTCACCTTGGATTCTGATTAGAGAATTCCATGAGCACTTGGGAACCCCATTCCGATTCAGGGATACAAATTTCATAGTTTGAAACCCACCTTAATCCCAAACCTTGTTTAACTTTGGATGCCCATTATGATACCATTAGATCCCTCATGTTTTACTATAAGATTCCTTGGGTACACTCCTTGGATCCATTAATGTCATTACAGGATGCCTTGGATACATTCCATAGATCCATCATTCCCAAGTAAGTGCAATGGTTAAAGACCATCTGGCCCAATAACTTCTTAGATTTGTTTTAACTTGGATGACCACCTTGGAATCAGTAGGAACATAATTGTGGAAAATATTGGACTATGCTTCTTGGATTACACTCTTAACCATGCCAAGTTACATTTATTACAGAGTTGATGACCCGTGAGGTCTATGTCACCTCGGTTATTACCTTGGGGATTAACTATGAAATATCTTTACATATTTACTTGTTACAACTTTGAACCATTGAAATTGATACATGTGACTAATTTATAAACTATTTATAATTAAATAATTAATCTTTGACATTTTTAGACACCAGAAAAGGGATAAAGCATGTAAATTGTTATTTAGTTACATTGCACTGCTTTACTATATATATATATATGCATGCTTGCATACTATTACATTCCCATTACCCAGGATAGATGTTATAGGCACCATTGGTGGTGGCCCACTGTTATATATCTCACACCATCTCTAGGCTTTGTTTGGTACTAGGGGGAGATTAAATGGGTTTAGGTGTTAATAAATGGAATAATACGATTTCTAAAACACAATTTCTTTCTATTTAGGATGGAGCTTCCAGAGCATGGAATTCTTGGGATAATATTTGGATTCCATTATAGTTTGTGGAACATGTTATGCATGTTGTTTGTATCCATGTTTTTCAGTTTTCTCGTACATGACATATCATCATTTTTTTGAATGTTATTCCAGTTGTTTCATTTTTTATTAATGTTGTATCTATTTCTCCTTGTGACTTGTGTTTACTTATATTGCTTCCACTTTATAATCTATTTTTTACATCCATCAGCTTCACTACACTATAGTAATGAGGGAAATTTATCCCCCAAAACACTCTCTAAGCCCTTATTGCTAGTCGACAGCCTCTAGAATTTAGGGAGATACAAATAAGGCCATGTGGGCCACTGGCCTTAGGGCACCTGTCTAAGTGGAATTTGGGACATAGATTTCACATGAATTAGTATAGTTGAATTAACATAAAAAAATTTATATATCTGAATGCACCTAATTGAATTGATGTAGTCGAATTCATGTATCGGATTTTTTAAACTATGTGAACATGTTGACTTATCAAATTTTAGACATAGATCATAGGTTTTAAATGACCAAATCTGATTTTTATCTAGTTTAGTTATATTTATAAATATTCATTATGTTTATATATAATCGAGAATCACCTTAATAGTTTCTATGTATCTTATGTTTTCTTTAAAATATTATAGAAAAAGTGTTTTGAAAAACTACAAATATAAGACTAAAAACATGTAGTGAATTATAACTTAATTTCATATGTGAAAAATAATGATTAAGAAGTTTATGAATTCTAATTAAATATAGAAAATTATCTTAGATTAAAAAACATAACCCATTTTTTAGTTTTATAGCCCATGTTATGGTAAAAATACAGAAGGTATCCAAATTTGAAAACTTGGATTCATGGTTTACAAATTGGCTGTGGGGATTAAAAATTTTCTGCATAATGAAGTGTACATTAGATATATGTGAATAGTAAAATAATATAGAAATTATATTTTAATGTCAAAAAAGAATTATTTATCCATGGAACGCTTCAGGAAACTCATAGAACATGTTATGAACAATAAAGACATGAAATCTTAAGATAAATTTAAGAAAAACATAATATGATATAATTAATGAATAAATGGTTAATTAAACAAACAATAATTAATTTAAAGTGAAATAAAAAGTTATTAAAACATAATAAAGGTATGAGAAATTGTTATTAAATAAACAATTTTATTACAAATTATACCAAAAAAATATCAACACTTATTAATTGTCACAATAATGTATTTAGATTCTAAAAAAATATATTGGAGAGAATAAAAAAATAAATATTTTTAATTTTCAAAATATAAAGTGGTACAAGGATCCACTGAAAATTTTGTACATGAGTAGGATTCTATGAGGATAATATAGTTTATCACTTTTTTGGTTCCTTATAATTGATATTGGTGGGTAGATCTTTTAAGATATATTATGATTTATTGTATTATTTATACTAACTATGCTATATTTTTTCCTAGTCCTTAAAAATACCAATGGAAAGATATTTTTAGGGATAACAAACTTAAAGAATAAAAATAGTTTAGTTTTTACATTCCAACGACATTTCAACTATAGTAAGTAAACAATGTGGATGATACATCTGAAATATTTTATAAAGAGTATTGATATTCTATTTTCAGATTCCATGATTAAGTCTTATGTTTTAGCTAAATCCAATCCTATTCATTTGAAAAAAGAATATGTCATTAAAGATTATATTATGTATATGGTCATGAATATTCATTATTGTTCTTTTAGTGGAAATATTTTCAACAAAATTAATAGTTGCATCAATTCTTATGAAATTTGGAAATATATCAATGGAACTATATTTGATTAAGGAAACCCAAGGAAATATATTCCTTTTAAAAGTAAAAATTATAGGAAAATGGGAATGTAGTGTCTAAGAAAGTAAATGAAAAAAATACTATTTTCTTGATGGTGATATCACACAAGGTAATTCATATTTTAAATTTGATTGTTAAAATATAATTTGTTACGATTACTAGAATAAAGGAAATATTACACCCAATTTTCTACTACTCTAAAAATAAATGGAAGGTTAAGATTAAATAATATAAATATATAAATCTTTGGATTTATTTAGGAATAACATGAAATAAGGTTGAAATTACAATTTTTTTATTAATTTTGAATTTATACAAACATATTATATGGTATCATTTTCAACTACACATTCTAGTTGAAGTTATCTGGGTTCATATTCTAGAAAATATGGAATATATATGTGATAATTATAACTAAATATAATGATTTTAGTTCTTATTGTCATTATATTATCAATTATTGTAATGAAAGTATTGAAGATCTGAAGGAAATGTGTCTCTGAAATATTAATTAAATAAAAAAATTAATTATATATATGTTTAACTAAAATGAAAATTTAAAAGGCTTCATGAAAATAAATATGTTTTATCTCATAAATTAATGAATAACAATTCAGATATTTTTAATCTAGAGGAATAAAATGAGATGTTGAATGAAAATATTAAAAACATAGATTCTTACAAACAAGAAGACGTATGTGATGATTTGTAATTTCATCAAAAATAAAATGGAAAGAAGAAGGATTTATTGGATAATGTTGGCAAGGAAAAGGTTTTATCTAAAAGGTTAATATACAATAAAGTCACTTCAAATATCAATATTTAAAAGGCTGTTTATTTAAATAAATGTAATAAAAAAAGGAAAAGACTTAGTTATGATTTATTTTTTCATATAACATAATTTGAAAGGAAAATCAATTGAAATTTCATCAGTTAATTGATTTAAAAGTGCATATTATGAAAAATATGCTTCTGATTATCCTTTTAGTTCACTCAATCTGTTAGTCATAAAAGGACATTCATGCCTAATCTGATTTCAGGGAATAACAATATTAATATTTATATTTTTGGGTACATAATTAAATGTATACAAATTTATGTGAAATTAATAAAATATTTAAAAAAAAATAGTGTAAAATTAATAAATTCTTTATATCTACGTAATATATTTTTAATTTTAGATTCATATGTTCAGCTTGTGTATCATTATTGTTATATTCTTAAAATTTTTGATTCTTAATTAGAGACATTAGTATTTCAATTTGTAAAAAACTGAATAACTTTTATCTTTTTAAGATTATATAATTTAATTCAATATTTGTATTTTGTTTTGATCAATCAACATGAGGAAAATTATGTTTATATATTTTGGTTTTTAATTTCCATTTCTATTTTCATATTGAAAATGAATATGTTATTTTGGTTGTAAATTTTTGTTTACAGGTATGATATTATCATTTGGTCACTTTTAAAATTCATTAAATATCTCATAACATGTCTTTTGTCTCCCTTTGATAACTAGGGATGTTTTTGGAGCTGTTTTCACTGCTTGAATTAATTATCTTCTTATACTGTGTTGATATTTTCATTTGGAATGGATACCATCAATTTGGGGGATTTACTATTATTCTAAACTCTAAATTTATCTAGGATATTTCATTTATTGATACCTATTATACATAGTTTTACATGTACAATTTTTAAAACATTTAACATACTTTAAGTACAAAATATGTTCAGGGTTTTTTTGAAATATTTTTATATGCTTGAACTGGCCTTTTTTATATAAAGAAGGAAATTGAAATTAAAAGTTGTAATAAATTCATGTTTCTTATTTTTAACTTTATTCCATACTTGTGAACTTACTAATAGTTCAACTAGAAAATTTTTAATTCAATTTTTTATCTCTTTTTTGTTTATAGGTGTTTATACTAGTTTATCGAAGTTAGTATTCAATTTCACAATAAGGCTAGTCTATTTATTTAAGATAAATTAATCTACAATTACAGTGGTTCATTTCCACTTAGAATTCATATTATTTTAATTGAAATGTATAATTTGTCAAATATGGAGGAGCACACCATATATCAATTATAAATGTTTTCCTCGAAAAGCATTCTTATTTTAAGAATGTTTGAACATTATTTGTAAATTTTTGTTTTTGATATATGAAATTTTTGAATTTATAAATTTGTGAATATTACGTTAAATTAATGGTAATATAAACTATTTTATTTTTAATTATAAATTAATCATTAATCTGTGTAGTATTAAATTTATAAATTATACTTTAAAATAATTTATGAATAAAACATTATGGTTTCAAAGAATGTATAGTTTTTTTAAATTCTAGTTGTTTATGTTGAATAAATTTTAGTTTTACCATATTGAAAATTTATATTCTATTACACTGAATGATAATTATATTTGATTCTTAAATTAAGGGGAAGAATTAGTATTCCTATATATTGAACTTTCTAGATATACTTTAAATCTATAAAATATATAATATGTTTTTCTGTTTGATAATTTTAATTTTTATAAAAAACATTATATCAATTTATGGACTAAAAATCCTCATAGTTAGTAGAATACTTCCACATACTGTTTAAAATGTTCATTGGAATAAAAGAACATTTTATAATGGATTTCTAATTACTTTTTATCGAAATAATTTCGAATTATTCTCACTATATAAAATTCAATTTCTAATGTTGGAATGTTTTAGATTGGCCCCTTGACATATGTTTTTAAATTTGAATTTTTAAATGAGTTTTGTATATTATTAATATTATCTAAATACAATATATCTTTCAATAGTTCATAAATTTAAGTGGTGTTAATGTTTTTGCAGTAGTTCAAAAAAAGGTAACAATATATTAAAAACTATTAAAGAAACATTATCATTTCAAAGATAGAACTATTCAATTGATACCTGGTATCTTTTTATAATCTAAAAATGGGAGATATATTTTGAAATTACAATTTATTTTTAAACTATGAAAAATGTGCAAAATATTGGGTGACTCCTTTAAAAAATTTGTGTTTTCAGAATTAAAAAGACATATTGTTATTATTTTATTTAAAAAAATTATTTATAATATTGATAAATTATTTTGATAATAACTAAACAATATGTTTTTATTTATAATAAGTCTTAATACATTGATTTGATTAATTATAATATCTCATGTAATATTTTTCATTATGTTTAGTTTTTTCAATTAATCGTTCTTTTTTAATGATTCATTTGTTCATTAATTATATCATATTATATTTTTCATAATTCATCACTATATTTCCTATTTTTATTATTCATAACATTCTCCAAAAGTTTCATTAAGTGTTTACAGGGTAAATAGGTCTTTTAGGACCCTGAAATAACTTTTCTACCAGATTTTCAATATTCAAAAATAGCCAATATATTGTTCACAATGATGCTAATTATTAATACATGTAGCTAATTTATGAACCATGTATCCAAATTTTAAAATTTTGAAACCAAATATATTTCCAATAACATGGGATTCAGAACTCCAAACTGAGTGATTATTATTTCATTGAAAAGCTTATAAAATTATATACATTTCATTAGAAGTTATAAAATTCTGAATCAATATTTATTATTCCATAAAGTTTGTTATCATCACTATTCGTTTTAAATCTCTAATCTACACATCATTAAAAATATTTTTCAAAAATATATTTATGAAAAATTATGCTCTATATTTTTGATGAATGTGATTCATGATTCTATAGAAAGATAATGAAATTATATATATATAAATAAAGAGTAACCAAATAAGATTCTATAATTTAAAGTGTCTGATTTAGTTTGGAAATTTTATAAGTCAAATTGTTTACAGATATAAGAATATTGGTTACATGAATTTGGCTATGTCAATTCACATATGTGTATTTGACGACAATGATTCTCCTCAATAAATTGGCCTATGTTTATTATGTTACATGAATTAATCTACATTTATTCATCCATAAGATTTTTTCAGTGTAAAAATATGCTATATAGACTAATTTTTTTATGTTATCAATTTACCTATGCGGTTTAAGAGATTATATAGGTTGTTTATAAACATTAAAATATTACCCATTTTTCAATATCATTGATATTTCTAGTTGCTGCTAGTTTATTTTTAATATTTTTAATGTTTTATTTTTCATAAAATTATTATTCAATTAATTATAATCCATGTGAACATGTTTTAGATTTATTTATATATAATTAAATTGTATTTAAATGGGATTAATTGGTTAATTATGTTCATTTTAAATTTTTAGAAAATGAGATATTACAAATTAAACTCATTATAATATGAAGATTTATTATCAAATATTGACTACTAGTTTTTCAAGGATATTGATATTGATTAATAAGTATAACATCAATTGTTCTAAAAATGATTCTCTCTATGGAAAATGTGGTTTCTAGAATATTAAGAAAGTGAGAGAACTCAAAAAATAAAATATTTAAATTATAATTATTTTGGAATATATAGATTTAGTCTAACGTAAATTATATGGGTATACAAAAGAATTTATTATCATATTTTATAGATATATTCACTACTTTGTTACTTTTTATTTTTTTCTTCTAAAGAATTTTTGAAGAACATTTCTTCTATTTTATAATATGTCCAAGATTATTAAAAGCTGATCCCATGTGAAGAATTTATGTTGATAGTTTTTAAAGAATTAATGTAGAAATTGAAGATTAAGAATATTTTTTGTTATTTTGGATATGAAAATATTGAGTCATGAATTGAAGAGTTAAGTAATGAAACTCTTATTTTATATCAAGTGATGCATAGTTCGTAACTTACTCCTAAAGTTTCATCATTCAATTTCTTACGGAAGTAAACTGCTAGAAACCCAGGATTCATTGTTTCAACATCTTAAAGGGGATGAGTTAAACCTTATCTATATTCCCCTATATTCATCAGCATTCATTCACTAGTTTAAATTATTTTATTCATTATTTTTTAATTTAATTGTTTGGATTGTATGGTCACAGATAGTCTATCATTCACAAGGTAATACTTTCCTAACTGAAGGTACATCTTGGTTTAGTCTATTCCCTTAGAAGACCAAGATCCACTTAACCTATAAAATACTAGAGTAATGGAAAACTCTTATAAGATTACATGTTTAGTTTGTCACCATTGATCATTATGTTCCTCTTAACACATAACATATGAGAGTTTTAGACTGATCATGGGAATGTCTTGGTTAAGTATGAAACTATAAAATACTGGGTTAGGTTTTCCCCATAAAAGTATACATTCTATATTAACATATAGAATACATGAGGTTATGATTGATCCTATAAAACTACAGGTTTTGTCTTCTCTTATAAAATTATGGGTTTCAGTCTAAACTTGTAAAAGAAAAGGGAATTAGGTTAAGCCTCTTTTTATGAAAAGGAAGATATAAATAGTTTTTACTCTACTTAAAAATTGATATACCATAGTTGGTACAATACATCAAGTTGGTGTGTTAATATTAGAGTTATAACATTTAGATCGTGACCACTATAAAATCTATCATGTTCATCCATTAATTCCATTCATTTTATTTTCTCTATATTTTATTTCAATGACATTGTTGAATTGTTTAATATTTGAAATGATCAAAATATACTCATAAACTTTAATCTACAATTAAATTTTTAGAAGAAATTAAATTCAACCCCCCTCTTGTCCATTTCCATCGTGCCTCTTGGACATAACATAAATATCATATTAAATTTTAGAATGAAAAGAAACATTAATTTTACTCTTTTAAACCCCTTTAACTTTGTTTAATAACATTACATGGTAATTAGTTTTTACGAAATATATATTATGCCCCTTGTACCCAATTTATATGTGATAATTAATTTTTTTTAATAAATTTAATATAATTCAATTTTAAAATATAATAAAATAAAATTTTATAGGAAAACACAATATATAAAAAATATATTTTTATAGAAAATTTAAATTTAAACATCAATATTTCTTATTATTATTTTATATTAATTTATAATTAAATATTAATTTATATATTTTATTTTATACATAAACATTAAATATGATTCATCATTAAAAATAGATCAATTACATATATTTTGATAAAAATAAAAAAAATAGAAAATAGTTCTTTGGAAACATCTTTTTTGAATGTTAATTAATTCAGATTAAATATTCTTAAATTTAATTATTCATTATCTAACCATTTAATTTTACCAATCAATTGGTTAGACAATAATTCTTTGAATTGTAAAAATTATTCATATTACTAGTTAATAATAATACAAAAAATAATTAATCATTAAAATATATCATTATAATAAAATATATTTGTTAAATGTTATGATTTTATTTAATTATAGAATTATATTTTTTTGAACTATACTGTTTTCAATGACACAAAAAACCCATTGGATATACCTAATGAATAGATATCTAATGACCATATTTAACACCGACGTATATCCAACAACCATACTTGAAAAAACCATATGAATTAAATTTAGGTTTCATTCTATTATATAATATTATATACATACTTAAAACCATTCATAATATTGGCTTCCATCTCAATATTTACATAATATTTCATATTCTATTAATCATTTTCGTATATTGAATTGGGATGAAGATCCTTATAGAAACCACATGGATGATCATTTTATGTTTGTGATATTCTTTCACTTATATATTTATTACAACTATATATTTTTTAATGATGTTTCATTTATCAATCTCATAACATATTAATGTTATATTATTTTTTATATATTTTATTAAAATAAGAAGTAAAATGGTTATTTTTTCATGTGAAATAAGATATTAAATATTATTTTTATTTAAAAGAAACTGATAAATAAAAATTTTGGGGTGTTAAATTTAGTGTACATGTAACATTTTTTGAAATTATTTTTGAATATTTGAAAAATATTTTAAAGAGATACATTGAATTGAACGTGGTTTTAAAAATTTAACAATATCATTCCATGCATGATAAAAGTAATGTTCTGTGTAATATCATTTCTAAAGAATTAATTGATGTAGATAAAGTCATTTTCAAAGACATTTCCACAATTCCTTACCCCTCAAATATGAAACAAGTTATATCATTTCTAGGACATTATGGATTTTGTAAAATGATTATTAGAGAAATTAGGAAAACTATATTACCTATGACTAACCTTTGAAAGGAAGATACTGATTTCAAATTTAATGAATCTTATTGTAAGTCTTTTAATAGAGTGATGGAGAACCTTACCATGGACTTTATAATTAGTTTAATAGGCTAGGATCTTCTTATTACAGTGTTTTGAAATGCCTTCAACCAAGCAGTTGAAGTAATGTTTTCCCAAAATATCAATTGAAATTGAAATTATATATAATATAGTTTATATACCATCAATATAGATCAAAACAATTAATCCAAAATGGAGACATAGAATTTTTTTTATAATTATCACAATGGAAAGAATTATCCAATATTTTCTTGTGAGTAATGAAAGAATCTATTTTTATCATTACACACTCATATAATTAAGGAATAAAGATAATTTAAAGTCCAAATTTGTAATGTGGATAATTCTTTTAGAAGATTTTAACCTCAAGGCACTAAAAAAGAAGGGCTATTGGAATAAAATCACATACCACCTGAACTGATTACATCACACCGTTGAAGTAGAAGAACTGAAAAATATAAATCTGGATGATTCTCCCCCTGATGATTAGTTTTATAGATACACTGGTATAAATCATTGGTATGTTGACATAGTAAAAATTATGGTTACATAAATAACACTATCAGTATTTTTTTATGAATAAATTATTTAATCAAAAGTCTGAATCCCAATACAATATTTCAGATTATCCATACATTTGGTAAATTTATATTGATTATGTGATCATAAGATGTGTACATGTGGAATAATTAGATTTTGTAACTACATTTTGACACAACCTTTAAAATGGATGAAAATATTATCTTAAAAGAATACCCATAAATTTTTGGAAGATGATTTATTTTGGAATAAAAATATAAAGGATAACGTAATTATCGAAATTTCTTCAAAAAATGTGAATTTACTACAGTTATTTCAAAAATACAAGAAATTTCACTAAGATATTTTTATTTTTAGTGATATATTTGATGTATAGGGAAAATAATTCATTATTAGATTTCATATATTTTTGGACTTACCAATATATTTTTGAAGTAGATTATGATTTTAATTATATTATTGTCCGAGTAACTAAAATAATGAATCAATAGTTGTAAATAATTATCTAAAATCACACATTTATTAATGTTTTTAATTAATATAAGAAATAATTATGGGTACAGGCATGTATTTATACAATAAGATCATGTGATCAGTCATGAATAGAAAAGAATTATAATAAAATTATTATATAATCTACAATCTAGAGAATAATTGGTTGACCAAGGTATCCATTAAATAGATAGAAGGAATTTTATAAAGTAAATTATATCCCAACCCAAAATAATTGATCAAAAATAATGAGAAAACAATATTGGAATAAATATCAATATAGAAAAATCCAAGGTATGTTCAAGTACCAAATAATATATTGTAAAATATATCACATTCTTGTTGAATTTTAGAAAACTTTCTACTGGGATGTGTTGAAAATTAATTTATAATTCAACATGCTCAGTAAGTACAAGAATTTATGAATTTTGGAAGTTTATTATTTGAGTGTAGAATCTTATATTAACTCCCAAATGTATATGGACAAGAACATGTCTCTCTATGATTGAATAATTATAAGAAAATATTTACAAATTGCTGATAAAGTGATGTTTTCCTCAAATAGGATAAAAATCATTTTGGGTAAGGTACATTACATATGATATGGATCATTTATAGAGAATAATACATTTGAATTTGGTGAAGATGGAATAATAGGGCTACAATATCAACAACCATTTAAGGTTAATGGGAAATAGTAAAATTTGTTTTATGAGAATTTTAGGTAGGAACCACTAGGTATTTCTATACTCCACCCAACTGAATATGAATATTGACTTCTAGGGTACATCATTTCTTTTCATTTGGGTGTGCACTAATATCATAATTTTGTTTTTGATTTATAATTCTATATTTTAATAAATTACGAGTAGTGTCTTAGATATGTGTGGGGGGTTTGAAAAAAAAAACTTATTATATAAAAAGCTTTATAATTTTTCTTATATTTGTGTGTGTTATTATCTTAATAAAAAATAAAATAAAATAAAATAAAATAAAAATATAATAATATTTTTTTATTTTTAATTCCCATTCACTAAAATAGAAGTAACAGTGTTTTAATGGGAACTATTGAAACCAGTTTCTTTATAACTTTATAAATCTTTTCTAATGGTAAGGACCAATGTCGAATCAAAAGTATAACATGTGAAAACTGAAAATTTGTAAAAAAATGAATGTAACCTACAAATTGGGATTGACTAACACCTCAAGAATCCTTCAAAAATGATATTTTGATAGACTATATAAATACGAGTACAAAAAAGGGGAATCATCTAGATTCCCAATAAATTAATTAAAAGCACATGTTTATGTTAGTTATCCCTGAAATAAAAGTTATAGTGACCTATGTGTTGTTTTTACAAGATTTTATTTTATTCCATGACTATTAAAATTAATCTTTTTGGGAACTAAGACTCTAATGATGATTAGATTTTATTAATATCTATGATTATCTAATAAGTACTTGTATAAACAAGGATAAGGAAAATCTTGTAAGGGTTATGTTACATAGGGAATTGAATAATTTAGGGAATTTTGAATTTGGATGAATAAGGAATAAATTATATATCTAAATATCATAAAGAAGGTATCAAAGAAAGTGTGAAAAAAAATTTAATAAGAATCTTAGGGGGATTTATTTAGGAAAGCTTGACATGTTAAAGTCTTAATTACACTCTATTTACAATCCTAGGACTAATATTATTGCTAAATAAGAAGTGTAACCCTTCTTATCAAAAAGGAAAGTTATTGTTTATGTTTTTCGCAGTGAGAAAGCTAAAAAATATCAAATTTTGGTTTATTATTTTATAGTAATTTGATATTTAATTTCATTTTATTCATAATAAATAATGGAAATCTATGATAATAATAAAATATAAATTTAATGAGTTAACATTCCTAAAATTAATGTTTCTAAATATGTTTTTCATCTTCATAATAATTTTAATTTTCCGTTTACATATTTTTTTCTATAATTTTTAAATTATTAAGGTCTTAAAGAATTTTTATTTATAGAATCATAATCGGGAAGATGAATAATATTCTAGAGTAGGTCGGATTAAAAAAATCAAAATGAGGTTTTTAATTAAAATTGTTTTTCTATTTGAGACCATATATAAGTTAATTGTTGGGAGAAATCGTGATAAAAAATATCATGGAGTTAATGAAATTTAATTTTCAGTTATAAGGTAAGTCGATTTTTGATAATGAAATTATCATATATAAGATGTGTTTTATTGAATGGGGTTATATGTAAAATGATTTCTTTTTTCAAAATAAAATGGAGTTCATACCTTTGATGTTCAATCCAAATAGAATTCTTAAAATTCAGGGTTCAATTTTGTTTCATCTTAATAATGATTTGAATGTTTCTTTCACTAAATATTTATGTTCTATTCCAAATTCTAAATGAATCTAAGATTTTTCGTTTTAGAAGCAGAACTGTTAAGTTGGATAATATTTCAGAGAATGGGATATAGGAAAGTTCACTCTTAGATTGATTAGTAAAAAGGTTTCCCAACTAGATAATATATATAAGAAGTTTTTTGGGATAAATTGTGATACAAAATATCATGATTTGGATGAATTTTAAAACCTAGTTATTAGGGAAGTTGATTCCTCATATAGAAATAAAGATATGTAAGATGTGTTTGATAGAATCAATAATATGTAAAATGTATTAATTTGTGAACATCCAATGGAGTGAAAACATAAGATGTTTACGTTAAATGTATGGATGAATAATATGTAATAATTTTATATATTTTAATGGCATCATACATAAAATGATTTCTCCCACTGAAGATGATATGTAAGAAGATGTACTTTATATGAAAATTTAGGTGAATCCTACTTATGTTTATATTTCCTTGGGGAATGTGATATATATGAAGTGAGAGTTTTAAAAACATAAAGAGGTAAATATAGAGGTTTTCATTCCCTAATTATTTTTATATATAAAAAGATAGGGTTTGTATTATTCTGAGAGGCATATAAATAAAATAAATATTCACAAGAAGGATGCATACATAGAATGATTTACATTATTGAACGTGAAGATTAAAATGACACACTATGAGATATTTAGTGACACTATGAATATAATTAAAATAAAAATTTCTAAAAATAAATATGTCTTAACCTAAAGTAAATTTTTATTTTTAGGTTTGTCATAAATTTGAGAAAATACATAAATCATTCTATGTAGAAATTAACCAATGAGCTAATGAATATGGAAGTTTTCGGTAAGAATTATAAATATGGGAGTCGTTGATAATATGATATAATAAATAATACCGAGCATCCACTAATATTTGTTGAAAAACTAAACAATTTAGGGGTACCTGACATTAAATCAGTGAAATATAAGTGTAGAACCTCGGTATATAATCCAAGGATTAGATAGGTTCCACTAAGAGTGGGTGAATCAGTGGTATTTTCATTTTCTACATTCTCCTACCACTAATGGATATTGGATAATTGGAGACGAGATCCCATCGCAAAAAAGTAAATATTTGCGATGATATGGGTTCCTATCGTAAATAGCTTCGTTATGGGGTTTAAATGCCATATTGTGATGACCTATTGCAAATAGTCACAAATACTATTTGTGAGGGGCCCATCACAAATAGTAGAAAAATAAATAAATAAATATTAATATTAATATATATATATATTAATAAAATAATAATAATAATAGTTTTAATTTAAAATAAATCATAAAATCATAAAATAATTTTCTTATAATAATAATGAAAATAACATTGATAATATGATAAAAATATTATTATTAATATTAATATTACTAATATAATAAAAAATTATAAAATAATGAAAAAATTTATATTTGTTTAAACGATTATAAAATATTAAATAATAATAATTAATTAAATAAAAAATAATCAAAATAAAATAATAAATAATAATAATTAATAAAATAATAAAAATTAAATAAATTTAAATAAAGTTATGAAATAATAAAAAATTGTACAAATAATTAAAAAATGTAATATTCACAATAATATAAAATACGCACTATATAAATGTGTAGATATTTAATATTACAAACAATATTTAAATTTAAATGTTTGATCATAAAAAATAAGCAGATCACTGAGGGGGAGGGTCGTGTGGAGGAGATGGTGGAGGGAACTATAACCCTAAACCACAAGTCAGACGTCGCATGTACTCCAACTGCCTCTAATCATGCTATTGATGCCATCAATGAATGTCCTCCTGCATCTCTTATTGATGTTTCTACTACTAATACTACTATTGTAGGAAGTCTTCATGCAGATACTGCTGACATTGTCACATCTTCTCCTCCTCCCCACACATACTCTCTATAATCTCACTCGGAACTCACAACTTCTCCTGATACTGTGCAGAAGATGAAGATGAATCTTTACGAGCTCCTCTTGATCTGGATGCCAACATCATAACAGTTCCATAACAATCCACAGACATTAATCATGAGCCGATACCAACAAAAATCTTTTCTATGAGGCATACTGGGTCACCTGTATAAGGCCTTTACCTTAAACATTACATAATCTTGAATTAAGTTAATAATTCATAATGAGGTCCTTTTTATGTTTAGTGTTTTAGATAATTATGCCATAACTATTAAATTAAATCACAAATATTACAAAGTAGACACTTCTACTCAGTATCTGTTTTTTTCATAAAATAAAAACTCTTAAAAAATATTTCTCTTCTTGATATAAATCTTCTTTAATTCTTCATTTCTCTTACCCTACCTTATATACTATGAAAAACATTTCAAAAACATGGGATGTGAATAAAAAGAAGAGTAAGGTATATAAAACAAGGAAAGAAAACATTAGTCATATTTAAAATACCACAAAAGATCATAAGATTTATGGATAACAAATGGAAATCATAAATCGGAAAGGTAACTTGTGGCATCCATAACATACCTATGTTGTTGCTTGCATAGCTATGCAGGGAGTTACATTTGGAATACCCATCATAATATATTCCATAGATATATTAGGATAAACATTAATATTTACCTCCGTCATGTTAACCATTGCATTGGAGAGATATCTCTGGCTCGCTCACCCTAGGTTTATCATGGAATCACCTATATACATAAACAATGCCCAAGAACCATAACATATTCATAACATATAAAAATACATAAAAGAATAATAAAATATCCACATTTCAATCATAATATATCATTTCAATATATTGAAATAATCAATCCATTCTTGAAACCATTTTCAATACCAAAGTATGCAAAAATAGTATATGGTATTTATTTTCCTTTTAAAAACACTATGACCTATAGAGGAAGCCGAATATCAAATAATTCTAGCAGCGGTAGAAAGGTCTCTGTCATTGCGTATGTCAAAAGGAAACCTTCCTTTTATTTTATTTTAGTAAAACACCCCGTAGAAAAATATTCTCTTTGAATGAAATGAAAATTCAAGTGGGTTTATACACCGTATAAAAAAAGTCATGTATAAATCAAAATATTCCTCAATGAAATAAGATTGAGACAAAGTCCCTTACCTCCTATCTGACTTGATTTTTTCATTATTTAATATACTGAATAATAAAAAAAAATTAATTTATACATGCTTAATAACCTTTTTCATGTTTATTATTCCTTTTATATCACTTATTACCACATTATAAATATTAGAAAATCATTTAAGATAATAACGATTGTTTTGTCATTATTTGGTACTTGAATCAAAAATGAACTTCTTATAATTACAGGTTGTCTATGTGGTCAAAATTAAATTATATCAATAATGATATTAATAATTTAGATATCATATATATCATATATATCCATTATATATATGTATTTATAACAGTATATAACACATGGAGATAAAAAAATGAAATGCACTATTCATCAAGACGGTAAACTGTACATACGCATGAACACTACATTAATTTATATTTTTTATTTAATGGAATAAACGACTAATGATACAAAGTTATAATATAATTCTAGTATAATATCATATATAATTTGATCAAATATATCCTTTATATGTTCGAGGTATGGAATAAATGAGTCATATCACTTTGAGGGGGCGGTAGTCCGCACTTCCTCAAATGAAATTATTGTATTTATCCATTATGGAAACCATGAAGGTGTGATATAAATGAAACATAAAGAAGAAGATATACAATATAAATATAATATATATCAAATATAAATGTAGTTGCATCACAATGGCCACCATGAGAGGCGGTAAAAGATAACAGGAGAATCATGATTTTGTGAGGCAGTAGTTCGCCGTCCACAGAAATAGTGTGTTTGTATTCATTATATGTAGGTGTGGGTAAGTGTACTTTGAATAAATCTTATAAAACATACTAGTATATTGAAGATACTGGTGTTTTTATAAAATAATGGAATAAATAGAGATTAGGGGGTCGGAGAAGGAAAATAAAAGAAAAGAACTTGAGATAAGGCGTTACCTTTAAATTGGGTTACATCCTTTGGTTTTAACCAAAGGGATTCTTGAATAGATTTTAGCCTAAGTTAAGGATTATAGGAGAAATATATGGACGTTTGGAACATTTTATAGTAGATTTTGTATTATTCAAGGGGCTTGAGAGGTGTGTGTAATGGGTTAGAGGTGGTGGCCTTTTATAAGAGGGAGGATGGGCTCTTTAGGAAAGATTGGAAGTATTATTTAATTATAAAATTATGTTTACATTAAAAAGTCCTAATACTTATTTAATTCGAATATAAGGTACATATAAGTCTAAATAAAATCATCCAAAAATTATTGGATAGGTTTAGAGTATTTGTTTAACCCTTATATTTTTTATTTAACCCTTTTAACTTATTTAACTTTTACCATATCCTCTTATATATTTATACTATATAGTAAATATATTTAGTATAAAATTAAAAGAGACACAATATGGATCATTTATGACATTTGAAAAATTTTTAAGTCATTTTTCTTAATTGTATAATTTTAAGATTATTTTATCATTATTAAAATATTAATAGTTTTAAAAACCCATTTATGTCAATTTATATATTATTCATATCAAGAATTTTAAAAATTCTATAAAAACATGATTATTTTAAATGAAGATAATTAATTCAAAGATAACAATTAATTTTTATATCTAAAATTTTTGTATGGAATAAAAAGTTTCAAAATAAATTTATTTTAAAATTTATAATATAATTTATTGGAATCTATTATTAATCAAGCAATTACTTCATCACCATTATGTCATAAATAGATTTATTTATATAATGTATAAATATTATAAATAATATCCCATGATATAGTAAATAATTTTATATTTAAAATGAATATTTATAGTAGAAGAGATCACTTATATAACCCATATACAGTTGTTCTACTAAAAGATATTTGTTTATGATATTTTTGTCCTTACTTTAAATTAATTATTATAAGGTGTCATTATCACTCCCAAGTGGCTCCATGGGGTCCAAAAATCGATCCAAGGATGACCATGGTTGAACATGTATCAACCAATAGGATTATGACATATTTTATGGTAATTTAATAATATTGTAATGTTATTTTTTCCCTTATTTAAGAGATTTACCCTTTAACCTGGGTAAATAAAATATTTACTGAAGTAATTATTAAAAATGTCTAAAAATAAAAGATACCTATTTACAAAATTTGGACCTCCTAATTCCAAATTTGGAATAAAATTTTACAAATTCAAAACATAGAAGTTATAGAAATTAATTTAAAATTATTTTCTATTGTCAAATCCAAAAAGTGTGTTTTTAAGAAATAATAACTATCAAAAGATTGACACTTGTTTCTGTCTGATTTCAATGTGAAATTTCTTCTAATGACCAAATTTGGATTAAATGGTAAAAAATATAATGTAATTACAATTTAAAATAAATTAAAAATATAATGTAACCATATAAACAAATTAGATTAAAAGATTGTTTTTAATTAAAATGCAGTATTTTGCACTATTCATTAAAAAATGAACTTTATCAGAAAAATAACAAAATTTCATGAAAATTAAATTTTGATATCCCGATTCTAAATAAGAATTTTATTTTTTCAAATCAAACATACAAAAGTGATATAAACTATATCTAAAAAGGGTTCTCCATCAAAAGGTGATAAATTAACCTTTTAAAGAATATTAGAGTATTTCATGCTTAAAATTGGATTCATTCAAATTTTAAGCCTCTAAATTTTATTGGATAAATGTAAAAAAAATTTACAAATATTTATAATCATATTGTAGTTATTTCTGTTCATTTATGCCAATACAACGGTTAAACATTAACTACAATTTAAAATAATTTTATATTATTATATATTTTTTAGTATGACTCATCATTGTGTGCAACATGAGTTTTTAGAGAAACCCCTTATTGTGTGTCGGGTACGCCATCAAACATAGAATCCCCTTTAAAGTAAAATTAATTTTTAAATTAAAAATATAAAAATATATTAAAATATCATATTCATTATTTACTTGGGATGTCCATCCTTCCCCCCTTTTGGGAATTGCATCCCCACAATTCTATTCACTTATCAAATAAGTGGGTGTATTTATCCACCATATAAGTTTCTGATTCTCGTGTTGCCTCTTCAACCGTATGGTTTGTCCATTAAACCTTTACCTGATTAATTACCATATTCCACAACACCGGCTCTATACGGTCGATAATCTGGATAGGTTGTTCCTCATAAGAATGATTGTCTTCCAACTGAACTACCTATAAGCCTCAAAACAAGAGATGGATTTGGCATAGAATTTCTAAACAATGAAACATGAAAAAAATTGTGTACCTGGGATAAAATTAGTGGTAAAGACACTCTTTAGGTAACTGATCCAACTTTATCAATGATTTCTTAGGGTCCATTGAACCTCATACTCAACTTTCCCTTATTGGAGAAACACATCACACTTTTCTGTTGAGTAAATTTGAGAAAGACATGATCACCTACATCAAAAGAAAGATCTTTTTTCTGGTTATCTGCATAACTTTTCTACCTGCTCTAAGCTGTTCTCATGTGTTTCTGAATCAACTAAACTTTTTCTACCATCTCTTCTTCCAATCCTAGTCCCATCAACTTCCATTCACCTACTTTATCCCAAAAATCTAGGGTTCAACACGAATTTCCATTTCATACCTCAAATGGTTCCATCTCTATATTGGAATGAAAACTGTTATTATAAGAAAACTCAACTAAATAAATATGTTGGTCCCAAGATCCCTAGTAATCCATTGAGAAAGCACGTAACATATCATCCAATTTATTAATTGTTCATTATGTCTACCCATCTTATTGATGATGAAAAGTTGTACTAAAATTTAATTCAGTACCCAATGAATTCTCATGGCCTTTCCCAAAGTTAGAAGTAAAAATGAGGTCACGATCAAATACAATGTAATGGGGAACTCCATTCAAGCTAACTATCTCTTTATTATACAGCCGAGAAAGTTTATCTAGAGGAAAATTATTTGAATAGGAATGAAATGGGCAGATTTAGTCAATCGATCAATAATAACCCATATGGCATTATTATCTCGAGATGTCTTCGTTAATCACTCAATGAAGTCCATGGTTATATTTTTCCATTTCAACTCTGGAACTAGTAATGGTTAAAGAATACCTTTCATTAACTATCTCTCTCCTTTAACCTGTTGAAAATTCAAACACTTCATAGTAAAGTTAGCAATATCTCTTTTCATTCCATTCCCCTAGTAATACTACCAAAGATATCTGTACATCTTAGTACTACCGGGATGAACAGAAATTGAAGAAATATGTTCTTAAAATAATAACTCATTCTTCAACTATGAATCACAAGACACACATAATCTCTTCCCAAACCTTAAAACACAATCGTTATCAATGTTAATATCAGGAAACTTACCCTTCTAAACCAACTCTACCATTTTCCTCAACCCACTGTCTTCCCTCTGTGCTTGCTTAATTCTGTCTGAAAGAGATTATTTCTCTAACACTTGAAATAGAATAGAGGAATTTCTTTCACCAACAACTTATATTCCAAAGTTCATCAAATAATTAATCAAAGGATCATGTTCCAAATGCAACATAGTTAATGTCACATTACATTTCCAACTCAAAGCATCAACCACTTTATTTTCTTTTCCTGGTTTGTAATGAATCATACAATCATAATACTTGATTAATTTTAGCCATATCTTTTGTCTCATGTTCAATTCTTTCTGAGTGAATATATAAATCAAACTTTGGTGATCAATATTTATTTCACACTTTACTCAGTACAGATGACGCCACCAAAATTTTAAATCAAAACAACAGTAGTTAGTTCCAAATCATGTGTATTGTAATTTAACTCATGTGGTTTCAACTGAAGTGAAGCATAAGCAATTACCTGATCATTCTATATTAGGACACAACCATGTCTTTTCAACAAAGAATCACTATAGATAACAAACTCACCATTTCTGGAAGGTAGTTCCAAAACTAGAGCATTCCCCAATCTTGTTTTCAATTCTAGAAAACAATCATCACATTCTTTTGTCCAAATAGACTTACCACCATTTCAAGTTAAATTAGTCATTGGAATAGATAACCATGAAAAAAATTCAACAAAACTCCAGTAATCACCTACTAAACTATGAAAACTATGGATCTCAGTTATATTTGAGGGTCTTGGCCGTTCTTTAACAACTTTTTTTTAGTAGGATCAACAGTTATGCCATTTTTGGAAACAATGTGTCCAAGGATTGACATTTGTTGTAACCAAAACTCACACTAGAATAATTTTCCATACAGTTTCTTTTCATTAATGGTTTTTAAGAAAAACCAAAAATGACTTTCGTATTCCACATAACATTTAGAATAAATAAAAATATTATCAATAAAAAAACTATAAACTTATCCAAGAACTCACGGAAAATTCTATTCACAAGATACATGAATACAACAAGTGCATTGGTTAACCCAAAAGGCAAAACTAAAAATTGATAATGGCCATATCTAGTTCGAAACACGGTCTTCAGAATGTATTCTTCCTTTACTTTCAACAGATGGAACCCCAACCTCAACTCTATCTTCGAAAAATACTATGCTCGCTGGAGATGATCAAACAAATCATCATTATGAGGCAAAGCATACTTGTTCTTGATAGTGATGTTATTCAATGATCTATAATCAATGCAATGTCTCATTGAACCATCTTTATTTTTTACAAACAAGATCGGAGCACCCCAGGGTGATGTGCTATGTCCAATGGAACCTTTATATATTAACTCATGAAATTTATTCTTTAACTATAAAAGTTTAATTTAATCAATTAGATAATGGGTTTGGAAATTGTCTTAGCATCAACAACTAAGTCAACAGTAAATTTAACATCATGATAAAGTATTATACAAGTAAAATCATAATAAAAAAAATCAAGATACTCATTTACCCCTAGAATATCATTAATCCAAACAGTTCTTTTTTTTAACAATGTATTCAAGGTAACATTCCTTTCCATATTTTACTAGTATCTCAGCATCCTGATATGTTATCAAAATTTAGGTTTCATTCTTATTCACAAACTGAAATTCATTCTAAAAAGAAACCTCTTTAGCTCTACAGTCAATCTTATCATGATAAATGGAAAACCAATACATACCCAAAATAACATCAAAATCTACTAGAGGAAAAACAATAAGGGTTTTAGGTAGATTCTTTCTGCACACAAGGACAAGATGGTTGTTTTTTTTTCTCGACATTTCCTCCTAGTTTTTTTATCATATGTTCAGGATTCATATCTTGAGATACAATTCCCAATTTACTAGAAAGATTTTCATAAATGAAATAATGTGTATACCCTTAATCAAACAACACATTGACATAATATGAATAAACAAAAAGTATAACTGATAATACTTCATTCGGTGGCACAACATCTTTTGAATTATTGCAATGGATTTCACCACCCCTTTCTTCTTGTAGTTTGGATTCTTTCCCTTAGTTGAGTTCTTCTTTGGACACTCATTTTCAAAATGAACCATTTTATTGTACTTAAAACATTTTACTGACTATAATTCAGATTTTGTCTTACCATTACCCCGATCGTTTTCAGTGCAATTACGATCCTGAAGCCCCATTTTACCACATCAGTAGCACTTACAATAATTAAAAAGACATTTCCCAGTGTGATTTTTACAAAAACATTCACAAACTTTAAACATAAGACTCATACCATCATACTTTTTTGAAGAGTTCTTCCATTTATTCTACCACCTTGACATCTAATTATATTGTTTGTCATAGAACACCTGATCATCGGTAAACTAATTTTCCACCTTCTCCACATATTTAACAAGTTTTTCAAAAATTTTGAACTCACGAGAAGCTAAATCCCTTAGATAATTTAGATTTAATCTGGAGTAAAAATAATTAATTTTTCTATCAAGATATAAAATGAAATTTGGAGCATACCTTGATAGTCGAGTGAAATTTTATACATAAGCTCCCACTAAGTCATCCTTCTAGCTCAATTCTAGGAATCGTTTTTCCATCCTAAGATCAACCACCTTAGAAAAATATTTCTCAAGAAAAAAACCTTGGAATTCATCCCGATCAAGAGCATCAATATCATCACAATCCCAAATATTTTTCACCACCAGCCACCACTGACCGACTTCACCTTCAAAAAGGAATACAATAAGACCAACCTTCTTATTTTCTGAATACCCCTTGACATCAAAAATCTTTTCCAGTTCTTTTTTCCACCCTTAAGCTAGCACAAGGTCTGATGATTCTCTGAATGCTGGGGGATGTTACCTCATGAAATTCTCTGATACTAACATGTTACTTTATGGTTGATCTAGCTGATATCATGCATGGATACCACCACCATTTATATCATGATTCATCTATTCTATCACTTCAAAAAATAATCTATTCCGATTCCATCCATCTCAGGTATCTAATTTAAAAGGTTGACTTCCCCCTAATATCGCCCTATCATACCTGCCATGTTTCCTCTACAGAAAACCATTATGAATGAAAAAATATCTTAGGTGAAGAAAAATGGTAATATATAAATGATATATCATTTCAATATTACCATAAATTAATTTATAGATATTTTTTTTAACAATATTTTAACTCCTAAATTTATCTAAACCGAACTTTGATGTCAACTATAAGGCCTTGACCTTAATCATTACATAATCTTAAATTAAGTTAATAATTCACATTGAATATCTTTTCATGTTTATAGTTTTATAGAATTTGTCCAAAACTATTACATTACATCTCAAACATTACAAAGTATACACTTCTACTCATTATCCATTTTTTCCATAAAATAAAAACTCGAAAAAAACAATAATTCATTTCTAGATATAAATCTTCTTGAATTCTTCCATTATCTCACCCTGCCTTATATCTTGTGAAAAACATTTCAAAATCATAGGATGAGACTAAAAAGATCAATAAGTGTTTTAAAACAAGGAAATAAAACATTAGTCATCTTTAACAAACCACTGAAGATAATATGAGTTATTACTAACAAATGGAAATCCTAAATCATAAAGGTAACTTGTGGCATCCATAACATACTTACATTGTATCTTTCATAGCTACGTAGGGAGTTACATTTGGAATACCCATCAAAGTATATTCCCTAAATCTCTTAGGAGAAATATTAAACATTACCTCAGTCAAATTACCCAATTAATTGGAGAGATATCTCATGCTCACCTGCCCAATGTTTATCATGTAACCACCCATATACGTAAATAATTCCACATGAACCATAACATATTTGTAAAACATAAAAAAACATAAAGGAAAGATAACATTTCCACATTTTAGTCTGAATATATCATTACAAGATATTGAAATAATCAATCCATTCTCACAACCATTTTCAATACCAATAAATTTAAAAAGAATATATGGTATTTAATTTTCTTTTAAAAACACTACAGCTTGTAGAGGAATCAAAATATTAAATAATGCTCGTGGCGGCGGAAAGGTCGTTGTCACTGTGTACGTTAAAAAGAAACATTATTTTTAGTAATTTTGTAAAAAACTATGTAAAAAAATATTCATTTTGAATGAAATGAAATGTAAAATAGGTTTATACACTGTATTACCAAATGTCATGTATAAATCAAAATCTGCCTCAATGAAATGAGATTGATATGATGTCCCTCACCTCGTATGGGACTTGATTTGTTCATTCTTTAATCACTAGAATAATAAACTAATGTTAATTTATACTTGATTAAGAGCCATTATAAATATTATTATTCCTCTTAAATCACTTATCACTATGTTATAAACAATACAAAATCATTTAAGTTAATATCAATTGTTTTTCCGATATTTGGTACTTGAGTCAAAAATGAACTTCTTATAATTACATGTTCTATATGTGGTCAAATGTACATTATATCCAAAATGATATTAATGATTTATATATCTTATATATCATATATATCTAGTATATATATGTATTTGTAATAGTAAATAACATTTGGACATAAGAAATGAAATGCATCCTTCATGGAGATAGTAAGCCATACGTACGTATGAACACTACTTTCATTTCTATTTAGTATTTAGTGGAATGAAAAAATAATGATACATAGGTATTTTATAATTCCTGTATAATATAATATATAATTTAATTAACGAAATCCTTTATACATTCCATGTATGGCATGAACGGGTGATATCACTTTGAGGGGCGGTAGTCCACACTTACTAAAATGAAATTACGGTATTTATATATTCTGAAAACCATAAAGGTATGATATAAATGAAAAATACAGAATCATAGAGACAATATAAATATAATATAAATATAATATAAATATAATATAAATATAGTGCCACCATAATGGCCACCATGAGAGGTTGAAGGAGATAACTGAATAATTATCGTTTCGTGAGGCAGTAGTTTGTCGTCCACCGAAACAGTATGTTTATATCCATTAGATAGAGGTGCGTGTAAGTTTAGATTGAATCAATATCATAAATCATACTAATATATTGATTATAGTGGTTTTGTTATAAATGAATGTAATAAAGAGAGTTTAGGGGGTTGGAGAAGGAAAAGAAAAGAAAAGAACTTGAGAGAAGACGTTACATTTAATTCGGGTAACTCCCTTGGGTTTGAACCAAAAGGATTTCTTGAAGTTCTATCTTCCTAAGGTAAGGATTCTAGGAGGAAGAGATGGATTTTGGGAAATTCTTGGAGTATATTTTGGATGATCCACGGGTCTTGAGAGGTGTGTGTAATGGGATAGATGTGGTGGCCTTTTATAAGAGGGAGGTGGGGCTCTTTTGTAACGTTTGAAAGTATTATTTTATTATAAAATGATTTTTGGTTTCAAAAGGTACATAACATATTTAATTTGAAGATAAGGTACATATAAGTAGAAATAAAATAATTCAATAATAATTGGACAGCTTTTGGATATTTTTTTAATCCTTATCGTTTTTATTTAACCCTTTGTTAACTTATTTAACTTTTACCATATCCACTTATATATTCTTAATATGTGGTTAATATTTTTAATATAAAATTACAAGGTACCCAAAATAGATCATTTATAACATTGGGATCATTATATACTTCATTTGGATGAATTATAGATTTTTGGGACGATTTTATCATTTCATAAAATATTAATTGTTTTAAAAACTCATTTATGTCGATTTATAAATTATTCATATCAAGACTTTAAAAAAAATCTATGACAACTTGATTCATTCGAATAACCTTCATTAATTCAAAGATAAAAAGTCATTATTTCCCTTAAAATTTGTGGATGGTATAAAATGTTCAAAATAATTTTTTTTAATATTTATAATATATTTTATTTGAATCCTTTATTAATGAAGCAATTACTTCATCACCATTGTGTCATAATTAAATTTATTTATATAATGTCTAAAAATTCTAAATGAAATACCATGATATAGTAAATAATTTTATATTTAAAAGAAATATTAATAGTCTAAGTGATTACTAATATAACCTAATATACAATTGTTTTACTAAAAGATATAAGTTTATGTTATTTTTGTCCTTTAAATTAATTAATAATATGCTTCATTATCATTCCCATGTGGCTCCACAGGGTCCCAAAATCAACCCAACGATGCCCAGGAATGGAGATATATCATAAAATAGGATTATGACATATGTTAGGGAAGTTTAATATTATTATAATATTATCATTTACCCTTATTTACCAAATTTACCTTTTAACCATGATAAATAAAATATTTACTGATGTTACTATTCATAATTTCTAAAAATATAAGTCACCTATTTACAAAATTTTGACCTACTATATTCAAATATAGAATCCATTTTTCTATATTCTAAACACAGAAGTTGTAGGAATTAATTTAAAATTAATTCCTATTGTCAAAACAAAAAAAATGTTTTTAAGAAATGATAAATATCAAAAGATTGCAAATTATTTATGTCCGGTTTCAAAGTGAAATTACATATAATGACCAAATTTGTATTAAACAGTAAAAATATAATCTAATTACACTTTTAAAAACTAAAGATATAATCTAACCATATAAATAAATTATATTAAAAGGTGGATTTGAATTAAAATGCAGTATTTTGCACTATTCATTAATAATGAATTTTGTCAGAAAAATTCCAAAATTTCCCCCAAAGTAAATTTTGATGTCCCGATTATAAAGAAAAATTTTATTTTATCAAATAGAACATATAAAAGTAGAAAAAACTAGATTTAAAAATGGATCTCCATCAAAAGGCGGTAAGTTGACTTTTTAAAGAATATTAGAGTATTTCATGCATAAAATTTGATTCATTCACATTTTAGTCCTATAAAGTTTATTAGATAAATGCAAAAACATTAAAAAAACATGTATAATAATATTATGGTTATTTCTGTTCATTCCCACCAATACAACGGTTAGCCGTTAACTACCATTTTAAATAATATTATATTATTATATATTTTTCCAGTATGACTCAGCCTTGGGTGAAACATGAGATTTCAGAGAAACCCATTGTTGCGTATCAGGTACACCATAAAAAATTGCATCCCATTTAATGTAAAATTAGTATTTAATTAAAAAATATTGATAAATATGAAAATATTATATTCTTTATTTACTCAGGATGGTACAACCTGCATCCATGCTATCTCGTCAAATAGATGGGCACTGGTCTGAGCATCAGTCTGCCGGAATCTCATCCTCTGTCTAAGATGCCTGAACCTCATACGACTCCTTTATTTTCAATTTAAAAGTAAAATAGTTAAAATATTATTTGAAGTTGAATTTTAAACTCAAAAAAAATATTGAGCACAACTTGACACTAACAAGAACCTCTAATCTCCCCAGTGGTGGCATAACTATACATCCACCTATAAAAATTGATCTCCCAAATATAAGGATGTTCAACTTCCTACATGAATATAAGATAAACCATTTTCATTTGTTGTAATCTAAAATATTTAAAAAATATATACTTACCATATACTCCCTATGCGTACTGAATGTATGACTATGAGGTCGATGTGTCACCTCCTATCTCCCCCAATTTCTTCGACCTACCAACGTTATCCTATGAAAATTAACAACCAACTAGTGTGAAAATAATCTATCCCAAACATGAGATTAAATGTAATCAGGTCGGTGGGCGTGAGAAGACTCATCAAACTCTGTCACTCTGACTTTTTCTATTGATTTGTTTTCAAATTGTGCAAAAACTAACTGCAACGTTGACTGATAGTCCCCTTACCTGATTTTCTAATAGACCCACACATGATCTCATTAATGGGATACCATAAACCCTAAAAAGAATTTATAATATAATGTTATTAATTAAATTAGTTTCAAAATAAAAATTATTTATTTATTTACTATCAAATGATCGAACATGTGGTGATGCGCATCAATGGTAATCTGATCCCATGAGACCCATGATTTAGAAAAATAATTGGGTAGTATAGCCCTCCCCTGTTCAGTAGCTATATGCGTAAAGCTGTGAAAAAATAAAAAATAATAAAACGATTCGTATATTAATAATTTTTAAAAATTAACTAAAATATACAGGTAAACATACCTCTTCACATGTTGATCAAATTATAGACGTTTATGTCTCTTGGGGAGTAGTTCAAGAATCATAAACTGCACCAGACTACAACCCCTTATAGTCCCCCACCAAACTATCAATCGTTTGAGGGTCAGATGACCCAACATCCTGCTCGTCCAAAGGTATCTAAGCTTTCTGTGACAGAATGTACATATGCTGATCCATCTGAATCATGAAATGATTGTTGTTAGAAAATAATTGAAAAAACTATTATATATAAATATATATTATATATGATTATAACCAGAATTTAACTATTTTATTGTTCATATTCATCATCATATTCATATCTAACGATGTCAATATCCTCATATTTCTCCTCATCATCATCAATTTCCGTATGAGTTTTTGTTTCATCATATCTTGTAATTTAAAATTCATTTGTAATATCATTAACATCATCATCACCATCGACTGTTAACTGTGGGGTGTCATCAACAATATCTATCTATCATCATGAAAAATATGCATTTGGAGCAGTGTCTTGAAAAATTTCTAATCCTTCTACTTCATCTGAACCATATTCACTTTGAGTAAACTAATTTCCCCAAGATTTAGTTTTTATTATGCTCCACCATTCACTAAACCCTCTTGAAGTAGAAAAATATTTTGAAATATAAATTTGATATGCCTGATGATCCAATATAAATGATTCATTTTATAAAAGAATACATTCATATTTAATTTCAACAATTCCATGGGTCGGATGAACACACAAGCATCTATTAGTATCCAATAACTGACATTTAAACATCGTTATGTAATGCTGTCTTAGATAATGCAGTCAAATAATTTCTTCCAACATGTTGTAAAAGTCAAATGATGTTTCTCTATAATAAGACCCCCTCAAGTATACACCACTATTCATTGTTTTTTTGATTCCCCATATACACATGTATGAAATCAAAAACCATTCACAACATAAGCATTATAATATTTAACCATTTCTTAAGATGGCTTACTCAATACACGCAATCGATTACTTATTTTATCATCATGTTAAAATACCTATAAAATTGTAAAAGAATTATCAATATTACAGATAAGAGTTTTATTTTATATGTTAAACCAAAAATAATTTACTTGACTAGTTTTTGAAACCGGTAGGAAATGTTTTTTTCTGACATTCAGCAATAGCAGCTGCTATAATTTTTGGAAGCTGTTTCTTGATATGACTATCATATAAAATTCAAATAAAAAAAGATTAATTTACTATAACAATAAATATTGTGTAAGTGGTAGGATAAATCATTGTTCAAATGGTGTCATTTATTCACAATTGAGTAGAACTTATGTATGATCTCTATGATGTTCATCATTTTTAATCCATCGTTCATGAACCCCATTGAAGCCAATTTTAGGATAATCAAAAACTGAAAATTGATTACCCGTTTCATCGTCAAAATATCCCTCGTTACGGACTATATTTTGTTTTTTGTTTTTAGGGATATTCAATTTTAAAGTAATGAGATCTTAACAATGAAATTTTCTCTTACAGATAAGTTTATACAAATGAACCTTTAATAGATGATTCGTTAGATACGAGTTTCTTCAATTTTGGAATGCATCTATTGAATGGGTATATCCAACATAACTATACTAGAACTCCACATTTTTCTTCATGCAGAAAATGTAATATCAAATGTTTCATTGAGTCAAACAAATCCAACCGAAATATTTTGTCTAGTTTACATAAAATTAAAACAACATCTTTTTAGAGTCTTAATAATGCATCGTAGTCACTTGTCTCAGCACAAATGTGTTGTAAAAATTATGATATTTCTATTAGCACATCTAAAATCATAGAATTAAAAATACCTCTTAATTCAATAGATAAAAGTATTTCCATCATAACATTATAGTCATGACTATCTAATCCTATAAGATGACCATTTCTGACATGTCTGCCCAAATTGGATGCATAACCATCTAGAAGTCTCAAATATACAATCCATAGACAAAATAATAATCAATTATATTTGGAGAGTGTATAATATAATTTTGGCTTTATTAAATTCTATGATCTGACATTTTCATACAATTTATGTTCTAGTTTCCAGCACATTTGGCAAAGATCTAATTGCGTCATTACATTTTATTTGGTCTTACCTGGTGTATCCCAAACTATATGAAATAAAATATCAAAAATAGTTCTTCCCAATATGCATGAAATAAAAATGTGAAGGACCACCAAATCATAAAAATATGGAATATCCCAAAAAAGGACCCATTTTATCCAATTGTGTTCATTCCCAATGCCATAAAATTTTGTGGGTTTATTATTGGTCCAAATGTAATAGGAGGTAATGAAGAGACAATTGATTTAAATATTTACCAGATATCATTATTGTAGGTCCATATCTATTAATTATGCCTTTTATAAAATGATATTTGTTCCTCCGAAAAGGATGATCAGTTGGAAGGAATTTGAAATGATAGTAAAAAACAAGGGTTTTTTCTATTAATGAGCATAATCTATTTAGTGTCTCTCATACAACGTGGACATGATTTTTCAAAATATATACTCCAGCAAGATAACATGCCATATTCTAGGAAGTCTCTAATTTTCCACATCAATGCATCTT
This sequence comes from Viscum album, assembly GCA_963277665.1. Classification (NCBI taxonomy): domain Eukaryota; kingdom Viridiplantae; phylum Streptophyta; class Magnoliopsida; order Santalales; family Viscaceae; genus Viscum; species Viscum album. Next base: position 2,060,486,544 of record OY728123.1, on the reverse strand, counting down.
TTAATAAGAATTTTTGTTTCACGACAACATCAAATGTACTGACACCATTACTCCATAGTAAATTTAACTCATCAATCAATGGATTCAAATAAACATCAATATTTTTTTCGGATGTCCGAAAATTAATAAGGTAAAAAAGATATATGGTTCCTTCAATATCATACATGGAGGTAAATTATAGAGAGTTATAAAGATAGGCCGACATGAATATAGACTACTGTAAAAACCAAATGGACTGCTACCGTTAGTAAAAAGACCCAATCTCATGTTTCGGGATTTTGAAGAAAAAGATGAACAGACTTGGTAAAAATGATTCCATGAATCACCATTAAAGGGAAGATTTAAGGTTTTACCCATTTGAATATTGGTTTTGTTCCATGACATCAATGCCTCTGTGTTCTGAGACGTAAATAAATGCTGCAATCTGGATGTAACTGGGAAATATCTCCATTGTTTTATAGGAATCAATACAGACATCCCTTATTGAGCCTCGTTATACCTCAATTGTCCATATGTAGAAAAAGTATGCAACTACTAATTTTCACCATAATATAACATGGAATTATTTGAACATGAATGAATCATCTATTAACTATGAACCTAATTATGAACCAGCCTCTTGATCTTATAGAAATTTATAGGCAACACATTCTTTTCAGGGAGCAGTGTTTTTAATAAAGACAATATCTGATCAAAAAATCTATTTGATATTCCATTATCTGATATAATATCCATAAATTTAGTAAATACTAAAAATTGTCTTATCTTGCAACAAGGATATAATGAATCGTCAACAGACCTCATGAACTACAAAAATGAGATGATTCGTACTAAGGAAAGAAATTAATATCCTCATCCAATGGCCCAAAGGCCTTCATTTTTTATTGATTTTAATAAAATACCTTTCAATGGGTGAGGTGGAACCCTTACAAGGCCCGTAGGCATAATTATTACATGGACCGTAGGCCTTATAGGAATTCATTTTCATGTAGGCTTCAAACATTACGTACAACCCAGGATAACTACATGGAACTGCTCCTCCCCAGCATCTTCATTGTGAAATCAGCTCTCCACCTTTGCATGGTTGTACGACTAGGATTTCCCATGCGTTCACATGCTTGTCCCAATGGTAGGTTCCATACCCTCTTATTCTTGAAATCTGTTTAGCTTCTTATGTGGTGAAAGCTCTTTGCTCATCCTCTTTTTAGAGCTTGTTCCTCGTAGGTCGTCTAGTATGCATCTTCACTTTAGGTAGACAAAAGGTCTTGAGGTGGCCCGAAGTCCTTACTGACCCGAAGGCCTAGGTGGCCCGAAGGCCTTAACGGACTCAGGGACCAAATCGGTGGCCCGAAGGCCCAAACAGGGGGCATATTCCTAGCTGATACAGTGCCAAACAGTACCAACTATAGTTCCCGCTACAGTACCCACTACAATACTGCACAGTACCCACTACCGTACTACTATAGTACTGCTACAATACATGCTACAGTACTTCTACATTACCCCAGAAACAATGTCTCCTCCTGGATTTGATCTCAGGTCTCCCGGATGTACTTACAGTGTCCATACCAACTGGGCTAAGGTTCATGTGTAGGAGATAAATTAATATCATCTGGAGTTTTGGATTGTAGAAAATAAAAACCTACCTCATCCTATACTAAATTTTGAATCCGTGCTAGATCTAGAAACCAATTATTAGTATCTTCTTTGGAACCACGTTCACTATTTTGAGACAAAAAAACATAATCTGGTTGAAAACCAAAATGAAAAAATTGACCTCCAACATTGTCAAATATTTTAAAGTTCCTCAGAAAATAATTTTTTAAAACTACACATAATTTTCCATTCTAAAACAAATTTTGTTTTTGATGATGCAAATGATAATAACGCTTCAACACCCTCAATATATATAATATTTAAACAATAACAGTTTTGATTCTTGCGATGAATTATGCAAGAGAGATCATCTAATAATGCTTGTGGTGACTCCCTTTTTCAATATTTCTTTTAAAAATATTATTTTTTATAGTTTGATATATTAAAAACACTATCCAAAAAATAGAATACAATTAAATTCCATTTTCTATCAAATTAAAACAATTTATATTATTTCATACTTATTTTTAGTTTTTTATACTTTTATACTAATCTACAATAAAATATAATAATTTATAGTAAATACCAATTATTATTATTAAATAAATATAATTTGTAATAATAATTGTTAATTTTTGATGACATAATTTATAATGGATTGGCATAAACTCTTTTTCCCAAAGACTCATCTCCACTCTCTTTGACTAAAATCAATATGAAAAATCATCTCAGATGTATGAATATACATCCATGTATGCATGGATATGGAGATTAGTTTAGTGCGGTCTCCCTGCTCTCTATCTTAATGCATACACATAGGGATATATGTACATCTGAACATATATTTCATTGTGATTTTTGTCTGAGATAGTAGAGATGAGTCATCATGAAAAAGTGCCTCTTTTTCTTTACATCTCATCTCCTTGATGCTTTCATTGATAGATATCATTATGAAAATTTTTCTTCGACATACACATATCAATTTTTATATGCACGAGAATGGAGAACAGGAAGGCTTCTCCAGGTTGATCTCTATTATCTTGCGTACAAAAATTAATATCCATACGTGAGGACATATTTTTCATAGTGATTTCAGTGGGAGTAAACTTACAATGAGATAATGCATCGAGAAAAAGGGAGTCACCAATCCACTTCAAATTGTGACAATTTATTACAATTTCTTCCAATTTATTATAATTTGTTCCTAAGTATTTTTAATTATTTCTATTTATTACTAATTACGTCTAATTATTACAAATTATTTCTAATTATTATGAATTATTAGAATTTGTTACTAATTATCAATACTTGTTACTAATTATTATAATTTGTTAGAATTTATTACCAATTATTACTAATTAATGCAATTTATTACAAATTTTTTATAATTATTACAATTTATTGTCAATTATTACAATTTATTGAAAATCATTACAATTATTGAAAATTATTACAATTTACTGTAAATTTTTACAATTTATTGAAAATTATTACAAGTTAGTGCTAATTATTACAATTTATTACTAATAATCACAATTTATTTCTAATTATTACAAATTATTACTAATTATTTTAAAGTATTACTATAAATTATTAGAAATTATTACAAATTAATATAATTTATTTCAAATTGTTACAATATATTTTAATTTATTATAGTTTATTGTAAATTATTACTAATTATTGCTAATTATTATAAATTATTTCTAATTATTAAAATTTATTGCTAATTATTAAAATTTATTACTAATTATTACTATTTATTACTATATATTTGAATTTATTACTCATTATTCGAATTTATTACTAATTATTCTAAATTATTAATAATTTCTCAAATTTATTACTAATTATTTGACTTTATAACAAATTGTTACTAATTATTGAAATGCTGCAATTTATTAGTAATTTTTACTAACTTATTGAATTTTTTGCAAAATATTACAATTTATTTCAAGTTTTTACAATATCTTTCAAATTATTACAATTTATATCTAATTATTACAATTTATTGCTAATTATTACAATGTAGTCCTAATTATTGCAATTTATTACTAATTATTACAATATATTACTAATTATTAGAATTTATTTCTAATTATACAAATTTATTACTAATTATATGAATTTATTACTAATTATTACTAATTGTTACTAATTATTGCAATTTTTTACTAATTATTGGAATTTATTACTAATTGTTGTAATTTATTACTAATTATTGAAATTTATTACTAATTATTTCAAATTATTTCTAATCATTGCAATTTATTACTAATTATTGAAATTTATAACTAATTATTTGATTTTATTAATAATTATTCATATTTATTACTAATTATTCGAATTTGTTACTAATTATTCGAATTTGTTAGCAATTATTTGAAATTTATTTCTAATTATTAGAATTTATTACTATTTATTGCGAACTATTGCAATTTATTACTAAAATTTTCAATTTATTGCAATTTATTAATAATGATTGCAATTTTGTGTTATTTATCACTAACTATTGCAATTTATTGATTTTGACTACTAACCACTACAATTAATTACTAATTATTACAATGTTTTACAAATTGTTGCAATTTATTACTAATTATTACAATTTATTACCAATTTTTACAATTTCTAACTAATCATTAGAATTTATTACTAATTATTACAATGTTTTTCTAATTGTTACAATTTGATACGAATTGTTCGAATTTATTACTAATTGTTCGAATTTATTACTAATTCTTTGAATTTTTTACAAATTGTTGTAATTTAGTACTAATTATTTCATTTTTTACTAATTATTACTAATTATTACTAATTATTGGAATTTATTACAAATTACTACATTTTATTACTAATTATTTCAATCTATTACTAATTATTGCAAGTTATTACTAATTATTCAAATTTATTAGTAATAAGTCCAATTTATTACTAATTATTCAAATTTATTACTAAGTGTTGCAATTTATTACTAAATGTTGCAATCTTTTAGTAATGGTTTCAAATTATTACTAATTATTGAAATTTATTACTAATTGATGCAATTTATTACTATTTATTGCTATTTATTACTTATTATTACAATTTTTTTTTGAAATATTAAAATCTATTTCTAGGTTTTACAATTTAATAATAATTATTGCAATCTAATACTAATTAATAAAATTTAATACTAATTATTACAATTTAATTCTAATTATTAAAATTTAGTTATAATTGTTACTAATTAAGATAATAACTATTAATTAATACTAATTCATACTAATCACAAATATTTATTTGTGAAGATAAACATAAACAAGGATAAATAGAACTATCTAATTCTAATTTAATTTAACTACATCTAATTAACAATAAGAACAATTTAAATAATATAAATTCAGTAAAAAAATATATATACCTTAAAATTTAATCTTTCGAAGGATATCAGCTATTTAAAATGCCCAAAATTAAAACACTAAACTATGAAAAATTTGAGAGAAAATTTTAACCTAGAGAGAGAAGAGTATAGAATGGAATAGAATGAATGAAAAAATGGGTTGGGGTATATATAGGTTAGATTAGTTGCGACAGAGTTATTTCCAACGAGAAAACCGTCACAAATAGTAATATTTCCGATGGAACCTATCGTAAATACTGTTAGATTAAAAAATATTTCGTGATGGAACCCATCGCAAAAGACCACCTTCCGACAAACTATTTGAGACGGGATATACATCTCGTCCCAAATACTTAAACCGACATCAGGTATTTGCGATGGGATACTATAACCCATAACAAATACAATTTCCCGCATTTTGGCGTGCCCATGCGCCAAAGCTTTTGTGATGTCAATCATCTACCTGTCACAAAAGCCTGATTAATTAGGATGAGTAGGTTCTCCCGTCGCAAAAACCTTTTCCAAAGGACTAGTTACGACTTGTCAGTATCCCATCGCAAATAACCCGTCACAATATCCCGATTTTCCCATAGTGACCTTTTAAATTAAACATATTGAACTAGTTAAAGTTGTTGATCAAGACTATATTATCTACCAATCTCACATTAAGTGTAATTCTAATAATAGATAGAGAAGATCTTCATATTTACAAGGTTTGGTTAAAAGGATTACTCCTTCCCCTGATGGTTCTACTATCCAACATGGATTATTTACTATCACTAAATGTAAATAAAACTTCTACAACACAGAATCCATATCGCCTCTATAATATAAACAAAAATCCATTTCCCCTATCTTTATTAAGAGTTCACCAGATAATTCTCATGATTATACTAGAATAATTCTTCACTTCTTCAGTGATCAAGATCTATAATGATCTTCTTCTTTACATTGTCTTCATCCACAATAAATATCAATTCCCATTTACTTGTTTACCACTCATCAGGGTCTTGAATAACTAGATAAAGTAGGTAAGTTTGACATTAAACTCTTCTTAGATCTTGAATGATCTAATTCTCTCAATTTTTGAATACTCATAAACCCCTCTATTTTTCTCACCTTCTTTCTTTGATACATTGGGTATTGGGTTATGAAGATTCTCTTGTATAATAGATGTAATATTTATAACTAATTTTTAATCAACACTCTTAATCACTTGTATGCACAAAATAATCAAAAATAAAAACAATTATCATGCATGTGATAATATCACATATATTTCATTTACAAAAAACCCTCATTATTTTCTAATTTGAATGCTCAATTAAATGTGTTTGTTAATAACACATTTATTTTAATATATCTTAAATATGAATACCTTAATGTGTTGGGTATTATATTTCCTCACATTGAATATGAATACTTGATTATTCTATGGGTATCCAATATATGCATGTAAATCATCTAAACGACCCAAAAGTTTACAACTCTCTCTATTCATCACGCTGATAAAAAAATATTGTGGCTCATATACTATTTATTCTCATGAAATATTCGTTTTTTAGTATATGTGGCCTATAATCACATAGTAAATCAATAAAAACCACATTTTAAGGCCTGGTGGTTCTTGATTAACTAATTATCCATAGATTAATCTCATTTTATATTCAGGCATGCATCATGGCATAAGAATTAACTGGTGTCTCTATAAAATACCTGAAGTACTCAATATGAACCATTGATGATGCAACCATCAATTAATTATATCCATCATTCAATTTTCATGCATGAAATGAAAAGAGACATCTGTGATCATTTCAATCATACAAGTGTATTTATCCATGATTTATCTCCAGAGATGCACTTGTTCTAAGCTACTAAAAATCATCTAAGGCGATTTGTGTGTCCTTGGATCTTAGATATGGCTAAATAAAATATTCTGAAATCACCAAAGATATTATCTTGGTATAATCCATGGAGGATGAATATTTGTTCAGGGTTCGATCAATGTTCATGGATCAGAAAAGAATCAAATCTCAAAAAAGGGAGGATTACAATACACTATTAACCAATTGAATGGGGGATGAAGACAATGATGGAAAATGTGATCAGTCGGATTATATTTATTTGATCGAACGACCAATTTTTGATTCATATAATTTTTGGTGGATCTTCAATTTCCATGAATACCAATCCTATATTTAAATTCATTTAAGTTGATATAGGATTTATAAATAATCTACTGTTATCTACCTCTCAAACACGCACTGGGTTCAGAACCCGAAACACCTTTCACCCACTACATGGATAGGGCCACACCCGCTTTTCCCCTTGGACATAACCCATTCACACATTCCACATACCCTCTATATCCTTTCCTATAAAAATGTCATATTTTAACCCACTATGTCTCTACATATGAACCTTATACATCACTCCACTCAAATGATACCATGGATGATTGGAGGTTGACCCTTCCCACGTAAGAAGTGGCTGTGAGATCCCTTTTTCTATTTAGGTTGTTGGGACATTTTCCCCACCAAATTGGAATTTAAAAACAAAAAACATTCAATTTTCTTGTTAAAGTATTCATCATGAAAAAATACACATTTTCATGTGTTTCTATTATCTCATGGAATTAAAATCATTAAAACAACATCCTCATTAAATGATGTCTTCATGACTACACTTCTTAGGATGGATATCTTCACGAGGTTATTAATTATCATGTTCTACAAATACCATTTACACAAATATTTCATCATTAAGACTAGTCCAAAAAATCACAATTATAAGGAAAATATGGGAAGCATAACATCCAATTCCATCAAATTAATCCATAATCTTTCTCTAAGAATTATGACTTCACAAATTAACCTGGTGAAAAAAGGAACACCTGGGCCTAATAATCCTCTATTTTTATTTTTTTCTCCATATCCCCTCACATCCTAAAATTCAATATGTTCTCTCAAATATTTTCTTCCACTTATTGAAAATGAAATGCAGTGAATAAGTGGTGAGGGGTATTATCATCTCTTCTTACTTCTCAAATCACCTTCTATTATTTTTAAAGAAAGGGATAATATCACATGATAATTAGAAAATATATTTTTGATAATCATCTTTATGTTTAAATGGTCTTTCTCGATGTAGAAAAAAAATATATAACAAATGTAATATATTCATTAAATAAAATAATCACTTGTAACACAATTCTTATAAAATCTCATTAATGAATATATGGGTTGTTAATATATGAAATAAAATATACTACAAACACTTTAAAAAACTCATCAAAAATTCTGGTGCAAAAGTATTACTTCCCCTTTGTCTCAACTTTATATCAACCAACACTCGCCCTAATTTATCAGAATGATAGAATTGAGGAAGGGGGATAAATTTTGATTTACATGCCTAATTTATTATATAAGATCCCATGAAAGGGATGCAATCCTCTTTTTTATTTCATGGTAGTAAGAATAATCCATGAATGAAAATCTATTAATTCTATCCACAAGTGATAACCTCGATGTTTTCCTTCAATTAACATTATTTTATCTCAAAACACATATATTAATAGAGAATAAAGAGGAAGCATTTGATTATTTTAGAAGATAAATTCTCTGTGATATTTTATTCACATTCCTACTTTATTATTCTTTCCAAGATCACCATGAGATGTTATTTCATTATTTTTGACAAGGTTCATATATTTTTTACATATTTTATTCCCATGAATTGATTATTTTTTTGGAATACCTTTGAGAAAACCTTTTTTGTTTCTATATTTTATTTTTCCCTCCTATAGTGTTTTTTGTGAGTGATAGTATTTGGGTGCTTGAAACACACTTTATTGAGGCTCTATTTTATCATCCAAAATTGCAAAACTTTTTTTTAACCTAATAGGAATTTTTCCTATATATGAAGTCTCTTTGTATGTCACAGGATTGTAGTTTCTCCATATGTATTATTAACCCTTCTATTATTTCCTCTAGGTGAAATAACTTTCCATATGATTGAGTCTAGAAAAGATGAAACATTTAGCATAAGTGTCACTCATCATTTGATATCTCCTTGAATGAGATGTTTACACTAATGGAGTAATTATATCATTTTTGGGACTGTTTTACTAGAAAAATATACTATTGATATGCCCATATATTCAATAATAAAATCATTTTGTTTCTTTTATCTTGTCTGAAACAATAATTCATGGTTTTTCATGAGGAAATTATTTACTTACTGATTTAATATTTTGATTCATCTTTTTTACTACATAAGTTGAGATATCATTTAGTGGGATATTAAAAATCTATTTAGAGAGGTTTATCCTCTCCTCATGGTATATTATTTGAACATCATTATATTTCTATACAGAAGTCATTATTTTTGTATTTTAAGTAGAATCCATACCTTATTGTCTTATTTATTTATATTAGGTTTTTAAATATATGATTCTATCCTTCAACTCCTTCTTTGTTGAAATTTTCTTAAAAAATATAATGAAAATCATCCATAACCATATTAATTTTCTTCTTCATCATGATTCTAATTTTCTTTTTTAAGATACAAGGCCACTTCATCATTTCTCAAAATTGTATTTTCTTTGAAAAAATTGATAACCATTAAATATTAATCAGCATCCATGATTACTTATTGGTATTCATTGATATTTCATGATAATTAATTAGAATATAAACATAATTTAGCATCATCTTTATCACAAGAATCAGACCACTATTTTTTGTCAAGGAAATAGTTTGACATTTATAATCCATTCTCCACATGAGATTTAGAACCCAAAATAACATTATGTTCATATTTTATCTTGATTAGAGTGCACAAAGTCTAGGATGTCCTATTTTTTTCTAATTATATTTACACTTTTTTTAATATCATGAAATAATTTCTATGATTTCATTGATATCATTGTCATAATTTATCTTCGTTACTTCTTGGGTCATTAGTGGTAATATCATTTGAAAACAATTATAGAATATGAGGACCAATTATCTTACATTGGGGGGGGGATAAATAACCAGGACCCGTATTTTTTTTATTTTCTCTATTTAAATACAACCTCTTAGACTAATTCACAATATTTATATACTCACTATTATTTCTAAATATGTCCTCAATTATAGTTTTAATAAAATAGATTGTAGAATATAGTTTTTACATTGTTATACTAAAATACCCAATCCTTTTAATATTGGTTTTAACCCCTAATATGGATTAATCACTTTCTCCACAAAGAATATAACTACCACAAAAAGAAAATCCCCAACTCTCTCTCTGCTATAACATGAAATCCACTATTAACTCTCTTACTCTAGAGTCCACAAGAGACTTATCTAGCTTCTAGTGTCCACCAGAATAATTTTTCAATTATTTAATGTTTTTGATCTCAAAATATTTTCTTCTTTAGATGGTATTACTCTACAAGAAATCCATATAAGCCTTTACTTGTGAAAAATCACCAATTTCATGACCAACTACTAGAAATACTTTTTTTGGACATGAAATTATTCTTATATGTGTTGAAATATATGATTATATCAATCTCCAAACAATAATTAACACCTGGATTCATCTCAATTTTTTTAGATACCTTGATATATTATTTTTTCAAAATTATCTTTCACAATTGAAAAATATTCTATGAATATTTTTTTAAACACCATCCATTACCAAAATTAAGAAATTTAAACATAAAAACCAATTATTTCTCATGTGAAAATATATTTTTTATTTAAAATCCAAAAACCCTCAATATTTTTTAATTTAAATACAACAATTAAATCTGTTAATCGATAAAATATTTATTTTACTTCATTTTAAATATTAATACATGATGGGGTTGGGTATTTTATTTCTTCACACTGAATATTAATTCATTATTGTTCTATTGATATCCAGTATCAATATGAATCTCTTTAAAATACCCAAAGGTTTTTGGATCTCTTTTTTATTTATATGGATAAAAAGTACCATTGTTCATCTCCTATTACTTCTAACAATATATTATTTTTTTGAATCACCATGGCTTCTCACCATAAGGAAAATAAATACCAACACGTATTTTTAATTACCAAAGGCTCGAGCATAACTCATTATCCATATTTTAATCTCATATGATATTCAAGCATCCATTTTGGCATATGCATGATCTTATGATGCAATAAAATACCCAATGAACATAGTATTAACCATTCATTCTATAACCCACATTTAATTTTCTCTATCATTTGATTTTCATGCATGCAATGAAATGTTTCATGCATGATCATTTTGACCACGAAAGAGAATTAAATTAGTATTTATCATTTGATATGTTCTTTGTTCGCGCCACTAAAAACAAATCATGGAAATTATCATGTGTCTGTATCTCAAAAACACATTGGAGGATGATTCTCATCTCAGTAGTGATATCATATATATATAATCCATATAATAAGAAAATTTGATCAAGGATTAATCAATGTTCATGGCTTGGAAAAATCAACAAAGCTAAAAAATATTGGGATTACAGTGCATTACTAAACCCTCAAATGGGGGATTCATATAATGAGGAGTAATGTGATTAGACGGTGTAGATTAACTATATTAAGATTATAACGTTATATATGTATCAATTTTTACGGAGTCATCATGTCCTCACATACTGTGGCTAATATAAAACTTTTTTTGGTTGAGTGAAGGTTTATAGAAAATCCTCCATCATCTACCACTTGATACCACACTAGGTTTTAGAACCCATAACAACTTTCACCCACCACATGGGGTGGAAATCACCTGATTTCCCCCATGAAGGGAACATAGGTGAGATGTGAGCACAATGTCTACTTTACATGAACTCCTAATTGAAACTATGCACCCAATATTCATCAACTTAGGTACATTATCCTTTACTCTACCCTGTCACATACCTAACTAAATAGATGATGAACCTTCCCACCTAAGTAGTAGATTATATATCCCTTTGTATGGCTAGGTGGTTCGAAAATATTTCCACTATATTGGAATTCCAAAACAAACATCCTTCAAATTCCATGTCAAAGAACTCTTCATGGTAAATAAAATATATTTTCATGGACTTGAATTTTTCAGGTAATTTATATATTTAAAACATCATCAACATTAAATTACTTCTTCATTCCCACATATATTTGGATTTTTATCTTAGTAAATTACAAATTGGAAAAATTATTTAAATACTTTTGACAGAAGTCATTGTGATTTAAGAATGTTTCAAAAAATGTCAAACATACAAGTACAATTTATAAATATTTACATCCAATTATATAAAATGAATACATAATAATTATCCAAGAATCATAACTTCATATATATCCACATTGAGAATAAATAAAACACTTTGGATAAACACTAGTGAGAACTACAATCAATCAATGAAGAAGAAGTTCATGACAACCATGTTGAGAGCGTAGACATCTTTACTTGTGTGTAAAACCCCAATCATTATTTTGTATCCATAAGAAGGACTGGTACTTACTCTGAATGAAATTCAAGATTTGTAACTACTATTAATACTGAGGATTTTATTTTCTCCTTTTATTTATGTAATTCTTCTCCACTAATGGAACATTGTGCTCATATCGGCCAAAATAATAATAATTCCTAAAATAAAAATGTTTCAGTGATTTTTTTTCAATATTATTTAATTATGGATTTATTATTGATTATTATTTTTTTGGGTAATTCTTATGAAAATTTAATATTTGATTCCACTACATGGATACAAATGGTTTTGGAGAATTATGTTGATATTAGAGTAAACTATTCAATTACATTATATTCTTAACAGAGTGTGTTTTCATGGTTGGATATTGGTTTTCTAAACCCTATAGATTATTGTAGAGAAACATGGGATTTGTTTTTTTCTTAGGGTGGAACACACTGTTGTTTCATCGATAGAGAAATCCATGGGATCCAAACCGATAATGTTATGGTGTGCTATATAGGGAATCCCACATGTTTGGCACCCAGTTTAGAAAAATATGATGCTACATCATGTTATCTTTCTATATTTAATTTAAAAGTGAATTATCCTTTTTTAATATTATATTTTGAAACTAATTTCTACCCTCCCCCCTCCCACTTGAGCGACCAACACGTTGGATCCCTATATAGAGCCCCAAATTTTTCTCCTTCAACTTTTCCTTCATTCCAATGTATTTCTAATGGGTTTCAAGGTATTCCCTTATCTTTCTCACATTCTCCTCTCTCATCCTCCATTATTTTATTCCTATAAGGTTCGTCCTTAAACCAAAGACCCTAAATTAATATTTACTATATAGTTATGGTTCATGATGGTTTTCACCTCTTGTTTTTGGTGCATAGGGTCCATAGGTGGTGATACATTATTTCCCAAGTGTACCTTTAAGAAGGAGATATTTTGTGACTCAGTTAAACTTTATTGGAAGTTTTTGATTCTCTATTATTCTATTTTGATTCAATTAATGATGTTATTGTGGAATATGAATAACATTTCTATGAAATTAATTCAATTTGTAACATTTATGATGAATTTATAAAACTTTTAATGAAATTTTAAACTAACATATGTGGTTTTCTTATGACGTTTAGTTGTCACAAAGAAAAATAAAATTTATTAGATGGTAAGAAATTTTAAAAATTAAAATTAGTATATCTTAATTGTTTTAGATAAAAATTGTGGGGTTGAAAGGCCATTTTAATTTATATAGAAGGAACCATGTTTTAATGTTGGATTTTTAGAGGGGTGTGTTTCTAAATAATTTATAAGGAATATTTGAAATAAAAATAATAAGAGATTTAATGAACATGAAATTCCATGTATGTGTTCATTAAAATATTGCTCGACACTTTATAAGAAATGGATTTTTTATTTTGAGACCCTCATGTTTTCACACTATGGTTGATTTACTGGTTCTGGGTTATTTATTATTTTGATTTGAATATATGGTGGAACAGTTGATATTTCATGAAATGGTATTAGATGTGAGATGTCAGGAATTGATTATGATTTGTTAATGAAAATATGTCATTTGTTTTATAAACTTCATAATATATTATTCATGGGATCCTGCGATTCAATTGGATAGGTCATGATTAATGATACTCTTGTTGTTAAAAAAACTACTTGGGTTTGTCTAGTCGTTTTTTATAACTAGGATAGAGGTCAAATTCCATTTTTATAAGCCTCGTGTAGGAAAATTAGATAGATTATTTTATTGTAGGATAAAATTTAAGCGATTCATTATTCCATGTTGTTATGAAGCTATTAAGATAATCTCACTCCCAAGAGACTTTATTTGTTATTGGTGGTTTGTATGGGATTTAACTCTTTATATATTACCACTTGAGATTATTTTTTCCCACCATTTATTTTTTTTTCTTTGGTTTTATTTTATTGATATAATATTCACTATTTTTTCATTCTCTTATTTTATTAGGATGGGTTTTTATTAAAAGGTTCTGAAAATTCATTTTTAATTGTTATCAAACTAATGATAAGTTATTTTTTATGAATGAGATCCCATGAAAGATTTATATAATGAGGAAAATGAGGTTTTAGTCGATTTTAATCATTTAAAAGGTCCCACCATTAGAAGTTATAAAAGTGTTTTTATATTTAAATTATATATTTCACATGTTTTTTTTAAAAATTGGTTAGTATTTCTATTCATATTATTACGGGGATGCATTTGGTTTTTTCACATAGGATTTAATATAGTTAAAAAAACTATTATCCACATTATTTTGAACTATAATTTATGAAAAGTTATTTGATGTAATTTAATAGAATCTGTGGTTAGATCATACATTACTTGTTAGATCACACCATGTATAGATACTATTTTTCCAATATATAAATATTATAATTTATACAAGGTCTAGGTTATTTTTCAAATTTTCTATCTCTTTTTGGTGCTGACATGTGAGTTGGGATGTGGAGAAAATTAGTTTGTTTCATGGATGTGATATTGAAGTTTATGTTTGGGTGGTATTTTTTTGTTTCTCTATAATGTATCTATAATGGAATCCTTTATTTTATCTGTTTTATATTTTCACCCATTTTACTACATAATTATGGATGATGTTATATGCTAATAAAATCGTTGGGGTTCATTTACATTGTATATGAATGTTTTTGATGACTTAGTTATGATTATTTTATTTTCTAGTATGATCAACATATGGACGCTCCATGACTAATTTTGTTAATTAGATCCATTTTAATTTTTAATTTCATTTAAGAATGAAACCATCAACAATGTGTATTTCCTGATTCACACGCACTTGTTTCTAGATCTTAGTGATCGAAAGTTCTCATCGGCCCTAGATATGGACTCGATTAGGTGACCTAGCGGGTTATACTAAGAATGATCATGAAAAATGGAATATATGGCTTGGTTCTTTGATAGTCCCAGGTTCTTGATATTTCCCTCTCTTTATTTTAGAATTTTTTATGGTAGTATAGATATAGGTACATTAATACTCTAGTGTAGGGTATATGGGAGTGCCTTACTATTCATCCTCATGTTGATCCTCAAGTTACCATTGATGTTTGTGGTTGATTCCTTAATGTTTTCACTATTATTGACATGTCTTAATTTATTTTAACATCGTAAGATGGAATTTAGATCCTATATGAGTTATTTATGTTAGTTTTTAGGTTCTATAACATTTTTTGGTGAATTTTTATTATGAAATATGGATTATAAGTTAGATCCAATTATTTAGTAAACTATATGGAGGCCATAAAAAATATTTCATAGGACTTCACAAATCATTTTTCAAAGTCGGTTCATGACTCATAATATGATATGGCCAATCCATGTAAATATCTCCATTCATTCCAGCATTATTATTTTGATCTCTTTTTATTCCTTATTTTTGAAAAGGAGCTTACTCTTATTAAAGATTAATTTAAGAAGGCTTTTAATAGTGTTTCACTTTTTTTAAATATATTTTGGTTTATAGAGTTGTAATATAATTTTTGTTTGTAATTTTTTAAAGTGCTTGTTTTAAGTGAAAAAATGGAAATTTCATAAAATATTAATTTCGAAAAAAAATTTAGTTGGCCTTTTTAAATGATCTTTATGGATTCAATTGAGATGACTCTAGTGGTGGATGATTTATTTTGGGTTTTTTAAAAAATGATATGAAAAAAAAAATTTCCCCCATTTTGTATATATTTTTTAAAGGCTTCCAATTTGTCTAAGAAATGATATATATTTGTTTGAAATGACTCTCTTGATATTTAAAATTATTATGATTCTTTATTATATGATTTATTTATTTTAATGGAATAAAGGTTATTTTTGAGTATATTAAAAGGTAAAGAGTTTGATTTTAGTACTTTACTCTATGTGAGTGGTTTCAGAAGAAAAGTGGTTTTTTGATGCTGGGAAATTTTAATGATATGATGTTTTATGATTTTTTTTGATTTGGTGATCTTATATTTTTGGATTCATCCCTTAGTTAATGAGACATGTTAAGAAGAAAATGGGATTAGACACACTATAAGGAGGTGAATTTGGGTTTGTATATTCTTTTCAATTTTATCCATATTAAATCCAGACCTCTTTATTATTTGGGTCACTTATTTTCTATTTATAATTTATATTGATATTAACCTTACAAGATTTATATGATGATGATGCATAGAATGTGATGTTAGAAGGAATGCATTGGGATAAAGATATTTTTTACTTGGTTCATCACCATGGGAAAGAGAAGAAACATGAATCCAACATTGTGTTGGTGCACCAAAATCACTATCCTCACAGTTTGTTGGTTTTTGTTAGGTCAATTCTTCTTTGGATCACATCCCTTAATATGTTTGGAAAAAATTCACAATCTCCCATAGATCAGTTCCATCACACTTCTCTCTTATGATTACTACATTATAAAGAAAATTAATTGGAAATAAGAATATTTAAAAATATATTGTATTATTGACAATTGAACCTAATTTACAATAATAACCTCTAAACTTCACAAGATCCATCACATCCTTGATGGGAACATCACCTCAAGCATCCACTTTCAATGAGATATAATTTAAAATTATCCTCACTTTTACATAACTTTTAAGAGACACTAGGTCTTATTTTTATTTCTTTAATGTATTAGTTAGTTAACTCCTTTTGAAATTATTGTCTAATGGTGAAAATCATATTTATTATTCTTCATCATCATTTGAATTTATATATGAGAATGATATTTCTCATTGTGTAATACTGGTGAATATATCATTTTGAATGTACCTTGAATCTTACTCCTACATAAGACCCTGACATGTAATCCCTTATGTGAGATCCTAAAATGTATTCCCTGTAAAAGATCCTGGAATGATACCACTTCAAGAGATTGTGGTGAGATACCCCTCTGAAAGGCCCTATCTTGAGACCTTATTAAATTCATGCAGATTGTGAGATCTTTTTTGATCATGTTGATCATGAGACCTTTTTTAGTTCATGTGGATTATGAGACCTTTTCATATCACACAGATCATGAGTCCTTGTTCAGATCTAGCACACCACAGGATATCTATCAGTCTTTTAATTCACGCTCCCAAAAAACTTATACTTCAAATTTCGTGTCACCTTCACGAAACCTTTTTTGGATCCTACTCATTGAAATACCTTGTTCAGTTCATGTGAATCACATGTTTCTAGACAAAGACCATCTTCAGACTACACAATTAGTGTTTTATAAATAGGTCTTCCTATGCACACCAACACCCTATGTATAATTATCCTCACAAGATGCCTTTGCAAGACCCCTTAAAATGATTTTTTTATTATGTAGATCACATGAATCCATTGAATGAATTTATTATACTAATGCGAAACGCTTACATGAATTCAATATCATATACTCCATCACTTCGCACAAAACCCCTTTTCTATACACCACATTAGATAAATATTCTTAAAAAAACGTCATCAATCCTGAAGGATGGGTTAGTGGGTATTTTTAGGCAAAAGTCCACCTCCTTAACACCACAAATCAGGGGTATATATCAATTCCGTTGCCTCTGTAATCTGCCTTATGCATTTTTCATTATCACTTCCCTTGATTACTTGTTGTGTGTCATAAGTTACTCACGTGGTCATCCTCATTAACTCATAAAATTTTCATGATCTCATCTTGTTATCCAATGACAATAACGGGGCTAGCACAATTATATTCTAACTCATTACATGACCCCATCTCCGGATAAAACGATAACCATGTGATGTTAGATAAATTGTCTTCTATAACTTCATGAGATCCCATCATGAGATCGAAACAAAATCCAGTGGTGGTAGTGATATTTTATTCAGGTTATTCTCAAGAACCCATAATGAGATCTATGTAAAATCATGAGGTCATGTTTTTTGAATGACCATGTAATATCTCAATTATTTTCAGCTTCATTATGTTCATGCACATTGCCTGATCTCTCCAAAAGATCCTCTGAAAATTATGAAATTTTTTCATCTTAATTTCATGATATATATATAAGAATCTATAACAATAATTCAATGTACTAAAGTTCTTATATTAATCTCAATAAAATATATTTTTAAAATACTGTTGTGCTTTTCATGTCTTCTATATGAGATATGTTCCAAAATTCAAGCTCTACAAGAACATTTTAGTCATTAATTGTCTGTGAGATCATATATTCATGATCCTTTAACAAAAATACTTTATTACTAACTTGAATCCTTACCAAAAAGTAAATACACTCAGAAGAATCTCTAGCAAATATTTATTCCAATAATATCTCTTTTGGGATTATTAACAACAGTTATAATATTTCTAAACAAACATGTGAAAAATTCACGCACATGCAAAAACATTTGTATTTTGTAAGCCAATATTTTAATAAATAACATCTTGAACACTTAATCTAAGCACACATGAGTTAATCTAAATAGTAGAACCAAGAGTATCAGGAAACATTCATCGATGAATCTCTTGATTCTCCAAACTGCTGCTAGAAACATTATCGATGCAAAATGATAGAACATGGTAAACCTTCGAGACCACTTCATAACTCTGACATGTGTATTTCTTGAATCATGATCCAAAATGAAACCCCATTTTAGGATTTTTCTTCATTTAGAGACTCGTTTTAGTATCATAAGATTTAGTTTTCCCCTTATTTCATTGCTCACTATATATGTTTCTACCCCTTTCATGATTATGATGTCTCCACTTTGTCAATGAACCCTAAGGTCACTCATGTTTTGTCAAGAACTTTCTAAAGTACACATATCTTTATATAGGGGAAAACAAACCATTCCTTGTTTATAAGGGGGTTCCACATCCACATTCTTCAAGTGTGGAGAGATGACTGAACCCTAAGAGCTAGTTGATTCCAATGAAATTATTCTTTTGGTAAGGCTTTTATCAGGGTGTCTTCAACTTTTAGATCAGTTGGAACATATTACAATTTTGCATGACCATGCCAAAATTTGTTCTTGATAAAGTGATATTTGATTTTATTGTGCTTTGACATTGATATTGTAATATATTTTTTCAATGATGTATAGAACTTGAATTATCACAGTGGATAAAAATCATAGACTTTACTTCAATATCCCCATCAATAATATAATTCTTGAGGGGTTTCCTTCATTTATTAATTTATACCCTTTATTCATTGATATACATGTATGGTATTTTCAATAATATATAAAATTATGTGGGTGAAAATATTATTTTATCTAATAAAATCTAGATAATGAGATATTAGTCTCCCCCATAGGTTGTGTTCTTCTTTTTAGCCCATGAGACACCATAGGTTGACATCCTTAGAAATATTCAGCATGCCAACTAATTTTAATTTTAACTTTGACTCAATTTATCAATTTCTGATCAAATATATTATTTTTTTTATAACCCTTCAAGAATAAAGTACAATTATAATTTATAAAATAATACTACTGAAATTTTTTCAGCAAGTGAAATTATGACTTGGAATTGAGTCATTGATAGATCCTCTAATCCCATTGAGTTAAAACTCCTTATAAGAAACAAATCTTTTGTTAATAAGAACCCATCATATCCTTGTCACGTGTTACATCCATGGATTGTAACAATATGATATTCCTCAATTCATCATATGACTATCTTTTCACATGGGGAAACATTACCTAATGTTCATATGAAAGTATTTCCCTGAAAACATGGATATTACTAATATATGTCACTAATATCGATTGTTGAGATAAATTCAAATATGAAATTAATCTTCATAATGGGGAGACAACTTTTTTGATACACTTTATTTATTCTCTCTGCTTCTTAGTATCATGAAAATCGTTATACGTTACTTCTAGTTGCATGTATCTCCATCCAACTTATAAACCTTTCCCCTTTCACTACACAGGAAGCACATGGATTGTATATCCCCCTTAATCATTCATATCTTCAAGTTGTTATGAGAAAAATACAACACATTGGGAGAGTATTACCACTATAATCATCAATAAGAGGATTGTGGTTAATCTTGATGGATCAATCCTTTGATACATTCTAGAAAAAAACTATACCCATTCTGTGCTTAATCTAATTTCCCCACCAAACATAACTATTCTGGCCATACAAATAGTTAGTCTCTTCATGCATGCTCCAAATTATTCCGATATGTACATTCTATTGGATTTTAATATTTCAATATTTTGGGTTTATATCTACTAGTACAAATATTATTGTTTGACAGTCCTCATGTTAGTTATTAATCATAATTCATTCCCTAAGTAATAACATTTATATTGGTCCTCTCCTTCAATTTCTTCCACATTTGTAGGGATCTTACATCTACCTACACTTCTCACATTATGGAATGACATGCGAGTTTCTCAAGAATTTTCTTTGGTTTTAATTAATTAGTTATCTGAGTAAACTCAACATGATGTGGTGGGAGTGAGACTTTCACTAACCATACATTATTCTTATATACCCCTAGAGAATATCCTCCCTTTTTCTTAGGGGTTCTTTCACTATCACACCAGATATCTTTTTTTTATTATAACAGATTAGGTGCTTGGTATTCCTTTTGTTCATCTACTTATGTTTCCACTGAAGCTGTAAACCAATTTTTCAAATTATTACGTTATCTTCCAATACTGGTTATTTTTCTATACTCAACAAAATTGGTGATCTACATTTTGGATACTTTGCCTTACCCGATTACTTCTAAATTTAATATGTTTCCAAATTTCCATGACCTATATATATAAAATTTCTACCACTATATAAATACCTCATTTAATTATTTCATGTATGAGATATTGATAAATCTGGAGTTATTGTTCTTAAATTGCGTCCTTAAGATACTTGACACATACTCATAGTGTTTTCTAGTCTCCCATAATAGTATCATTTCATGGATTCTTTATTCTGAGAGTCTCTATATTCAAATTTATCAAGAAAATTCTACTTACTATCTGATATAGAATTATTTCTATATTCATAGTATGAAATATATTCCAAACCCTAAAAAACCCTTAAATTTTAACCTGAATATGTTGGATCGATTGTAAGATAGATATGATTCTAATTGTAGTATCAAACTGTGGCGTAGTTACTCAATATACAGGGGGGGGGGGTGAATTTTATACTTAAAAAATCATTACAGAAATTTTTTATAATCAAAATTCACAACACCTCTAAGTTCTACTAATTTTCTTGATTCTGGAAAAGTGATTCTGGAAATGAAACATAACAAAAGTTTAGAACAACTATGATTCTACATTAAAGCTTATAGAATCCTATTTAATCAGAGTACAAGTCTAAGGAAGTATAAGATAGTTATACTTTCCTTGACAACCAAAATTATAGTGGAAAACACAATTGAAACACTACAAGTAACAAGTAGGAAATCTTTTAACTCAAAGAGAAGGGTATCCACCAACCTTGGATAAAGGTACCTTGATTTATACTTTCAAGAAAGTCAGTCTTACACAAACCCAGGTAAGCCCTCAATCTGAAGATCGTTATTTATCTTGAAATTTTTGCAAGACCTCGATTTGTAAGGAAATCGACACCTCTGACTTCGTAACCTAAAGTCTCTGATTTTAAGAAATTCCCACCACTGCATAAAGCAATTCTGCATGAAGCAAAGTTTGAACAATCTGTTCAAAATTTCTGCACGAATCCAGAGAGTTTATAAGAGACTCCCTCTCTAGAAATTACTTCCACAAAATGTATGCTCTATATTGATCAACTTGGCGTTTTCATTGTTCTGATCTCTTTCAAATGAGCTCCTACTTATAGGAATGACTTCAATGGTTGGCTCCCTCCTCCAGCGGTCAACTGTTTCCTTGAATTTCAGAGGGACATGTACACGCATCACTCAAACAATGGATAGTTAACAACTGAATACACGACATCATTTTATTACCAAAACATGAGTAAAAAAAATTTTACTTACGAAAATTCATTTTTCAGAGTCTAAGGAAAAATGAAAGTTCGTAGTCTAACCAAAAACTATTCGGAATCTATAATTCCTGAATATTCAGATTCATTTTATCAAAAGAATTCTGAGTTAGAATTATACAGAATTTCAGAGTCTGAATTTCAAGGAAATTTGGAGTCTTGAATTCAGAAGAATTCGTAGTCTGAATTCATAAGATTTCAGAGTCAGAAGTTACAAAAATTCGGATTCTGAATTCATAAGAGTTCAGAGTCTAAACTTACAAATGTTCGGAGTCTGAATTCATAAGAGTACAAAGTCTAAACATAAAAAAGTTCAGAGTTTGAATTAATAGAAATCAGAGTCAGAACTCATAAGAGTTCTGAGTTTGAATTTAGAGAAATCGGCGTTAGAACTCATAAGAGTTCGGAGTCTGAATTCATGGAACTCAGAACCTAAATTCGAATCCTGAAAACAGAATTCTCTATATCAAAGTATTATAAGATTCTGAGGTCATATATATGAAACTGGTTTTTACAATTAGACAAGATAATGAACAATGAAAAACATGGTAAGGATAACTTTCCTTGGGGAAGGAAAATTTTTCTTAGTGAATGTAAAACATATGGTAAAAAAAAATTTCCTTAAGATAAGGTGTTTTTGATTTTCAAAACATGAGGAATGGTAAATTCATATGAAAAAATTATTAACTCAACAATCTCCCCAAACATGAAAGAATGGAAAATTCATAAGGAAACCTTATTGAATCAACAATATCCAACTTTTTGGAAAGTACAAACATCCTTACGAAAAAGAAAATAAGGAATTAGAAATTATATTTATATATTTTGAAAATAAAACTTATCACCCTTATCATATGGGCAAAGATGAATACGACTAACCCCCCTTAGGCTTTGTAACACTAAATATCATATTCTAGATTTACGGAATCATATTTTTAATTATCTTGAATATGGAAATATCTGTAATGAAAACTCCCCTTTAGATAAACTCTCCCTTCCTTAGGGATATTTCTTCTTTACTTGGTATTCTTTTTTCCTTTCTCCCCATTTGTGATTTTAAAAATGAAATTCGAGGGAATGGAAAAGAAATTATGGTACATGAAATATTAGTACAATACATCCAAAAGACAAGTAAAATATTTCATTATGATAGGAAAAATTTATACAAGGAAAGGAATACAAAAAAAGATCAGATTTAAGAAAGATCATCCTTCCTTCTCCATGGGCATCAGCTTCTTCACAATTATCTTCAGCTTCTTGAGCTCCTTATAATGTTCCTCTGCTCGTTTGATAATCTGATCCTGATCCTCACCTTTCATCTCTAAATCTTTGATTCTATCATCCAGATCCTTGAGATCCTTTGCCTGATCCTTAAATAATTATTCATTCTTGACAAGATTTTCTTCAATTTCTATCCAAAGATCTCTTTCTCTCTTCCAGCTTTGAGAAACTAAATAAAACATTCCATTCAAATCCTTCACTTATTGAATTTGAGAATTTTGTTCCAGAGTCATATTTTCATCAAAAATGGTTGTGAGATCCTTTATCTTTCCATCTTCAATGTCATAAGCCTCATTGACACCATCTTGGAACTCATCAAATTCTCTCATGTCTTCAACTTTCTTCTTTGACAAGCTAACCATTTTATTACAAGATCTTTTGTGGGAATCATAGTTAATGAATAAATTATTGAAATAAGCCTCAAGATTTACACACTTATCCATCACCATGGATACTGAATCTGATTTCTGATTTAGTGTGTGTTAAAGTATCTGCCATTTAGAGTCAACTCTTGGAAAAATCTGAATGGTCCCAACAAGCTTCTTAAAATATTGAACAACAAAATCATGGTCAATGGATGATGATTCCGAATAAAAAAATTTTCTTGGTGAGGGATATTTATCTAGCTCAGCAAGTTTCCGTTTTAAAGATACACTATATTCCTTCTTCTTTACAAGAAATTCTGTAGTTGTATCAACAACCACCTATTTACCCTTATTAGTTTTCAGAATGGCTTCCTCATCTGGAGATTTATGTTCACTGTCAGACAGCTGAAAATCTTATCATCATCTATATCTTCATTCTCAGCTCTTGCCTTAGCATCCTCTAGGTTTATGAAATCATGATTAGAAATTTCTTCCTCAGAGAGTTTATTCATTTCTTTTTAATCCTTGTCATCTAACCAAGGAGTAACGAGATTTGATGATTCAGCTTGAGAGGTTCAGAATGACAATTTCTCGGATGGACTTTCCTTCTCATAAAAGTCTTACACTTTATAAAATTTATAGTTTCACCACTTCTTTTAACTTCTTCTTCATCTCCTTCGACAACTTCTTTTTCTACAAACAATCTTTTCTTGGACTTTTTCCAGAGTGACGAATTTCTTACCCGAGGTCTCAGGTAAAGCAACTACCAAGAAAAATTCCGGTACTGGAATGATCTCTAATTCTTTCTCAATATCCCTCAGAAGGGATTTTACTATCTCAACTTGAGTTATCTTTTTCTTTAACTTCTTTTATTTAGCTTTCTTTTCAAGCTCATCAGCTGTATTCTCTTTCAAGGCATTTTCATTAGAAGGATCCAAACCAAAACATGGATCACCTCATTCTTATTTTTCTTATCTTCCTTCCACTTTGCAACTACCTCATCAGGGTAATCTTTTTTCTTCTTAGTCTTTGCAGGTTTGGATTGGGCTTACTTAGCTTTTGGGGTTTTCTCTTCTTTTAATTCCTTCAACTTCCTCTTCTTTCCTCCCTTTCTCGATGTTTCATCCACTTCTTGTTTCTTCGGAACAACATCAACTTCTTCCACTGGTAGGTCATAAAATTCTCCGGAGTCTTTGGAAAACCCAATTTTCATCCTCTTCAAAGTATCATCACTGACTATCTTGACTTTCCAATTCCTTGGCTTCAAAATGCAAGGAATTTTGAAAGATTCTTGACACTGAACAATCAACTTATAAAGAATGGCCAGATATATGATTATCTGAGCCTTGTTGTTTCCATTATTAATATTCTCAATTGTAATGAGAATATTCTTAACCAAATTGACCGTCCTTAGGTTCACCATAAAATCTAGGATATACATGTCACTCTATTTTAATGTGTTCTTATCACCTTTTCTCGGAATGATAAATCCTTTAACCCATAATTCAAGGATCTGATTATTTTTAGAGATGTGAGAAATCTTCGGAGTCTTGACTTCTATAAGGCCAAGACACTCCATAACATTCACCTTGAGCAAACTTCCTTGAACATATGACAACTTATGAGAATAAAACATAGATTGTCCTTTAAATGGAATAACAACCAAACTAGCAGCCTTAATATATGAAAGAGAATAAGTCTTTCCATAGATCTTGAATGAAAATTTTTCTTTGCCTTATTTTTTGATGGAACAGAATGATTCATAAAATTCATCTAGAAAATTAGGATACACCACATCTTGGGCTCTTGGCTTCGATACAAAAAATGCTCTCCCATCCATTCAACTTAATTTTCTTCGAGATGATGGAATCATACTTCAAAAAGAAGTTTTGATGCACTAAACTCTCTCTATACACCTGCCACTCCGATATTGGCTTGACAGTAGACATATCATTCTGAGAGGATTCATCTACATACATTTGGAATTGAGAAAACACTGAGAAGTTCGGAATGGGATTAAGTAGAGGGTTAGAACTTCAGCACATAGGAGCTTGAGATTTTATGTGGGACAACCCTTCGAGGGACTTTTATATAGTTTTTATAAGTGACGATTCCTATTCCAAACTCAATACAATGGATGAAAATACTTATGATCAGATATGAAGGTTGATATGATAGCCACAAGGGAATCTTGGTAGGATCCGATCATTTGAGGTTTTTAAGAAAAACATTCGGATTTAAGGAAACTAGAATCTAATTTTTTTTAAAAGCCAATGAAAAATTCCAACAAGTAAATGATTATTATGAAAAATCAAGAAATGAAACATACCTTTTGGATTGCTATGAAAATTATTTTTATTTGAGAAAATTTTTCTTGAAGATCTTTAGATTCTAAATATTTTAATTATGAGATTTTTTTTTGAAAAACCCATCATGAAATGTTTTGAATGTATTCATTACGAAAATTTTGAAAATCTTCATTATGAAAATTTAGAAAATATTCATTAAAAAAATTTAAAAAATCTTTATTATGAAAATTTATAAATTCTTCACTATGAAAATTTTGAAAATCTTCATTAGAAAAACATAGAAAATTTTCATTACAAAAATTTAGAAAATATTCATTAAGAAAACATAGAAAATCATCATTAAGAAAATTTAGAAAATCGTCATTACCAAAACATAAAACATTTGACTACAAATTTTGTTTAGAAAAACTGACTAAAATATTTTTTTTTGAAAAACTAATTACGATTTTTTTAGAAAAAAAAAGCGAATGTACTCTCCCTATGAAAAGGGGTCTATTAATGTAAGGGTATTGGTTTTAATAGGAAGTTAATAAGGAATATTACCTTACATTTATCATTCCTAACATCTATTTAATGTATTCAAATCTATCGTAGGGTAATGTTTTTTTGAAAATACCAGCAAGATGATCTTGCATTCTGATAAATTTAAGAATGATATCTCATTTTTGTGTGTGATCTCTAATAAAGTGATGTCTAATATCTATGTGTTTTTCACAAGAGTGATGTGCATGGTTTTCACTTAAAGCAATGGCACTTTTATTATCAAACAAAATTTGTGTTTTGGTAATACTCACCCTATAGTTTTTGAGTGTGTGTTACATCCACAACACCTGAGCACTACAATTTCCAGCTGCTACATATTCTACTTCAGTAGTCGAAAGTGCTAATGAGTGTCGCTTCTTGCATTAACAAGAAACTAATGAATATTTTAAGAAATGACACATCCTAGGTGTAATTTTTCTATCCATTCAAAATCCACCAAAGTCAGCATTCGATTTTTTTTTAAAATAAAATCATTTCCAAAAATATAAAAGAGTCCTAAATCCATGGTTTCCTTTTTTATGTTAAAAATTCTTTTCAATTCCTTTAAATGAGATTCCTTAGGATTGGATTGATATCTTGCACATAATCCATTTGAAAACATTAAGTCTGGATGACTAGATGTCAAGTAAAGTAAACTTCCTATCATACCTCTAGAAGTTGTTTGATCTTCTAGTTTCCTAGCTTCATCAAGATTATGTGTTTTTGAGGTACCAATGGGAGTAATAATAATATTATTGTTGTCATATCCATACTTTTTATGAAGATCTTTAATATACTTATGTTTGGATATGTAGATTCTTTCTGGTTTTTGAGAAATTTGAAAACCATGGAAAAATGTTAACTCACCCATCATACTCATTTCAAACTCAGATTTCATTAGATCTGCAAAGTAATCAGTTAAAAATAGCTGAGTTGAACCAAATATAATTTCAACAATATAAATTTGAACAATCAAAACATTTTTCTTATCTTTCTTTATAAAAAGTGTTTGATTTTTATTTCCCTTAACGCAATTATTTTGAAGCAAGAATCATGTAAGTCTATCATACCAAGCTCCAGGGGCTGGCTGAAGTCCATAAAAATATTTGGTAAGTTTATAAACATGTTCAAGATGTTTGGTTTCTTCAAAACCAGGAGGATGTTCAAAAAAACATCATCTTGAACAAAACCATTAAGGAAAGCACATTTCACATCAATTTGAAAAAGTTTAAAATTTGAGAATGCTATAAAGGAAATTAGAATACGAATAGATTCATGTCTAGATAATGGAGAAAAGGTTTCATCATAGTCTGTTCCTTCTTGCTGAT
Source organism: Viscum album (assembly GCA_963277665.1). NCBI lineage: Eukaryota > Viridiplantae > Streptophyta > Magnoliopsida > Santalales > Viscaceae > Viscum > Viscum album. The sequence goes on along the minus strand of OY728123.1, from coordinate 2,060,458,313 downwards.
TGTAGCCTTTAGCAACAAATCTAGCTTTATTTCTTACTATGATTCCATTTTCATCACAATTATTTATGAGGACCTATTTTACTCCAATAATGGATGTTTCCTAAGGTCTTTCAACCAAGGTCCAGACTTAATTCCTTTCGAATTCATTTAGCTCATCATGCATAGATTTTATCTAATCATCATCACCTAAAGCTTCATCATAGATTTTCATTCTAATTGGGAAAGAAATGATAGATTTCCTACTTCATTCCTTAAGAAACTTCTAGTCCTTGTTGATTTACATCCCCAATGATTCTATCACTGGGATTATTCTTAAGAAACAACTGATTTGGGTTTTGTAAAACCTATTAATCAACATAGGATAGAAAATATTCTGGGGTAAATGCTTTAGAAACTTCTTCTTGGACATTTTCCTTATAAGAAGGATCTTCTAACAAAGGTTGATAATCAGTTGTTGAAAACACATCCGAATATGTAGGTTGGGGTTGTTTAAAAACAAAAGGATCTGTTTCATCCACTTTTACATGTATTTTCTCTTCAACATTACAGGTGTTTTTATTGAAAACTCTATAATCCTTGTATGTTGTGGAGTAGCCTAGAAAAATTACTTCATCGGATTTTGGTACAAATTTGTGTAAATTGTATTTAGTATTCAAAATGAATACATTGCAACCAAAAACCTTGAAGTAGGAAAGTCTAGGTTTTTTACCATTCTACAATTCGTATGGAGTTTTATTAAAAAAAGGTATAATCAAAACATGATTTATAGTATAACACAAATTACTTACAACTTTAGCCCAAAAATTTTTAGCTATAGAATATTCACTGAACATGGTTCTTGTTATTTCTTGAATAATTATATTTCTTCTTTCAACAAAACCATTTTTTGAGGTGTTATAGGTGCTGAGAAGTTATGAGTAATTTATTTTCTACTACAAAAAGTTTCAAAATCATAATTTTTAAATTCTCCGCCATGATCACTATGAATAGTAATCAAAGGATGGTTATTCTCATTTTTAATGTGGGATCTAAAACTTTTGAAATAATAAAAAGCTTCATATTTATTTCCTAGAAAATAGACCCATGCAAATCTAGTGTAATCATCAACTAAGACAAATACATTATATTTTCCTCCAGTGCTTCCAGTTTGTGTTGGTCCAAAAAGATCCATATGCACTAACTTTAATGCATCATCGGTTGAGACTTCACTGAGTGATTTAAAACATGATTTATGTTGCTTTCCATATTGACAAGGATCACAATATTTTGAAGAATCAAATATAAGCTCCATAAGATCCTTAACTAGTCTTTTATTATAGAGTTTGCATAGTTTCATAAGGTTACAATGTCCTAAACTTCTATGCTATAACCAAGAATGTTCTTCCATTGCACTAAGGAAAGTAGGTCTTGGCTCCTATGGTCTTCTAAGTTTAGCATGTAAACTTTCTCTTACCTATTGAAAGAAAGAACAAACCATTACTTGGAATTGTGTTCTAAGCACTTGTCATTCCTAAAATTCACAAGGTAACCTTCATCACGTAATTGACTTATGCTAATGAGGTTGTGCATAAGACCCTTAACAAATAAAACATTTGAAATCAATGTTTTTCTAAGACGAACGTTGTTACCTATACCAATAATTTATTCCATAGCATTATCTCTAAAAGTTACTTTTCATCCTTTCGTCTTGATAATATTTTCAAAGATGATTTTTTTACTAGACATATGCTGGGAATATCCACTATCCATGTACCAAGTATTGCTGTTGGTACTTTCTTTATTTTCCTAAAAATAAGAATGTCAGACTTTTGGAATCCAAAATTTCTTGGATCTGGAATTGTTAGAAAATAAAATTTTTGGTATCCACATTAGTTTCAAAAAATAAGCTTTACAAAACCCAAGAGATAGAACATTATTCAAAGAACAATTTATTTCCTATTCCCACCACTTTGATATTTAGTACAAAAAGGGGCTCTGGATGGAATAAAATAGTTTTTTTTTTGAAAAAAGGTTTTCTTTGAGTATAACCTACTCCAGTAGTATTTCATTAAGGATTTATTTGAGAATAAATATTGTCAAAATTTTATTTAACAGAAGTAGGGTTTGCAAGAATTTTCTTAAGAGAATATATTTCAGATTTTTGTCTTATGACTAAATTCCTATCCTCATGAATTATTTCTTTAGAGATAGATTTTTCCTCAAAAAAATTTATTTTTAATATATCATTCTTATGATCTTTAGAACGTTTGTCCTTTTCATAATTTACATCTTTATGGTCTTCAAAAAGTTTTTCTAGAAGCTCATCCTTATCTTTAAGATCTCTAAAGAGGTCTAAAATTTATTTTGTAAGAACTTCTTATCTAGTATTTTCCTTGTCTAGTTTATTATAAATTTTACAATTCCTTGCTTCTAACAACTTGGAAAATCTAGATATTTCTTTATATGAAGGTATTTATTCATTATCAGGAGATAAAGTGTCTTCATTAGAATTAATATCATCATAATAATAATTCTTCTCAATAGATAAATTTGTTAAAGCCTTGGAAGAGCGTACCTTGGCCATAAGACATGTATTTGGGATAGAAGTAGTAGCAATGAATTCAATATTTTTATGTGCTGATGATTCATATTCATAAGATTCACATCCCGAAGAGTCTCCACATCTAGCACTCCAGTGTAGTTTTCTTTAAGACTTTTCTTGTGATTAGAACGATAGAACTTCTTCTTGTTTCTCTCTAAACTTCATTCCTTCTTTTCCTTATTTTTAAATAGAGGGAAACCAGGTCTGATATGACTTGTTCTTCTACATTCATAACAACTAAATTCCGCATATTTATTATGTTTTTAGTCTTTCTTCTTTAACTTATTTTGATAGTTCTTATAAGATACTATCTTGTTCATTCTCCAAGAATGATTAGATAATTCATTCTCAGACTTTTCTATATCACTAGATTCTGAATGAATAGTGAATTTCTTTGACTTTGATCTAGTTACTCTTTCTGGAGTATTAGGTTTCATATGTTTTTAAGTAGTTGTAAATGAAACTCCTCCATTCCCATTATTCTTTTTATCATTATCTGCATCTCTCTTCATTCAAGTTTTATGCTAAAGAGGAGTTCCAAATAGATCATCTAGGGAAATATGGGTGACTTTCCTGTTCTCATCAATTGTTGTCCTCTTGGACTCCCACTCATTAGGAATGATGTCTATAAACTTATCTACAAGGGCCTCATCATCCAAACCTTTTTCTCTCATATAGTGTAATCTATTCACAGTAGTCATGCACCTTTTCTGAACTTTTCTTATAGTTCTCCATAAGGAAAGATAAATCCAAGGTATTAAGCTCTTAAAAAATATATTCTTGTCTATATAACTTTTGAAGTACCAAAATGTGTAACTTGAAGTTTCTTCCAGATACTATTTGCTGCTTTACATGAAAATATTTGATTATAGATGTTCCTAGTCATGGAATATAGCAGTGTATTTATAACTCTGAAATTTGCTTGATATTCTGATTTCTCCTGATTAGTAAATGTTCTAAATTCATTATGAGGAATCTAATAGTCTCCTGTCATCATTTGGTCTTTATCAACTCTAGTGTTAAAAAAAGAAAGTCTTCATCCTATCTCTCAAGTACTCATAATAATTTCCATTAAAAATTTGAGGTCTGGTTGGATTTAGATTGTCAATAGAACAAACATTTTAACCTCCCATCTTAAGGAAAATCTTGGAACAAAAACATGTTAGTAATAAAAGTTTGAAAACAAGGAAAAAAATTATCCTAAGAAAAGAAAATGAAACTAGAGTATCACTAAGGAAAATATGAATCCGAACATTATGATTCTGAAAATCAGATTCCGAAAAAGTGAAGAAGAATATTTATCTTCTGAATGTAATCATGAGATTAATTCAGAATTAACCAATGTTTTCAAGCCAATTGTCGAATTGGTTTAGGGTACAAGGTCACCTCCTCTGATACCAATTGTTGGATCGATTGTAAGATAGATATGCCATTGATTGTAGTACCAAACTATGGTGTAGATACTCAATATATAAGAGGGGGGGGGGTGAATTGTATACTTAAAAAATCCTTAAGGAAATTTTGTATAAACAAAATTCACAAAACCTCTAAGTTCTACTAATTTTCTTGATTTCAGAAAAGTGATTCCTGAAATGAAACTTAGAAAAAGTTTAGAATAACTAAGATTCTACCTTAAAGTTTATAGAATCCAATTTCATTAGAGTAAAATTATAAGGAAGTATAAGACAGTTATACATTCCTCAACAACCAAAATTACAACGAAAAATACAATTGAAACACTACAAGTAACAAGTAGTAAATCTTTTAACCCAAAGAGAAGGGTATCAAACAACCTTGGATAAAGGTCCCTGGATTTATACTTTCAAGAAAGTATGTCTTACCCAAACCCAAGTAAGACCTCAATCCGAAGATCAGTATCTGTTTTGCTATCCTCGCAAGCCCTCGATTTGTAAGGAAATCAGAACCTCTGACTTCACAACCCAATGTCTCTGATTTTAAGGAAATCACACATCTGCACAAAGAAATTCTGCTGGAATCAAAGATTGGACAAGCTGTTCCAGATTTCTACACAATGCTTAAGAGTTTAAAACATCCTTTCTCTCTAGAAATCACTTCAACATCATGTAAGCTCTAGATTTATCAACTTGTTGTTATCGTTGTTCAGAGCTCTATCAAATGAGCTCCTATTTATAGGAACGACTTCAACAGTCGGATCCCTCCTCCAATAGTCATATTTTTCCTTGAATTTCAGAGGGACCTGTACATATGTCACTTAAACAGCGGTTAGTTAATAACTTAATGAACGACATCGTTTTATAACCAAAACATGAGTAAACAAAAATATGGTTACTTAAGAAAATTCATTTTTTGGAGTGTAAGAAAAAATGTGAGGTTGGAGTCTAAAAAAAATCTATTCAGAGTTTATAATACATGAATATTTGGATTTTGTTTATTAGAAGAATTCGGAGTTGGAATTCTATAGAATTTGGGAGTCTTAATTTCAATGAAATTTATAGTCTTGAATTTAGTAGAATTCGTAGTCTGAATTCATAAGAGTTAGGAGTCTGAACTTAAAAAAGTTCAGAGTCTAAATTCATAAGAGTTCGGAGTCTAAACATAGAAAAGTTCAGAGTCTAAATTCATAAGAGTTTGCAGTCTAAACTTATAAAAGTTCAGAGTTTGAATTCAGATAACTTAGAGTCAGAACTCATAAGATTTCGGAGTTCAAATTCAGAGAACTCGGAGTCATAACTCATAAGAGTTCAGAGTCTGAATTTAGAGAACTCAGAGTCAGAACTCATAAGAGTTCACAGTCTGAATTCAGAGAACTCAAAACCTGGATTTGGATCCTGAAGACAGATTTCTCTATATCTAATTACTATATGATTCAGAGGTTTTAGATATGAAATCGATTTTTACACTTAGACAAGATAATGAACAATGAATAACATGGTAAGGATAAATTTCCTTGGGGAAAGAAAATTTTCCTTATGAATGTAAAATATATGGTAAAAAGAAATTTTCCTTAAGATAAGGTGTTTGTGATTTTCAAAACATGAGAAATGGTAAATTCATAAGGAATCTTTATGGACTCAATAGTCTCCCCAAACATGATGTAATGCAAAAGTTATAAGGAAACCATATTGACTCAACGAAATACCATAAAAATGTCGAGTGTTTTAATTTAATCTTGTCAAATAAGTTTATTTCAATTTCTATCACCCGAAGAATTTTTTTTATTTCTAGAATTCTTCATGGTTCTCATTCTATCATGAATGAGAGAGGTTTCATCATATACGATACTATATTTTTCCAAAATTCATGGAATATTGATGATAAATTATTTAATTTATTTCTCAGAAGTAGTATATTTTATTTTCATTTAATTATATCATTCCAAAAAATATATAAATAAAAAAATCAATGAATCATTATATTTGGGAATTCCTTTGGAATTAAATTTCTCCACATCATTTTTGTATAATTCTAACTCTTCTACCAACTAATGAATATTATTGTTCCTATATTCAATTTGTGCATTAAGTTATCTCGTGATAGTATTCCCCATTGTTCATCTCATATTTTCATTCATGGGAGATCTTATCCACCATGTCACATTGCTCCTTTTATTTTGAATTCATCTATTATGCATAATACAGAATGCATGAATTCTCCTGAACATGATCTACTAGTTATGTAGCAAGATCATCAATTTTGGCTTCCAAATTCAAAATTTGTTAAGAGTTTATATTAATTTATTTGTCATCAAATTGTAGTTTCTAATTTTCTTTTTTACTGAGAGTCATTATTATCACTTAGATCAATGGACACTTCAAAATGTCTTTTATTTAAAAATTATACCCTTTTTCACTTCAATTTCATGATATTTGATCTGGATATCATTGTACACATATTTTTTTAATTTCATATCAAATTACCTTATTACATGGACATCATCCACTTTCGGCCTTCACAGAATTTCTTCATCCTTAGTAGTTCTATATTCATTTAGAATTTCAAGGTCTTTACGTATTAATGGAACATCATTGAATGAGAAAAAAATTTCACAAATTGATTCATCCAAAACATTATCTAGTACATTTTTAGTTTCATTTAACTGAGTCACACTCTTTCTATAGACAAGTCTACACTATAGAATACCACCATACATCTACCTCTTCATTTAAGTTCGGCAGTTTTTATTAGCACATTGAATTGAATCAAATATAAAGAATTAATTTAAATAGTTGAATAAACCAATCAAAGAAAAAAAAATATAATAGAAGAAACATGGATGTGATACTAATTTTTAGGAAGAAAAGGTACTAGATACCCTGAGGGGGGGGGGGGTGAATGAGGGTATGTATATTCTTTTTAGAATTTTCCATTACCACTCTATCTTGAAATCTTTGTTATAAAGGTTACTTTTTTTCTCTTCACCATTTATATTGAATTTATCCTTACAAAATTTATTTATTTATTATTCATAAAAAGTAATGATAGAAATAAATCAATGGATGATATAAAATTTTTACATGGTTCACCACTATAGGCTAGTACAAGGTGGATGAATCCAATATTTGTTTAGAGAACCAAAATCAATAATATCACTAGTTATTAGTTTTATTAAGGTCATTCCTACCTGTCCTCATAACCCTTACATATTTTGCGAAAAATTAACTATCTCCCTCAGATCACTTCCCTGACACTACCTTTTTTGATGACTACTTCAAAAGGAAAAATAAATGGAATTCCGAACAACAAAATATCTTCTATTATTGAGAGTTTCACTATATTTATGATAGGTTAATATGAACTTCATATGATCCTCCACGTCCTTGATTTGAAAATATCTTTGGGAATCACCATTTCATTAGATATCATAGAAACTACTCTTTATTTTGAAAAGACCTTCAAGAGATTCTAGGTCTTCCTTTCACTACCTTGGATGTCACAGTGAATAACTCATTATGTATGTATTGTTGAATGGTGAAAATCCTATGTATTCTCATTCATCTGAATTCAAATATGAAAATGATATTTCCAATAGTTTAATTTTGGTGAATTTTCCCAATAAAATGTCATCAATATTTTACCCCTATAAGAGAGCCTGGCATGTAACCTCTTGCATCGGATTCTGGTAGGTAACCCTTGTGAGAGATCCTGGTGTGAGACCCATTTTTGAGACTCTTGAGAGAGAACCCTCCATAATACCCAATCATGAGACCCACATCAATTCATACAGATTGAGATACCATTTTCAGATCATTTAGATCTCGATACTTGGTTTAGATCACACATATCACAAGACCTTGTTCTGATCCCATGGATCGTGGGATCATGTTATGAGCATGTGGTTTGTGAGATGTCAATGGGTCTTTTTATGTATTCAACCACCCATCATATACTTCAAATCATGGGACTCCTTCTTGAGACCTTATCCATTTCATGAAGATTCCAATAATTTTTCCCATTCATGAGTATCGTGAGACTCTAGAATGAGACAATGTTCAGGTCACAAAGATTGTGTGATATTAATAGGTTTGGATACACTTGAAAACAATATCGACACAATTTTCATCATAAGATACCTCCCATTTGAAATTCATTTGTTGGATCATTGATCATGTGATTTTGGTTAAAGACTTCATTCTCCTCACGTGAAACAATTAATCGATGTCAATCATTTATACTCATTCACATCATGTGGAATTCCTTCTCCAAAATTTTATTCTGATAAATCATCTATATAAAATATCATAATCTCTTAAGGATGAGTTAGTGAGTATTTGTAGTAACAATTCCACCATGTTAACTCCACATATCACAGAAATCCATCCATTACACTACATCAACAATCTGCCTTACATGCTTCATATGAATGATTCACATTATCACCCACCATATTTTACAAGTGATTCAGATAATAATTTTTATTTTATCCAATCACTTTGTTTGATCTCATCATGATATCTAAATAAAACCATGTTTTCAATTCCATTTTATTCTAGAAATTCCTATAACCTTTCAATGAGATCAAATTTAAATCATATGGTGTCATAGAAACTATCTTCAAGTGTTTCATGAGATCTAATTGTGAGATCCAGATACAATCATGCAATGCTGGTGACAATGTCTTCAAGTGATTCATGATACCCCACCATTATATTGAAATAAAATAATATATTTATGTGATTTTAAATGACCACATAATATCCCCATTATTTCCATCCTCGTTGTCTTCGTGGGATTCTTATAGTCTCTCTGCAAGATCATATGAAAATAACATGGTGTATTCATGTAATTTTCATGATCTATCTATGAGATCATATGATAATCATTCGATTTCTTCATTTGTTTTTTATGATCCCTATTCAATATTATTTTACAATCTTGTTGTGATTCTCCTGAATACAACATGAGAAAAGCTTTGAAATTATCACCCCATGAGATCATTTTAGATATTCTCACTTTGTGATATCAAACAGTCATTCTTCTAGAGATTATAAATTTCATGCTTAGTGAGATCATACATTAAATCTTTGATAACAATCCTTCTTTAATATCCTTTTATCTTTTCAAAGAAACACCATCAACCCAAAATCCCCACTTTCAGTTATTTTTTCCAACATGATCATTTGGCATAAATTAGGAGACATGAATTTAGTGACATATGTATAGTACTTAGAGTATTCTAACTAAAACATTAAATAAATAAATTAGATGGTTTTTAAGGATGATCGTCACTTTTAAAGGTCTCATTAATTTTAGAAATTATATTTAGTTCTTGACTCTACCAAGAATATCATTACCTTAGTTGACTAAAAATTACATTTTCAAATAGAAATTATAGCATGACTTTGTAATTTGTATCTTATATATATTTATTATTGTTAAGGTTTATATGAGGTAGTGGAGTGATTAGATAACATTTAAACAATCTACAATTCTCTCTAGACTCTTAAAGATTGTAGGGTGAGAGATTCTTTGAGTTAACTATTTACATTGAGTCAAGTGTTATTAAATTTGATCATCTCTTTATAGTTTCATAAATAAAAGTTTTGGGGGTTCTAAAAGTGGTTTTTACAGTGATTACATGAGATAGTGATGTATGAAAAATATCATAAGTTCTTGAACGTTTGTTAGGATTAATTAATTAGTGAAGTAGTATGTTGATCATTTCTCAAATTTGGTATTCTTTTCTCTTGTGATTTTTTTATGAATAGAATATATCATGTTTCCTTATTAGAGGTATTTAAATAGATTTTAGATTAAATATTATTGGATTATGTTTTGGAATCCTTCAATTTTTTAGTAATTAAGTCCAATTGAGTATAATTTTATCATTCTTGAAAATAAGTGATTGTTGATACCTTGGATCTACATAGTGTGATTGATGAAAACCCATTAGGGGTAGAGATGACGTAAGAAGTGGATGAATATAATGTAAAAAATAGGGCATGATAGTCTTCTAATAGCCTTAATTCTCATTGTGGGAAGAATTTAACCCTAGCATGCTCTTATTTTGGGGGCTCTAGGGACTATATACCCTCTTAGTAGGATTCTTCATGGATCTCTTTGAATTATGGAATTTTGGTTCAACATTAGAGAGTTATTCTATTTATTTTTCATAAGAAGTATTAATTTTTTTTTGTTCCATGGTATTTTTTGTGTGTCTATTCATATATATTTGGGGTTTTGGTAAATATTATATTCAATGTTTTTGAGATTAATCCCATTATAATTCTTCTTTATGTATATCTAGATAATTTTGTAGGATGTTAACCATTATAAGTTTTCTTATTACTAGTTGTTGGAATATTTTTTCTCAAGGTTTATTTTTTTGGTGATGGTTGTGATGGTGATAGTGATTGTGAGATGAACATGAGAACTCCTGCATCTATGCTTGGGTTGCTTGGAACATTACATTTTAGTGAGAAAATATGGGTGTTGATTTTTATGTTGTGGGATATCACCATATTATGTCCCATGGTTGGGACCATAGATACCTATGAGTAGTGTTATAACATGGATCTAGATCCCATATTTGTTTTTGTGAGGATTTATTATGGTTTGTTTCCTATTTTAACTTTTGGATGGGGTTTGGCTGATATAGTTTTATTTGAGGATATGAAGTTTTTTGGGTCACATATCTCTTAGAGAGTGGTGACAAGGTATTCCAAAGTGGTCATCTATGATGGTAAAAAACTTCATTTAATATATTGTTTATTTTTATTGAGGTTTACCATTTTAGGTTGTTTCATTTTTTCTGTGATTCCCCATTCTATAGGATCCCATATTTTTCTAGGTATGACCCTATTTATGTTTTTGGTTAAACCTCTTTGAGTTTGGTAAAATTGATTAATCATTAGTAATAAAAACCCTGTACCTATATGGGTTAGTGTTTTGAGGTGTTCATTGTAAAAAATATAGGGTATGATTATGTCTAGGAAAATGAACTTGTTAACAAGGTGAATATTTATTTCATGAAATGAATGGATCTCGGCAGACCCCATGAAATTTATTCTAGGTGTGAATGGGTTTTTAGAAAAAAAATAGTTTACAATGTCAGAATTTATTAATGATTTGAACTAGTTTTCAGGCATTTCAAAGATTAGGTCTTAGGGTTTTTTATGTATGGGAAAATATAATTATTCCTAATGTGAATCCATAAATTACTTCATAGATGTGGTGTTTCCAACAACATTTTTTTATTTCCCATGATCCATGATTCTCAAAAAAATGTTCTCATTTCCCAAAAAATTCAAACCCCCTAGATATTTGGGGAATTCTCTTTAATATAATGGAATATAATGTTGGTTCTTGTTGTTTCAAACCTACAGTTAAATAAAAATCCTCTCCGTTCATTTTCTATTTATTTTTACTTAGTTCTCATTGTGGATAAACCCCGTTCGGGACTACCAACCCCATATCTTGGATTAATTTTTGGTGATGATGTAGATTATGAGTATTAATTGTTGTGAAATAAGGTGGAACCCATTTCAACCATGAAAACTTTGGGATTTATTTATCTTTTTTAATTTTGAGTTTGGTGGTCTATAAATACTTTCTATCATTTATTTCTTTTTTGTTAAAGTATAAAGAATAATTGAGATCGTGTAGACACAATGTGAGTGAAAAATAACTGAATTGGTAACTGAATTATTTGATAAATCCATATGAATAGACATCCCTCATACCCCATGGGATCTTTTATTATTGAGTCATGGACTTACGACCACTCGAGTGGTGTAAAATCCCTTGAATCTTGGTTGGAATTTGAGTGGATGAAACAAGAACCCCTCAAATTTTTTTGAATTTTTTATGTTTTATCATAAATATTGGAATGGGTTTGACATGAGAATTCATAAAATTTACTGATATTTAAATTATTTCAATTGGAAATATATATAATTATCTTGAAAACAGATTTCATGGCTCAGAAGTGTTAACCATGAATGTAATTGGAATTGGTATAAATAATGATGAAATATGGTTATAATGATATATATTTTGGAAATTTTAATTAAATTAAAGTTGAAATTGATATATTTACAATTATTATAATAGTTGTTAACATGGTTAAAATTGATAATTTCCATGTTTTGGGTTATTGGATAAAACGTGGTTAATAGAGTAAAGGCATTATAATTGGCTAACTGATTAATTAAAGGATTTGTATTTGATAACATGTTTTGAATATAGGTTTTTTGGTATTATGAATTGATTTCATGTATTTTTTAGTTATATATATATATATATATTCATTTTTACATAATTCATGTGAATGAGATTATGGTAATGACATGGATTTCCTCCCCGGATGACATTATAGTGTCTACATGGTGTTCTTTCATGGATGTGAGATTTGGTCAGACATGAAATTCTTACGAAGAGAAAAACTGTAATGTCGATGGTGTTTTTTTAATTATGAGATTATTGCTTGGAATTAGTGCTCCACCCTGACTAAAAACCATAGGTTGAACATGGTCTTTCTTCTTGGATGATATTTTTGGATTGGACACAGAATTACTTCTCGGCAAAAAACTACAGGATCGACACGGAATTCTTTCCTTGATGATATATTGGGTTGAATATGGTGTTCCTTCATAAATGAGATATTAGGTAGGAAATAGATTTCTTTTATAAATTATATTACAAGTAATGCATTGAATTAATTTTGGTTATTACATTTTTTTACAAGGATACAAACATATGTCATCATGTCGAAGTAGGTTTGGATGACCCTAGGTGTTAACCTAGAACTCGAGGGTTGAAAGGTTGATTTGAAGTTATATATTAATTTAGAAATTAATGTGACAATTTACTATACTATTGAATTCACTACTTATTTAAATTGTATTATTGAGACACCATAGGTGTTCACTTATAAAGTTTTTATCACCCCTATTCATGTCATTATTTGGTACTCAGGTAGATTTTAGGGATTTATGTATGGATAAGGGAAAGGGATGTGGTGCTTGATTGTGTTTCTTTTTATATGGGATTGGTTCATGGAAAGAATAACATGAAAGGGGTTTAGGACTGAAGTTTTTGGAGACTTATTTGAGTCTATTAACAATTTACATGATTAAAATTCAATCATAATATATATTATCACACATTATGTAATTCCATGATTTAGTTTTATTATTTGGATTGTTTTGGTTTTATCTTTTTTTATGGTTGAGTTTGATGATGGATTATTTATCTTACCCATCTTATTATTGTAACTCTATTCTAAATTAAATAGTCTCCCCACTTATTTCTTACACCCTCACTACTTGTCAGAATTCTTTGGCATATAGAGAGGCATTCCCAAGGTCTCATGATTACCAATCTCAATCTTATGAGGAAGTACGAAGATAGGGATGTTATAAAGTGGTATTAAATGAGGAAGTTTAGATTGATTTACTATTTGGAAATGGTATACATAATGATAGGATGTGTTGGGGCTTAGTAATATGATCATTTATAGTATCAACTAACCCATATCCGGGGGAGACCCCGAGTTCCCAGGGATGGGATTGATGTTAATGTTGTTTTATTGTTAGATTTTTTTTTCTTTTTCACCATAGGAGATTTAATTATTGTGTGATATTAATGTTTATTTATATTCTACTTTTGGGATAATAGGGAATGATATTTTTATGCATGCAACATGTTTGAAACATAGAGATATTTTTGGAAATCAGGAGATTTGGATCAACACACTCTTAACATAACTATTCCACATCTTCATATAGTTATGGGGGATCATATATTTAATTAGTTCACAACATTTTTCTAATGCTCATGTGATCTATAGAGAGGGATACCTATCTTATCGTACCCACAATGACTAACCTAAAAAGACAGTCTAATCTAGATATCCCACCTATGACCACTAGGGAGGGAGCCCACTCGGAAGCTGAGTTATGTATCAAGTTAGAATAGATGGTAATTAAGTACCTTAAGAGACCTAGAGTTAGGAGCCTCAATCTTCCAACTGATATGTTATGAGGACAATAAATTCACTAGTGGGACATCGTTGATAAAGATGAGAAAAGAGAAAACCTAACCTGAAATGAATTCTAATAAAACTTCTCCAGACAATTATATCTGGAGACATTGAGGTATTAGTGGGTTCATGAGTTCATACACCTAATACATGTGATAATTTTAGTGATGAAATATGTTGGGTGCTTCATAGACCTACAATAGTTTTCTACATCCTTGGTAGCATATGAGACCTCCATGTAGTAGTATTTCCATGATGGTATTCATTACAAGATAAAGTCATATGTGAAGATCATTTCCCTAAAAATTGTTTCAGTCCCGATGAATAATTAATTCATCATTAATAAAACCTAAAGGAGGAACCGAGTGGTATGAATATATTATTGTAATAGAATGAAACACCTATTAAATAGTTATTTTTGGGGAAGTGGTGTGCAGTGCATCCAAGTGATAGGGTAGCCATCTCATGAAAACATCTAGGAGTAGCGTGATCAATGTGGTAGTTCTAGCCTCAGACACTCTAGGTGTACTTATACAATAGTATAATTTCTTTCTTGTGGTAGGGTGGGAAATATATACAGTTTTTAAAGGATCCCTTAGCATGAAAACATTATCTTAGGATCATGAAAGGCATCAAAGATTAGAAAAAACTCACCTACCCATCAACATACATGTAGATAGTGTTCCAATAGATGCTTGGGATAGGTTTGAGGTTGTGGTACCTTGATATATGAGTAGAAATACCATCTAGATAGATCATTACCAGGAAGATAGACTATATACCAAGTCACAAACCAGCTCGAGTGGACGCTGAACCAGTCACAAGGGCTAGCCAATGACAAGTCCCGACAGGAATTCCTGATCTTCCTGGGATGGAGACAACAACAAGAGAATCAATAGAGTACATAAGGGAATGATTTATCCCATATATGAACAATAAAACAAATAGTGGAAATAAATGAACAACCCCAAATACATTTATATAAAAACTGAAATGATATTTATTTGTACAAGAAACTGAAAGCAATGCTAAACCAACAACTCAACTGCCCAAACCCAATAACCAACTAACTCCATGTGACCCTACTGGCCACTCTCCAGCAAAATGATCACATGTCGCCCATGGAAATCAAACTTATGCTGAAACCCACACAAGGGCTAAAAATAGAAGAGCATTATAGGCATGAGTATTAAAACTCAGCAGGAAAGTTTGATATTCTATTCCCAATGCACATCCTTTAAAATAAAAGAAACATCAATATCTAGTTTTAAATACAAATATAAAGGTATGTTTTCCAAATGAGGTTTCATTATATAAACAAATTACCAGACAAAAACATTCATGTTTTATAAACAAGAATGCTAGTAACAATTTTAAAATAGGTGAAACTTCAAAATGAAAATAGTTTTCAAGAGGGATGCTTTAAATAATTTAAACTTTTAAATAAAAAACGCACACTGATGAATTAATCAACCAAACACACCGTATGCCGATAGTGATTAAAAAATAGCCAATGACCACAACTCAAGGTAACACCCCTAGACACTAGTTAGTTATGAGCTCCAGGTGCCTCGTATCTCGGTGAAAGGAACCATAATAAATATATATTATCGTACACCTGAGCCACTATTAGAGAGCGTAAACATAACCTAGAGGTCCCCCAAAATCATCATATTCATAGTTTAGTTATTTTTTTCATCGTCAAACTTAATTCGTGAAACAGTGGCCAAACCCCATTGGATCACTAGAAAACTAGTAAAAATCCGCACTCTTAGATACACGAGATTCCCTTTAGTGCAAAATAAAGTTACACATATTATCAAATACACTATTAACATCAAAATTCGATTACCAAACCATAAAAACACAAACATATTACAAACATGCTTCACATTTCACTCACGAATCAATAAACCAAAAGAAAGTTTCGTAAAACAATTTCAAGTAGTATAACGAGGCCTTTCACATAAAATCCATACAAAAATTCTCTTTTAAGGATAAAAAACCATAAATAACATAATAAACCAGATTTGAAAGCCCCAAAACCAATTAATAAGTCACTTTATAGACATAAAATTGCTCAAAAACATATAATATGAAATACAGATGGAAACCATTTTAAAAAAAATGCCAAACGGGCCTTTAAGCCTTTCTCAAAACTAACATTTGAACAAGGTATGAATTTAAATTTTATTAAGAAGTTGTATAAATAAAATTTAAAGAATAAAAATATACATAAATTCCTTAAAACACTCAAGTTACATATTCAAATCACAACCATTTTCATAAGGATGTGAAACGGGCCATTTTCCAACAACTTGCGCCAAAACATGTTGTAAACCAAAACACATTTGATTGTAAAAAAAATAACAATTGGAAAGACCTATAAGGACCCAAAAATAAAATTTATCATTCATAAAAATCATTTATAAATTGAAACAAAGAATTTTTAAATCACACATCACACATAAAATCCAACCGGGAAATTTACTGAACACATGAGAAACCCTTTTTAAACAAAACAATTAATTTTAAGAACTTGACAAGGAATAAAACACCAATTTCGTGCCATATTTTTTTATAGATACTATAACATGTTAAAAATACCATTAACCAGGTTTTAAACCTCTGAAAATAGTTTCTAAAGATAGAGGAACATTTAAACAAACAGTTGGTGTGCACTTTTATGACAAAACAACTCTACCTTTCACAAAACAAGGCTTAAAAAATCATTTATGACACCAAATTTTTTTTCCAAAGGATGAAAAAAATAATAAAAATATATATTAGATGTAAAAAATAATAAAAGGATGAAACGTAAATGATAAGGTCATGTGCAAGTGATATCCTACCTCAAATCCTTGGAGTAATGGAAACACACACCCAATATCACCATCTGAGGGTTTATAAACCCTATACCTATGACGACCATCCCCAAATGAACATGACCCCCATACAAAATCATGGGATAAAAGAACCCTATATCTAATATTACTAGGGGAGAATATAAAACCATGAAATAATTAAATGAGGTGGAAGAGGAATGAGAAAGGAGAAGGAATCTCACCTTTCCACCTTGAAAACTCTTCGTCTTCCATTAGATCTGCTCCCCTAGAGAAAAGGGGATGGCTTGGAACTTCTAGGAGAGGCTCCTAAGGTTGGGAAGTACCAGGTAAAGAATATTTTTTGAAAAAATAGTACAAATTTAATTATTTATGGATGCAACAACTTACCTTCTCAATTTTGGACGTTTTGAAGAAACATGAGAACTCTCTCCCTAATATTCGATTCAAATGAGATCCAATGTGGTAAACTAGATAATGGGGGTGATGATAGGTATTTTGGATTCTAATTTAAGGTGGTATAACCAAACAATATTAAAAACTGAAAAATATATAATACAAACAAATTATATTTTTAAAACTGGAAATGAGTACATGGGCTGGCCCAATACCTAAATAAATAACCCAAATTCACCATGATTATTAATTCTTAATGGGTCCAAAAGGACATTTAGGATTGAATATATCAGGGAAGGAAAAATAGGATGTGTAATGAGTGAAAAATGAAAAAAAATTAATGTGTTACAAGAGAAATTTTTTTTTTGAAATATGGAAATGAGCTCACGGTTTGGCCCAAATCATGAAGTAACCACACTTTCGACAAAAACAGCAAACAAAATTGATGAAACCAAATATAAATGATTATATATAGATGAAACATAAAAACTCAACATTAATCTCAAACGAGACCCAGGAAAAGGATCAGGATTTCTAATGAATAGGATTAAAATAAAGATATGAAAAACCAGGTATGACAATTCTCCCCACCATTAAAGTTTTCCGCCCACATAAAGACATAGAACATTCCAGCTGATTGATCAACACCTTAGGATTCTTTATCAATATGTTCCAGCCTCCAAATCCAATGACACTCCATCAAAAATTAATATAACTTAATTCTATTACCTCAACCAAAACACCAACTTTCAACCCCTTCCTGAGAATCAACCGAAGTATCGAGTCACTACCTCCACAACCAAACCAAGAACTCGGTTGTTGGCCCTTCTACAAATGAACCCATCAGTCACCCAAACCAAATAGAACACATGAAACCCAAATATTCTAGTGGATTACCAGATGGAATCTCCCCCATTAAGAAACAACTAGCACAAGATAAGTTCTTAGGAGGAAAAATAAACGAGACCCGTTGTTGGTATCCCCACCATTAGAACCCAACGTGAAACGAACAAACAAGAATTCAACATGAGCTAGAATAGAACCTCGCTCACAAAATACCACCAAAACTCACCTACAACAACATACCAACCCATGTTGATAGGAACATAACATGATCATTTAGGCCACCCATTCTCAAATAGAGACGGCTAGAACTGGGACATCACTCTCTGCACGGATCCGAACACCCCACCAATTAGGGAGGGGAGGGAAGGGGTATGCAATCATTGGTCTATTAAAACAAAAAAAGAAACAAATTAACTACTCAACTGAAATAGTAGAGGTATGATCTTAGAAAAACATACCCACAATACTAGGACTAATAAATATGCACTATATTTACTATAAAAAATACGGCTGGAGATCTGATGGATGAAGATTATCTTGAGTAATAGTCAGGCTTTGATAATCCAAAACCTGTACTCCATCCATTAGTTCAACGTTGTACCACATAACACTCCCAGGAAGAAACAACAGATCAGGAGACACCATGAAACTGTATTCCTCAACAACACATTTTTATCAAAACAAGAACATAGAGATATACAACACTATTTTCTCTCACTCCGAACAAGGAGCAGAATGAACAAGGCATACAAAAACTGCCACTAAACATCACCAAGAATAACTACTACAACAAAGATAATCACCATAAATGGAACACACTTTAAATCGATCCCAAACAGCTCTATATTTCAAAAAAAATTGTTGGGGTATCATTCTAAGTGGATGATTTAATATTTGAAACAAATCCTTACGTTGATAAACTGTAAATAATGCCAATGGAGAACCAATTGTGGCCACATCACAACATCCAACACATCTTTAGAAACCCATTGAACATTCCCCCAAAACGGAGCCACCAACAAGATCCCATCTCCTGATGCAACAAGAGTATGAGTTCAAGATCATAAAGAAGCATAATTAATAGAAAAAACATATACTAAATAGGATAAATCATCCACATAACTATCAGTTCATAAAAGACACCATATATTTTCAGCTCAAAACACTTTTGAAAAACAAATAAACTAACATGGTGGATTTTCCCATTAACCAATGTTGTTTCATCATGTATCACTCACATGAACATTTGCGTACCACACCGGGCAATCAAAAACCATGCCATACTGGCCATTAATTTTTATATCCACAAAACCTTTCATACAAGATCCCGTGAAAACACTGAATGCAAAAACAATACATCATCCATACAAAAATAATCATGTACCTTCCCAAGGAACATTAACCACCAAATCAAAAACCATTTTCAGATTTCAAAAGACATGCCATGCTTCATCAAGAACCATTTGATTAAAAAGAAAATCCATTTAATTTTATAGAACACCCAAAAACAACCATTCTATTCCAAATAACCCTTTCCCAATTTAAAATAATTCAGCAAGGTCTATTTCCATAATCCAACAACCACAAAGTCCAAAACCCCTTTTCAGAAAAACAATAGCCACTCAATTTTTTTTTTCCAAAACCTATTAATCATACTCAAAAAATTTAATAAGACAAAAAACCCTATTTAAAACAATGTTTCAGAATTACTTTAAAATGATTCACACTTTCAAGACCATTTAGTTCAACAAACCACAAGTTTAGATTAGGGAAAATCCAATCGTGTTAAATCATATCCACTTCCTCCCAATTTTATTTAGAAAAACAAAAACTTCCAAAACCATTTTTATATTTAATTTTGGAAAGCTCCTTTTCCATTTTCAAAATACAATACTTCCTTTAAAACCAATTTCAATAATTCTCACATATGTATTTTCAAAACAAAAAATCAGAATTCAAGAAAGGTCCAAGAATCCCACAAAAGGAAATTTTTTCGGTGGGTGACTTGACCATATGGTTGGCGGCCATATGTCCAAAACGACACCAACAAATATAGAATTATTAGGACAATGAACTAGATCTACAAGGATTTCTAGGCCCTACAAGATCACACTAGCCATTAGTCAAACTCCCCTTGTCATATCCCAACAACAAACAATCAACAAGAACAATGCAAACTAATAAAACCGAACATCCCGTGGAAACTTGAGGATCAGAATGAGAAAGGGTTCACCACGCTCATCCCACACTGACCCCTCTAGTCCCAAAAATCCTAATCCATATACCATTAAATCCCCCAAATAACAAGGGCGCTCTAATAAAAGGTCTCTAAAGAGCTGACCTTCTATGATACCATTTTGTCACAAACCAGCTCGTGTCGACACTGAATCGGTCACAAGGTCCAGCCTGCAATAAGTCCCAAGAGGAATTCTAAATCCTGCCGAGATGGATACAAGAACCAAGGGAATAAATGGAGTACACAAGGGAATGATTTCACCCATATATAAATAATAAGACAAACATCAGAAAGAAATGGACATCCCAAAATACATTTATATAGAAACTGAACTGATCATTATTTGTACAAGAAACTAAATGTACAACTAAAACAACAACTAAACTACAAAAATAAAATAACCAACTAACTCCATGTGACCCTTCTAGTCACTCTCCAACATAATGATCAGATGTCTCCCAAGACGACTGAACTCATGCTAAAATCTGCACAAGGGCTAAAAACCGAAGAAGACTATTGGCGTGAGTATTAAAACTCAGTAGGATAGATCAATATTCTATTCCCAATGCACATCCTTTAAAATAAAAGAAAAATCAATTTCATGTTTTAAAAACAAATATAAAGGTATGGTTTCCAAATGAGTCCCCACGATATAAAAATTACTAGGCAAAAACTTGTATGTTTTATAAACAAGAATGCAAGTAACAATTTTCAAATAGGCGCAATTTCAACATGAAAATAGTTTCAAGAGGGGTGATTTAAATAATTTAGAAATTTAAATAAATCAAATACACTGATTAATTCATCAACCAAACACATCGTATGCCGATTTTGAGTACAAAATATCCAATGAGCAAAACTCACAAGAACACTCGTAGACACAGATTTGTTATGAGCCCCAGGTACCTCATATCTCAGTGAAAGTAACCATAATAAATATATGTTCTCATTCAAAAGAGACACTAGTAGAGGTAATACACATAAAACAATGGTCCCCCAAAAATATCATCATCATAGTTACGTTAGTTTTTTCATCGTCAAACTCTCTACGTGAAACAGGGGCAAAACCACGCGGGATCACTAGCATACTAGTACACGTCTGCCCACCTAGATACTCAGGATTCCCTTTAGTGATCAATAAAGTTACACATATTATAAAATAAAATTTCAACATAAAAATTCCACTTCCAAACCATAAACACACTAACATCCTGCATACATGCTTCACATTTCTTTCACGAATCAATAAACCACTAAAATGTTTCGTAAAACAATTTCAAGAAGTATAACGAGGCCTTGCACATAAAATCCATTCAAAAATTATCTTTTCAGGACATAAAAACATAAATAACATAACTAAACATATTTGGAATCCCCAAAACCAATTAATAAATCACTTTCATGGACCATAAAATGGCTACAAAAGATAAAACAAGAAACGTAGATGGAAAATATTTTTTCAAAAAAATACCAAACTTGACTTTAAGACTTTATAAAAACAAACATTTGACCAAGGTATTTATTTAAATTTTATTAATGAGGTTTATAAAAAAAATTTAAATATGAAAGACACATTCATAAATACCTTAAAACACTTAAGTTACATATTCAATACACAACCACTTTCATAAGGATGTGAAACATGCCATTTTGCAACAACTCAGGCCAAAACATGTTGTAAACCAAAACCCATTTGTTTGTAAAACCAAATCCAAATTGTAAAGACATATAAGGAAAAAAAAAATTTGATAATTATTAAAATTAATTTATAAATACAAAAAAATAATTATTAAATCACACATCACAGATAAAAGGCCACCATACAATTTACCAAACACATGACATCCCATTTTTAAACTAAAAAATTTATTTTAAGAACTTGAAAAAAAATAAAACACAACTTTCATGCCATATTTTTTCATAGATACTTTAAAATGTTTAAAATACCATAAAACAAGTTATAATCCCCACAAAATAGTTTTGAAATATAACGGAACATTTAAATAAACACTTGGTGTGCACTTTTATGAAAAAACAACTCTACGTTTCACAAAACAAGGCTTAAACAACCATTTTTGACACCAAGAAAATTGTACAAAGGATGAGAAACAATAATAAAAATATATATAAGATGCTAAAAATAATAAAATGATGAAATGTAAATGATAATGTCATGTGCAAGGGATATTCTACCCCAAATACTTGGCGTAATAGAAATGCACACCCAATATCACCATATGAGGGTTTATAAACACTAATACTATGAAAACCAACCCCAAATGAACAAAACCGCAATACAAAATCATGGGATAATATAACCCTAGATCTAACATGACTATGGGAGAATCAAAAACCATGAAATAATGAAAGGAGGAGGAAGAGGTAGGAGAAAGGGGAATGAATCTCACCTTTCCACCTTGAAAACATTTCATCTTCCATTAGATATTCTCCCGTAGAGAAGAAGGAATGTATTAGAACATCATGGAGAGGCTCTTATGGTCTAGGAGAACTAGTTAAAGAATATTTTTGGAAAAAATGTGAACAAATTGATTGATTTATAGATGAAATAATATCCTTCTCAATAATGAATGTTTTGAAGAAACATGAGAACTTTATCCATAATATTCAATAAAGATGAGCTCCAAAGTGGTAAAATAGATAATGGGGGTGAGGATAGGTATTTTGGATTCTAATGGGTGGTATAATCGCTGAACAATATAAAAAAATGAAGAAGATATAAAAGAAACAAAATATATTTTTAAAACTGGAAATGGGCCCATGGGCTGGCCTAATACCTAAATAAGTAGCCCGTATTCACCATGATTATTAATTTTTAATGGGTACAAAAAGATATTTAGGCTTGAATATGAATGGGGAGGAAAAATAGGCTATGTAATGAGTCAAAAATGATTAAAAAATGAGTTATTTATAAATGAAACAAAATTAGTTTTTAAATCTAGAAGTGAGCTAACAGTTTGGCCCAAATCATAATGTGACCACACTTTATAAAAAAACTACAAAAATATAAATTGAGGCACCCAAATTTGGATGATTAGATATAGATGAAACTTCAAAACCCAGCATTAATCTCACCGAAGACCTAGGATAAAAATCAGGATTTATAATGAACCAAATCAAAACAATGACATGAAAAAACGGATGTGACATACCAGGGTTCTGGGGTGAGTATGTTTTATGATTTAATGTATACTTTGAGTAGTTTTTATGAAATAACATTCACTACTAGAGGTGCAATTCTTATATCATCTTCCCTTCATGTGTTCTCTTTGAAATATAAGAATCACATTCTATTGTTTCTTCTCAATTAGAAAATGGGTTGTTTTGGCAGTTGTGATATTGAATGTTGTTATTACCATCAACACACTTCTCACCGTATAATATGAGGGTATCATATGAAAAAAATATCCTCAGGAAAATAGGATACCATTTCCTCTCATATATTCTTATTTTAAAGATGAAAGGTTTTTGTTTTATTCTTTTTATGGAATGAAAGGTTATATTCAAGGATCATATTTACTATTATCGAAAGAGATTTAATTTCCTATAACCATAATATGGAGTCTTTATTCACCAGGGTGAATGAGATATTTAGGCTACTGATCTCATATCTTAGATAAAATCATTAGTTATGGATGATATTGGGATATGAACAGTTAATTTTCCATCATTAGTGGTACAATTTTAGAATGAATTTATTGAATAGTTATCTACCATATGACACAAGGGAGAGATCGAGTTGGCTATTTAGTTATTTCCAATAGCTAACCAGTTTCAATCCCACCTCATAAGATTGCACTGATGGAGCTTTATTTGTTGAAAGTGTTGCTGGATGATCTAGATAAAAAGGGATTCTAGTGGCATAATACATCGACATTGGTTTCCACGATGTTTTTAAAATAATTTTCATTAAATATTGAACTTTTGATTGGATTACCTGACAATGAACTAAATTAAATTTAAGAATTGCTAATCCCTTACTCATATCAATGATCGCTTTTATCTTTTAGGAGGTGACAGAGTTTTCTCCATGGCCGACATGAGTTCTGGGTACCATCAGATGAGGTTGATACCATAAAACATTACCCAAATTTCTTTTAGAATATGATATAGATTTTATGAGTTTTTGGTAATTCCCTTTGGTTTGAGGAATTCACCATTGTTGTTATTATACATTATGAATATGACAATCCATCCATTTTATGGTTAGTATGTTGCAATTTTCACTGATGAAATCTTGGTGTACTCAAAGTCTATAGATGGTCCTAACCAACATCTGTACATCATCTTGAGTACACTGAGAGATAATAAAATATATTCCCAACTATCTAAATTTAACTTCTACATTGATAATGTACACTTCTTGGGTCACATTATCATGGAGGGTAGAGTGTCATGGGTCCTATAGAAAGTTTTTGTTATTGTATCAAAGGAACAAATAAAAAATATCTTTTTGATTTGGATATTTTTTAATCTATCGGACTATCAAAATTGTGATATCTAGTAAATATCACATCTGGTAGCACTGTATACTTTAATGACCAATAATGGGGGGACGCTTGTTGGTTTTGACACATGAGAGTTAGAATTATAAGAGCCAAAGAGCATGCTGACCTTATAAATGATCCACACCTTACCAATAATGGGTATAAAATATACCATGTATTATGATGCATCTAGAGATGGATTTAGATAACTTATGATGTAAGAGGATTGAGTGGTTTCTTATGGACGCATTCCACATGAGAGGAATTATACTCATTATACTCTAGAGTTGGGTCATGTGGACCAAGATCTGAGATGCTGATGAAATTATCTTCTAGCTAAGAGTTTTCTGGTGTAAATAGATCATAAAAGACTCTACTAAATTTTTTACTAATTGGAATTGATCCTTTTTTAGAGAAGTTGGGTAAGTATTAATAATCATTCAACATCGAGTGGACATAGACTCTAGGAATGGGAAACGTCATTGTTGATTCCTTGAGAATGAAGCTGTAGAGAGAGATAGTATGAGAGTCTTGTGATGAGTGTTGAATGAGGGTACTATTTGATGATATTCATTTTTAATTTTAAGAGTCTTATGGGTGAGAAACTATGAACTTGAAATATGTTATTCCTATTCATATGAACTGACTAAAGAGTTATTAGTTTTATGAACTAGATGTCTTATCAATTAGGGACCACATATATTTTGATGATCAACCATAAAGAGGGTCCTTTGGCATCACCAATGTTTTTCCTATCCATGATCATATCTATACCCCTATGAGATTCCATGATTAGTTAATTAGGGACTATTATGCATCTACATGGGAGGTATATCATTGTATGATAAAGTTTTACCATGAAATATATACGTAGTAATGGTATCCAAGGATGAATAAAGAGATATTTTTCTTTATGGAAAGATGTTTCACCTTTCAACATGTGACAACTGAAATACAAGGGATTCCTGGATCGTTTCAACCATTACCCATTCCAAAATTGAAGTGCGATGATGTCACCAAGGACTTTGTAACATGATTACCATGGAAAAATTATATAAATGATGCAGTATGGTTGATTTTGGTTCTATTGATGAATGAATCCCACTTATTTGTTGTTATAGATACCATTACTATGGATGAGCTGTTTAGTCTATAAATATGATAGATATTTCAATAATACCATGTTTCAAGGTTTATCATTTTTAATAGATATCCCTAACACATATCTTGATTATGTTAGGGTTTTAATAAGGCATTTGAATTGTAGATTTTTTTTGATTATTAACTATCATCCACCGACAAATAGAAAATCAGAATAGAAAACTCAGGCTATAGAGGATGTGTTTCTAGCCTTTTTTACATCACTAGTTCATGAGAGTAGCATCAATAACTCATGGAGATATCTTGAAATAAAATATTCAATTCATAAAACCAAATGTATCTTTTATAGGACTTACATGGAATGATATAACATTTAACGCTTTGTTAGTTAGAGTTAAGCTGATCAATTATCATTTTACATTTCCCCATGTAGGAGATGTTTGAGTAGGATCGGTTGACTGGGAAGCTGTTGGTAATAGTGTAGAATGGGTTGAAATTTTATATTGAAAATCTTATATGACCAATATAATATAAATATGGTCATCATGTTTGGATTCTTTTGTTTTTTATATTGTGTAAATTTTGAATTAAGAATCATTTAAAGCTAACAAGGATGTTTTTCAGGATGTTTTAGTTTTAAGACATAGTTGATCTAAAAACATAACATTTTTATCTTTCATAATGATATAGTGACATGAAATTTTCAATTTATGTGTCAAAGATTTGAATATATCATCTTCCCACTTATCATGTGGTAGACATTGATGATGTAGAGATAGATGTAGATATTTCTTATGAGGATCATCAGATATGTATCATGGAATATATTGAGAGGAAGCAGAGATGAATGGCCATTCTTCTAGTGTGAGTATAGTTTAATCACATCCATGTGCTATAAGTGATATGTGAGAGGGATTTGAATATAAATAATTAGTGGAAAGACTTATTCAATAATACCACAATATCATACATTGAATCATATCTCAGGAATTTTCTATTATATGGTGGGAAATTTTTAATATCCTCTATTTTTATAGGTATGTTCCTATTTATGTTTTTCTTAAAACTCTTTGAGTTTGGTTATATAATTTAATCCTTGATAGTCCAACCCTTATATAGTGATGTTTTTTTATTTTAGAGGTGTTTGAAGGGAAAAAGGTAGGGGAATATAAATTATTGAAACTATAACTAAATAACACAATGAATTTTAATTTCAGGGAATGATTAATTCTAAAAAGACCCCATGAAATTATTTCAGAACATAAATGGTTTTCAGGGAAGATATAGTTCTTGTTGTGAGATTTAATTCATTAATTGAACTAGTTTTCATTGTTTTCAAAGCATGTGTTATGGGTTTTTTTATGTTTTTTGAAATTTAAGGATTCATGAAATGATTCCCAAATTCAAATAATTAATAGAGAATTCCCAACACCAATATTTTTATTCCTAGGACGCATGATTATAACATCTACATTCTCCTTTCCCTCTATTTCCATCCTTAACTAAGTAAATTTTTTATTATCTTTGATCCAAAGGTAGATTCCATTAGATTTTGGAGTTATAGACCAATTAGTAGATAGTGGGACTCCTAGTTCTTATTTTCTATCTTGATTCATTATTTATCCCTTGGGAAGAATACTAGTTCAAGATTGAGAAACCCAGATCAAGGATTTAGGTCTTGTGCTGACCATGTTTTTCGGTCTTCATTAAGGGGAGTGGAGGAGGAACTCAAATTATCCATGGGCATTGGGTAATTTTTTTTACTTCTCTAGAATTGGGGTGGGTGGTTGAAAACAACTCCCTAATGCCTATTTCATTTCTTATAGTATATGAAATAGGTCCTATTGCATTGACATTCCATGAATGTGACCTAATCTAATTGGTAACCCTCTGATTTAATGAAAATATATACATAGACCACCCACGGACCCCCATTGAGTATGTTGGAGTGGAGACTATGACTTGAGGCCACATGAGGGGAGTGATAACCCTTGACTGTAGTTTGTAATTTCAATGGATGAAATTAGATCCCCTTGAATAATTTAAAAAAATTAATAGTTTTTTATAACAATGTGAACAAGTTTGGCAATATAATTCCAAACATTTTTTGACATGTAAAAGGCTTAATGTGGAAATCATGAGTATTGGAATGAATATAACATACATGGCTAATTTGTTTTAATATAGTATGTATTTTGAATTTATATAAATTTATGGTGAAATATGAACACGATCATATGTGTATTGGTAATTTTTCTTAAATGAAATGTGAAATGGAAATAGTAAAAATTATTTTATTAATTGGTAACTAGGTTAAAATTGATAATTTCCTTGTATTTGGTTATTAGCAAGAACATGGTAAATGTAGTGAATTATTAGTAATGATATAATCCTTGAATTGACCAATATGGAATTTCTAACATGTTTTTCACATTGGTTTTTGGGTATTATAAATGGAATTATTGGATTTTTTAATTAGCACTATCTGGTTACTTAATTCATGCGGATGACATAATACAATGGACATGGATTTCCTACCCATATGAAATTATAGTTTGTACATGGTGTTACGTTATGGATGAAACATTGGGTTAGAAAAGGTGAATATTCCCAGTAAAAAAAATATTGGTTGGAGACAACGATTCTTCCTATATGAGATTACAATATGGAAATGGTTATCCTCTATTAATGAGAAATATTTTTTGGATGTAGAACATATTTTTGGATGAGATATTAGGTTTGACATGATGTTCATTCATTGGTAAAAACTATAGGTTGGGTAGATTTTTTGTTTTGGGATAAGTTATAGGGTTGTATGTTGCCTTCATTCTTGGATGTGATATTTTGTGGGATATGGATTTCTATTCTATATTAGATTACCTGTTAGAAATCTGATTCTATATTATTATTATATTTTTTAAATAGGACATGCACATTTGATATATTTCAGAAGAAGGATGACCCCATGTGTCAAAACATGATCTTGAGGGGTATCATGTTGATTTAATTTATTTTGTTGATTTATAAAACAATTTACATATTTATCATAATATTCCATACACTATTTATTCATATTGGATATATTAGTCACCGTGGGTTCCAGCCTACTGAGTTATACTCAAACCCTATTTGGGCCACTATTTGGCCCTTATGTAGACTTCATGGATATATGTATTGACATGTGAAATGGGCCTTATGATTAATTTTTTAGTTTTATGGATGTCAATTGTGGTTTGAGAGTATGTTTCCAGAATTATTATTTGAGTCTTTTTTTATTTTAATTTTATGAACTTCATCACAACATTTAGATTGACATACATTATGGAATGACATGATTTATTATACTTATTTGGAATGTTTTTGTTTTATCATTAATTTTTCTCATGTTTCATGATTGATTATTCATATGATTTGTTATATTATTTCAACTCTATACCATAGTGTATAGACTCCGTACTATATTCTTTACACCCTCACTGCTAGTTCGTACCCTTTGGAAAGTGAGGAGGTGTGTTTGAGGGTCGCTAAAAACATACACCTGTCACATGAGGGAGTACTAGTGTGGGGACATTACTCTTCCATTCCACTATTTTGGAATAATTATATACGATGGATAGATCTATACTGAACCTTTTGTCCATTATATTGTTTTGTTAGGTGGTTGTTCTTGTTTTTTCTTAGTGAAATATAATTATTCTAAGAGATTAGTGTAGTTTAGAAGGATTTAGGATGAATGGTTCTGATGAAATACAATGTTTAGTAGTTTCCCATATATGTGCCGATTTTAAATCTTTTCCAATCCAACCCACATATTGAATTAAGCTAAAAATATTTGGTTATATCATTAACTGTTATAATTTTTTGAAGTATATTTAGTGTAATATTGTTTAATGATGGGGAAAATTACAGCACTACTATGTTAAAATTGATTATAATTTTTTAAATTAATTGATAATTTTATATTTTGGGAGTTCTGGGTCAATATTCTTAAAATTGTGATGTTTTCTTTATACTGCACGATTACATCCCAATCATGAAAAACTGTATGGATTTGATTGAAAATTTTTTAAGTGATGAAATTAATAAAACACCATGATTAACAAAATGAGATGGAGGATCATTATGATGATAAATTCCAGGATCATTAAAGTTTATTAAATGAAAATAGATAGTGGATAATATAATGGAACCAGAGGGAGGGTCATCACATATAATTTATTAATAATTTAGTCAATTAAATAATTACCTTGTAAAAATTATTTTTTTATTGATGGATATAACAATAGTTCTATGTTTTACAGTTGTTGTATGGTTGTAATCAATATTATATTTCATTTAGTTGTGATCCACACATCTCCCACAAATCTCTGAACATCGCCATTGGAATCTCCGGATGCTAGCACGCGAGATCCAATATCTTGCATCATTCCTCTTTTATGGCTTCAAGAATAATATCCAAAGTGTGATCCTTGATCAACCTTGACTTGAGTGTGGTAAGTGGAGTAAGAACCCTCTCTATTCTTGGGAATAATATTTCGGAGGTTATCACTCTCAGGATTAAGAGGATTATCTATATTTTCTATGTACAACCAGAAAATGATTTTTTGCCTCTAGGAAAATAATATAATTGGGTTTATATATCTCTAGGGTCAGAAAAAAATAATTTCACAATTTACCCTTCTTATATATTTAATCTCTTGTGGAACCCTATGTCTATAATAATAATAATAATACTATTATTATTTCTTTATATGTTCTTAACGTGTGAATTATAATTAAATATTATTTATTCAAATAAGATTCAATATATATTATTTCTCACCAGAACATTAAAATTTAGCCACCATTCTTCCAAAATAATTATTGGGACTTGATTAATGACTATTTATTTATTTAAAAAATATCACTACATTATTCACCAATAAATATATATATATATATATATATATTATATTCACTAAATTGAAAATGAATATTTAGTAAATTTTCTGCTCGCATTATATTATATTGGATAACTGATGATGGAATACATGTGATTAATAAAAAATGAATAATTATTAAATCACATGCAGGAAAAACATTTATTCATCTGGTAAAATAATAAATAATAATATATTATTTAACTGAGATTCTAGATACACTTAGTGTGTGACCCTATGGGCCTTTTTTTCAGTGGAATTAGGTGAATCACCACAATGTCCAAGGTTAGCATTTAGAAACATGGCAAGGCACCCATAACAAAGTACATAATGCTATAATGAAATAATACCACATATGGACACTTTTTATGTAATATAATCAATTTGACATTATATATCTAATTAGGCAGATTGCATGCAAATTCCCTCAACCAATGCACTCAAGGTCACATTCTTTGAATTCCTAGAAATCAAAATTTTCTATAGAACACCATGGATATGGAATTATTTAGGCTATATCATTTCCATCAATGGGAATGAGATATCAGTATCTATTAAAGAAAATGATGGAAAGAAAATCCCATCTCGCAATATCTTTTAATGCAATATTACTCGTGTCATAACCAATATATCCTATATCACTGTGAACATATATCATCATATTTGTTTTAATACATCAATGTACGTGACTCATAATACTAATTAATAATAATATTAATGTCTATGGATCGATACACACATATACATATAGAAACATCCAAATACAAATGTAAATATGGATTTCCTACTAGTGGGCCTTGTACTCATAATATCCTACACTGAATATTACAAAGGGATCATATCATGAGAAGGTCCCTTAAGGTCCAATGAGTCTCCAAATAGGATAGAATATATAATATGTGTCCCTCAAATGATATCAACTAGCTTTAATACATATATTTAAGAATAGTGTTGTATAACTTCAAGGTTCTAATCATAGTAGAGAACGGTTATGACCTTTTAGTGTGACAACTACTCTTAGAACATTATCACATAATATGTTTCACATAAGAACAATAATGATCTAGTAGAAATATTATTAATATTACAAACTATGAATACAAGTTGTCATAATGTACACAAAAGTATGTTCTAAGACACCAACTCCAACAGACTCAAACTTGCACTAGAGCCAACTATTAAGAACATTCAGTCTTCTCGCTCTCACATGATACTCGAGATTTTGGTGACATATTCCTTTAGTAAAGGATTATTTCACATTCTCTTCCATGGGTACTCTTCTTACATCAACATCAACACTCTAATAAAAACCTCTGAAGAGTTGATACATCCATAGTATATTCTTTATGAATTGGTGATACCTTGGATCTTTTTCAAGAGACACCATTGTAGTATTATCACATTACAATGTGATA
The DNA here is from genome assembly GCA_963277665.1 of Viscum album. NCBI lineage: Eukaryota > Viridiplantae > Streptophyta > Magnoliopsida > Santalales > Viscaceae > Viscum > Viscum album. The sequence continues at coordinate 2,060,426,010 of OY728123.1, read as the reverse complement.
GGGTCTTTAATTATAGGTACCAAATCAAGATCCTGGTAAAATTTTCATATCCACATGGATTCCTTGGATGAACTATAAGTTTCAATATAATTATACATTAAAGTAGAATCAATGAAAATTTTCTACTTTGAACTCTTCAAGCTCACAGCTCATCCGTTGAGATAGAAAAAATATCATGACTGTGATTTGAGATAATTCTGATTAGTTGGAAAACTAGCCTCACTATAACATCAGATTATTAGAAACTTTTCTCCTCCATACACGAGGAACATAACATTAGTTCTTCTCAAATACATAAGGAAAACCTTAATAGAAAACCAATTTTGTTCTCATGGTTCTTCATGCAATCCACCTACTATGCTCCATGTATAGGAAACATAATTTCTAGTACATAACATGACATACATTATTGATCCTATCACTGAAAAATTTGGGATATTAATAATTTTATCTTTCACTTATCGTTCTGATGGACAATTTTCTTAGAATGATGTAAACAATATGAAACTAGAACTAATCCCCTCTCTTATTGTTCCATACAAATTTTGTTAGTATCTAGTAAATATTTTTACTTGACTTAGTCCAAGAATCCTCCTGGATCTATCACGAATGATATTGACCCCTAGAATATAGGCTAATTCGCTGAAGTCCTCCATGGAGAGAAAATTGTATAACCATTTCTTAACAAATAGTAAGACTGGTATGTCATTTCCAATAAGTAATATGTCATAAACATATACTAGTAGGATAACGACCACAATCCCACTAAGCCTCTTGAAAAAACATAGATCACATTAATTCACAATGAAACCAAATTATTTTATTGCTTCATTGAATTGAATATTCTAGACCTATATGGTATCTTCATTCCCTAAATGGAGGTATGAAATTTAAAAATATTTTTATCATCACCTAGATTCAAAAAACCTTCCGATTGTGTATTATAGACCTCTTCCTAAAGGTTCCCATTATGGAATGTTGTTTTGGATTCCATCTCCCGAATATCGTAGTCTTGGTAAGAAATTATATGAAGTATAATTCATCTGTAAAAAACATGGAAACTGGTGAAAAGATTTCAGTGTAGTCAATTCCTTGATGTTGTATATAACCTTTAGCCAGTAAACCGGATTTGTAAGTATTTACTTTACCATCCATGTCCAATTTACTCTTATATACCAATTTACACTATACATGCTTTACACCCACTGACACATTGACCATAACCAAAACATGGTTATGATATATGGAATAAATTTTATAATTCATGACTTCTTTCTATCTTGTAGATTCTGAGCACTCTACCACTTCTATGTAGCATATAGGTTCATAATTTCAAGCCATTTATGAATCACCATATTTGGTTATTGTAAAACCATATATACATGGTACTCCTAACTCTATTATATTACTAAACAATACTTGTTTTTCATGAACTACTTCATCAACAAGGACCTGCAAAACCTATTCCTATTCCATCTCTTATATATATTGAGAATCAATATCAACAAAGTCAATGTTTCTCTAACAATCCTTTTTGAGGATGTTCTCCCTCTCATTAAATAAATCATGTTTTTTGATAGTCACTTTATTGTTTTAGGGGATGTATAGGTAGTATCCCTTTTTTTCATGGGATACCCAATAATGATATACTTTATGCCCTGGGGTGCTAGTATGTTTTTTGAGAAGAATTTAACAAACACCTCACAGCCCCATACATGATTATGTGAAAAAAAGTCCTTTTCCACTACATAACACGAAGGTAATTCCATTGGACACTTTAGTATGAACTACATTTAATGTGTATGCATCTGTTTCATAATACAAGTCCCTAAACTAATTGTGGAAGATTGTAATGACTCATTATATACTTTAATATATCTTACAAAGTACATTTCCTCATTTCACTGACAACATTCCTAAGTGGGGTATAAGGTGATGTGATTTTAAATAGAATCCCACAATCACACAGAAATTCAATAAAATCTTGGTTAAGATATTCCCCACATTGATCTAATTTAAGATTCTTTAATTTCTTTCCTAGCTAATTTCCCACTTCATTCGTGAATTCCTTATAATTTTCAAAGGACTCAGACTTATACATCATCAAGTAGACACAACCATATCTACTAAAGTTATCAGTAAATATCAAAAAGTAAGAATTCCCACCACCATCTTATACTATAAATGGTCCATAGACACATGTGTGTACTAATCTTGGAACCTCGGTGGACCATTCAACCAATCCATACAATTTTGGTTTGGTAATATTTCCATTTAAACTAGAACAAAATATTTTAGGTGGTTATAGATCAAATGATTATAAATAACCATATTGATAAAGCTTTTCCAAATGCATCCTGTTTACATGAACAAGTCAGTAATTCCATAAATGGTTATTATATGAGCTGTTTGAACATGATTAGTTATCAATTTTCAATACTATTATTTTTTTATTTAACATAGAAAGATCATTATTTAAATTTTCTATTACATAACATATGTTTTCGTCAAAAGAAACAAAAAGTATATCCAAACATGAAAATTAACCCATCTGCATCGAGGAATGATATATTAATTATGTTCTTCATTTCCATTTGTACATAATAGAAAAATTTTAACCCCAAAATCATTCATGTTGGAAATTAAATGTGGTATTCCCCAACGTCTAGAGAAGCCATCCTCACACCATTAGCAGATCTCAGATCCACATTTCCTCTAGAAATATTTCAGATCCTACATGGTTCCTACATTTGGATACCTATGTGAGTTCCACCTGTTGTATCTTATACACAATGTGTGAATTTTGAAAGATAACACTCTTTAACAAACTCACATTTAGCTTCACCATTCATCTGGATGTGGCTCTTCTTCCAGTGTCCTTGCTTTCCACATGAAAAACATACTACCACATTTTCCATGACCTTGTACAAGATATTCCTCTTCTTGGGATAATGGTTATTGGGAGCTTTATACTTGTTATAAATCCTGGGTCCATATCACTATTCTTCCTTTTCTTAGTTAGCATAAGGATCATGAGTTTATCACACACTGAGTCCTTATCCACATATAAAATCAGATTAAGAAGTTTTTAAAGACTCTTCTCCTCATTATTTTATTATAATTAATAATAAAACTATAGAAGGTATTGGTAAGTGATGAAATAATGAGATCTATATCCAAATCATTCATGAATTCAATCACCATGATGTCTATGCATCAAAATTATCCAATAAGATTAACTACATTAGGCAGAGATGATGTAGACTCTCCAAGACTATTCAAAAACAAAACATTAGAGATATCATATCTCTCTTGTATTTACTTCTCTTGGTAGAGATCCTAGAGGTGAAACATCATAAAATATGCATCCATGTCCCCATATTGATTCAAAATATCATTGGTCATGGATGATTTCATGAAAAATTTAATATATGTAGCATCCCTTAAATGTTTCTTGTAGAGAGATAATTCCTCATCACTATATTTATTTCTAGGTGTATTAGGAATTGGTTCTTGCAGCACATATGATTTCCTTTCATGGTGAATAATAACATATAAAAACCTTTTCAACTATAATATATCTGTACTGGTGAGAAGGCTATCATTATCAAGTATAGATTAAATTGATATGTATGAAGTCATTTTAATGTTTTTTTAAACGTAAAATAACAAGAGATTAAGTTCTTTATCTAATAAGATTAATACAAATAAATAAATTTTATATTTATTAATCTCTCACTATTTTTTCGAAACCGAACAAACATCACCATTGGATTTAAAATATCCTATTTATTTAAAATTATATTATTAATGATCCATATTACCCTTCCCATTATCCCAATATTTGTTAGTTTATCAACTTGAATGGTTTTAGGTAGGCATTCAAAATTCTTATTGCATTAACTCAAAAATCCAAGATCTATTGAGTGAATTACCCAATCCTAAAATCCTAAAATTGTATTTCCTTAGCCCTTTCCTCTAAGTGACCCTAAGTTCAACTTTGGAAGTCAACCCTATATGTGAAATATTTTATGTCAACCCAAAATATTATGTGAAAATTTCATGATAATTGAAAGCATCCTAGTATTTTTTGGTCATGAAATGTGAACTATGGTTTTATTTTACTTTATGTAGTATAAGACTATACCATCATAATGTATAATTAAGGGATTTTATATTTAATTCTTAAACTGATAATTATTTTCTTCATCAAATTCTTGTTAATATTAAGTTCATTTACTTAAGTGATTGACCATATCTTAGATTATATTTAGGCATAATCCAATTTATTTTAGTTTTATATTTTATTCATGATAATTCATTAATTCACGTGATCACAAAAAAACATCATTAATGAAATAACCATGAAACTAGATAGAAATAAAATAATAAAGTGGTATTATATTGATCTCTTACTAATGGTTAGTTTATCTAGTGGTTGGTAAACTAACTGGTGTCCTTTGGGATATATGCCATGAAACAATAAGGTTTTTGTTATAGAATTCCACATGTCCACTAATGTACCTCTCTAGTATTGGTTTCCACTTAGATCCAAACATGAATTGTATCTACTAGATTGGGATATCCAACCATGAAATATGATTTTACTCACACACAAACTAGGAAAATAAAGGGTTTACATAAAAAACCACTGTCATGTAGGCCCATACATAATGAGATGAGCTATGACACACATGCTAGAATTTGAATTTATTATCAAATTAATTAAAACCAATCACATACAGAGGTCTGGCCTATAATCATGATAATCCACATGCATGCATCCAAATATGTATTTATTAAATTAGAATTCAATTTTTAATCATTTTTATTAAAGATAAATCATGCTTGAATCAATTAATTATCTTTTCTAATTAATCAATTATTTTATCTTAAAGATCTTTTTAATTTACTTAAGATTCTCATCCATAATTATTTTAAACAAATTAAATAAACTTATTTAAAATTAACTATGATCACAAATGAACCTTTTAGGTAACATAGTGAATACTCATCCAAATTTACCCAACATGTATTATACTCATATACTGTTTCCAATTATGACATATATTATACACTACTTATCAATTACTTTCATGACATGTACTATCAACATAATGATTAAATTAATTGTATGATTTTTCTACAACATTTCTTGCCTCAATGCACATAGAGAAATAACTATAATACGACTCGTACATGATATTAAAATTTGAACGTTATGTAGAAATTCTTTAAACACACACACACACACATATATATATATATATACATATTAAAACCCATCACATGAAGTGTTCTACAAACTTAATGACCAACCAAAAGAACATATAAATATGTTTTACCAAGTATAATAAATAAATTTTAATTATGTTTAATTTTTTATTATGATTTGGTGTATACAGGTTAGGTACATGGCATGTATGTCTCTCACCCTTTGTCCATGGAAAACTCTTGGGTACATATCATATAAATCATGCCTAAAAAAATTAGAGTTCACTACATGTAGAAAGGCTTACATAGTGCGTGGTCTCTAAGTTACGTGGTTATATAGACCTATTATTGACATAAATGTATATTACTTCATTTTAGATGAATATTCAATACATTTTAAAAATACATTCCCAATGACCATAATAGGTTAGGGTATTTGTATACTTTGAAACAAAATCTTTTATCTTGATGAAATATCTTCATCATCTCCCATAAAGATCTCCACCTTTATTAATTCTACGTAAACCCATTTTTTATACCCGGAATAAAGGAATAATAAAACCTAGGTGAGATCAGGTGATCAGTAAGGGTAAATAAATGAAATGCATAAGAATAACAAAAAAATGTTATGGAACATGAGAATAATATTTGAAGATCATTCCCTTCATATTTGAGAACATAATAAATAATGAATTTTCCTAAGAAATAAATCACAAGGAAATAAAGAACATAAGACAAGTAAACATAACATAGGAAAAGGCATGGAATTTGTGGCATTCACATTAGTTTATAACATTGTGAACCTATATAAGTAGAAGCAGGTTCACCCGTTAAGTTAAGGTAATAAAATCAGTCCCCATCATCAACTTGTGGACCAGAAACCAGGGCCAGGAATAACATTGAGAACATGTTACCAGTTTCACGCATAACCTTATGGACGTAAAATCATGTCAATGCATAACATTTTGAACATATAGTTAGTTTCTCACGTTATTTAATGGAAATGAAACAAGGTCCATGCATAACATTGCGAACATGTAATCAGGTTTTCATATAAAATTGTTAATATGGAATCAGGTTCATGTATAAACTTATGGACATGAATCCAAGTACTAAAATAACTTTGGGAACAAATAATAAGGTTTACTCATAATATTTTGAACATGAAATCATGTACATGAATATACAAATGGATGCGAAATCAAGTCCATGCCTAAAATTGAGATGAGTAATCAGGTTCATACATTACCAATATGAACATGAAACAAGGTCCACACATAACATTGTGTACATGTAATCAGGTTCACTGATAAACATATGGACATGAAATTAGGTACATTTATAACATTGTGAACATTTAATTATGTTCATGCATACCATTTATACTCATGATTCATCCCTTATTACCTATTGTATTTTAGGGAGATATAGGTCCCACCAATCTCATAATAAAATCATTCTTACATGTTCCATAATATAATAGAACATTCATCATATCACGACCCATAAAAAGACAAAGGTTTTATAAATATCAAATCATAACTTATGAAATGAAATGGTTATCATTATTATCTCACCATATCAATAACTATGGAAGAAATATTGGTTCCATAAACTTTTTATTAAAGTATAACCCATGAAAAGAAGTAAGTTTTATAAACATGCAACCGGTGAATGGGAAACTAGATTCCTAAAAACCGTGACATTAAACATAACTCATTCATAGAAAGGATATGAATTGAACCTTTAGATCATTTAATATAAGGTAATGAGTTACATAAATATATTTAATATTATATGGAAAACAATTTTGAAATATCTTTCAAAAACATTTCTTAAGGAAAATATCCTTTCTTCTTTAAAAACTTATTTTTTATAACATAAAACCATTAGAATGATTTTTTATTTGAAAATTATTTTCAAAAACATATAAAATAAGCTTTGAAAACAATAAAACATTTTTAAATTTATTGTTTTCTTTAATGTTATCTTCTAGGATCTTTTGAAAACATTTTTGAAATAATTTTCAAAAGAATGATTTTTGAGTACAATATATTTCTGATTGAAGAGAGTGATAGATAGATTTTACATAAAAACATTATCTTAAATTCCAATAGGTGAAAAAATTTTACTAAAAAATAAGGATATCTTGAAAAAATATAGTATAAGTAATATCATGAGTGTTCATGAGATATGGATCATAAGATATCATGAAAGGAAGAATAAACATAAATAATCTTAAAAACCGACAAGCTTACCTCAATAAACTCTTATAACTCGATAACTTGGGATTATACTCTCCATATAAGAAGAAAAAATTACATGAAGCTTAATATATAAAAAAAGTAATAATATTTATGATAATACATGTAAAATGTTAGAATATACTACTCAAAAAAGATTTTTAGTGCCTAACAAAACACGAGTCTCAAGACCAAACATTTTTACCGATTTCGTATCTTTTGAAACATAAACACCATGAAAGAAGGATTATAAAACTGAATAATCAATAACCATAATTTTATATATAAGAAACATATAATTCAATCATATCAAGTACATACACCACAAAAAATGGAAGGTTGTTGAATATAGCATGAATCTCACGAAAATTAAAAGTGAGATGAAATCCCCTTACATTATGCCTCGACTTTGTTCGTACTCATACAAGATTCTTGTATAATAAATATAATATTATTATACATATTTTAAAATAAAATATTTATATATATATTATTTAATATGGTTTTATTATTTCATTGTGTTATATTCTTGTTAACAATCTTATGTTATGTTTTCACTTCGTGCAATATTCTCTTTGTTCTTTCCATGTATCTTAATTTGTTATATCGTTGGTCATTATAATTATATAATGATTAAATAATATAGGACATGATATAAATATAAGTTATATAAATTATATTTATATTATAATAATTTAAACAATAAATAATAATTAAATGGAATACACCGTTCATGAAGACGGTAACCCATACATAAGCATGAACACTGTTTCTGTTTTTATTGTCGTATTAAAAGAATGTTTGTAAATAAAATATGTATATATATACCTATGATTATTAAAGTATCATTAATATGTTATATATATTATAGAATTTCATTATACCCATCCTTAATACATTCTATGTGGTGTGAGAACCAATCACATTGGTTTGTGGGGGCGGTAGTCCACACTTTCTCAAATGAGATTATCGTATTTCAACAAAATAGAGATAAAAATGTATGTTATGTAAAAAGAAATAAATAATCATAAATAAATAATATGTATTCTATATAAAATATATAAATATATATCCATCTTAATGTCCACCATGATTGGTGGTAAAGAAGAATTGAAATATCATTGTTTTGTAAGGCAGTAATTCGTCATATACAGAAATAGTAGGTTTGATATCCATTAGATGGAGGTGCGTGTAAGTGTAGGTATAACCCATTTCATAATAAAATCCTAGTATAAGGGTGATATTTTTTTAGAGAAGAATAAAATAAAGAATGTGGAGGTGTGGATAAGGAAAGCAAAGTGAAGAAGCATGAGAAATGACATTACGTCTAAATTAAGTAACTCATTTTGGTTTGTTGCAAAAGGATTCCTTTAGAGTATTTATTTCAAAAAGAAGGATTAATGGTCGAAGGGAGGATTTTTGGTATGATACAGTGATAGATCTTTGCACATCTTAATGGGTTTCAGTGGTGTGTGGAAAGGGTAGTAGTGGTGGCCTTATATAATGGAGGAGGAGCGGCACATTCGTAAATATACGAAGAGAGAATTTCATCCATGTTTTTAATGTAATAAGTGGATCCAGTAGAGGAAAATGGTTTATAAAATCGAATATAGAGTCTATATATGGACAATAAATTAGTGTTGTACATGTGTCTCGGTCATTTGGGGTAATGAATTTGAGGTTTAATACTTTATTAACCTAATATTTATCATAACCAATGTAATTAATTTTAATCACCTTCAATTATATCTTTTTTTTAAAAAACCTTAACTAATTAAAAATTAGAGACTATTCTTATTAAAATTATTTAATCCATTTTCTCAAATTCTAATCACATAAGTTATAGAAATTAATTTAAAATTAATCCCACTCTTGGGACGATAGTACATGATTTTTATAGTTAAACAGATCAAACGTTTGATATGTTTTTATGTCAAATTTTAATGTTTAAATGGTTACAATGAAAATTTTTATTGAATGATAAAAATATTATATAATTATACTATGAAATAAAAATAAAATATATATTTTATCATTTTAGATGAATTAAATTAAAAATTAGTTTTAAACTAAAATCCATTATTTTAACAATCAATTTAAATATGAAACCTTACATAAGAATACCAAAAATTTATCCTAACCTATTTTTTATGTTTGTATTCTAAAGATATTTTTTATTTTGTTTTATTAAATCTAAAAAATTGGAAAAAAGTATATTTAAAATGGGTTCTCCATTAAAAGGCAGTAAAACCAAATTTATAAAAATTTATGTTTTAAACATAAAATTGGGTTTGTTATTATCTAGAATCTATCAAATATATGGGATAAATATCAAAAAATTTCAATTGAATATATATATATATATAGAATATTTATTACATTAATATCACATACCAATTTTAATTAATTAAACTTAATAGGTTAAAATTACTTTGTAACTATAATAATATATTCTTTTATCTTCAATTAGTTTTCATATTCTGGAATTCGTAATATAAGAATTCATATTATATTTGTGTACACCATATATTTTCTTAATTTAGTGAAAACTATTTCATATCTATCAAATTAATATCTAGGTTACAATCAATTATAAAAATATTTTTAATAATATATTACAATTAGGTAATACTCAGACTTGTGTGTTACATATTCCATCAAGGATTGTCAATCTTATAGGTAATGTACTCTAACCTTGTGGTTCCATATAACGTATACCAAGTTGGGGTTTCATGTAACATATGCCAAGACCGTTCCTTGTAAAAGAAATATTTGACTTATTGAATATCTATTTTCATTGTTTCGTGAAGTGAAAAATATCAAAAGATTAAATTAATTCAAAAAAAATCACAAAAATCTCGGGGTGTTCTATTATACCCCCATTAAAATGAATTTATCCCTAGAAATACATCTTGGTTATCAAAGGTTTATTACTTGAAATATTCATTCATAAAAATCCACATCGTAAAAATGAATACTAAAACATCCATTAAAAAGGGATTATTGGAAGTATAATGGTTACCCAAAGTGACGTATGGCTGGGTTTCCACATTGGAGAACATAGGATGTGAGTGAGGATTTGACATGGAGGAAAGGAATAATTATTTATATGGAGTGATTTAGGTCCTTAATAAAAAAAAGTGAATGATCAAAGGAAATATGAGGGCCTCCAAGTCATAAATCTATGATGTTCCTAGAACCCATTAGGTTAACATAATTTTTTGTATTAGAACAACACAATTTTTTATCATTATTGTATCATTGTTTAATTCTATTTAATGACCCAAAATATTAGGAAAGGTACTTACTTGGTGTTATCTCCTTCCTCACACATAATCTCAAACTTTGGTTATGCCTTTATAGATTTTCACTTCATCTATTACCCTAATAAAATAATGATAATTCTCTATTTTTGAAGTACTAATAGGTCATGAGATCCAGGATAAGTCAACCCATATATCTTCAGTTACCATCAACACAAACATGTTATCTAATATGAATAAGTCATAATGTGGTGAGATAATACATCAATATAGAAAACATTACTTGAATATTGTCTTAAACATTACATAAATGGTTATCCTTATAACACTTCCAAAATATAATTTATTTTTTATTCCTTAAGCATGATCTTATATTATAACAAAATCATTTTTATTTTATACTTGGGTTCATCCTTAAACTAATATAAAATTATATGAGATTTTATTAATCCTAAATCCATGTAGAATGTTGAAACAATACTAATGATAAAAAACATGATTATAAAAGGTATTATTCATAAAAAATCAAACTTGAACTTCTCAATTGGGGGGGGGGGGATTATTAGATTTCCCCTAATTTTAATTATTCACATCATCCATTATGATATCATAATATTTCCCTATGTCCTTTTTCCTAATAGGTTTTCATGTATTATTATCCATATTAGCCCTTGGATTGGGACAATAATTTGCGTAATTCCCAAACTCCATACACATGAAACACTATTTCGTTATTGGTCATTCTATTGAGCTTTATCTCCACTCATTTAATTGAATTTTACCTTATTATCACCTCTACATTCGTTTTATCAGTGGTAATGCCTTCTATACTTGAAACACCTTCTTTTACCTTTTAGGCTCTCTCCCAAGTGTTCATTCCCAATGTTTTGGAATATAGCTGTTTGAAATGTTTTCTTATCTCCATGATTTTTAAATTACACTTTGAACTCCATCTTCATATTCTTGTAAAAACCATGAGATTGAAAAGTAAATCCAACCTCTATTTCATCTTTGATCACACAATGCACAATATCTTCATAGCTACTAAAGTCTCTTATGGACAATGACCTTTTGAGACTTGGATTTAATCCACTGAAGAAACTATCTACACCACTTTTGAGTTGGATGATAATACCTGAATCATACCTTGAAAGCCTTGTGAAATTAACTTCATAGGTACCAACATATTCATCATCCTTTTACTTAAAATCAATGAGACCCTTTTCCATATACATATGAAGAACATGAAAAAAGAACTTACTGAAGAATAAGTTCTCGAACTCATTTTAATCCATAAATTCAATTTCATATTTCTTCATCGTATTATTGATTAGATTACACCACTAGTTTTCTTCACTATATAAGAGATAAATATCCATAATGAATTTTTTTTTCATTTGAACACTTGAGAACATAGAATATATTTTTTTTGGTAAGGATCCAGTTTTCAAAAACTAGTGGATCATATGACCCACTGAAAAATGATGGCCAATACCACACAAAGAACTCAATAGAATTTTGGTCCCTCATTTTCTCATTTTGAAACTAAAAATTATTCATAGATTGAGAAATCTATGAGATTATGGAAATGAGGTTTTGTATTCTATCTCCAAGATCATTTAGAACATCAAGAGGTAATTCATTGCATTATCAATCATAATCACCATTTACATGGCTCCTTCGCATTCCAAATATTGACTAAAACCCAAAGCATAGAGTAAGAAACAATTATAATAACGAAGAACCACATAATCATAAATAGTCACTTATAGGATTTATAAATTGTTAAACATTACTTAATCTATTACATATTCGGTTTATCCTATGTTATTCATTCATATCTTATAATTAAATCCTTCATGATTCTTGTGAAGTGTTTGTGATTTCCCATAGAATATCCCCCGAGATTATTAAACTAGGTGTGCATCAAGGCTTATTGTCATGTACATGATTACCCTGAGTTAGGCCTAGAATATATTGTTAGAGTTATTACCCCTTGGTATATCTATTCTAGAGCCACATCCACTTGTAGTATCCAGGAAGGTATGTATTTTATAGGAAACCACTCACTCTATTCTTTAACAAAATTCTAGATTATTTTCTTAAATGTTAACTCATACTTATACTTATCCTTAGAGACGTCTCTATAAATATCCTTAGAAATATACCTAGGGATCTCACTATGGTTTTCACATCATTGAATACAATTTTGACGAATCTTTTTCTCTAATACCAACTATAGAGTCACAGGATTGAAATACATGTATATTACATCATTTAGATAAATATTCAATATAGTAAAAAAATACTTGCCTGAGGACTATAATCGTTTAATGTCATTGGAATCTTGGAAACAAAATCTTCTTTACAACTTAATGATCGATGACATATCTCATAAAGATCACCACCTTTAGAGCTTCTTCCTAAAACCCTTCTTCATCCATGGGGAATGAAAATATAAGAAAGAGGTCACCCCAGATGCTCTGTAAGGGTAAATAAAGGAAACACAGAAGCATAACACAAACAAAAGGGTATGGAACAAGACCATAAAATTTTAAAATCATGCCCTATATAATAGAGAACATAATAATGAATGGAAGTTCATAATAAATTAATCATAAGAAAATATTGAACATAGGCCAAGGAAGAATAACATAAGAAAATGTAGGGGATTTATGGCATGTGCATTGGTTTATAATGTTGTAAACATATAGTAGTAGAAACATGTTCACTCATTAAGTTAATTACTTGAAAGTAGTCCCCAAAAACAACTTGTGGATAAGGGACTCGGTCCATTAATAATAGAGTGAACATGTAATTAAGGTCACACATAAACTTATAGACATGAAATAAAGTTCATTCATAACATTGGGAATGTATAATCAGGTTCACACATTTACTAGTGGACATGAATCCTAGTCCATGTATTAAATTTTGAACATCTAATCATGTTTATTTATAACATTGTGAACATGTAATTAGTTTCACCTGTAATAACATGTACATAAATATAGATCCATGCACAACATTTTGAACGCGTAATAAGGTTCACTCATACAATTGTGAACATTTAATTAGGTTCACACATAAATTTCAGACTTCAAATAAATTCCATGAATAAAATTGTGAATGTTTAATCAGGTTAAATCATTACCTATTGGACATGAAACTAGTTCCATGTATAACAATGTGAACATGTAATCAGGTTCACACATAACATTATGAACAAGTAATCAGGTTCACATATAAAAAAATAGTTATGCAAGTAATTCAATGCATAATTTTTTTAACATGTAATCATGTTCAAAAATAATAATTATACTCATGAGTCATCCATTTTTTACCCAATTCATTGGAGGGATATTTTTGTCCCACCCATCTCTTAATAAATTCATTCATACATGCCCCACAGGATAATAAAACATTCATCATACCATGACCTATGAAAAGAAATATGTTTTAGAAACAGAAAATCATAAACCATGAAATGAAATTCGTATCATTAAAATTTTATCACATCAAAACCTATGGAAAAAATATAGGTTTCATATCCATTTCATCAAAGAAAAACCCATTAAAATAAGTGGGATTCACAAACATGTAATCCGTGAAAGGAAAACAAGCTTCATGAAGACCATGAAATTAAGAATACCCCATGGATAACAAGAATATGAATAGAACCATTAGATAATTTCTTATAAGGGAATGAGTAACATCAATTTATGTCACACTATATTGAAAATAGTTTTGAAATATATTTCAAAAACATTTCTGGAGAACAATATATATTCTTCTTTGAAAAATTCTTTTTTATAACCTAGAACTTTTTTAAATCCTTTTTATTTAAAAAATAGATTTGAAAACACATAATGAAAGATAAAAAAAAACATTTTTATAATCCTTTTCCATTGAAAATGATATTCAAGAATTTTTTGAATATAATTATGAAAACATTTTTGAATACATTTTTTTGTAATATAGTAGATTTCCAACTAAAGAGAGAGATGGTCTGAATTTACATAAAAAGATTATCTTAAGTAACAAGGGGTTGGAAAAGGGTACTAACACATCAGGATATCATAAAAAACATAGTATAAGGAAAATAATGAGTTTTTTTTGAGATATTGATCATAATATTTCAGGATAGGAAAAATAAACATAAACTATCTCGATTAACAATGACATCAACTCGATAAACCCTTGTAACTCGGTTACTTAGGATCCTAATCTCGATGTAAGAAAATAAAATTACAAGAAGCTTAATATATCATAAAAATAATTATATTCATGATATAACATGTAAAATGGATGTATATACACATTAAAAAAGATTTTAGGTACATAACAAATCTTTAGTCTCAAAGAAGGAAAATTGAGACAAAACATTTTTATAGATTTGGTAACTTTTTGAAACTTAAACCCCATGAAAGAAGGATTATAAAATAGAAATTTGAATACCCAAAATTTTAAGTATAAGATACAGAAAATTAAATAATGGTAATTATATACCCCACACAAAAGTAAAGGTTGTTGAACAAAAAATGAATCTCAAATAAAATAAAAGTGAGATGAAATCCCCTTACCTTGTGCCATGAATTTCTTCGTAATCCTACAAGATTCGTGTATAAGAAAAATAAATTTACTATAAATATTTTAAATAATAATATTATTATATATATTACCATATATGGTTTTATTATGACCATATATTACCCATTTGTTCAAGAACCTAAGTTAAGGCTTCACTTCGGGTAATATTCACTTTGTTCATTGCATGTGTCCTAATTTGTTATATTGTTGGTACATATAGTTATATCTTGATTCCAAAATGTATAAAATGATATAAATATTTTTATTATACATTATATGTATATTAAAATAATTTTTAGCATAAATAATGATGAAATGGAATACACCGTTCATGGAGATGGTAATCCATACGTACAAATGAAATATGTTTCTATTTTTATTGTTGTATTGATAGAAAGTATGTAAATGACAGATGTATATATAATTATGTATATATATTTCTATCATTATTCCATATCTTTTCTGTATCATATATATCATAAACATTCATCAAACCTATCCTTAATACATTCCATGTGGTGTGTGAACGAAGCACCTCGCTTGGAGGGGGCGATAGTCCACACATCCTCAAACGAGATTATCGTATTACCACCAATTGAAAATAAAATGTTATGTGTTGTAAAATATAATAATGATGAATATATCCATAATAATTATTATATAGTACATATATAAATATATTTTCCCCCATAATTTCCACCATGATTGCTGGTAAAGAATAAATGAACAATCATTGGTCTGTGATGCATTAGTTCACCATACATAGAAAGAATATGTTTGATATCCAGTTGATTGAGGTGTGTGAAAGGGTAGGAATAAAACATTTCATAAAAAAATCCTATAATATGGAGGATACTGGGTGTGCACAAAATAATTTAATAAAGATAGTGGAGGGGTGGAGAAGGAAAATAAAGGGAAGGAGCTTGAGATAAGACAATACCTCTAAATCAGGTAACTCTTTTGGTTTGTGCCAAAAGAATTCCATTAATTTATTTCTTCGTAAAGGGAGGATTAATTGTCAAAGGGAAAAATTTTTGGATTCTAATTGGTTAAAAATGGTCCAAAATTAAGAGTTTTTATGGTAGTGAGGAATGTGTAGTGGTGGTGGCCTTTTATACTAGAGGAGGAGTGACGATCAAGTAAATATTTGAAGAGAAGTTTCTACCCATGTTTTTCATGTTGCATGTGGATCAAATAATAGAAAAAGGTCAATCAAATTGATGATAAGATCAATATATGGACATCCAATGGGTGTTATAAACGTGTCTAGGTCTTTTTGTGTCATAAATTTGAGGTTTCGTACTTTGATAACCTAATTTTTCTCTTAAAAAATGAAATTAATTTTAATCACCTTAACTAATAGTTTTTTGTTAAAACAATTTGACCTTATTAGAGATTATAAATTATTATTATTCCAAATATGGAATCCATTTTTTCAAATTCTAATCACAGAAGTGGAATAATGTAATTTATAATCAATCCCAATTTCATGTCGACACTTCATGGTTTTTATAGTAAAAATGATTAAAAGGTTGATAACTTTTTTATGTCTAATTTAAATGTGGAAAAGGATCCAATGACCACAATTGGAATAAATGATAAAAAGTGTTTCTTAATTATACTCTAAATTGAAATTAAAATATATTTTAAGAAGATAAATAAATTAAATTAAAAATAAATTTTGAATTATGATCCAATATTTTTAACTATCCATTAAAAGATAAAACCTTACATAAAAATATCAAAACGTTATCCTAACCTAATTTTTATATTTTCATTCTAATTATAAGGAATATTTTGACATAATAAATCTGTAAATTTTCAAAAAAGTTGTATTTAAAATGAGTTCTCCATTAAAATATTGTAAAACCCTATTTATAAAAATATACGCTTTAAGCATAAAATTGGTTTTTTTCTTATATTATGTATATAGAATATATGGGATGAATTATGAAAATATTTTATTGAATGTATATATAACACATGTATTACATTAATCTCACAAACCAATTTTAATTAATTAATTTTAATATGTTAAAATAGCTTTGTGACAATACAAATATCACCCTTTATCTTTAATCAGTTTTCATATTCATTAATTGGTAATATATGATTTCATCCTATATTTTTGTATGCCATATATTTTAATAATTTATTTAATAGTGTTTTTTATCAATAAAATTAAGATATTGGTTATAATCAATTATAATAAATTTTTTATAATATATTATAGTTAGGTAACAGTCTATATTGCATGTTTCGCAAGCCATCGAGGAAGGCCAATCTTCCATGTAATGTACACTATCCTTTTTGTTATGTATAATGTACGCCATGTTGGGATTGAGTGTAACATACACCAAGACAGTTCTATGTGAACAGAATGGTTGACTTTGTGAAAAGGTAATTTCAAAGTAGTGTGAAGTGAAAAATATAAAAATGCTAAATTAATTTGAAAAAAACATTCCCCAAAATAACGGGGTGTTAAAATGGTCGCCAGTCAGGTAGAAAGTGTATGGAAATGCACTTCCTAATTGTGACGTAGAAGGAAAACACATTATGTTTGTGGCTACACAACTTGTACTCTGACTGACTATGTTATAGGCTAGCCCGATCAAAACAAAGTACAAGATATTAAATGAACTGCATGTAAGAAATTCATATGATTTGGAGTAATTCCAAATTAATACTAGGTGCATTAAACATAAGTACATAACATGAAAATCTAGCTACACGTTGTGCAATCCTCTGTTATTTGGATAAAATCCTTAGCACCTCCAGATGAGTTATTCTATATTTTTTGTGGGAATGCTATTTATTCAACTTCTTAGATAATAAATAATAATATATTATTTAACTAAGATTGTAGATACACTTTATGTGCGACCCTCTAGGACTTTTTCTTAGTGGAATTTAGTTAAAATTCCCAATGACCAAGGTTAGCATCTAGAGACATTCCATGGAACCCATATAGAAAGAAATTAATTCCACAATGACATAAAACCTCATACAGATGCTGACTGTGTAATATAATGTCTTTAATGCGATATTTATAATTAACGAGGTAGAATCCTGGTGCCATCATCCTATTTTCATGATGTATCTTTATTTTAATTCCGAGAAATTGAAAATTTATATGGAACACCACATACATGGATTTATTTATTCTATATCATTTCAATGAAAGGGTCTAATATATCAACTTCTGTTAAGTAACTGAGGGGAAAAATCCTAACTCAAATTGTTCATTAATTCGATATTACTTATGATGTACCCAACATATCATACGTCACTATGAAAAAATTTGATTATTATTTTCTTCAATACATAAAAGTACATGACTCATAATACTCAATAATAATAATATTAATGTCTAAGTATTAATACAAATATCCACCGATAGGATCATCCAACGAAACATGTAATTGAAAATTTTCAACTGGTAGGTCTCATTATCATAATATTATACACTAGATAATACCAAGTAAGTACACCATGAGAAGGTGACTCAATGTCCTATGAGTTTCCACCCCTTAGAGCATATATCATTTATGTCCTTTAAATGATATCATCTAGCTATAGAAAATTTATTTAAGAATAGTGTCATAATACTTCTGGGTTCTCAACATAACAGGGAACTATTGTGACCTTTTACCATGAAATATACTATTAGGAAATTATCACATAGTATATTACATATAAGAACAATAATGAAGTTATAAGGTGTTTTTGAATATTCTAAATTATGATTACATGCTTTCATAAAGTAGAAATAACTTTCTTCTAGGAATATAACTCCAAAATTAAGAACCCTCCTATGTCACACGAGGGAGTATGGGTTAGGGGATGTTACACTTACATTCCACGATTTTAAGTAAATTTTATATGGTTCATAGATATATAATGGATATTTGATCTATTTCATTCTTGGGTTAGGTGGTTGGGGTTGGTTTCTTCTTAGTGACATTTAATGATTCGAAGACATTAGTGTAGTTTTCTTAATTATATTGGATGAATAGTTCTTATAGTGGATATTTTTTTTTGTAGTTTTCCAATTATGAGTCCATTTTTATTCTTTTCTAATAAATCCCACATCTTTTATTTAGCTGTGATGTTTTGGTGATATCTTAAGATTTTATCATTTGTCAAAGATTGTTTAGTATAGTAATGTTTTATGAGGGGGAAAATTATGACACTTATGTGTTATATCATTTTATAATTTTTCAAATTAATGGATAATTTAATTTTTTGGAGCTTTTGGTCGTTATTTAGAAATGTTTTATGTTTTACTTATACTGTACTGTTACTACAGAATCATGGAAACATTGTGGATTTTATAGAAAACTGTTTACATGATAAAATTCTTTAGCATTGTTATTTTGGAAATTAATGCCAATTTTTTAAAATAATAAGGTTTATAACATTTAACCATATATCATCAATTTTTTTGTGGGGGTGACCAACATAGTTTTCACAAACTTGCAACACAGATAGTGTAAGGATGGGTGTTCTCTATCATAGCTCCCACATAGGGAGAAAAATGTGGCTAAACCATTTTTCTTCCAAAACATAATTAATATTTTATTTCTACATGTTTACATATCAATTTTATGAACATTCAATATTCTCCTCCCAACCCACTCTTGCAATGAACCCACTAGAGGACAAGGGATGGGTGCACTTTTCTTCACCTTCTTTTTTGGCATCATCTCTCAAGATTCCAAGTGGAATTAAAATAATTACTCCCTCATTTCACCCTTTCTCAAACTCTATATTCCTGTATAACCTTACTATAAGGGTTTTTCTTCACCAATGATCCTTATTAATTTAAAAATTGTGATATCGAGTTATGGTAAATTCATTCCAAGTGTTTTCAATGCTCAAAGTATAAGCGGGATATTGTTTCTTTCTCTAGTGTTTTGTGTGGAATAAAAAATGTTGTGACTCCATTCTACTTGATTTGAGGTTACTATTTATATATTTTTAATTTATTTGTAATTTTTTTTAATTTATCATGGATTATAAATCCCATTTTAACGAATTAATATATATTCCAAACTTTTTTTATAAATTTATTAATTGATTTCATGAAATATAATAATGAGATAGATTATTTATCTCATACCTTTTAAGAACCCCAATGAAAGTAATTTTTTACACATGACAATAAGGTTTAGAAAATATTATAAAGTTCTTGAAAATTGTTCATGGAAATTATAGACCTTAATCACAAATTATATTTCTAAATAAATAGAACCATGTGTAAAATTATTATTTTAAAGAGGTGGTGTGTTTAATTCTTTTTTTCAAAAGGGGCATTGAAATATGAATCAATAGTAAATGAGAGGGCTTGGAGTTCTAATTAAAATACATTTAAATGAATATTTGGATGAATTTAATTTAATTATTTATTTATTGAGAGAACATATTGGTGTCCCCCTATTATTAATTCACCCATTATGTGTTGATTGTTATTTTTTTGTTGGATGAGAGAAAATATATCACCCCAGACCTGAAATATTTTATTTAGTGATAAAAAAGCCTCATCAGACAAAATATTTGATTCAAACATATGTATAAAATTCTAAACATATATTTATTTATAATTATTATGACATGATTAAAATTACATCTGAAAAACAACACATAATACCAAGAGAATAATGTTTAGTGACTTTCAAAGGAAATTTTATAAAAAACATATTTAATGACACTCATGAATATTTATCCTTAATTTAGCCCCACTATAATCCCTTATAAACATATCATTAATTAAATTTATCATCATAGCATGGGGAATGGAAACAAAAAAAATGGGTGATCTGGAATGCTCTAAAGGGAAAACATATCAATATGTAATCAAGGGTTTGATCATAATAATACGAGAAAACATGGTAAAAAGAGAAATATATTATTAAAAATAACATGAAACCATAAGAGTTATTAATAATTTAATAGAGGTGGACATGTAATCTTAACTAAAAAAATTATACCATTGATAGTAATCTCAGACAATAATCATGATTCATGATGAATAATCATAGGCATATCACAAAAAAATGTTTCTTGTGATGGAAAAATAGTAAAATAAAGAAGAATTAAAAAAACAAGAACAAATAATCACTATAGTAGGAGCATATTCATGAATTCCCATCCTCTATATTGTTTGTGTATTCCAAAAACACACATCCTTTACGTTTTTAGTGTAACAGAAGAAATAAAACATTTTTTCTGTTTTTGGAATAATGGAAGAAGGATCACTCATTATTTTGTGAGAATAATCTAATAAGGATCACCATTTATAATATAATTGTAATCCATGATTTATAACCCATTATGTTTTGATCATAATCTATAATGGATCACCCTTTATATTTTGATCATAATCCAAGAAGGATAAGCTTTTTTTGTTAGTGTAATCCAAGATGGATTAAAAATTATTCTATAAGAGTCATCCAATATGGATTAAAAATTACACTGTGATCACAAAAAAAATATTTCTCACTCTTTATGTTATGATTATAATCCACAAAGTACTACACTTTATGTTGTGGGGAAATTTTAACTTGCCTCACCCTTTATTTTGTAAGTGTAATAAAAGATGGAAAATAGTAAATGTTTTCATGATATATAAAACCATAACTAGTTTATGGTTTGGTGATGTAGTAAACCACTGATATATTATACATAAATTTATATTCCAATTTGAAAAATATCATAGATCAGAACCTAAAAACCCCATGTAAAGAAGATGTGTTTTGTAAAACAATTATTGTTTTCACAAAAATCACTTCAAGGATGAAAATGGTTTATACCCAAAATTATATCAACCCAAAAAAGTATTGATGAGTATATTTAAAAGGTTATTTATGAAAAAAATTAATATTAAATATATAATCAATAAATAAATAGGAAAAGAGAATTAATACCATAAAAGTGTTTTTAAGAAATGTTTGTAACACTTTTTAAAAATAATAAGTTATGGATCAAATTGAAAGGTAATTTTTTTTAAAATGCAATGTTTTTTTAAGAAGTTTCGTAAAAACAAATCTTCCATAATATATCATTTTAATATAAAAAATGATATATAAATGACATGTATAATGTAATATATAAAATTTTATTTTAAAAGGATAAAAATCGTTTTTATTATTTTGAAATATCTATTTTGAAAACCCACATCACCAAAATCGTGATAATACATTTTATTGAATATATAAGAATTGATATATGAATTTCACATGAGATATCACAAAATTTGGTTTCTAATAATAATTGAAAAGATTATATTGAAGGGAAAACATAGACTTGGAGGAGAAAATGTTATTAAATAGGAAGGGTATCATTCTTAACAATGATGTACATTTTTATTAACTAATTATCTAATATAAATTTTTTTAATAAAAAATATAACATTCCCAAGATGAATAGAAAGTAAAATATAAATTCATATGTTGGATGAAACTAAACATAGAAGTAATAATTTTGTTGGGAATTATTACAACTATAATAAATGATGATTGAATTAACAAGATCTCATATGACTTTAAAGTCTCTTAAATAAAAAATCATTTAACGAAAAAGTGATATAGATATGTAAATTCATAATATTTCATGAAACTTATGGAAAAAATAAATGAAAGAGAAATATTTATATCACAGAAGGTATCAAGTGGTGATTATGGATCCCTTCTCAATCAAGAAAAATTGATATGTGGAAACCCTAACCTTAGATGCTACTTTAGTCTGTGCATTCTCCCAACATCCTGATAAATCAAACTATAGTAATTAAAAACATTCTTAATAAATCATTATGCATATATAAATATATATAATTTTCTAGTGACTAAGTTTTACTAAATGTTATTTATTTACTAAATAGTTTTTTCTTATGACTGTCACTTGAGGATGTTCAATCGATTTCTCAAAAATAAGATCTGTATTTCGGTATTTCTAAAATGTGTTATAAAAGAAATTTATAATTTCTATATTTTTAGTGGTTTTTTTCTTTTATTATTCTCTTAAAATGAAATTTATATTGATCCATAGTTTTTCTAAAAATGTAATCAAATTATATAGAAGCCTTAATACATTCTTTTAATCCAATCAAGTTTAATTTGTTCATTAATTATAACATCAGCCATAGAATTTATAATATTATCATTAAAAAATAAAAATAGTTTCTTAAATATAATTTTTATTCAATCAATACGTTTTATAGACATTTATGTTTAGAGGTTATGTAAAATGAAATACTCCATTTCATGTAAGTATTAGTCCACATGAACACACAAGCGACTCACTCATTTTCCATAGAATGCGAGGTAGTATAAAAATAAAATTATTATTGTTTAATAATTTTAATAAAGTTGTTAAAATTATATTTTTTCATTAAATATAAATTTTTTTATTTGAAAAGTAATGTTTTTATGAAAAATAGAACTATACATTCATGCTGGGAGTCGTCAGCTAATATGCATGATGATATTTTAATTTTTCTTTTTATTTTACTGAATAAGGTAATAAATGGATATTAAATTTTTATAATAAAATTAAAAAATATTAATATAACCAAAGATTTCATAATATCATTAATATAAAATATTTAAGTACGTGGAAGAAGAAATAAATTAAGAGGGATCAGTTGAGAACCTTACCTCTCTTTACAGATGGTCTCGATAGGTTAACACCTTAGGGCCCCTAATTCTTGTCTTTTGGGAAGAAAAAATATTCTATTTTATGGAAAAATAGTTAAAATGTATCTATAGTGGGGTTTTGTTTGATATAAATATATTTAATGGGTTTATAATTCTGGTTAAAGTGGTACCCTTTTATAGGTAAATAAAATGACATTTTTTGTAAATACACATTACATTTTCAGTAATGTTATGACTCTATTGATGGGTTAATAGTTCAAAAAGATGTAAATAATGCATTTTTGTGTGGTATTAGGCCTCAGAGACTCTAACATTCATTTTTATTCTTTTTTTTATACATTTTTCAAGTCATTTAGCAATAGATGACTTCATTTTCAATTATGGTTTTTTACTTTCGTGAACAATTTTTACCTAAGTAATTTAATTTTTACTAAAACTATATGATAAAAAATATTAAAAAATTTTGATTTTAAGGAACTAAATTCATAATACATTTAACATCAAACAATTTATGAATATGAGAAAATTATTTTTTAAATTAAAACATATAATACATAGATAATGTGTTTTTATTGAAAAATGAAGTTTTAATCGTCATGTTATTATTTTCATAATATTAAGAATTAAATGTGGGATAATATATATCTATATATGTGTAAACATAATATAATATGTTTTTTATAAATTATATCATTTTAATTTATTAAATACAGAGTTTCTCTACAATAATCATATAATTATATTAAAATTACCCTTTCACCATTATAATGTCCATTAACATTAATCATAGTAACAAAAAATTCCCGACTAAAAATGAAATTTACATTATAACATAATATAATAAAATTGATAAAAAATATGAAAGTAATTTTTTCAGATTAATTTCTTTAATTCATGAAAAACAATATATAATATTAGTGATTATGAACATTTTTAGAGTAAAATATTACATAAGTTTCCAAAATTTTAATCATGGATTTCATAAATTTAACATAGTATTTTTTTAATAATATAATTTACTTATTAAATATTTATTTGGTTTTATAAATTTTTTATATTTTTAATAATGTTTATTTATGGATAAATTTATAAGAATTATAGTATTTTTAAAAACAACATTTTTCTCACAATTTACCTAAAAATTAAAAATTTTATAAAAATCCCAAAAATTATTCCAAATATAATAATAACATGATTAATCCAAAAAATGAATCCAATTTTAAAATATTAAAATTCTTAAATTAATAAAATTTACTTTTTATTTAAAATGAAATTTACAATGGAAAATCGCTTTTATAGAAAAAACCAATTTCAAAACATTCAGTGTTATTAATTTGAATTTATTTGAATTTATAATCTATTATAATACTTTTATTTAATAGAGATTTTTATTATTACATACTAATAATAATATTGATCTATTATTTCATTGATCATTTTAGTTTGATATTTAATTTTGAACAAGATATTAGAATTTTGTTAATTTAAAAGAAAATTATTTTACAAAATATTATGATGTTACATTATCACTCGTAATTAAATTTAATCCTCACCGGTTTAATAATTTATTACTAATGAAAATATCTAAGGGTGTTAAAATTATATATGAAAAAATGATATAATTTGTAGGAAGATATCATTTATCCAAGCAAAAGAAATGAATCATTTTTCCTTATGATAGGTCAATCCTAGAAGATAGTATATAAGATTTTCTTGAATCATAATCCTAAAATAACCCAATCTTATTATTAAACATTCGATAGAATAATTATACTACTATGATTTTTTATTTAAAATTTAGTATATAATAGTTTTTGAAAACTTAGAATATATAAGACATTGAAAAGTTTAGACTAATGAATCTGTATACTTACCACCACTTAATAATTACTATCAACATCAAAAATAGTTGTTACAATATATTTATATTTATTAAATTATCTAAGAGATTTTTTGACATAATTTTCATGTTAATCCAATGGATTAACACATTGGTTTTATTGTGAACAAATTACTAAAATCTAAAACATTGAGTTAAAAGTGAATCCTTGGGAGGAACATTATTTCCTGCATTGTGTTAGATGAAAACAATAATTTTTCATTGATATATTGTTTCTTAATTACCTCATTTTCGGTAGATAAAACATCTACCAGTTTCATTGAGCCATCACCATAACCGAATATTCCCATATTTTTTACATGATTAAAATTGAATCATACTTCCTTCATAATCTTTATCTCCTGATCTACTACAAAACCCCATCCTTATATTATTTATTAGGATTGGAAGTTCATAAAAATAAATGTTGTTTTTTATAACTCATGAATATTGGGTGATCATAATAAAAAGATTATTTAGTCTAGATTTAATCCCATTCGGTTCTTCATTGAGACAATTACTGCTTTCCCCATTATATAAACCATTAAATTGGTTCCTTCAAGATTCATACATTACTAAAACAAAAAATGGGTTAACATGAGTGAAGAAACATTAACACCATAAAATAAATAATTTATGATAATTAAATGGAATATTAAACATAAAAATGTGTTACTATTTTCTCACCATCATATTATCATTCTATTTGACACGAATGACTCATGATTCAATATAAGCTTAATTATGTTGATTTCTATAATACTTATTATCAAAATTCCAAAACATAATAAATCCTTGAAAATATCCTGTAGAGGGAATACAATTGGCTAAATAAAATCAAATAAGAGTATTTACATAGGTTTAAATTCTTTATCCACTATTTTTTCTCCGAGGGAATATAAAAAAGATACTCAAAAATTCATTTTATGTTTAATTAACACTATTTATAGCCATGAAACAATTATATCCACTTACTAGTACCCATACATAGATTTAATTTCTATGAAATCACATAATTATTACATTACAAAAAAAATGAGGATGTTATTTTCATTATCATCTTTATATTTTTATTCAAAAATGAATGTACATAGTGAAAAAGAGGAGGGAGCCAAAGCAACCTATGATTCGGGGGATCTAAAGTAATGGAGCTAGAGGATGTTATTTTATTCCTATAATTTTCCATTAAACATATCCCAATTAATTTCAAATTATATATCTTATCCTAATCCCAAAAAACAACTAAATTAATCCAAAAAAACAAATAAATGTTGTTATAATAAAAACTATATCACCCTAGAACTTTACTTGGATATATGATAGTAGAAACAATTTTTTATAAACCATCTTTGATAAAAAAAATTGGTAACCAAAACTAATTTTTTTAGGATATATAATTTCTATATGTTAATAATTACATCTCATTAATAACACCCAATCATAATATTGTAAGGTTTAGGTTATTTGAGAATCTGGTACATAATAAACTTATTTTACAATCCTTGAAAACATTATTCAATTATTTTGCCTCACTAGACTCCAATATATACTTCTTATAAGTTCTAAACATCTTCGAAACCAATGAAAAATATGATCTCAAACCCAAAATAATGGAAAACTTTTCCAGATGTCATTAAAGTTTAGATAATAAGAATATGAAAAAACATGATCATGAGGAAAATATATTAATAAACTGAACATAAAATAAAAATGGTTTTTCCTATTTTATAGTAGTAAGAAATGAAATATTAATGGTCATATACCATGTAATAATAGTTTAATATAACAAAAATGATCCAAAAATCATTATGAAGGGAATTTGACGTAAAAATATACCTTGCTAATAAATCATTGAATAATAAAGAAATATAGGAAAAAAAGACAAGAAAATTTAATCAGTATATAGTGATAATGTCCAAGAAATAAAACTATTTATGAAGCATGACTAATCCATGGAGAAGAACCATTTATGTTGAGACCATAATCCCAGAAATATCCCTCTTTAAGTTTAGATCATAATCTAGGGAGTCTCCTCATTTTATTGTTGGGTTAATCTAGGAAGGATCACCCTTTATGTTGTAATGGTAATCCAAGAAGGGTGAAAATTTATTTCATTTTTATATTCCAATAAGGATTACCCTTTATGTTGTGATTTTAATCCCTAGAGGCTCAGTCGTTATGTTTTTATAACTATCCAAGAAGTATAGCCATTTATGTTGTGTGTGTAACCCAAGAGGGTTAAACATTTATGTTGTGAGTGTAATCCAAGAAGGTTCATCCATTATATTGTGTATTTAATATAAAGAGGCTCACAATTTATTCTATAATCATAATACATCAAAGAACACTCTTAATGTTTTGAGTTTATCCAAGAAGTCCCACCTTTTACGTTGTGAGCGTGTTCCCAAAAGGATCACCCTTTATATTGTCAGCATAGTTTAATAAGGCCCACACTACATTATTTTGTGGGATAGAAAAATATATCCAATACAATATAATGTGATATAAGACCCCTCCCATCAATAATTTATATATATTTGTTCTAATTTAAATCAATCTTTCATACCATCATATAGAATACATGAAAAAACATGTTTTGTAAAATTTGATGGTGGTATCAACAGAAATACCCTGAAGAATGTAAATTGAAAAAACCTAAAATTCAATCAGACCAAAGGATAATTTTATAGTAAAACATAGAATGTGATTCATGAATAAAACTTTCATTGGAAATAATGCCTTTAGAGATAAATTCAACAATGGTAGTGAAACTGTAAAAGTATTTTTAGAAATAGTCCTTATCATTGTTTTAAAAGGGAATGTTATAGACGAAATTAAAAAGTAATTTTTGAAATGGTAAAGAGATTTTTTATGAAACAATATACATTAAAATTAATATTAAAAAAATATGCTTGAAAATATATAATGGTTATCAAAAGGAAACAAGTAGTGGAAGATATAACATTTGATTTGGAAAGGTTATAATTTGTTTTTGATATTTTTCAAATAACTTTATCCAAAACCCACATAATAAAAATAATAAAAATATTTATTTTTAAAAACATATATGGGAAATATTATGGTCAAAATGATAACACAAAATAAGGCTTTCATTTATAAAGGATCTCATTTTTGGGAAAATAAAATATGGCATGGATGAAAAATCGTCATTAAATAGTATATGAATTATTATTAATAAATAAATAGTTTTTAGGAAGATATTAAAAGATATAAATTATTTGATAAAAAATTATCTACTTACTCATTAGTAAAGTGAAGTTAAAAAATAAAATATTAAGTAGGACGAATGAAATCATTGATTATAAATTTCAAGATGAATCATTGTAACTAAAGAATGGAAGTTTGAGTTAACAAGATTTATTAATAATTTGAAACCAATTAAAATGAAAACACAAAAAATTTCATGAGATGGATTTTTGAATCCCATTTATTTAATGAAATGTAGGAAAAAAATATCCATGATAATAATTTATATTACAAAAACAGATCTTGTGGTGAACAAAATTTATATCTTTATAAGGAAAACATTAGATGCAGAAACACTTACCTTAGGTCCTAATTCATTCCGTGTGTATGCCAAACATCCCAAAAATAATATAATTTTAATTAAAAACATTATTAGTAATATTTGAAATATAAATTTATTTTTCTATTTTGTATTTATTAACAAATGTTTCTTATTTGTTAAAAATGATTCCCTTATAATGGTTAATTAATTTGGTTTAGTCGATTTCTCCAAAAAACCCACAGTATTTAGACGGTGGTCAAATGTTTTGTGAAATAGATTAATAATATCCAAATTTATATTGGTGTGTGTATTTTATTATTATAATGGAACAAAATTTATACATATCCATAGGTTTTACAAAAATATACTTATATTAAAAGAGGTTCCTTCATGTGTTTATATTAGGTGTTTATGTTTTCATTGTCAATTTATTGTTATTATCACCTATGGAATGTTCAATATAATATTCAAATAATATTAATAGTTTCATAAATATAATTTTAATTTATTAAATTCATTTCTAATTTCATCCTTGTTGGGTGGCAATGTAAAATAAAATACAGCAAGCAGTGGATGTAGTAGTCTACACGTACAAACGAATGACTCTCTCATTTAACATAGAATGAAAGTGTGGTAGAGAAATAAAATAATTAAAATTTCAGCATCTTAATTTTTTTATAAACGTAATATTTTTCTATTAAATAACACTTTTATAGAATCCATTTATGGTTATTGAGAAAAATCGAACACAATATTCATGGTGTGGGTGTTCTGCACGTATGTATAACATCATTTTGGTTTGTCGAATCGTTTAATAAAAAGGTGGAAAATAGATATTCTATTAATATAATAACATTTAGTTAAAATAATATTATTTATGTTATCATTATATCATGAATAGATACATTTATGTGGGTACATGGAGAGGAAACTTAATAGAGTTATGTTGATAACATTACCCATCTCATTGAATGTTCTGCCTTGGCTAACTCTTTTAGGAATGATAGATATACATTTTGGAAATTATAATGATTATAAAACATATATAGAAGGTAAAGGAGTTATTATATATATATTTTTGTTAGTATAAATCTTTATAATTAGAGGATAAATCTAGTGGAACCAATCTCTTTTTATAAGCGAATAAATCGATATTTTTGTAAATACACAATACATTTTCAATGATAGTGTGAACCTATTCAGGTGTCAATAGATCCAAAGTAGGGAAATAATAAATTTTATGATTATATTGTCCGATAAATCCCCTATAAATAATTTTTTTTCACTTTTTATAAAAAAAATTCATGTTTTCAACACATGATTTGTAAAATTTATCCAATTTTGGTATTTACAATGGGAACTAGTTTTTACCTATGTAGTGAAATTTTTATATATAATAAAATAAAAATAGACATAATAATTTTTATATCATCATAAATCTAAAATCCATTTAAAATAAATAAAATTTAAATTATTTAAAAATCCATTTTTAAATTATACAATATAATATTTCGGAATTCTTTTAGAAATATAATTTTTAACCATTAAGTGTTCTGGATCATTTTAAAAACATATTTAGTGACAATATATTTATATATATGTGCATAGATAATAAAATGTAATTAATATAAAATATATCATTTTAGTTTATTATATTAAAAGTAAAACAACATAAATAAAATAATTATTTTTAAAAAAGAAAAACCTATTATCATTTCCATTATCTTCAATATATTTAATCATTATTTTATGCCTAAAAAAAACTAACTTTCATAACAATATGAACATGTTGATAAAAAATATGAATTTTTTTTTTTGATTTAATTTGTACAACTAATGAAAACTAAAATTTAATATAAGAAATTTAAAAGTGCTGTAAAGTAAAATATTAGTTTTGTTTCAAAAATGTTAAACCTGGGTTTTATAAATTAAAAATATTATTTCTCTAATGACCAATTTTAAGGATTACATATAATTTTTTTATTAAACATTTTATTATTATTTTGAAAAATAAATCATTATAATTTTATAAACTATAAATTTTTAGTAAAAGCAATATTTTTCAAAATTCACCTAAAAATATATTATTTAAAAAAAATAAAAAATAGTATAAAAATATAATATTAAAGTGATTAGTCCAAAACCTATATTAATTTAAAAAAATTTAATTTAGAAAATATATAAATTTTTCATTTAATTGAAAAATATATATAAATAAAGACAACTTATATTGAGAAAATTTCTTTTACAAAATTTATGTGATCTTAATCCTAATTTTTATCCATTTTTAATAGTTAAAATCTATTTATTTACTTCATAGTTACATGTTTTTAAATATTTATAACAACATACATCTAATATGTCACAGATCATTTTAGGATGGTGTTTCATGTGAATCACTGTCCTATTATAGTGTTTATTTAATATAAATTATATATTAGAATTTTTAGATGTTAAAGAAAAGGTGATGTTCTTTTGTGAGGGATGTAGATGTGATATGTAAAACATTTCTAATTAGTTCAGTATATAATTATGTTTATTTCTTTGTTACCCTTATAATATATTGGTCATTGGGACACATATATCATCATGGTTGGCCTTTTCCATGCCACCCTAGTTATTACACATAGTACTAGGGTCCACCAAGTTAGGGGTATGTAATAAGGATAGAGGGGACGTTCCATTCTAATGTGTTTGGTGTGGGATAATTGGATGGATTAGGTTATGTTTGGACATAATGTAAGTGAAATATTGGAATGTGTTGTTATATGAATTATATTATCATATCCCATTTAGACCTAGGGAGTTTCCCATTACATATGATCCTTGATTAGTGGTATGTTGGATTTACCTCTTTATATTCAACCCCTTTAGAACTTTTTTAATTATGTAAACATTTATTTTGTTTAATTTGGTTATATTCACTTTATATAGTTGTGTATGTTATTTTTTTGATCAAATTAATTATAATTGGTTTCTTTCATAAATGATTTTGAAAATAGGGTTTTAGAGAATTTTTATGGATTCATCATGTCCATAAACCATTTTCGAGATTGGGAAAATAATTCAGTTATTTAGTTTTCATTCATTGAAGAAATAAAAAGTTATATGTGAAAATTTATTATAGATAGTTCTTCTTATTATTTAAATATAAAGTATATTTATTTATAAAGTTAATGAATTTGAGAGCTACC
Organism: Viscum album; assembly: GCA_963277665.1. Classification (NCBI taxonomy): domain Eukaryota; kingdom Viridiplantae; phylum Streptophyta; class Magnoliopsida; order Santalales; family Viscaceae; genus Viscum; species Viscum album. The sequence continues at coordinate 2,060,393,444 of OY728123.1, read as the reverse complement.
ATGGGTTGGTAGTAACACATGTGAGGGAAAGAAGGTGTGTGGGCCAAACCACTATAAAGAATGAAACACTTGAGCAATTCAACTTGAGTGACCCACCACCGCAGGTAGGTGCGTAAATAATTTATCTATATATTGATTGAAAATCCTGTATAGAAAACCTTGTTTCTTGTAACAGATATTTAAATATGGGACATCATTTTTTTGGGTAGTAAAAATTATTCACCCTCTCTTTAAAAAAAGAAGATGAGACCACTTTTTTCATCATCAACATCCATCTTGTCCAATATACATATATGGATCAGTAATCATTATCCTTGCTAAATTAAAATATCTAAACACATATCCAAACAATTTGTTTTATCAAGTAAATTTATAAACATTAATTTTTTAATAAACACCATATATCTATATATATATAGTTCTATTTAAGTTATATGAAGATAGAGTTAATATCACATGAGGAGACTCTGATCTATATAGATATGAACAATATGATGAACATATCAATACTGAATTTGGTATTCCAAAATGGGAAGTAGAGGTTGACCATGATATAGTTAAAGTAATTTCATTTCATTATTCAACTATTTGAAATGACCATTCCTGTAAATGTTGGGTCAGAAAACATGATTTATGGTTTGGATATCAAGCAGGCCTAGATATTCTAAAATATGGAGCACCACATTTTCTCACTTTCTTTGAAATGAGGTGTTCTAATGTAGGAGTGAATTGATGCATTGAAAGTGTCATGAAAAAAATATGAATACAAAATTCCTAGAGAGATATTTCTATGTCCCAAAACTCGATGTAGTTTACTATAATTCAACCTATATGAAATGATAATCTAATAAAAAGAATTTTAGTTTCCATAGTGTAACATCACTTGGTGAAAAGGTACTATATCCTAAAAGATTAAAACATGTTTGGGTGTCAAGGACCCTTGCATTTTTCTTGTAAAAATGAGTATTGTGTTTTATAAGATGAATCCAAAATAAAATATTATCTATAATAATAGGTTTTATGGGAGTTTCATTCTGAATAAGTGGTATTACATGGAAATAAATGTGGCATTCCATGGTTAATGTGTTATAGAGACTAAAATTATCATTTTTTGAAATAATTATTCCTTAGATTTCAAATAACTAAGAATAAGATCCTAACTCTTCAGTGAGGCAAAATTAAATTACTTCAGTGTTGTATTTCATGTTTTGGTGACCCAAATAAGTTTTAATGGTTAAGATTTGAATTAAGTTAATCTATGAGATGATATTTTAGTATATAAAATTTGACTTATTAAGGTTCTTGAGTTTGAAGAAAACATTCTAATATCATAACTAAAAAATGATGGTGTTTTGTAGGAATAAAAGAAGAATAAGATAACTTTGATATGTGAGGAATATTTTTCATTGATTTGAATCTCAGATAGAAAAATTTAATTATTGAAGTGGGATATAGAAAAATGGAATTAGAGGGTTGTCACACATAGAATATCCTACCGATGATGGATATGAATTTAGTTCTATTAAATATCATATAATAATGAAAAGAATCAATTAAGGTTGAGTTTCATAGAATATTTGTTAAGGGGATTATAATATATTCAAATATTATCAACCTACTCTTAGAGAAAATAAAAAACTAGGTAACTTTTTCCTTGGACTTTGTTTAAAACTTTTTTCCCGTTGAAGATGTGAGTGAAAGAGGTAAATGTGAAGAAAGTGATCCAAGTGTGATAGTTCCTAATCCCAAATCAATTTTTAGGGGAGTGATGCAAATAATGAGTGAGATAGCCTAAATCCCACTCAAGGGATGAACTCAATGTTTGGGTTCATCGATTCATTTTTAATCACATATTCCATGGATTATCCCTATGTGGGTGAACTATGTAAAACTCATTGTGTATATCTACATTGTTTTTTATATATTTCTATAAAAAATTTGGGTTAAATGAAATTATTTATATCTAATAATTCCTTTTCAAGTAAAGATGATAATTGTTTCAATATTATAAACAAAATAAAACATAAAGACACTTAAAATTAAAAGTTCAAGATTGTAGTAGGCTTGTGTGAGTTTAGGGGAAAGTTTTAATGTTAGGAATATATTTCATACACGGATTCACCCCTATAAGGGTATATCATATTGAAGCCCTTATGGTTCTAAAAAATATTTTTATAAAAGATATTGGCGAGTAATTTATTATGATTAATGACATGTGTTTATTTCCTCTAGATTTATGAAAATAGAAAATTTATTTTCTAATTTATTTCAAAATTGAATTTATAGGTTGTTAATTTTATGTAATTTCATAGAATTATATGTTATATTACACTTGGTTTGTTAGCTTACAAACTCTTACACACTCATAAGTGTGTATGTATGTAACACACCAAGATTTTATGAAAAATATTGTTTTAATTTAATTTATATCTTTTGTTGTACGTTAAACCAAAATTATCTTGTGATATACGCAACACCGTATTAGATTATATTATACTCAAACACTATTCTTGGCTTGCGTTACACGCAATCACAACCTTCCTCGATAGCGTGTGTAGTACGCAATACTAGGTTTCACTAAAAAATGATATATTGTTATAATATTATTATTGACTAGCCGATATGAATAGTATTAACTACATTTTAAATTTTATAACATTATTATTAATCTTACACATTTTTTAATACATGGTCTGTGAACAAAATAATTATTTCGGGTAGAATAATTATTTTTCACAAAATGCAGTTTTTCCTCCATTCGATGGTGCACCCACATTAAATTTAGTTTTTGAAATGTTTATAAGTTCAATTTGACAAAATAATAATCTTCTTATGAATCAGGATATAAAAATTTACTTTGGATAATTTTTTGATATTTTTCTGATATGTTTCTTATTCTGATGAATAGTAAGAAAATGCTAAATTTTAATTAAATACAACAATTTTCATCAAGAAAAATTATGTGGTTAAATTATAATATTTAATGGTTTTAAAGTATAAATAGAATATATTTTCACCATTTAATATAATTTATATCATTAGAATTAATTTTACACTGAATTCATTTGTAAAAACATTTCAATCTTTGGCAATGTTTTAACTTTTAAAGATAATTTTCTTAACCACATGATTAATTTTAAATTAAATACTACAAATTTTGTGTTTTGAATTTGGGAAAATTGATTTAATATTTGGAATCAGAAGTTCCAAATTATTTTAATAAGCTACCTTTTATATTTAGGCATTTTGAATAGTAACTACGATAAATATTATTTACCATAGTTAAATGTAAATCGGGTAATTAAGGGTAAATATAAATTAATAAAATTACCCTAAAACTTGTCCTAATATAATTGGATGATTATATATTACCCTAAATTATACATGGGTCTAAATTGAATCTAATGGAACCCACTTGTTTTTGATTAAGACCTTTTAATTATTTTATTTAAAGGAAAGTGAAATGTCTCACTCAAACTTTAATAATAAGATCATTTTTAATATAAGGTTATACAGAATATAAATTTGATTATAAATACTCATTTGAAATCTAAGATGTTTTTCTTTGACATGGTAATTTATTTTTAATTTTTAAGAAAAATTTAATTACCTTAATATATTATACATTAATGATGTAGAAATTATTTATTTAGTGAAAAATCAATAATATAGTTTTTATTAAAATAACAATATCTATCCAAATGACCAGAAACTTGACCAAACATTATTGGTAGAGTATATCTATACCCTAATCATCCAAGGGTCTATTTTTGGACCATTTGGAGCCTTATAGAGCCGATTAAGACATTTATATTATTTTATTTTAAATGATGTCAAAGATGTCACCTTCAACATTTAATAAATATAACAATTTAAATGTTATGATTTTAAGATGATACATTAGAGTGAAAATATTATTATGAAATTTATTATATTTATCTTCATAATAGAATTTTACTTTTAATTTTTATGTAACAAATAATAATAATAATTAATTATACAAAAATGTTGTAGTAATTATTTTATTAAGTGAAATATCACATAAATGGTTTTAAAAATATTAAAATAAATATTATATGAACTATTTAATGTACTAAACGAATTTTATAGATGAATATGAAATGTTATAAATATATTAAATATTTTGTATAGAATATATCTTCTATGTGGATTTTATTTAAATTCAAATAATTAAATAGTGTCAGAATTGACACTATTGATATTTTATAAAAATAACATATTATTAAATTGTTTAAAAAACACAAAAATATTTAAAAATTAAAAATTAAAAATTATATGTTATAAAATGTAATAATGTATCTAATTATGGAAAATTAAAAACACATAAGTATGTATTTATAACAATTTAAAATTTAGAATATTATTACAAAAAAAAAGTAAATAGATTAAATAAGGATAAATCAAAATGATAATGTTTAAAATAAAATCAAAACAAGTCTAAATTTGATTGGTTGATGATATTACAACCCTATATTACCTAATACCCTAATTTTATTCATTTTTGAAGTTTTTATGTGGGTTTGAATTTATTATAAATTAATATGTCTTATGTTTCCAAAGGTGCCCCTCACCTCCCTTATAAAAGGGTACCTCCTCCCTCTTCTATTTACACAATTTTGAGCTTTCATGCTCGGCCAACCCCTGACCATTTCCCTTATCAAATTCCCTAGAAACATTATAGAGTTTATGGTCTCCTCAAATTACCAACTCTAGTTCTTTAAGAAGAATCTTAAAAGAGGTGCGTCGAAGAAGAGGTAATCTCTACTACCGATTCTTTCATGTTTTCGTTCTTCTTCATCTTATTCTTCCTTAGTTGTTTCATTATAAAGTAATTACATCAGTATCAATAATATACTGGTATCTTATTATAAATAAGAAACAACCCCATTTCACCTTCTATCCATCCTACGGAAAACAAAATCACCGCGCGTGCGTACGTATGGAATACCTTCTCTACGCCGTGGTGTAATCTGTTTTCTACCACCACCTTACTTGGATGGGTATAATGGTGTAAAGAATAACTATATATGGTTATTATAACATCATACTAATTCTGAGATATTATATCATCCACTCTAAATCCATTCAATAAATATGGGAATGATATCATCGCTCATGCGTACCTACGGATTACCGTCTCCACGACGCGATGAGATTCATTTTCCATGTTAAAAATTCAATAATGATTATAAAGTATTTATAATGAATAATAATGTGATATATGACATAATAATGATACTGGATTTAGGTATATGTTATTTACTTACATCCATTCAATAAGGAAACGAAAACAACGTTCATGCGTACGTACGGTCTACCGTCTCCATGAACGGTGTATTTCGTTCCATTTATTGATCTATTGTATATATTTATATTATTAATATATATGATATAGAAATCATGTTTTAAATTATGTAATTAAGTAAATAATGATATAATTAATAATAATATCAAGAACAACAAGTCTAAACGCGTACGATAAATGAAACTATTTTTACCCAAAATGCTGCTTTAACATGGAATTTACAAAAGAACGAGTAATATAAAGTTTTAAGTAAACCATATATGAAATCATAATAATGAATATGATTCTGTAATAAGTCAATGGAATTATTTAAATCATTATACAGGAGGTTCAGATACATATGAAGCATATCAGACATAAGGTAGTGGATAATTATTCCAATCTTGTTTTTATCCGAGATTGTTTAATCGTAAGTATTTTCTAGGGTATATTTATCATCCATGTCCATGTTTTCTAAAAGTGTTTTTCTGTATGTTTAAAGTACTTTTTACCCATTTTTAACTTTTACCACATGTTATGAAAGGAATATTTCTTTTGTTTACCATACGAGGAACTTTTTCACATTTCCGACAAAAGTAGGAGGATAATTTTTTTTAACTTATACGGCATGAACGGATTATTACGGTTTCATAAAGCCTTTTTTTCATGAAGCTTCCTCCACAATATTTAATGATTATTTAAAAAAAAAAAATTTTCTTAAATTTCATGTAATTTAGTGAAAATAAAATGATTTTAAAGAAGAAAAGATATTTTCATCATGAATTCATTTCAAGTGTTTTATCAAAAACATTTTCCATCTAAGACGACATTATTTATAATGTGAATGTTTCAATTATAATGTTTCTATGATTTACATGGTTTCAATTTTCTTTTTATGAAATGATATCCATTTGTTTTATATGGATTATGATATGATGGAATTCTATTTATGAAACCCATTTTATTTGTTGGGTTATTATGAATAATGTATATTTATTTTGTGGCACACAAATGAATGATTTCATTATGAGATGGGTGGGACCTATATCTCCATCCAATTCATTGGTTAATTATTTATAAATCATGATATAGACATGGATGGAATGGTAAGTTAATCTGGTTCAGTGATATAGGACTGGAACAAGGAGTGAACTCGATTCAGAAAGGGACTTTGTCCACTAAGATGGTCTTGGCAGCAATGCCTTGGCTACTATGGAAATAATATCATGTGCTTAATGGTTTTCCACAATTACATGTTTTATTCCCATGATATTTTATCATGATTAATGTTCTTTTATGATCTATGCCTTATGTACTGCCATGTTTTATGTCATTGCTAATGATTTTGATGTTTAAACATTACGATCTTGTTTTTAAGTTCAAATGTATATGTTTTTTTTTATTTTCTCCTTGCTTAACCTTACTGAGAATTTGGGCTCACCCTTTTATATGTTTTCTTTTCCCTAGGATATAAATAAAGGTTTTAGGTAGGAAAACAAAAAGGGGAAGATCTTTATGGGAGATGTTGAAGATATTTCACCATGATTAGAAGATTATGTTCTGAGTTTCCAGAGACACTAAACTATTACAATCCCTGAGTGTTAGTTTTTTTATTTATTAAGTATTCCACAAAAGTAATTTAATGTCCATTTACGTCATGTTTAGGGTCTCTACAGTTGGTATCAGAGGGATGTTATTTATAAATGAATCTGATCCTTGGGAATTCTCACATGTGATCATTAGACGAAGCATGGATCTCGACACAAGGGCTTCAGGAGGAAATGGTTCCACTGGGGATGGTCGTCTATCCGCCCAGGGGGTGTAGCCGCCCATGGAGTGCCCTGATAGGTATCTATTATAGTCCACAGGAAGTAATTATAGACCTCTACAGTTGGTATCAGAGGAAATGTTTAGTTAACCTTTAGGAACTAGGATGCGAAAACATTAGTGATATCCCTAGATATATTTCTAAGGTATGTATAAGGATGTCCCTAACTTTTAGTATAACTATAGGTTATATTCTTAGAATTACAGTAACAATCTTAGAATTAAACCTAAGATGTTAGATATTTAAGGTACTCCCCCTTTATTATGTTGTTTTCCTAGTATGATTTTTTCCTCTCACACTATTCTTTTTGGGTTTTAGAAAATGGTTGGAAACATGAAGATTCCCGATAATGGTGAATATGATGGATAATGGAAGGATATTATTCATGTGAAACCAAATGAAATGGGATTTGGAATTCCAAACATCATTATTATGCCTAATCAGAAGTCTCATAATATGATCAATAATATCAACTTTGGTAAGTATCCCGGCTCAGCTAATAAGAGAAACATGGAGTTTCATGATGAACATAGAGGAAAGAAATTTCAATTTCCCTCATGTAAATCAAGTGGTTAGAGGCATCAAATAGAATGTTTCAATAGAACTGTAAGATGCTTTGGGTGTGGAAAAGAATGACACAAAGAAAGTAATTGAAAAGGAAAAGGTTTAGTTAACACCATGGACAAGGATACTGTTATATCTAGACATCAACAATGGTTAAATGTGTTTAATGTGGAATATACGGTCATTATTCAAACCAATTCCCTAAGGGAATGTCTTATGAAGGGAATCATCATGGTTGTATGGGTAGTATTTATATTGATGATGATGAAGACACTGTAAATGATATGTGAGATGAAATAATTATTCAACCTCGATCAATGGTTTAATAAGGTAGTAGAATGATTTATGTTTATCAAGAGTTATGTTATATAGGTAATGGCACTATGGAATAAAGACACATATAAGGATTGTTACACTATTGTTTTTCCTAAAGTATTTGAAAGTATATGTTGAATGGTACCGGTAACCATGAAAGGTCATTCAGATATTTTTGGAAAGCAGATGTTATGCACATAATAAAGTGATAAGGAGAAAATAAAATTTTTGATAGTATTATTGAGATCATATAAGGAAAAAGTTATATTATGGTTTGATTATATAGAAATTTTGGGATTTTGGTATGTGGAAAGAGTTAACTTTTGACATCATTTATGTTTTCACTAAGGTTCAATGGGTATTCATTTTTCAAGAGAATACATTATTAAGGTATTCACATATTTGGAATGTGACCAAGGAGATATATCGTATGATATATGGGGGATAAATGATGGTGTTCACATGCTCGGTAGATGAAATTTATAGTAATTGTTTTCTTTATACTATGAGCTTGGACAAAAGTATTTTAGATAATCCTAATGATTGGAATGAATTATGTTGGACATAAGTTAGTATTGTTTAAGGATATAACTTTTTTTCGATATTATTGATGGGATGTTATAATAATGTAGTTTTAGAAAAATGGACAACCTGCAGGACGGGCGACAACCCGTTGTATCAGACAAGGTTGTGGGAATCCAACCCACAATCGAAGTGCGACATGCCTTTATCGCCTACCACTGGCATAGAGGAAGTCCTTGGTTAGTATAAATTAGTTTTAATTTATTAATTGGTATGATATATAAAGTATAATTCTATTTTACGAACCATATATGATTAATCTCACTATGGATGGACTTATATATATTTAACAACATTTTATAACATTTTGTTTGAGACAGATGGAATGACCTATCATTATATCGCATGATCTTCTAACACTTCAAGAATGAAAAATTTAACTTCATTTCATTAGGATATGAAGTAGAAATTGTTCAAGGACGGACCAACGGTGAGATTGTACCGAAATAAAGTAAGTATTTCTTCTAATTAAAATTATTCAACTTTAGGGAAATGATCTTGAAAACCAAAAATTTTGTCCTAATGTCCACATATCCAATGAATCATATGGTACCCTATATCATCACAAATTTATGACTTTGTGTTTTTTGGATTTTTCATAGCTATGTTCTATACCACTCTCCATCATAACTTGATTATTAGATTTCTCTTCCAAATCCATAATTTCACATATGTTATCCTATGTGGAAACCCAGTGATTAGTTAATTTGGGTAACCATTATGTTTCATAATTTAGTTTTAAATTTTCAGTTTCGGTATTCCTTTTTACGATGTGGGTTTCTATTAAAGAAAATTTCAAGTAGTAAACCATTTATAACCCCGACGAATTTTGAGGGTGAAATTCATTTTAAGGGGGTAGAATGTAACACCCCGAGATTTTATGAAAACAATTCTTTTAATTTCATTGATGTCTTGTGTTTTACGTTACACTAAAATTATATTGTGCTATACAAAACACCGTATTAGCTTATATTATACGCAAACACTATTATTGGCTTGCGTTACACGCAATCGCAAACTTCCTCAATAGCGTGTGCAGTACGCAATATTGGGTTTCAATAAAAATGATATATTGTTGTAATATTATTATGGAATAGTTGTTATGAATAGTATTAATTAAATTTTGAATTTTATAACATTATTATTAATCTTACACATTTTCTAAAACATTGAATGTGATCAAAATAAATTTTTCGGGTAAAATAATTATTTTTAAAAAAATGCAGTTTTTCCAACTTTTGATGGCGCACCCACATTAAATTTAGTTTTTGACATGTTTATAAGTTCAATTTGACAAAATAATTTTTTTTTGAATCAGGATATAAAAAATTACTTTGGATAAATTATTGATATTTTTCTGATAAGTTTCTTATTTTGATGAATAGTAAAAATATGATAGATTTTAATTAAAAACAACTTTTTCATCAAGATAATTTATATGGTTAAATTATAATATTGAATGATTTTAAAGTATAAATAGAATATATTTTTACCATTTAATATAATTTAAGTCATTATCATTAATTTTACACTGAATTCATAAGTAAAAACATTTCAATCTTTGGCAATGTTTTAACTTTTAAAACCTGTTTTCTTAACAACGGGATTTATTTAAATTTAAAACTGCAAATTTTGTGTTTTGAATTTGGAGAAATGGATTCCTTATTTGGAATCAGTAGGTCCAAATTATGTTAATAAGATAATTTCTATTTTTAGTCATTATGAATAGTAACTACGGTAAATTTTATTTACCATAGTTAAAGTTAAAACAGGTAATTAAGGGTAAATATAATATTATAAAATTACCCTAACACTTGACCCAATATAATTGGATGATTATATTTTACCCTAAATCATACTTGGGTCGAAATGGAATCTAATGGAACCCACTTGTATATGATTAAGACCTGTTATTTATTTTATTTAATGGAAAGTGAAATGTCTCACTCAAACTTTAATAATTAGATTATTTTTAATATAAGGTTATAGAAAAATTAAATTCGATTAAAAATTATCATTTGAAAGATAAAATGTTTTTCTTTATCATGGTAATTTATTTGTAATTTTTATGAAAAATTTAATTACCTTAATATCTTATACATTAATGATGTAGAAATTATTTATTTAGTGAAAAATCAATAGTAATGTTTTTATTAAAATAACAATACCGATAAAAAGACTAGAAACATGGCAAAACATTATTGGGAGAGTATATACATACCCTAATCATCCAAGGGAAGATTTTTGGACCATTTGGAGCATTATAAAATTGATTAAGACATTTACATTGTTTTAATTTAAATGATGTCAAAGATGTCACCTTCAAACTTTAATAAATATAACAATTTAAATGTTGTGATTTTAAGATGATAAATTCGAGTAAAAATATTATTATGAAAGGTATAATATTTATCTTCATCATATAATTTTATTTTTAATTTTTATGTAAAAATCAGTATAGTAAATAATTATACCAAATTTTTGTAGTAATTATTTTATTAAGAGAAATATCACAGAAATGGTTTTAAAAATATTAAAATAAATATTATATGAACTATTTAATATTCTCCACGAATTTTCTAGATTAATATGAACTATTATAAATATATTTAATATTTTTGATCGAATATATCTTCTCTGTGGATTTTATTTAAATTCAAATAATTAAATAATGTCAAAATTGGCACTATTGATATTTTATAAAAATAACATATTATTAAATTGTTTAAAAATCACAAAAATATTTAACAATTACTGATTGAAAATTATATGTTATAAAAGGTAATAATGTATCTAATTATGGAAAATTAACAACACATAATTATGTATTTATAACAATTTAAAATTTAGAATATTATTACCACAAAGAAAATTAAATAGATTAAATAAAGATAAATCAAAATGATAAGGCTTAAAATAAAATCCAAACATGTCTAAATTTGATTGGTTGATGAGATTACAACTCTATCATACCTCATATCCGAATTTAAGTCATTTTGGATGTTTCTATGTGGGTTTTGAATTTATTATAAATTAATATTTCTTATGTTTCAAAGGTGCGCCTCTCCTCCCTTATAAAACATCACATCCTCCCTCTCCTCTTTACACAATTTTGAGCTTTAATGTTTGGCCAAACCATTCCCATTTACCTTCTCAACTTCCCTAGAAACATTATATAGGTTCTGTACTCCTCAAGTGACCAACTCTAGTTCCTTAAGAGGAAACATAAAAGAGGTGCGTCGAAGAAGAGGTAATCTCTTCTACTGATTATTTCAAGTTTTCTTTCTTCTGCAAATTATTCGTCTTTAGCTGTTTCATTATAAAGTAATAAAATCAGTATCAGTAATATAATGATATGTTATTATAAATATGAAACAACCCCATTTCACCTTTATCGATCCTATAGAAAACGAAATCACTGTGCGTGCGTACGTACGGAATACCGTCTCCACGCCGTGGTGTAATCTGTTTTTCCACCACCACCTTACTTGGATGGGTATAATGTTGTAAATAATAACTATATATGGTTATTATAACATCATACTGATTTTTAGATTTTATATCATCCACTCCAATTCCATTCAATAAATATGGGAATGATATCATCGCTCGTGCGTACGTACGGATTACCGTCTCCACGACGTGATGAGATTCATTTTCCATGATACAATTCAATAATGATTATAAAGAATATATAATGAATGATAATGAGATATATGACATAATAATTATACTGGTTTTATTTATATGTTATTTACTTACATGCATTCAATAAGGAAACGAAAACAGCGTTCAGGAGTACGTACGGTCTACTGTCTCCATGAACGGTGTATTTCGTTCCATTTATCAATCTATTATATATATTTATATTCTGAATATATATGATATATAAATAATGTTTTAAATTCTGGAATTAAGTAAATAATGATATATTTAATAATAATATCAAGAACAACAAGTCTAAACACGTACGATAAATGAAACGATTTTTACCCAAAACGCTGCTTTAATATGGAATTTACAAAAGAACAGGTAATATAAAGTCATAAGTAAATCATATATGATATCATAACAATGAATATGATTCTTTAATAAGTCAATGAAATTATTTAAATCATTATATAGGAGGTTATGATACATATGAAGCATATCAGACAAAAGGTAAGGGATAATTATTCCAATCATGTTTTTATCCGAGATTGTTTAATTGTATGTATCTTCTGGGGTATATTTATCATCCATGTCCATGTTTTCTTAAAGTGTTTTCATGTATGTTTAAAGTCATTTTTACCCATTTTTTAATTTTACCACATGTTATGAAAGGAATATTTCTTTTTTTACCATACGTGGAACTTTTTGAATTTTGTAACAAAAGTACGAGGAGAATGTTTTTTTAACTTATACGGCATGAACGGATTTTTACGGTTTCATAAAGCCTTATTTTCATGAAGCTTCCTCCACATGATTTCATGATTATTTTCAAAAAAAATCTTTTCTTTTTAAATTGCATGTCATTTTGTGTAAATAAGATGATTTTGAAGAAGAAAGGGTATTTTCATCAAGAATTCATTTCAAGGGTTTTATCAAAACCATTTTCTATCTATGAAGACATTATTTCATATGTGTATGTTACAAGTATAATGTATCTATGATTTACATGGTTTCAATTTTCTTATGATTAAATGATATCCATTAGTTTTATATAGACTATGTTATGATGGAATGCTGTTTATGAAACCTATTTTATTCGTTGGGTTATTATGATTGATGTATGTTTATTTTGTGGCCCACAAAAGATTGATTTTATTAGGAGATTGGTGGGACCTATATCTCCCTCAAATGAATTGGGTAAAGATTTATATCTTATGAGATAGACATGTCTGGAATGGTAAGTTAATCCGGTTCAGTGATACAGGACTGGAACGAGGAGTGAACTCGATTCAGAAAGGGACTTTGTCCACTAAGATGGTCTTGGAAGCAATGCCTTGGATACTATGGAAATCATATCCTGTGCATAATGGTTTTCCACAATTACATGTTTTATTCCCATGCTATTTTATCCTGATTGATGTTATTTTCTGATCTATGCCTTATATACTGCCATGTTTTAGGTCATTTCACAAGATTTTCATGATTAAAAATTCTGTTCATGTTTTTAAGTTCAAATGTATATAGTTTGTTTTATTTTCTCCATGCTTAACATTATTAAGAATTTGATTTCAGCCTTTTATATTTTTTCATTTCCCTAGGATATAAAGAAATGTTTTAGGTAGGAAAACAAAAAGGGGACGATCTTTAGGGGAGATGTTGAAGATCTTTCACCAGGATTAGAAGATTATGTTCTGAGTTTCCAAAGACACTAAACTATTATGATCCTTGAGTATTGGTTTTTGTTATGTCTTAAGTATTTCGAAAAATTAATGTAATTTACATGTACGTGAAGTTTGGGTTCTCTACAATTGGTATCAGAGGGAAGTTAGGTATGAATGAATCCGATCCTTGGGAACTCTCACATGTGAGCATTGGACGAAGCATGGCTCTCTACCCAAGGGCTTCAAGAGGAAATGAATGCCACTAGAGATGGTGGTGTGTCCCGCCCAGGGGGTTTAACCGACCATGGAGTGCCCTGATAGGTATATATTATAGTCCACTGGAAGTAATTGTAGACCACTATAGTTGGTATCAGAGGAAAGGTTTAATTATCCTTTGGAAACTAGGATGTGAAAACTTTAGTGATATCCATAGATATATTTCTAAGGTATGTCTAAGGATGTCCCTAATGATTAGTATAACTATAGGTTATAGTTCTAGAATTACGGTAATAATCATATAATTAAATCTAAGATATTAGATATTGAAGGTACTTTCCCTTTATTATGTTGTTTTCCTAGTTTGATTTTTTCCTCTCACACTATTCTTTTTGGGTTTTAGAAAATGGCTGGAAATAGTAAGATTCACGATAATGGAGAATATGATGGACAGTGGAATGATATTCTTCATGAGAAACCAAATTAAATGGGATTTTTAAGTCCAAAAATCATTATTATGCCTAATTAGCAATCTCATAATGTGATCAAAAATCTCAACTTTTGTAAGTATCCCGACTCACCTAATAAGAGAATCATGGAGTTTCATGATGAAAATAGAGGAAACAAATTTCAATTTCCCTCATGTAAATCATGTGGGAAGAGTCATCAAAGAGAATGTTTCAATGGAACTGGAAGATACCTTGGGTGTGGACATGAATGACACAAAGCCAGTAATTGCAAAAGAAAAAGATTCAGTTAACACCATAAAAAGGGATACTATTATTTCTAAGACATCAACAATGGTTAAATGTTTTAAATATGGAATATAACAGAATTATGCAAACCAATTCCCTAAGGGAAATTCTCATGAAGAAAATCATCATGGTCGTATGGGTAGTATTTATATTGATATTTATGAAGACACTTCAAATGATATGTGAGATGAAATAATTTTTCAACCTCAATCAATGGATTAAGAAGGCACTGGAATGATTTATTTTTATCAAGAGTTATGTTATATAGGTAATGGTACTATAGAATAAAGATACATCTAAGGATTGTTACACTATTGTTTTTTCTAAAGTATTTGAAAGTATATGTTGAATGGTACCAGTAACCATAAAAAGTTATTCAGATATTTTTGGAAAGAAAATGATATGCACATAATGAAGTGATAAGGAGAAAATTAAATTTTTGATAGTATTAATGAGCTCATATAAAGACAAATTTATATTATGGTTTGACTATATAGAAATTTTGGGATTTTGGTATGTGGAAATATTTAACTTTTGACAGCATTTATGTATTCACTAAGGTTCAATGGGTATTCATTTTTCAAGAGAATACATGATTAAGGCATTCACATGTTTGGAATGTGACCAAGAAAATATATCATATGATATATGGGGGATAAATGATGGTGTTCACATGATCGGTAGATGACATTTCTAGTAATTTTTTTCTCTATACTATGATGTTGGATAGAAGTATTTCAGATAATCCTAAAGATTGGAATGAATTATGTTGGACATAAGTTAGTATTGTTTAAGGATAGAACTTTTTTTGGATATTGTTGATGGGATGTTATAAAAATGTAGTTTTAGAAAAAGGGACTACCTGCAGAACGGGTGACAACCCGTTGCGTAGGACAAGGTTGCTGGAATTGAACCCACAACTGAAATGCGACATGCCTTTATCTCCTACCACTGGTCTACAGGAAGTCCCTGGTTAGTATAAATTAGTTTTAATTTATTAAGTGGTATGATATATGAAGTATAAATCCATTTTAAGAACCATATATGATTAATCTCACTATGGATGGACTTATATATATTTAATAACATTTGATAACCTTTTGTTCGAGACAGATGGAATGACCTATCATTCTATCGCATGATTTTCTAACACTTCACTAATGACAAATTCAACTTATTTTATTTAAGAGATGAAGTGTAAATTGTTCAAGAACAACCAACAGTGAGATTGTGCCGAAATGAAGTAAGTATTTCTTCTAATTAAAATTATTCAACTTAGGGAAATGATCTTGAAAACCAAAATGTTATCCTAATGTCCTCATATCCAATGAATCAGATGGTAGCTTATATCATCACAAATTCATGGCATTGTGATTGTTGGATTTTTCATAGCCATGTTCTCTTCCACTCTCCATCAGAAATTGATGGTTAGATTTCTCTTCCATATCCATATTTTCACCTATATTATCCTATGTGGAAACCCTATGATTAGTTAATTTGAGTAAACGTTATGTTTCATAATTTAGTTTTTAAAGTTCAGTTTTGGTATTTCTTTTTATGATGTGGGTTTCTATTGAAGAAAAGTTTAAGTAGAAAACCATTTATAACCTCAACGAATTTCGAGGGCGAAATTCATTTTAAGGGGGTAGAATATAACACCACGAGATTTTATGAAATATATTCTTTTAATTTAATAGATGTATTGTCTTGTATGTTACACCGAAATTATCTTTTTCTATACACAACACCGTATTATCTTATATTATATGCAAACACTATTCTTGGCTTGCGTTACACGCAATCGCAACCTTCCTCGATAGCGTGTGTAGTACGCAATACTGGGTTTCACTAAAAACGATATATTGTTATAATATTATTATGAACTATCCATTATGAATAGTATTAACTAGATTTTTAATTTTATAACATTGTTATTAAACTTACACATTTTCTAAAACATGGTATGTGAATAAAATAAAATTTTCGGGTAAAATAATTAATTTTCAAAAAATTTTGTTTTGTCGCCTTTTGATGGCGAACCCACATTAAATTTATTTTTTGACATGATTATAAGTTCAATTTGACAAAATAAAATTCTTCTTTTGAATCAGGATACAAAAATTTACTTTGGATAATTTTTTGATATTTTTCTCATATGTTTCTTATTTTGATGAATTCTAAAAATACGCTAAATTTTTGTTAAAAATGACTGTTTTCATCAAGATAATTTATATGGTCAAATTATAATATTTAATTGTTTTAATGTATAAATAGAATATAGTTTTACTATTTAATATAATGGAAGTCATTAGTATTAATTTTACACTGAATTCAAAAGTAAAAACATATCAATCTTTGGAAATGTTTTAACTTTTAAAACCCGTTTTCTTAACAACGGGATTAATTTTAAATTAAATACTGAAACTTTTTTGTTTTGAATTTGGAAAAATTGATTCCATTTTTGGAATCAGTAGGTCCAAATTATGTTAATAATATATTTTTTATTTTTAGTCATTATGAATAGTAGCTACGGTAAATTTTATTTACCATAGTTAAAGGTAAATCGGGTAATTAATGGTAAATATAATATTATAAAATTATCTTAACAGTTGTCCTAATATAATTGGATGATTATATTTTACCCTAAATCATACTTGGGTTGAAATGGAATCTAATGGAACCCACTTGTATTTGATGAAGACCTGTTATTTATTTTATTTAATGGAAAGTGAAATGTCTCACTCAAACTTTAATACTTAGATTACTTTTAATATAAGGTTATACAAAATAAAAATTCGATTAAAAATACTCATTTGAAATATATAATTTTTTTCTTTATCATGGTAATTTATTTTTAATTTTTTAGAAAAATTTAATTACCTAAATAGCTTATACATTAATGATGTAGAAATTATTTATTTAGTGAAAAATCAATAATAACATTTTTATTAAAATAAAAATACATATAAAAAGGACCAGAAACGTTCCCAAAAATTATTGGTCGTGTATATATATACCCTAATCATCCAATGGTCGATTTATGGACCATTTTGAGCCTTATATAACCGATTAAGAAATTTATATTATTTTACTTTAAATAATGTCAGAGATGTCACCTTCAAAATTTAATAAATATAACAATTTAAATGTTGTGATTTTAAGATAATAAATTCGAGTAAAAATATTATTATCAAAGGTATTATATTTATCTTCATCATAGAATTTTATTTTTAATTTTTATGTAAAAAATAAGTATATTAAATAATTAAACAAAAATGTTGTAGTAATTATTTTATTAAGAGAAATATCACAGAAATGGTTTTAAAAATATTAAAATAAATATTATATGAACTAATTAATGTTCTCCACGAATTTTCTAGATGCATATGAACTTTTATAAATCTATTAAATATTTTTGATCAAATATTTCTTCTCTGTGGATTTTATTTAAATTCAAATAATTAAATAGTGTCAAAATTGACACTATTGATATTTTATAAAAATAACATATTATTAAATTGTTTAAAAATCACAAAATATTTAAAAATTACAAATTGAAAATTATATGTTATAAAAGGTAATAATTTATCTAACTATGTAAAATTCAAAACACATAATTAAGTTTATATAAAAATTTAAAATTTAGAATATTATTACCACAAATAAAATTAAATAGATTAAATAAGGATAAATCAAAATGATAAGTTTAAAATAAAATCCAAACCTGTCTAAATTTTATTGGTTGATTAGATTACAACCCTATATTAACTCATATCCATATTTGAGTCATTTGGTATGTTTTTATGTGGGGTTTGAATTTATTATAAATTAATAATTCTTATGTTTCCAAAGGTGCCCCTCTCCCCCTTATAAAAGGCCACCTCCTCCCTCTTCTCTTTACACAATTTTGAGCTTCCATGTTCGGAAAAACCCTGAAAATTTACCTTCTCAACTTCCCTAGAAACATTATTGAGGTTTGGGACTCCTCAAATGACCAAATCTAGTGCGTTAAGAGGAAACTTAAAAGAGGTGCGTCGAAGAAGAGGTAATCTCTTCTACCAATTCATTCAAGTTTTCTTTCTTATTATTCTTATTATTCTTTTGTTGTTTAACTATAAAGTAATAACATAAATATCAATAATATACTGGTATGTTATTATAAATAATAAACAACCCCATTTCACCTTCTATCCATCCTTCGAAAAACGAAATCACCGCGCGTGCGTACGTACAGAATTCCGTCTCCATGCCATGGTGTAATCTGTTTTTCCACCACCACCTTACTTGGATGGGTGTAATGGTGTAAAGAATAACTATATATGGTTATTATAACATCATACTAATTCTGAGATATTATATCATCCACTCTAAATCCATTTTATAAATATAGGAATGATATCATCGCTCGTGCGTACCTACGGATTACCGTCTCCACGACGCGATGAGATTCATTTTCCATGTTAACAATTCAATAATGATTATAAAGTATATATAATTAATAATAATGAGATATATGAAATAATAATGATACTGGATTTAGGTATATGTTATTTAATTACATCCATTCAATAAGGAAACAAAATCATCGTTCATGCGTACGTATGGTCTACCGTCCCCATGAACGGTGTATTTCGTTCCATTTATCAATCTATTATATATATTTATATTCTAAATATATATGATATATAAATCATGTTTTAAATTCTGGAAGTATGTATATAATGATATAAGTAATAATAATATCAGGAACAACAAGTCTAAACGTGTATGATAAATGAAACGGTTTTTACCCAAAATGCTGTTTTAACATGGAATTTAAAAAAGAATGGGTAATATAAAGTCATATGTCAACCATATATGATATCATAACAATTAATATGATTCTGTAATAAGTCTGTGACATTATTTCAATCATTATATAGGAGGTTCAAATACATATGAAGCATATCAGACATATGGTATGGGATAATTATTCAAATCTCGTTTTTATTCGAGATTCTTTAATCGTAAGTATTTTATGGGGTATATTTATCATCCATGTCCGTGTTTTATAATAGTTTTTTCATTTATGTTTAAAGTCCTTTTTACCCATTTTTTACTTTTACAA
This sequence comes from Viscum album, assembly GCA_963277665.1. Lineage (NCBI taxonomy): Eukaryota > Viridiplantae > Streptophyta > Magnoliopsida > Santalales > Viscaceae > Viscum > Viscum album. Next base: position 2,060,373,460 of record OY728123.1, on the reverse strand, counting down.
CATGTTATGAAAGGATATTTATTTTGTTTACCATATGAGGAACTTTTTTAGTTTTCCGACAAAAGTACGAGGAGAATGTTTTTTTAACTTATACGACATGAACGAATTTTTACGGTTTCATAAAGACTTATTTTCATGAAGCTTCCTCCAAAATATTTAATTATTATTTTCATAAAAATCCTTTTATTTTAAAATTGAATGGAATTTTTTGAAAAGAAAATGATTTTGATGAAGAAAGGAGATTTTCATCAAGAATTCATTCCAAGTGTTTCATAAAAACCATTTTCCATCTAAGATGACATTATTTAATATGTGTATGTTTCAAGTATAATGTCTCTATTATTTACATGGTTTCACTTTTCTTATGATGAAATGATATACATTTGTTTTATATGTACTATGTTATGATGGAATGTTTTTTATGAAACCCATTTTATTCATTGGGTTATTATGAATGATGTATGTTTATTTTGTGGCACACGAAAGAATGATTTCATTATGAGATGGGTGGGACACATATATCCCTCCAATGCATTGGGTAAAGATTTATATCTCATGAGATATACATTGGCTAGAATGGTAAGTTAATCCGTTCCAGTGATATAGGACTGGTACAAGGGGTGAACTCGATTCAGAAAGGGACTTTGTCCACTAAGATGGTCTTGGCAGCAATGCCTTGGCTACTATGGAAATCATATCTTGTGATTAATGGTTTTCCAAAATTACATGTTTTATTCACATGATATTTTATCATGATTAATGTTCTTTTATGATCTATGCCTTATGTACTTCCATGTTTTATGTCATTGCTCAAGATTTTGATGTTTAAACATTATGTTCCTGTTTTTAAGTTCAAATGTATATGGTTTGTTTTATTTTATCCATGCTTAAACTTATTGAGCATTAGAGCTCACCATTTTATATGTTTTCTTTTCCCCAGGATATAAAGATATGTTATAGGTAGGAAAACAAAAAGGGGAATATCTTTATCGGAGATGTTGAAGATCTTTCACCATGATTAGAAGATTATGTTCTGAGTTTACAAAGACACTAAACTATTACGATCCTTGAGTGTTGGTTTTTGTTATGTATAAGTATTTTGAAAAAGTAATGTAATGTCCATGTACATCATGTTTGGGGTCTCGAAAGTTGGTATCATAGGGAAGTTAGGTAGGAATGAATCTGATCCTTGGGAACTCTCACATGTGAGCGTTGGACGAAGAATGGCTCTCCAACCAAGGGCTTCATGATGAAATGGTTTCCATTGGGGATGGTGGTGTGTCCCGCCCAGGGGGTGTAGCCGCCCATGGAGTGCCCTGATAGGTATCAATTATAGTCCAATGGATGTAATTCCTGACCACTACAATGTAACTCTTATGTTTGGTATAGTTTCTAAGTTCTACATTACTTTTTCAATCTTGTTTCTAGGTAGATATTTAAGTTATAATGTAGAGATAAATCATGGTCTACACGGAGCTGATCTTTAAATTTTGGTTTTTGTTTTTCTATATTTTTTGTGATATATTTTCATTGGAGTCTTTTATTCTATATTTATTATGTTTTCTCCTACCATACCATGTTATTTATTTAATTTTTGATAATATTTTATAGTTATATATATGTCTTTATTCATTTATGATGGATGTTATAAATTTTTTTTTGGTTTATTTGTTGCTGGTTATTTTGTTGTTCATTGATGATCAAATTATGGATGCTCCATTTTTGAAATTTTTTAGATAGATTACATGAAATTGTTACTCTTATTTTTGAGAGAAACCATTCCCATGGTGTATTCCTTGATTCCATGGAACAAGTTATAGACCTATAGTGATCTAGAATTCCATTAATACCATAAAAAATTGAGCTAGGTGATGTGGTTGTTTGCCCATAGCATTTCATGAAAATCAACCCGCTGATATCAATGAATTTTGCTCTTTAGTAGTAATAATCTTCTTCTTTATACTACTAGCTATTTTTATTTCATTTGAAAAAATATATTTTTTTTACCTTTTTATTTAAATTCCATTTATCATATTCTTGATTTATACTCAAAGGACACTTGAAACATCTTCATTACCCAAGTGATGTAGGTTAATGGGAATTGATTTGGCAGTGATTGAAGTTATTTTGTCACTATAATAGAAATGAATAAGAAATTTAATGATCATTTGATTTCTCTATTTAATATGAAATTACCAGATAATACTGATTAGATGAGTTGTTAGCTATTTAGAGAGGGAGACCAGGAAAGTTAAGCTAAATAAATTATGATTTAAAAAATATGTGTGGGAATATCCTTGGTTTGACCACTGATTTAATGTTATGTTTAATAACAAATTTAATTTAACTCCCATATATAAAAAAATTAACCCACACAAAATAATAGAGAACACTAAACCCCCTATAGATACAAGCCACATCCCAAAATTCACTACATGTAGTTAGGTTCATTGTTTTTTAATGTAAATATTTCTATAGGTGTGACAAGACTATCAATATTTAAATTTTTTTTAGAACATTGGTCGTTATATATATCTAACCATAACACTTTTTACTCTTGAAAATCTCCAAATAAAATTTCTTGACATCCAATCATCGATTCATTCAAAAATCACTCACGTTAGACTAAATACAATATATTGGATATGGTTTCACCTCAAAATAACCAATTATATATATAATAACGATTTCGTGATCCTAAAGCTATCTTTTACCAAAAACACTCAACCCTAGCCACGAATACATCATCATAGGACATCGGCAGTCCAAGATTATAGAATTATTTATGTAATTGTAGAATCATCCTAATACCCACAACAAAATTAAAACTCTAAACTTAGTATTATTCTATAGTTGGGTTCTTGATCAACCACACCCACAATTGTACTCCACCCATGACCATTGATGAACCTGCAAATTACTCTCCCTCAAATCATGTCAACTATATCATGATCTGGATTCCAACAACTGAATTTTATTTGATATTTAATCATAATTTTTAATGTGGTATTCTATATGAAACTATATAAAATAATCTTTTTATTCTTACTAATATCCTAGTTCTATCCAGTCCTTATATAGTTTCAACTCCTTATATGAATATTCCTACCCATACATGGGTCATACCTCTATAATTGATATGATAATCCCTACTATAGGATTACACAGATCTCCAATACAGGGAAGAAAACACCCACTCTACATATCCAAACCACTATCTAATACTGAACACAATTATTTTATGTAGTTGAACTTCTCATACCTAAGGACCTTCATAAAATATCAATCACCACCCTTTCTTGGAAAACTAGGATCATCGTTAACAATGATCATCAAATGTTATAAAAAAGTAGGGTTACACCCACCACCAAACAATGGGGTTATACCCAGTAAATAAATTCCCATATTCCTCTATCAAAATGTGATGCACGATAGATTCAATAATCACATGAAACTTTGTACTCATGATAAAACTCTAAGATACTTCCAAACTTATCAGGGACCTCAATTAGGCTTTCCATGCCATTATACTTTGATATATAACTTATTTTACCTCTTTCCATAGAGGAAACCCTTACCATAATCATCATGGACATAGGAAACCATTCCCACAATCATTATATCCAAACAATTAACCCTCAACCAGCACATTATTTCACACTGATCGATGAGACAAATAAGCACTCTATATGATCAGTGTGATGTTACCTTCATACCTCATGGTTTTTTCAAAAAATACATACCAACTAACACTGTAATACAAATTTACTATGATCTTATTAGACCCTTCTCATAGGTGTAAACCCTCGACCTGACTCAATATCATCTACACCCAATCATTGTTCAATCTTGTACCAGCAAATCGCACAACCTGACATTCACTCCCTGGAGTCACACAATATCAAAGAAATATTATTCACCTAAAGAACTGACCATATGCACCTTTAATGTCAATGTCTTCTAACTAAAATCATTCATCATTGCTCTCATTAATAAAATCCTATGTTATATCACTAATTCGAAGGCCAACCTCACAATCACCTTCTACACAAAAATTATTTTAAATCACAAATTTCAATTCATACTATATCCATAATATAAAACCCCATATAGGATCTTATTTGATATGAATATGATTCAAACAAACCCTACCAATAAATACACCATAATAATACAAAATCACATCAAGTTATTCACATTAAAAAATCCTAGGCATCACACATGCATATCCTCAACCATTATAAGGGTATCCACATTCCAAGAAAAATAAAATGCGAACTCACCACATATACACATCACACATCCCATGATGATTCCAATTCCTATCCTTAGGCACCTTCATCATGGGGATTTTCATAATAAACTAACCCATTAAGGATTGTTGTCACATCCATGTTTCTATAATGGCATCCCACTATACTGATCTATAATAAGAAAATCATGATTATTTGGTTTAGTTAACTATCATTTTACCAGGAATCCATAAGGAAAAAATAATTGTTGGTTTTTTTGAAACATTATGTTATTAATCGAATTTCATTGTCTAGAAATTCTATAAAGGAATCTCATTCCAATACCATCACACCATGGGGGAATTCAAATCACATACACAGGAGGAAAGTATAGTCATCAATAGAGGAAAAACCTTTATTAAATACACATAAACTGTCATTAGATTATTATATAATGGTTCATTTGAAAATAATGACACTAAATGTTTATATAGAAAAACATTTATATGAGTTATTGTGTAAACATTAATCAATTGAACAACCTATCATTAGTTATATCAAGCACACACATGAATAAAACTATTTTTTCAATCTTATATAATATAAATGAATAATGTATACCATCTTCTTGGTAGTGGTCCAAGAGACAATAAAATATAATTATCTTAAATTAACACATCATATTTGAATAAATATCTAAATCTTAACAATAAAAATGAAGGACAACTGTATTTTAAATGCATTGACATGTGATTCCCACATAAAAATGTGTTTATGATGTATCCTTTTTTGGTCCATAACAAGAAACAACATATCCTTATTCTTTATCTATAATACCGCTAATATTGATTTAAAAAAAATCTTTAATACCACGTTGTGACGCCCTTACATAAGAAAACTCCCCAGTATATCATCATGTAGCCACATAATATATTAGGTGGGCCTCTATGAAAAGAAAAGGGAACTGATTATATATGTGCATTGAAACTGTTATATTGGGTATGTTTTATGCACATATAAATGTAAAATAATATAATGAATATCTTAAAATATCCATAGAAAATGATCCGAATATGAAAAGTAAAATAAACAACACGTCATATAAAAAACTGAAAATCATTCTTAAAAGAATGCATATCACAAATCATTAACAAGTCCAATAATATATTCAATGAAAAAAACAAGAATATGTTAAAATATTTTTATAATAAAACCATGACCCTCAAATATTATATCTTTATTAAATATCTAGTAAAATCTTTCAACACATTCCATTTAGCCTACATAATCTGAAATTTATTAGATCTCATCATGTATCAAAGTGAAAGGCCCTCTAGAGGAGGAAGTGAGTATAACAAAATAGTTAAAAACCAATAGTATCCCTAAAAAATGGCAGTAAATTTAATGTATGAAAATTTGTTATTTTTATAATTTTAAATATAATTTAGAAGTGAAATTAAATATTCTTTTTTAATTCTCGAGCGCTTTGGTGACCCCAAAGATTGAACATAGTTTTTTCAGCCAGGGTCTAATATCATTAATCAAGATATGATACAATATAGGGTAAACCATTTCGCGTCCAAGAACCTATTTAGAATATCAATTATGGGGACCATCTCATTCCATATATTTAGTAAAAAAATCATACACTATGGGGAACCCAGTTCTGCCCGAAACGTGCCATATACCATTAACTAGGGGTTCACATCCCGTACCTAAAACCATCACAAAATATCCACCGTGGGGTTCACATACCATACTTAAAACCATCATATAATATAACCCCATGAGGTCTCACAACCTACATTGAATGATAATATACCATATATTTGAGGGTCGTACCCCTAATCTAAATCATCATATAGATTCGACCAAGGGTGGTGCATCCCCTATGAAGAATCTCATATAACATTTACATAGATAGTAACATCCCCTACCAATAGCATCATTTATTATACTCTTGGTTCTTCCTATACCTCTCCTAGAACCTCATATTATATACATCCTTGGGGTTAATCCCTATATGGAATAATTTTTAGGTCATCATTACCCAAGGGGATTCATCCCACCTTTGAAATTTATAAGACATAAATAAAAAACACATGGGAGTTTTTTCCCTTTCCTAAAACTATTATATATCGCATGTACTTGAGGAATAATCTATCTTATGAACCTCGTGTCACATACCATATAGGTTGACCACCTAGCCAAAATATACACACATATCCTTGGTTGGACTCTCACATCTATAACCTAGACTCATTAGTCTAATCCTAGATTCAATCCTTGAAGAGGATATACTTGTCCACCATCATCAAATTTAGATTCCCATGAGGATTCCTTGGTAAAGAAATATAGATTATTATTTCCAATTGTATTATCATCTCACCCTCATGATGATCTAACAAGGTCCTTCAACCCTCTATCAGTATCTACATAGTAGAACCATACCAGATAGAAAATAATATGTATTTTTTCAATAACATATAGTCTTTATATGACCCTATCCATGATAATCCACTCTAAAATCTTATCTTCCTCTTGTATCATAGTCTAAATCTACTAAAAAAGGACTATCACATGCCATGATTATTTCCATTATTGTTCTAATTCCTTTGAAGAAACCATCAACCTATACTAAGTCCATCACAAATATCCCTTATGAGATCTATCATGCCATAAATTATAGTGAAACCTCATTTCACACCATTTATTGTCTTGGAGGACATATCCATCTCATTAAACATTTAATGTTTCCATACCAACATCATGTAGGGGATCCCCATCAAACCTAAAATGTATGACCAAATCATAATCACCACTCCGAATAAGCCATTCATACCCACCCATATTGCTTTAGAAAACTATTATAGGAAGAGTTTACCATACCAAAAGCCCGAGGATGCATCTTTTGTCTCTTGCGACCTCAAGTGAAATCTTCATTCCCTTAGTAAAAAAGTCACCTGGTGAATTTATTTCTCAACAACATCACTAGATCATGTAATACAAACATACAAGGAATATGGAAAAATTATCTCTATATCCAATATGTTTGATCCATTTCAACTAGTTTATACCGACCTAGAATCCATGCATGTCACAAAATAAAATTATATTTTATTACCCGACCATTGAGAGCTCATGCATCAACAGGTGTTCAATATTCATTCTTATACCAAGGACCTTCTATATACTAAGTGCAAGTTCAAGGGAAATAATTCATTTTTATTTTAGATATAAATTCAATCATTATTATTTGAAATATAAGATTCATCATGCATATAATAATGATATACATATATAGAGATATATTCAAGGACCACCTTCCTCCTCAAGATTCATTGCCTTTATACAAGATTGAGCACTATGGACTTTGATCATCTTAGCCCTTCTAAAGTTATGCCATTTCATAGAATCGTATCTCAATTTAAATCATCCCAAAGAATATTCACATTACCCAAACCTAAACTAACGATACCCAGAATGAACATGTCATACCAATACCACTATATTAAAAAAATCCATTTCCTTGAACACTCAATAAACCACTAATTTTATACAATTTAATTAAAAAACTAGTAGAATTATTACGTGGATGTAACATCACTGAAATAATGAGAAATATTATGTGTTTATCCTCACAAAATCTCCCTTCGCCAATCCACACTAAATAACCAACATCTTTGCCCCATTAAACAATAATCCATTTTTTTAGTACTAATACATAACTTATATTGCATAAAATATGGGGATATGGAAGAAAAAATGAAGAAAATGACAATAAGAAAGAGATCATAACCCAAATAAATTACAAAAGTATCCAATAACCATCACCTAATTTAGAAGAAATGATAGGGTATATATTTGGATAGATTATTCCATGTTATTTTTAGACAAATATTGGGATAAATGTTAAATATTTGGTGGGTAATTTTTAAAATAATTTTTTTTGAATTGTATCCCTTTAAATAGTTTTCCTAAATGGTTTACCAATCCAAATTTTAACCATAACATCTAAATATTACCAATATTTACACCCTCACATGGTTTGACCCAAACAGTTCTCTATAACCAGGTACAATCTATATCCTAACACCCTATACATAATTAGAAATACATGATATAGATACATATTATCCAAATTAATCTATAAATAGTGTTACTACTCCAACTATAGCAGATAAATGTTCATTATTTTCTCATATATCTTTATATAATTGTGTTCTTGTCATGTGCTGGGAACACTAATTGAAAATAAATCCATATACATTCCTATAGAACTCTTTTATGCATTCCTAAACCATTCAGTAACATGAGAAGGGAAAACACATTAAAAATTCTAAACATCAACCTTAAAAATACCTACATTCATCTAAACAACAAAAACCACTATAACCTCAATCTATACATAGAACCTTCTCCAAGAGATATTTAACTCTGAATTTTAATCAATGACCCAATTCTCAAATAACACCTACATAAGGATCAAAAAATAAAATTGTATATATATTTAAAAACCCATGAAAGTGTGGTTTATTTCATAAAAGGATGCCTAAATGATGAAAAAAACTCATTGAAATTGAAAAAAGAAAATTTTAGGTGATTAACATGATTAGACCAAGAGGATATATGAATAATCCATATAATAATTACCTTATAAGTTAAGAAAAGAATGAAAAAATATCTATCTGAAATATATCGATAGAATATTATATCCTAGGAATTAATGTTTATCATTTTGGAAACATATACAAGAAATAATGTTTCTTGGCTATATGTTTTGGTGTTGGAATCTGTAATATTGGTGCTTAAATTTGGTATTAGAATATACATTACTTTAATGTATTTCATTTTTTTCTTCGTGATCTACCATTTTCATTATTAAGATCCATAGAGAACTACCCACATATATGGGTTTCTCTAAAAGGTAATAATAATTTTATTCTAGAAAATATTATATGTTTTCAATGAAATTATTTCTTTTATAATTCTAACTTAGGATTCACACTCATCCTAGATACATAGTGTATATGTCATATTTATTATTCCATTCATTCCTTAACAATTTTTAATTTTTTCATAAGCTAAATTATAATTCAAAAAATACATCTCATTATATAAATTAGGGAATGGTTTGGGATGGGGAATGATGTATTTCATGTTAATAGGTTGGTGGATGAGATTCCACAGACCATAAATCTTTGATATTTTGTTCAAAATATAATCTTTACAAACTGGATTTGATAGATAAGAATTTTTATAAACCAAAAGAATTCATAATTATATTATCATTAACTAGTATAGAGTCCTTAAAATACCCATGCCATTTATTTTAAGATATTTAAGGAATTTTGAAAAAACCATTAATTAAAAAATCTATATATTTATCATAAATTGGATATTTTTTCCACAAAACCATAAATGTTTTATTCTAAAATATGCCTTCAACACCCTAAAAAATATTTTCCATAAGTAAAAACCATATATATATATATATATCTTAATTTTTTCTATTATTAATATAATTGTGAAATATAATCATAATAAATGGTTATATCCAATGTATAATAAGGAAACATATAAGAGAATACATTCATAAGAGTGTATAAGATAAATGTGTGGGTATGTGAACATAATCAGTGTACATGAACATAACTTAATAAATTCACACCAAGTAAATCATCGATACTTTGTCATGAATGTAAAAACCCAATTAATTAATGAAAAAAAATATTTTATATTTATTTCGTTTATGAATTTGAAATTTATATTCCTTATAAAAACATTAAGTAATTTTGAAATGAAATAAGAAATATTTTTATTAAACTCCATTCTCATAAGTTTTTATATAAATATATAAGTTTAAAAATATTTAATTTTTTTTAAAACATGAATTAATTTTTCAAAATCATCATATAAACATTATATTATGATTCATGTTTTATAATTCTCTAAATATACTGATATTTTAGTGATTATTAAACTATTCTGATCTTGTTATTAAATATTATATTTCCTGTCAAGTATTCAAAATGTAAAATTATAATTTTTTTTGAGTTTTTAAATTTATTTAGTAAATTCGTATTTAAATTAGTTGAAGTATTTATCTTAAAATAAACATTATTATTGAATATTGTATAAAAATTTTATACTAAAAATGGGGCTTTTCTAAAAAATAGTTTTTCAATGAGTTTTGCAGTTTAATTCAAAATTAAATTCATACAATTATTTGAATTATATCCTTAAATATGGGATCTAGGTTTTGATTTAGTGGGCTCAAATTTAATAATAGTTCCATGAAATATTTATCCAATATTAATATTTACCCTCGTAGTTTTATTACTTCGCTAAAGGGTTCATCATGCCATTAAAATTAAAAACTAAAATGATAAGGGCTAAATAAATATTCTAAAACATTACAAAATATTTCATATGAGTATATTTCATTTTTGATAATCCAAATATTTATTTTATAAATGATTATTTCCATTGGGATGATATTATTACCAATATAGTATTTTATTTAATGAAAAGTAAATCATGTTACAATCTTATTTTTAAACAGTAATATTTTTTACCGTTCCTATAACTAGAGGATATTCTTGATTATAATTATTATTTTGAATAAATAAATATTTAACCTTATAATGGTAATTTTTCTAATTTATAATTAATAAATAATTACTTTAAATTATTACACAACACTAACATTGTAATTATCCAACAAATAGAAAAATAAAATAAATTATATTAAAAACATTAAATGAAATATAATTTGAGATGATTAACGTGATATCTAAATAATAATGATGAATATATTAGGTTAGGGATGTAATAAATTATTTTTTTTCAATTTAATTTATTTTTTTATGTTATTAAACTGAAATTAATGAATAGTTCAGGAAATTTACATTAATGAAATTGTAAAATAAATAAAATCTTGTTAAATTGTCTAAAATTTCTAAAAATATTATATGAGGTGAAAATATTATTATATTATTTTTAATATAAAATTTCATACTTATATGGGATTATAGTCTATTTATTTTAAATATATTTACTCTGAAATGGTAAAAAACCTGGATGTCATGGTATGTTTAAAAGGGGTTAAAACAAAATATTAAAGTAAACCCATAGTCATAACTTGTCTAATATTTATTTTGTAACCTATTTTGGACCACTAATAATCCTATATTCTATATAAATTAGTTCTGAGATATTTTAAATTGAAAATCAATTTGTATTAATTTAATATTTTATGAAAATCTAGGATTTCCCCTTTCATGTCTGTATCATTCTTAACCTACAATTTTATATTTATTTCATATTCCACCTCTTTAAAATATTTATTAAGCATGATAAAATAATACCACTAGTATATTCAAAATGATATTTTAATGTTAATGTTACAACAAATATCAAACTCCTTTTCTGCCAGTTTGGAAATGAAACCATAATTATTATGTATGGAGGACTACCACGTGACGAATTGATGTAATTAATTTTCCATCACCGTCACTCACAACTATTTATAAAAAATAAAATTATATATATATATATAATGGTAATGAAATATATATCATTTACTTTCTCATTGTTCTATTCACTGAAAAAAGATAACATCATTAATCCTTAGGTATGGACTACCACCTCCATGAAGTGATGTGATTAATTTTTTCATAACACACCACATGGATGATATATATAAGTATATTTTTTTTGTATTTATGATATAATTTTCATTCTTTATATATAACATATTGCATGCCATCTTTATATAATGACCATTAAAATGGGAACATTACTCATGCGTACATAGGACCTATCATCTCTATGATTGTGACGTACTTCATTTTTCATAATAAAATATAATTATTGGATTTAAAAGTATAATTTATATATATATATGAGAATTATTTCAGGAATATTATTCTAGATATGATGGAATAATTACCACTTTGACAATGTTATTCTACCGATGTAAATTTACACTTATCATTTAAATATTTTCCAAACCTGAAACATGTAAAAAAATAAATAAATAGTTGTTATAACATGGTAATAAATTAAATAAAGGTGATAAATTAAATCAAAATTTTCTCAAAAAATTAAATAATTATCATGATTTTATTATTTATGAATATAAATAAAATATGTGATGAGTTAGAATCAAGGAAAGACAATCAAATTTAAAACATTCTTTTAATTTTTCATTTAAAAATATAATTTTATTCTATTTAAATATTTTTATTGTTATAGATATTTTTAAGTAAATAATAGTTTTTAAATAAAATTTAATTTCTCTTATGAAATTATTTTTAAGGTTTTGAAATGGAATTTGTTAAATGTTATTCTAGACTTTCATTAGAGAAGATAAAATAATTTTTAATTTTAACGTATATGATGATAATTAATTTGACCTCTTCTATAACCATTATTTAACATCTTTCTTCTAACAAAAGCTTTATTTTTTTATTTAATTTTTTTCCATTCAGATAGGAATTTTTATATTGAATTTTTTTAGGATACAATATTAATTTTATATCAAAAAAGAGTTTTTCACGTAAGTTTAATAGTGTTTTTCAAGGGTTTTATTCATGATATGGTACTTAAACACTATTTATGATGGATTTATCCCTATTATAGCTCACAGGTGAGATTGGTATATCTTATATGCTCGGTGATAGGAGAAAACAACCAAATTAATTGGGTAATGATTATGTTCTCCAAATACTTATATTGAATATTGGTCGTATGATTATTCCAATTGAATGTGTATGGTAAGTTTTCATCGATGATGATATATCGAATAAACTACAGGAATTTTCTTTTATTTATAATGATTTTTCGTAGAAATAATTTGATTTCAAAATATTAGATAATATTATATTTAAATTAAAAAGAAATCTCTTTTCACAAAAAGAGGTATGTTTTTAAAGTAATGATTTACATTGGTTTTCATGTTTTTTACTAGACTAATATATTTATGTTTTTTATTATCCTTACTATTAATTTTGTGCACATGATGCATTTTAAATTTTTTCCACCAGGTTTAAGGATTATTAAATAAAAGAAAGTAATAAAATCAAATGTTGTGATGATTTTTAGTGAAAATAATTATTTTATTATTTTAAAAGTTTCATATTTTCGGTAAAATTGATACAAATAGAGGTGTCTTATTTTTAATATATAGTTATTTTATGTACGAGTTTTTAAATATATCTATAAAACTTTAAACCTAAGATATTATTAAAAATATGATAAATTTAACTATAGTTTAACGTCTTTAAAATTTGTAATGTTTTTGTTCATGTATTTACTATTGGTATTATAGAATTATTTAGATTACATTAAGGGTTATGATAGTCATATGAAAATACCCTCAAATTATTTTACATAATGGATGAGTTTTAATGATATTGAATTTGAAGATTACCATCTTTATTTTTCAAAGATATTTTTGTTCAGAATGATTTTCCTTAGAGGAACTGAGGATTATGTTGTAGGATGTCACAAATAAGATGATATATTCCCATATCAACAACCCACAAGGGTCAGAATTTGGATAGTGTATTATTTTATAGTGATGGATCAGTTAAATTAATCTATAAACAGTGGTGAAATCCATTCTATAGAGTAATTATATCTATAATAGAGAAACATAATAATAATATAGAATTTTGTGAGACAACATCATCAAGAATCATGTTGATATTCTAACCTAATGGTAGCAAAGGTTAGATTCATTTTTTGGGGAAAATATTTTAAGTAATGGAGTTTTTGAAACATCAAAATTTAACACTTTTCATTTGAAATTTTGAAGGTGAGGTTTATTGATGGGGGTCATTGGTTAAAAAAACAGTGAAAAATGATCTTGATTCCCTTGAATGTGACACATTTAAGAATCCCTTTCTTGAGAAATATTTTCTAAATGTTGTTTTATTTAGTATGGGGAAACAATTCGTGTATTTTAGGCAAAAGGATGAATATTATATAAGCTATGTATAAAGAAAATTTTAAATTTTGGCTAGTTAAATTAAATATTTTATCTAGGATCGTGTATTCCATGAAAAAAATAAGAAAAAAAATATCTTGATCAAAGGAAATGGGGAATAATTAATCAATGAAATATATATTTATGAGAATAAATTTCTCAAATATTGATAAGTTTGGTAAAAAGTATCATAAGGAATGTATGGTAATATCTAGAAACTGAAACAGGCGTGGTAAGTATGGTTAAATGGATTGTGAATGCAAAGAAAAGAGTCTTGGACAATCAAAACATTTGTTAAATGTTATACATCAATTGATGAGATGTTTTAGTTGAAAATTATTAGTTCAATATGCTAATATGTGTTTTAAGTTATTTACTGATGATTGAAATCAGCATGAATGAAATCATAAGGTTGTGTCAAAATATTTTTATGCTACTATAATTGATATAGGTCCATAAAATGAAGTGGTGATTTATATGTTACCAGTTTATTCAAATTATTTCAACACCCTATTTGAATATAGATCTCAAAATTCATTTTTTTAATAAATTTTAATTTTAATTGGGAGTATCACCTTACAAAAATAAGAATGAACTTTTGGTAAAAATTATAATTGAATGTATTAAAGAAATAGAAATTTATAGGAATATTTTTATTTTATTAGTTGGATATTCTTCCCTAAATATCTTGTTGAAATACCCATTTTAGAGATTAATAATATATTTTATTCTAATTAGATTTCAATTTATCATTATATGATAGATTATGGTGGACAGACAGATTAATTCAAGGATATCATACAATTCACAACATATAAAAAATATGAGAAATTTACTAGAAATGGTAGTGAATGTTTCATAGAAAAATTTTTTAAAAGAAAAAAATGTTCAATTTAGTGATTTAATTATAGTTAATGAATATATAGAAGTTTTTTCGGAGGATTTACCATGTTTTATTCCTTATTGAGAAGTTAAGTTTAATATCAAATTAGTTCCCAATGCTAATCCAATTTCTATACCACCTTATCTAATAGATCAATTAAATCATTTAGAATTAAAATAGGAATTTAGGATATATCTTGATAACAGATTCTTTATCATTTCAATTCATCATGCAATGCACATATTTTTTTTAAAAGGAAATATTTTTCAATGAGGATTTTCATTGATTTGGAGCTTTGAATAACATCACTGTTAAGAAAAATTATACTTTTTATCTTATGGATGATATGTTTTATTAGATCTAGGAAGCTTAGTATTATTCCAAGATTGATCTCAGATCGATGCAGCATTAAAAATATATTTTCCATTCTATAGATCTTGTAGCTTGATAATTTTTTCCTGGGGGTGTATTGTTTAGAAGTATAAGCATAAAAATTGTGGGATCTTTTTAATAACCGGATAAAAGAGAAATAAATAAAATCCCTACATTTTTATGATTTTAAGAGGATATTATTTTGTAATTATGTTCACCAAACCCTTCACATGAAAATTTCAATTGAATTCCTTATACTTAAGTAGAAGTATGATCGACATATTAGTTCAAATGAAGTATATTTCACAAGGCATAAAAGGTAAGGTTCTCGTAATATCATCGAACATGAATGTAAAAATGATCAATTATTCAGTGTATTAAATCCAAACATATGAAATAAAAAATTCATAAGAGACATTAATAGAAATGAATAAATCATTTGATGTTCTCTCAAGGTTGAAATGGAAAGTGGATATTCTGATTATTCTCATGATTTTAATAAAAATAGAAATATGGGGTTTTGAAGATATTCTAATTATAAAACTCATGGGGGAAAAGAATTCATAGTCCTTTATTTCAGAATCATAGAAAAGAGCATGGGTAAAATTTTATGCAAAGGACAACTAATTGTTTCATGCATAGAAATAATGGACCATAATCAAGTGAATGATGAAGCGATATAGTGAGTCAAAATAATGAAAATAATATGGATAAACCTTAGTTCCTTGTGATAATCACACTATAATTATAAAAATAAATGGATTATTGGAATTATTCCATTCAATGAATGAATCTATGGTCTAATGATGACAATCATCATAATTATATTCTTAATGCAAGATATAAAGGTAAGTATCATATTGTCACAATTGCTAATGTGGGACAATATAATAAAGTTTTGAAATGTGAATATATCATTCACTCTATAATTACGGTTGTCATATTTGATTCTATTTTGACAACATTATTTATATCCAGATAATTAGATAGGGGTATAATGTCACCACCTCAATGATTACTTGTTAAATTATCTATGAGACTCTAAAATGGTACGAATGTCACATTTCATGTTTATAGCTATTCTATAATAGATTTATTGAATCTCATTGTTTTTAATGATAAAAAATAATTATAGTAAAAAATATTGTTTCTTGTGTTTTAATAGTGCTTTTTAGTTATGGTAATGATAAGGAATATGAAATATATAAGCGTTCAATATGAAAATAAAATTCCATTTTGATATTCTAACATAGTATTAATGTATCATCTTGCTACTATGAAGCTCTGTCCACCATGTTAATGAAACAAAAAAACCATTATCCAAATGTTCTATACTGGATAACTAGTTGAAGTGTACCAGCAAGCTGGTGGAGATTCCAGAACAATATTTCTCTTACCATGCACACCATCTAGCTATTGGCATTAGGAGGCTAGCCAATGTCACTATTTCCAAAAAACATTAGGTGCATTAAATTAAGGTAACAAATAATACAATAAAATCGTGAAAATAGTCGATCAAATATGTAACACCCCACCATCCTATCATAATATAAGTTGAGTTCAAGGGAGGAATATATCCTCATATGAATGAATTACAATTCAAATGATATGATTTATGACCCTCAAAGATAAAGTTGTCCTAACCAATATTCTAAGAGGTTAAATGTTATAATATTTCACATATATTTCCAAAAATACCATGTGTACATTATTTATATTAATTGCGTAAATCCACAGGAACCATTCTATATTGTTATCATCATTAAAAATCATATTTCTCCATCAAGATGTTTGATTTATCTATCTCTGTTCCTTCTATAAACATCTTATCTTGATCTATTGAACTGTCTATTTTTATCTCCTTGGATAAATATGTTATATTATATCTCTATCCCACAACTTCATTAAACATATTATCTTTTAATAATAGTTGAGATTAGGTAGTAAGTGGGTTTACTCAAATAAACCCATCTATTTTCTTCCTCTTTAATATTATTTCCCACATTTGTTCCATTCCAAAAAGGAATCATTATTTCTTAGATTTATCTTAAGGACAAGTGTTTTCATTGTTTCTTTCCACTTCCATTAAAAAGATGAAAAATAATACTTTTTTATGGATCTCTATTTAAACAAAGGTAAATAATTTACTTCTCCCAAATATTCATGAGGGGAGGAGATGTAGGTGAATTTTTCTGTTATTACCGAATTCCATTATCAAAGTATCCACATTCCTTTAACTTTTTCAAAATTAATTTCCGAGATTTCAATTTTCAGTTAGACATTACGTTGATAATATTAAATTATTTAATGATATATCTTTATCTTTTATAACATCATTTCTTTATATTTTATTTTTAAAGGTAATCCCCCCCCTCTTACAATCTACACTGACCAAGAATTTGTACAAAAGTGTTTTCTCTTTTTTCAAAATTGAATTTTTATTTTGTTGTTAATCTTAATAGATTGGAAATTATGGTTCTATAATAAAATATACCTATTATATTCATTGTTTTTTCTATAATGTGACAATATTACTCTTATTGGAAAAATCATATGTTATCATTTCTTCATAGAATTATTTATCATATTTAAAAATTGTTATATAAGAATATATTCAAACTAAATAACCTATTGATAAGTGGACAATCAATTATATTAAATTATATGCACTTAATAGAATATCTATGAATTATTTACATCATATTCTTGATCAAAATGAATTTAATCAACTATATTTTTGAAAAACTACACATGAAATATGAAAATTACATTTATTCATACATGACGTCTAAAAAAACTACATATACATTAGATTTTATGTATTTGAGAAAATTTTTGAGAGTTTATATATTTATCTAAATTAATCAATTTCATGAATTCTTATTTAGTTTACTATCATTTGAAAAGGTCTCATGTATATTGGTATGAATGTTTCTATATAAACCGTATTGAAAAATACACTCTTGTTATTGCTAAGAAATTGGGAACCCAAAAAATTTTCAAAATAAGAAGTGAAGGAATTAATAAATATAATAGTTGATGTTCTGCCATATATATTATGAAATTCATATTCACTATGAATATTCAAGGTTATAAAAAAGGTATAGTAGAAATGTAATCCAAATAATGAAAAATAAGTACTGCTACAAATTCTATTGATGATGATGATTGATGTGATAATAAATCTGAGATTGAATGGTTGAAAAAAACGTTGAACAAATTAAACTATGAAATCTGATGTCTTATACGGTAAAATAACGAATAATTGGTAATGCAGTAGTTTACTTTTGTAATGTTCTTACATCTATATACAAATGCATAAAATGATAATGAATAGATATTTGTTTAGATACCATTGGTGTTGGACTACTGATATATATGCACACCTAAGTAGGGCAACCTGATTGGTACTCAAATAGATTACATTATTCCAGGACAAGTTAAGGAAAACTGTTCTTTATGACAGTTTAAGTTAGAGCATGGATGAGGGGACCAAACATATTCTAGGAAACATTTGGGAGTTTTTCATGTTTTTAATTTTGAGATGTATTTAACACTTGGAACATACATTAACATGATATATTTAATGTTTAGTGCATGACACATAGTCCAGGATTCCACAAAGTGGTTTCAATGGAGTTTTATTTTCTTCTTCTTTTGTCTTACTATTTTAGAAAGGTATATAAGTTGCTAGGAAGAGTCAGGTAATGGTTATAAGATCTTGAATGGGAGTAGTTAACCTATTTATGGAGTAGAACCAAAGTATCCATTGTGGGAATTGTTGTTATTATGGTTTTATATTACTGTTAAATATTTTTTCACTATTGGTGGTTCACATATTGTGTAATGTGATGGTTGTTTAGGAGATTTGACTCATGGCCTAGTATGTCATGAGAGTCGAGCTTTATGCATCATTTTAGAAACTCAATATTATTTCAGGACATGCATCATTTTTTCTATGAATAGGAAAATAGGTTATGTGTAATTTTTTAAAGTTGAACTATTTTTTCTTGCTTGTGAAATTGAACTAAAAATAGTTCCTAACATGAAATTGAGAAAGATTGTAAAATTATAAATGATGTGAATAAATTAGTTTTTAATGAGATACTTGACTAATGAGATCGAGTATACCATTTTTAACTAGGAACTAGGGGTATGATGATAAATTTTAGTAATAGTGTGTTAGTTTGGGAGTACGGTGGGAAAAATGGGGACATGCTTGTTATGGGTTTTTGTAACCCCCACTTGTTAACTGTGTTAATGTGATGAAATGTGAATCATTTATTTTTTATTTTTTCCCTGATGTGGGTGGTTTTTATAGTGGTAATTACTAGGTTTGGGAACTCTATTGTAGGTTGGGTGGGGGACCGTCTAGTTTTCGATCGCATGGTGAGATGTTGGTGTACAATGAAGCCCAAGACATGCAACACATTAAGCTATTTTTATATTGGGAGGTAACATTAGTTATGAAGGATTTTTGGTGGAGTTAATTAATGAATTCTTAGAATTAATATAACTAGTAAGGATCATGTCCCCTACCGTAACATTATCCCAGGTATGTTGATAAGGCTCAATTTTTATTACAAGAAACCTAAATGTGTTTTGGTTTGATATGGGGATCCTTAGAGGTTACCCTTATGTAGAGGTATATGTGGATATGTATGGTGGAAGTTACACCATAGATAGTTTATAGAAGATGTTCTCAAGATGGACCAGAGGTCGATGAAATTGTAGTGGTTGGGTTTCTAAACATATGGGGTTAATGATTCCCCAAATATGGGGATCAATATGTCAGTAATAGTTGAATTATGGAAGATCATGGGATTGAAATTGTGGTATCAGAATGCAAATGGAGAACTAATAACGTGAATGTTTACATTCCTAAGAGAAATTCCAAGTAATACTTGGAGGTGATAGATGTATATCCTTTTTAGGTGGTTCATTTTGAAAAACTATTCACCAATGTAGAATTGGGAACCACTTAGAGTATGTCGATGATGTTGATCTTGAGACTGATGCATCCAATGAGGAGAATTGTTTATTTGTGTAAGATTTCAATGTGAAGATGTTGTGTAGAAAGACTATCATTATACTTCATTTATTTTGGAACCATGGATGTGTGTAGAAATAAACATGGGAGAGAGAATCAGATAATAGGGAACATTAAACCAAACTTTTTGACATAAAATCATAGAGAGATTTGGGATTACATCTTATGGAAGAGTTGTCATTCGGTGGGGAGATTGTAGGATACCAAATTTTTTCTATAGATGTCATGAGATTTCTCATAGGTAGTATTTTTTACTTGTTTTGAGTGTAACCTTTTTTTTCTTGATATGGGTGAGTTTGGGTGAATATTAAAGAATTTTATAAGGAAGTGGGAAAGTGCACGATTGGCGCAAGGTTTTTCCAAACAATGTGCCCTAGCCTAAATTTTTGTGGTAACCCAAACAGAGGAGATTCACACTACTGGTACACAGTTTTCCAAATCACGTTCCCTGGCAGGAAAAACCATACCCCCTTCAAAGATTCACATGGTTAGGGAAAACCATTCTACCCTTCCCAAGAAACCATTTACATAGTTTTAATTAACCAAAAAATAAGATTTTAATTTATAAAACCCCATATTTTAACCCATATTTGACCTCTACTGGACCCAAATAGATTTATCTAGAATCTATGTCATCCTGGTGGGATTCCAAATCCCCCTAACTTCTGTTCTGGGTGGTTCAATTCTCAACTAGCATATCTACACCTCCTCAGATATCCAGTATGTTCCCTAATTGATTTCCCATCTCACCCTTTTTATTCTCCCATTCTTTTGGTGGGTTATTACCCTCTATTTTGTTGAATCTAGATCTAGGATTACTAGACCTAGATCTATAGATAAGAGATATTTTTTATTTATGTGTAGATCTAGGTTTTAGATCCGTACTGTATTTATCATGACATTCTTGATTAATATACCTCAAATTGGAAATTTCTATTAGTGAGTATTCATCATTGTTTTGGAGTTAGGTGGTCTATAATTCAAATTTTTATGTCTTGATTGAAATTATTTGTATGTAATTTTAGTATTTATATTAGATTTTTAGAAATTGAGTCCTTGATAGAATTAGTTAATTTAGTGATTTAATTAATTAAGGAAAATTGGGAAATTAGGGATATTGGATATGTAGATCTTGAAAAATTAATTATTGAATTATTTATGTATGAAATGATATTATTGAATTGTGAAATTGATTGGGGTTTTTGAATTGATTGAGATAGAATGACTAATTGATGAATTAATTTGGGTTATTAAATTGATTGGGATAAAACTGTCAATTGAGGAAATAATTGGGGATATTGAACTAAATGAGATGGAATAAATAATTGTTATATTAGTTGAGTTTATTGAATTGCAGTAATAAAATAAATTAATTGATAATATAATTACTTAGGGTTGCATGTTTACTTTATTTTTGAAATAAATAAGTCTATTAATTAATTTATAAATTAATTAATGAGAGTCATTTGATTAATTAATTAATTAATTAAATAAATGGATTAATTAATTGATGAATTAATTATATTTAGTTGTGAGATTGTTTAATTGTTGAATTAAATAAAGTTATTAATTAATTGATGAAATAATTAATGGTATTTGGGTGATTATTTAATTATTAAATTAAATAAAGGGATTAATTAATTGATTATATAATTAATGGGAGAATATAAATATTTAATTACTGATTTAAATAAAGGGATTAATTAAATTTTGAATAAATTAATGAGGAGAAATGTGATTATTTTACTGATGAATTAAGTATTAGATCGATCAGATTAATTCATTGGTATATTAAATAAAGGTATTTAATTAGATTAGTTAATTGGTGAATTAATTAATGGGGTTTATTTGTTAATTCAATTGAATGGGTAAGATTTATTATTTGGAAAAATAATTATTGAGGATTGTTGTGTCAATGAAATTTAATGAGCTATATTAATTAATTGGTGAACTAATTAGGGGGGATTGTTCTATGAATGAAATTCAATGTCTTAAATTAATTTACTAGTGAACTAGTTAATGGGTATTTTTTTCGATGTAACTGAAGGTGTTAGATTGTTGATTTGAATAGTTAATTGTTGAATAAATTAAATGAATTGATTTTTTGGATATTAATTAATCAATTTAGCAATTAATTAATGATTTTTATATACCAAATTAACTAGGGAATTAATTAAATGTATTAATGTTATAAACTAGTATTTTAATTAGTTATGAAATTGCTATGATTAGATAATTGTTGAATAGACTAATATAACTTAAAATATTAAATAATTTTTGAATGTTTTGATTTTATTAATGTGATTATCTAATTTTTGAACAAACTAAGGAAATTGATGTGATTAATTAATTGTTGAATTAATCAATCTTATTGATGTGATTCGTTAATTTTTTAATTATAAAAAAGAATTTATTTGATTAATTAGTTGTCAAATTAATTAATTTTATACATGGGATTAGATTATTATTGAATTAATAAGTGGATATAATTGGATAATTTATTATTGAATTAATTAAAGGAAATTGATGTGATTAATTTATTATTCAATTAATTAATGGACCTGGACTAAATAATTTATGAATTAATTAATTAATGATAGGTATGGTTAACAATTATATGGGTATTACTATTGATTAATCATTATTGAACTCATAATGTGAAAAATGTGACATTAAGATACCTTTAATATCACGATATTTTATGATATATATTTATAGTTGATAAATGGGGTGCTAAAAATGATGATCTACACAAATTATATATATATATATAGTTCTGAATTAGGGTGCTAGAAATGATGATCTATACCAATGATAAATATAAATGCATAGTTAATAAATGGGGTTCTAAACATGGTGATTTACACCAATGATATATATGCGTTGTTGAGAATTGGGGTGATATACATGAGGATCTACACCAATGAAACATATTCATGATTGAGAATTGGGGTTATAGACATGAAGTTTTATTCCAATATTGTTTATGCATGATTGATAAAAGGGGAATAAGAAATTGCGTTCTACAGCCAAAGCATTTCCATTGGACTATAGTTCCTAGTGGCTGAAATTATGAATTGTAATGACATGAATAATTTAATACAATTTGTTATAATATAATGATAATTGAAAATGTGAAATGGTTTAGACCCAACATGGGCCGAATTTGGTATTGAGGTACGAGTGTGCTTGAAAACCTAGTTGATTATGGTTTTAAATAATGAATAATTCATAATTTCATCGTATAATTATGATTTGTAATTATTTCTTTATACAACTACATACAATGATCTTGACTAGATAAATTGTTAGACATCATTGGTGTAGGCCTGCCGAGTTGTAAGCACACCCTACATAGGTTGCTTTATCAGTACTTGAATAGATCACATGATTATGGTAGAAGTTAAGTGAAAAATCATTTTGTCAGATGTCTATTTGATATTGAGCATGGATGAGTGAATCAGATGTGGTTATTGACCTTCTCCAGAGTTGTATGTGTGTTTAATTTTGTGTTTTATAAGACAATTGGAATATAAATTATCGTAATATATTTAAATTTTAGTTTTGATATTGTATATCAAGTTTTGTTCATCGTATGATATTGGTATTTCTTTCTAGATATATGTTTTTCAGTTGTTGTTTCGTTGTTTTCTTCAGTGTATTACTCTGATAAATTAAAAAGAAGATGATATAGTCTCCCCTAACTAATATTAGATCCTCACTTCCATTTAGTAGCCTCTTGCGTATGGGTTGGAACATTTAAGGTAATGTGACTGACCCGTTCCAGGCACTAGTGTTTGGATCCCAGGACGAGATGTTATAATGTTAAAATAAATGAATTGGAGTCATGAGTGGATATTTATATATTTTTTTAGAAACTGATGCCACATATTAAAGATTCATTAAAACGTCAATACTTTTAGTAAATAATGTGATTTTTTTTTATTCCAATATGTACTTCAGTGATCTTAAATTCTTAAATGGGTCATATATCCACCAATCCCCATGAAACTATTCAGAAATTTAAAATTTAATACAAATTTGAGCACCATAGGATTTATCTAATATAGAATTTGAAGTTATAAAAATATTCCCATCGATAATGAATGCACCTTTAGATCGCTATTTGATCTTCACTATGTTGTAGTTTCTGATCCAATGGGACTTCTACCCACATTAATAACAAATGTAATCCTCCAACCTTTCGTTTTTGGTGATGCTCATCATCATATATGGGGATTGTAAAGAATATTTAAAATTGGAGTTAGTCTTGGAGTCATTATTTATCCATTCCAATTCTTCTTCATAAGGATGTAATTATATTTATTCTTCTTTTATTTGTTAATTTTATGATGTAGGGTATAGAGACCTAAGAGATACTTATGAAGTTCTATCAGAATGAAACTCAAAATAAATATATATAATCTATGAATGGGAGATGTAAGAATAATATAACTGAATAATTCCTTGAGAATCTTAAATTCTATAATGTTAATACACTTGATGTAGATAAATATTTTATCCGCATTCCAAGTAGAAAACACCCACTCTATAACACCCTAATATTTTATGATGCACTTCTCTTAAAATAAATTTAATTTCTTCGATACCTTATGATATATGCAAAATCAAGTCTAAATGAACAACAATATTATATATCATTATAAATTATATTTTAAAATGACATTGTCAAATAAAACAAGAAAAATTCATTTATAAAAAATATAGTACCCATGGAAGATTAGTATACTAATTAATACCCATAAAGTAGGAAATAAATTTTTTAGTGTGTTCATTTTATTCAAAAAAATACACTTCCTCACAAATGGTTGTAATTACTCTCATTTAAGAGTTTTCGAATAATTTATTTGGATGTTTTAGAATTTTTGTTTTATAAAAATGATATTATATTTAGAATCGACATTTTAAAAATTGATTAGTTTAAATTTTTGGGACATTAATGAAATTATTGATTTTATAGTGAAAGGGGAACAATACTATATTTTACAGAAAACAATATTTTTTCAAGAAATTAAAATTTTATTTTTCGTTTTAAAATGGTTTAAAAGAAAAATTATTCCAATTATATTATAAATAAAAGAATTATTATCATTGAAGTTTATTTTACCATTCAATTTGTTGTATTTTTTTAAACTTAAACTATTATTTCTATAAAATATTGTTCTTAGTCGAATTTTGAATCATTTTAATTTACTTATTCATTAAAATAATTGAAATTAAATCGTGAAAATGGATTGAATATTTGGAATCATGAGGTATAATGTTTTTAATAGGTGTGTTTTATTTTTGTCAATATGAATAGTAACCATAGTAAATTTTTGTTACCACTGTGAAGGTATACTAGGATAATTATGGATAAATTTTTTTGGATATCGATTCAAAATCATTAAAACAATTGAATTTATTTCATTTTATGTGTCAGCTTTATATAAAATCATCTAAAATTAGGAAATATGATATTTTTTTCATTTATCATTGTTTTTTACTTTTATAATATTTCATTTAAATATAAAGCTAAAAATATCAATTTCTTGATTCTATAATATTTAATATTTTTTGAATGGGTCAAAAAATAAATTATTTTTTTAAAGTACATTATTTTAAAGATAAATTAATTGATTTATCATTGAAATTTATTTAAAATTTTTAGTGATAAAATAAACGCCATAACGTTTTACGAAACACCCACACAATGCTTATGAAAGAAGAAGAAATATCAACTAAATGATATTAAAAACACTAAAAGTAATTTTATTTAGTTATTTAAATTTTTATAATAATTTTACAAATAAAAATATATTTTTTGGGATGTTTTAAACTTTTATATCCAAATATAAAATATTTCATTTTTCTCTCAATGTCAAATTAAATTTGTAGTTCCAAAAATTATATTAATTATATTATATAAAAAAATAATATTTTATTAAATGATTTAAATTTCATAAAACTATTTTATACATTTAAATTAATGGTATGTTGTTTAAAATATGATCTATGGTACAATTAATAGTATATTTTCCATTTAATATAACATTATTCATCCTTGAAGATTAACAAACATCGATATTTCTAAATATGTAAAAATGGTTAATGGGGGTTTAAAAATAACATGTAAGGGTAAAAACATAACAAAAAATTGTTAAATTTTTATTTCATGACATTTTTCCAACCCATAATAATATTAAATTCATATTTAATCAATTTTTACACATTTCATGTTTAAAATAAATTTATATTAAGTTAATACTTTATGTAGGCCCAATAGTACCCCACCCTTCACTTATAAATGGGAACTTTCTCTATTTCATTATTCACAATGATTTGTCCTTATATCATAGAAAATAACTTACATAATGTCCTCATATATTAAATTTTCAAATAGTATATCTTATTTTATTTCCAAAATA
The DNA here is from genome assembly GCA_963277665.1 of Viscum album. Classification (NCBI taxonomy): domain Eukaryota; kingdom Viridiplantae; phylum Streptophyta; class Magnoliopsida; order Santalales; family Viscaceae; genus Viscum; species Viscum album. Next base: position 2,060,346,501 of record OY728123.1, on the reverse strand, counting down.
CCATCCTCTTAAGTATTTATGTATGATCTAAAGCAGGGTTCTCAAAAATTTGTACAACTCATAAATGAGTATTAACAGTTTTATTTATTATTAGACCTCTAATAAAAATATGGTATCCACAATAAAATTTATAATTCAGTGTCATATATATAATTTATTTTTATTATGTTGATTTAAAAACCATTATACACCTTATTCTCATCATTTGGAAAATGATAACGTCGCTTGTCCGTACATAGGTACTGTCACTTTAATGAAATAATGTTATTTTTTTTCAATTCTAACATACATGGATGGTAATAAGGATAAATTTAATTAATATATATAGTATTTATGATATAATCATCATTATATAAAAGTGAATTATTATTTACCATTATTTTTTTCAATCAATAGAATAATGATATCATCATTTGTGTGTACGTATGGCTTACCATATCCTAGAATGGGGTAATTCAATTTTATGCATTTAAATTTTATGGATGACTATAAACATGAATATATAATGAATTTATATTATATTTATATCATTAATATAATTATATATATATATATTGGAACCATGAGTAATATATAAGGACAGAGACTACCAAACTTAAACATGCATGAAAAATAAAGCAATTATCTCCCATGATCATGATTTTGATAAACAAATATTAATGTATGGTTAATAAAATTTAATAATAAAATCATATATTGTATTATAAGTATTAGTAAAATTATTCATAAATAGCATAATAAATCTACATTAATTATACAATTCATTTTAATTTGAAAAAAGAAAGACGATAATTGAGGTAATGGATTTTCTTCTCAATCCTATTTTTTTGGGATTGTATATTCATAAATTTACAATAAGATAATTATAAGATATTTTTATAATAAATCTATTTAATTTTATTCTTTAAATTTTATTTATAAAATTTTCAATTATTAGTTCAATTTTCCTTACTCTAGTACTAAAAATATTCTGGAAAATATTTTTATGAAAAAAAATCTTTATTTCCCCTTTAGTCAGGAATCATTTTTTAATTGTCCATTTTTTACGTAAAATGTTTAAAAAATGTTTTTTATTATAAAAACATTCTCTTTAAAATATTTTTATAAAAATATTTTACATTGTCTAAAAAACATTCAAAGGAATCTTCTGAATGAGGTAATTTATGTGTTTTTACAAATTTATCGAAGGCATTTTTTATTTTAAATTATAAAAAATATACTATGTTTCCCAAAATAATGGCCAATCAATATTACGAAGCTTACATAAAACATTTCGATGTATATTTTAAAATATATTGATTTAATTTATTATTTTCAAAAAATATTTATTTTAAATATGTTTTTTGAAAATGGAAATGGAATTTTCCTCAAAAAACATTCATGTGCTCTTTTAAAGGAATATTTCATCCATCATAACATCCTTTGATGTTACTCATGAATAAATAGAGATATTATCCAATCATATAATAATAATTATTTATTTGGATTATTTTTTATTAGGATGATGATATTTCTATTATATCAATTTATTTTCAATGGGTTATGCTACGATAAATTGTTTATGAATACTATTTTCTTGAAAGATTATGTTATGATGATATTTTGAATGTTTTATGATCTTGTGGCACACAAATGATTCATTTAAATTATATGATGGGATTTATAGAAATAATATATCCTTTCAATGCACTAGGAATGCTTTTATATCTCATGAGATGATAATGTGAAACATGTCGATGTGGTTGATCCACTAATGAAAACTAGTAGAGATGCCAAATCCATTATGATATGGGAAGAATATATTGATTCCTAATCCACTATGATTTAATGGTTTCCATAGTTAACCTTGAAATATTAAATGGTTTTTATACTTATTATTGTGGAATAATTTTATGACATGAACTAATGGTTCCCAGTTGATTTATAATGATTTATCAATATTATGATTTATGTATTTTGAAATGACATTTTTATATTCTTGAACTCAAATTTATTATTTATGATAGATTATGTATGAAATTTTTAGGTAATTATCATGATATTATTCCCTTAATCTTATCTTATTATTTATTATGTTCATCAATTAATGTCTCCCATGTTTAACCTTGATGAGAACTTGAGATCACACAAGATTATGATTACATTCCACAATTTTTTAATAGTGGTTTTAAATACGGTATGGAAGAAAGGCAATAGAGTGATAAGATCATTATGAATAATGATAAGTAATGTTCTAAAATAATATTTTTATGTATCAAGTATACAATGATAATAATCCTATATGGATCTATCATTAACCACAATTTTATTTGATGAATATGAATATAAATGTTATAATATTTATGTGTTGAATGTTTTTCAACTACATCTGTTCTCAAATAGGGGATTAATAAATAATAAGATATTAAGATTATAAAAAAATGGTGAAAAGTCTTGGTATAAGTCTATGTATAGTAAAAAATTCTATGTATTTGTTAAAGAACCTTGATATCCTAGGTTAAACATAAGAGGTTATAGATTGGGAATAAGGTTTCATGGTTTAGACAACCAATCAAATATTATTTCATGATCACGTGATAGAATATAATGATATTGATTCCAATATTTTGAATTTTATATTTATTGAGGGAATGAAGATAAAATGATGAAGTTAAGGTGGTGATAAGAACACACAAATTTCAAATTATATTATTTGATAGTATTTGTATGAATTACTTTGTATCATAAAAATTTCAATAGGTATGTTCATTCATATCTTCAATTATTATATATTCAGTTAGTGGTGAAAATGTTTAATGTTATGATGGTCACATCTCAAGCATATATATCTTCTCAAATTGAGCATTATAGGAAACTATTTCATGGAAATCATGAGATTTTCCACTTAATTTAATATTATGAGATTATAGGAATGTGTTGTCTTTGTTTATATGGAGTCTATATCAACTGCTAAAGAAATTAAGTCATATTTCATATTCTGGATGAACCATTTAAAACTTATTAGTGTGAGGATGATTGAAAACATCACATTGAAATATATTCCATCTTTTGGGCCTTAATTCCAATCCACAAATGGTATATACCATGTATATTTTTAGAGAAAATAAGAATTAATGATATAATAAATGTATGGGAGTTTTTGATGTCTCTCCAAAAATATTTTATAGTCTTTCTTCGAATCATGAAATTGTATTTTCAATAGAACTCATAACCGGTGCAACAAATATTTCAAGAACTTTTAATTGAATGGACCAAATTGAGTAATAATAATTACAGAAAATCATTTAGGAGAATATTAAAATGGGATTAATATTCTCCAGTGAATGACCATGGGATTTTGATATTATTTTGGTTAAAGAAAAATTGATAGTACAATACCTTTTTTTATTGATTATCATGTGCTTAACAATATCACTATCAATAATGAGTATCATCTACCATGTATTAATGGTTTCAATGATCAATTATGAAGATTTTAATGCTTTCCAAGATTAGACTTTTTTTAATATCATTAATTATCGGTTAGGTAAGAGGATATACCCAATATATACATCCATACAAGGAATAGGAAATAAGAATTTATAGTGATTCCATTTGGACCAACTAATTCCCCTACCATTATCAGGGATTTAATCAATATTCTTTAGAGATTATCTTGATAATTGTTTTTTATTAATTATTGATTATGTTCTTATATATTTAATGAGAATGAAAGATATTGAATATATTTGAGAATTATTATGAAAGATCTGATGAAGGAAAAGTTTTATAAAAAATTTACTATATGTACATTTTGGATTGAAAAATATTTATCCATTGGTCATATAATCACCTGTGAGGGTATATCGATAGATCGTTCAAAAAACAATGTTATTGAGTAATGTCTTTGACTGACCATAATAACAGAAATTCATAGTTTTCTTGGGGTTTAATGATAGTACATATGCTTTAAGAGATATTTACCACACCTATCTAATCATCTATCAATTTTTACTTAGAATGGGGTTATGTTCAAGTACATATAAGAATGAAAAGATAATTTCAAGGAACTTAATAGATGACTGGTTAGTGAACCTATGAATAGAATACCCTATAGTGGAGAAGGTTTTGGGATTTATATTAATGAATGAATGAATGCAATAGGATGTTTCATTATGCATAATTATATGTAGATAGATTATGCCTCATTAAATTTGTAAAAACCTGAGAAAAAACTACCCAAATCTAGATTTAGAGGTAGAAATAATAATATTTCATTGATGATATAGGGGAATTTTATTTATTTTGGAATGAGTGAAATAGATATGGATAATAAAATATTTATTTATATAATCACCCATAAAGAGTAGAATATGTTATGGAGAAGATTGTGGGAATTGATTTATAATGACGACTCCTCAATACATTGCAAACCTAGGAAAGAGAACTTGGTGGCCAATTATTTGAGTCAAAATTATCATTCTAGATTATTTGTGGTGAGGATCCTATATAATCCAATAATTCATGATTAAAAAAGGCAAGTTAAAAAATTCATAAGGAATTTTGGAAATATTATATTTCTCAAATAAGTGTTCAATCATCTTTTATAGTAGATAATAAAGAGGAGAAAAATGTAGTTGTAGATATTTTAAAGAAGGTGAGAAATGTTTCAACATTAAACCTTTATTACAATGGAATGACAGGATTCATGAACCAGTTATGCATCATATCAATACCAAAATGTAATAATAAAATATTGGACAAATCTCACTGTGGATCATTCTCTATTAATCATGGAATTATGACGATGTATAGATACTTGAAAAAATATTTTTTCTATGAAAAATATAGATAACTATTTTGGTATTTCTTATCCGAAAGATTTGATATGAGATCCTTTTTAAAACATGAATATCCACAAAAAACAGGGATTACATAATCTAGATAACTATTTTTGGAACGTATATATATAATTTAGTATAATTTTATAACAATTAATAAGAGTTAAATTAGGGTAAAGGGAGAGAATATGTGACCTGTGGGAAATGGAGGTTCGGAAAGAATCCCTTTTCTTATTTCTGAAAGTGTTATACACATGAAATTCATTTCATAGGTAATAAAATAAAATATTTTAATTAATTAATTACATAAATTTTATAAATTTTATTTATTTATTATAATTTTATTATGTTTATTTGTGGCTTTTTTGATGAGTTATAAGATACTATTTCATCATTAGAGAGTTTTTGTTTCCTTCATTTTCATGATCAGTTCATTTGTATACGTGTATAAAAGACCTTATAGAATAGAAATTGATGTAAATAATTGAAATTATATGTAAATAATCATATTAAATAATGTTTTTGTCTAATATATCATTTTATTAAATGTTATTTATATGAATCACTAGATAACCAACTAATGATTATCATTTATATTAATTAGGCTGTTTCTAGATCATCACAAACTAGTTCTGTTATATTATTTAATATTATAAATATATATGAGTAAAAAAACATTAAAGAAGTTGTAATACATATATTATAATCTATTTTAACCATAAAATATTTTTCTTACCAGCCTTGAGGGTGTTAAAGAATATCAAAAACTCATCATCCTTGATTGCGATAAATTAACACATCACGCACGATGATTTCATTTTTAGAACCAAAAGGGGGAGGGAAAAGAAATTATGGTGGATTATTACATTAACGAAATAAAAATATAGTATATTTGAGATATTAGACTTACCATTCCACTTGGTTATGTGGGGGGGGGGGGTAAAGAGATAATAAGAAAAAAAAATTGGAATGAAAGTAAAAGAAAAGGAAATAGGTTTTTATAGCTTGAATTCTTCTCTTTGAATCCACTTTGAGGAGCTTGTGTTTAGTATTTCATTGACCCCAAAGTCTCCTAGAAATGGTGGAGTGACATGGAAATAGGTTTGGTCATAATTATGGAATGCATGAAGGCTTTAGAGGTGTGAGAAAAATAGACAGCGAGGTGTGGTATTTGTAGTGGAGGGTGGGGGGTTGTTTGATTATTTTATTCATTAGTTTATTATTTTGGCTCAATACTATAGATAGTGTGGATTATAGTATCTAAATACAGTAAATAATTCATTTGAATTCGAACCAATGGACACTTACATCAGCTTTGACTCAAGAATAAATCAAAAAATGAATTTCATAACCTTATACCGTAAATTATCGCATTTTAATATTCACACAAATTCAACTATTTTAAAATATCCTAGAAATTCAAACTAAAATTTTATCAATGTTTAGTATTAAATAATGGAAACCATTAAATTAAAATAAATTTCAAAATATGAAAAATTTACTGTTTAATTAAAATAAAAAATATACTCAAAAAATATAGATCTTAAAATTATGACAAATTTAAGAAAATTTGAAAAAACAATTAAGGTCTCATAAAATTATGTTATAATCATAATATAAATAAATATCAATTAATGACTCTATTTTATGAAAATATATTTTATTTTAAATAATTATTTTAATTATTACATTGTAAATTAGGATTTATGTTTTATAAAAATACCAACATCTAATTTATCATTTTCAAAACAAAAATTATCTACTTATACTATGATATAATTGTATCATATTGTCATTTATAAGATGAAAAAATTGTGTTTTTTCTTTCACAGGTTAGGTTACTATTCCATTGGAGGAGTTATTATTATGAAGGGTCACATTACTATTCAATAGGTCATGTTACTTTTCTATTGGTTTATGTTCTTTAATTTATATAAATACTTCTTATTTAATTAATTTTTATATTATAAAGCTTGTATTTATTATATATGAGATTCAATGTAATTTATACTATATAAAATAACTATAAGAAGGTAATTTTTATTGATAATGTTTTGGGTTGTTACATTCTTCTACCCCCTTATGAAATTTCCACTTGAAATTTTAAATTACAAACTATGGGGAAAATAGGTGGGGGTACTTATCCTTAATTAGTTCATATGTTTCTCATGTGTTCTCTTGATACTCATGGTTCCTCTATAGTATATCGACCAATTGAGAGGTCTTGTTGCATAGAAATGTATCTTTTGGATCTAAGATATTCACTCACTACTCTTTATAAGAGAGATCATTCTCCAAATGTACCACCTTTGAATTTAATACATATGAGGGAACAGGTATGTACTTTCATAAGATGTATAGGTGTAATACATCGTCTACTAGGGAAATTATTGGTGGAAGTGATAATGGATTGGACACAACTCCAAAGTGATCAAGAATCTCAAAGGGACTGATGTATATTAGACATAGCATTACCTTCTACCCAAATCCCATGATCCTCTTCCCTGGAGGCATGTGGATGAATACAATGTCTCCAATCACAAACTCAAAGTTTCTTCTATGATTGTCTACATAACTCTATTGTCGACATTGGGATTCCAAAATATGCTGCTAGATGGTTTTCAAATTTTCTATAATTTCTTTCACCATTTCTAGTCCTATTAGATTTTGTTCACTGACATTAACCTATCATGTCGTTGTTTTCCATCTTCTTCCAGTAAGGGATTCATATGGAGCCATTTTTCTTTTCAATTGGGAACTATAATTGTAGAAGAAATCGACCAAAGGAAGATTTTGGTCACATCCTCCCTTAAAGTACGTAAAACATGCTTTAAACATGTATTCTATTATCTCAATATTCTATTCATATTCTCCCGCAGTTTGATGATTATTGGCTATAATGAAGTTCAAATAATTGTTTTGATCGTGTTGGAGACTTTTACAGAACATGGAGGTAAATATCTAATCTCAATCAAATACAATCTATAGTGGTACTCCAAGAAGCATCACCACTACATTGATGTATATCCATTTTAGTTGATCCAGTGAGAAGTCCTCTCAAATTTTGATGAAGTGAGCTATCTTTTTAAGAATATCCAAAACAACCCATATAGAATTATTTCTTTTGGATGTATTTGAATGTCCAGTGTCAATGTCCATGGTGATTGTTTCAATTTCCATGTCAGTATGGGTAATGGTAGCATCATCCAATTATACTTTTTCTTTCGGCATTCACTTGATCACCCACTAGACACATTAATGTATAACCAGTGATATTCTTATTCATAATGTCCCACTGATAGGTGTGTACAAAATTATACTTATTTCACCCAAAATGGGCTCTTTGAGCACGATTTTTCCCATGTCACCGCTTCCTTTCTTCGTCTTGGGTTGGGATGACATCTCTCCTCACATTCAGTGAGTTCATGGTGGTGGATCCAATGTTATTGTGGCATCGTGTGGCTTCACAGACATGGTCAGCTCGACCTCTTGTTGCCTTTCTATCTTATTTCATTACCCAGTTCCTTCATCGCCGGATAGGGTCACCCATGGTGGCATAGTGAGGGTCTGTGTCTGATATCTAGATCCTGCAACTTATGGGTTGTTGCTTCATCTTCAGTGTGTGTGTTGGATGTTTTTATGGTTTCCATGGGTTTCATGGTTGGTGGTGAAGAGATCTGATTTGTAGTGGGTCTATCTTCTAGTGTGCTGGTGGTGATTTTCTAACATAAAATTTTCTATCGTTGTTTGTTTTTGATGAGGTTTTCTTGTTTGTGATGCTATGTTTGTGATGTCCTGAGGTCTTTTTTGGAGATGGTGATGGGTAGGATTGTGGTCCGTTTTGGATTTTGTGACTTGGTTGAGGATTTGATGTGGTTGGTGTCAGTTCCTCGATTCCTACTGTTCATGAGCTTCTACAGTCGGTGTTTTTTATGAATTGAGGTTATCTGTGGTGATGGTGGTTGAAGATCTGAGGCTGGATCTTTGGATTTTCTGCTCATGAGGGTTCCTAAATTTTGGGTTCCATTTGATTTTGAATGTTTTGGTGGAACTATTATAAGGCCCTAGCCTTAAACATTACTTAAAATTGAATTAAATGAATAATTCACATTGAGGATCTTTTCATGTTTAGAGTTTTAGAGAATTAGATCATGAAACTTGCATTACATTCCACATTTAAACAAAGTGGTTACATAAAAGACAGTATTCATTCTTCCCATCGATGGAATCATATTTAAAATAAAACATGGATTCTTTCTCGACACATCCTTGACACTATCATCACATCATGTAACCTTCCCTTGACCTGTGAAAAACATTTCAAAAACATGGGATGAGCATAAAAAGCTCAGTAAGGGATTTAAAGATATGGAAAGGAAACATGAGTACATGTATACATAATAATGAAATCATACTTTACCCATAAAACATAGGCATATCAAATCATGAATAAATCATAGAAATCATAAGAAACAAAAGGTAACTTGAGGCATTCATAACATTCTTACGTAGGGAGTAACCCTCTTGGTTACGTTTTGGAATACCCATCACAGTATATTCCCTAAATCTCTTCGGAGAAACCTCAATGTTTCACTCCTTCGCGTTACCCAATGCATTGGAGAGCTATATCGGGCTCACCCGCCCTTAGTCTATCATGGAACCAACCGTCTTCATAATAATGCCCAAGAACCTCAACATAATCATATCACATAAAACATGCATAAAGGAAACATAACATTTCCACCTTTCAATCACAATATATCAATACAAGACATTGATATAGAAACATTATGAAAATAATTTTCAATACCAAAATAAAAGAAAAGTAAAACATGGTATTTATTTTTCTTTTAAAAAAAGGTATGGCTTGTAGAAGAAGCCGAAACTCAAATAATGGTCACGGCGACGGAGAAGTCGTTGTCGCCAAATACATACGACAAAAACATTCCCTTTTGTCGTTTTGTAAAACTCTTCGTATAAAAAGATTTCTTTTGGATAAACATAAAAGTAAAAGGGGTTTATACACCATATAAAAGAAGGTTGTGTATAAAACAAAACATGCCTCAATGAAAGGAGATTGAGACGAAGTCCCATACCACCATGAAGATTTTAACATTTCAAACCATTAATATCCATATAAATAAATCCTTAAAACCATTTTGAAAACATGGATATTAATGGGAACCATTTATAAGAATAAATCATTAAAACATTTAACACAATATTATATTTAAAGTGTTTTTAACAAAATGAGAGACACAATAATTGAGGAACAACATTTAGTCATAACTTTATAATATCATGAGAATAAATGGATTCATGATATAATATCCCAAAGGATAGTATATACACCATATAAGAGTGAATTGGTGCATAACAACAATGAAGTCTCAATAGAAATGTCAAATGTGATGAATTCCCTTATAAAGAAGGTATCTTTAAATTAAGGATAATTCAATCTCAAAATTATGTGTGACAAACATAAATACACCCAATATAAGTGGATATTAAGTGTAAAACAATATAATGTCATTCACACATATTCAAAAGATGACATATTCAATAACTACATGTTGAACCCAAAGAAATCGAAATTGGGTTAAAAATTTCCTTGACAGCCTAACGACATCACATCAAAATGAGTTGATGAGAGATAAAAAGTGTATCTCATCACTTGGACATAAAATTTACATCAATAAGGATATATGAGAACATATCCCAACATAAAAATATGTAAATTAAAATACCCAACAAAATAAGTCTTTTAAAAAAAGAGGAGGGTGAAAGGTTCCCTTACCGACTTGAGTATCTTTCAAAACATACACCCCATGAAAGAAAGACAATAGATCATTGATGTAAATACTCATAAACGAAAGTATATTACACAAAGAGTAGATTAATGGGCAGTACATACACCACTCAATGTAATTTGTCGCAAATGTAGCATAAATTTTACGGGAATAAAAGTGAGATGAAAAATACCTTACGAAAATCGGCAGCCTAACGACGCCACATAAAACTTCTGAATATGGATTGATGAGATCAAATAGGGTATCTCATCACATTACAATAAAATTTACAGCAAGAGGAATACAAAAGAACATCCCCCAACATTACAAAGAGGAGCTTAAAAGAAGTGACATAAAGGAGAGTACTGAAAAAGAAAGAGAGAGGTTAGATCTCTTACCAAAGTTCGGCAGCCTAACGACGCCACTCAAAACTTCCAAAATGGATTGATGAGAGAGAATAGGGTCTCTCATCACATGAACATAACAATTACAGTAAATGTAATATAAAAGATCATCCCAATAACAAAAAATATGAGCTTTAAAAGGAATGACATAAAAGTGTGTACTTAAAAAGAAAGAGAGGAGTAGGATCCCTTACCTCGGGTAAGACTTGACTCGATCGTTCTTTAATATCCTGAATAATAAACTTGAGTTAATCTCTAATTCCTTAAGAACCTTTTTCAAGTTCATTTTTCCTTTTATATCACTTATTACCATGTCATAAACATTATGTAATCATTTAAGTTAATAATATTTGTTTTGCCGATATTTGGTTCTTAAGTCGAAAGTGGACTTCTTACAATTACATGTTGTTCGTGTGGACAAATGTTTATTATATCCAGAATTGTATTCATGATGTATATATCATATATGTTATATATATCCAGTACATTCATGCATTTATAACATTACATAATCATTTAGAGGTAAGAAATGAAATGCACCGTTCATGGAGACGGTAAGCCGTACGTACGCATGAACGCAACTTTCATTTCTATTTCATATTTTATAGAATGGAATAATAATGATATAAATTTATATTATAATTACAGTATAATATCATATATAATATCATATTTCCATCATTTATACGTCCCACATATGGTATTTAACGAATCAAATCACTTTGAGGGGGCGGTAGTCCGCACTTCCTTAAATGAAGATGTCGCGTTTACCAATAATGGAAACCATAAAGGTATGCCCAAAATGAAAAGAATAGAAGCTTAAGGAAAACATAAACAGATTATATATCATATATAAAAATAGTGACATCATAATGACCACCTTTGAAGGTGTTAAATGAGTATTGAACAATCATCGTTTCGGGAGGCAGAATTTCACCATCCACGGAAACCGTATGTTCTTTAACCATTTTATGTAGTTTTGTGAGAGTGTAGCTCGAATAAATCTTATAAACACATCCTAGTATATTTAATATACTGGTTTTGTTACAAAAGAAGTAAATAAAATGAGTTTAGGGGGGTTGGAGAAGGAAAATATAACAAATGAACATGAGAGAATGAATTACCTTTAAAAGTGTGACTCCTTTTGATTTGAGTCTAAAGGCTTCCTTTGAAAGGATTCTGCCCAAAGGCAATCCTCTAGGATTAGGATAGGGATGTGGAGAGAGTAAATGGGCAGGGGTTGGCCGAGCCAAAGGCTTGAGGGGTGTGTGAAATGAGGTAGAGTTGGGGGCCTTTTATAAGAGGAGAGGATGGGCACTTTTGGAAAGTAAGAAATATTACTTTATTTGAAAATGTGTTTCGGTTTTAAAAGGTCCCACATTGATATAATTAGTGGATAAGGTGATAAGGGTTCGAAATCCACCCATAAAATAAGTTTTGTACATGTTTAGTTCATAGATTTTACATTATCTTTCCATTTTATTTAAATCGTCAAATAATGATGTCATCGCTGCATCATTATTATGTCATAAATAATTTAATTTATTTAATGTCTAAAAATTATAAAAAAAAATACTATGATGTAGGAAATCATTTTATCTTTCCAATGACTATTTATAATAAAAAATACGACTTGTATAACCCACATAAAAATTGTTTTAGTAAATCATATCATGTTTGTGTCATTTTTTACTTTTTCATTAAATAAAAAGTTATTTATGTCATTTCCCAACCAATGTGACTCCATGGGGTCCCCAAGTTGACCCATGGCTTGTCTTGGTCGGCCATGACACAACCAATGAGGGTAGGACATGTTTCAATCTCATCTCATTTTATTAAAGCATTATTTTTACCTTAAACTACACTAATTACCACTAATCGCGATTAAAAACTTAATAAGTTACTATTCACCAAAAAATTATTTTTATCCCATTGAACCACATTTTAATTATTAATGACAACCATGTATGTCAGATTTTTGAAATTCAAAACACAAAGATGGAAAATTTTCATTTAAATGGAAAAATCAGTTTTTATAAGTACCACTTAGTGGTTTCACTATTCATCAAAAATTGAAGTTTTTCAGAAAATTACCAAAAATTCACCCTAAGCTATATTTGATATTACGAATTAAAAAATGAAGTCTATTTTACAAAATTCAAAATATATAAGTCACATTAATTAATTTAATAATTAATTCCCGCTGTCAGAGAAAATAGCGTGTTTTTATGAAACAATAAGTATCAAAAGATTGACACTAGTTTAAGTCTGATTTCAAAGTGAAATTAATTCCAACGACCACTATTGGATTTAATGGTAAAAATATTTTCTAATTTCACTTTAAAACCAATTCAAAAGATAATCTAATCATATAAATAAATTAGATTAAAAAGCGGTTTTGAATTAAAATACAACATTTTACACTATTCATTAAAAAAATGAACTTTATCGGAAAGGTACCAAAAATTTACACAAAGTAAATTTTGATGTCACAATTATTAAGAAGAGTTCTATTTGGTCCAATATAATGTATAAGAGTGAACAATACTATATTTAATGACGGTTCGCCATCAAAAGGCGATAAGTGAACCTTTAGTGAAAACTAGGGCATATATGCCTAAAATTGAATGCTTTCCGTATTTTAAGCCTCTATCCTTTATTGGATAAATGTAAAAACATTTAAAAACATATATAATCATATTTTAGTTATTTATATCCAATCCCGCCATTACAACGACTACATGTTAACTACCATTAAAAATAATATTAATTTTTTATTAGAGTGCAACGTAAGATTCCCAAGAAACTCGTTGTTGCGTATTGGGTATGCCATCAAGCATAGCATCCCCTTTAAAGTAATATTAATATTTTATTCATAAATATGGATAAATATGAAAATGTCATATTCTTTATTTACCTGGGGTGTTACATCCCTCCCCCCTTTTGGGAACTGCGTCCTCGCAATTTTTTTAAAATTGAGCTTGGAAACATCCTTGAAAGTCCCACATCGGAACAAGAGTCGGTAAAACAATCACTTTAAAATAAAGAAAGATAAGTACAGAGGTCACCCGAGTTAACCCATAATAGGATTTCGTGTAGGAAAACATGGACATGGAAGAAAAATCAAAGGACAATGTTCTGATGGAGAGTGATAGAAAACATGTTTAGGAGAAAGTTAACCATGAGAAAATCACAAACTTGTGATGGGTTAAACGGTGTTGGGTTCCCCAGTAGGAAAAGTTAATAGACAACATTTTTGTTTTAATTTAATTTTTATTGAGGAATTTATTCATAAGTAAACATAATCACTTATCATGTTGACTTTCAACTCTTACTAGATTCCTTAATCAAACTCATATTTTTTCCAAAATATGAGTATTTAGGGAGACTTGTTCGCATTATGAGTACTATAATCAACTTCTAGAGAATCACCTAATCCACAAAAGAGAACTATATACATCCCATGTCTTTAGGCTTTAACCAAAACCAAAACCAAAAAGGTTAGTACAAGGTCAGATAATCCAGAAAAGGATAACCCATTAAAAAGAAAATCCATGCTTAATCTCCAAAATTTGTCCAACAAAACCCAAAGTTCAACGAGGACCATCCGATAAACAATTTGTCCATAAAATTATTCAAAGTAAACCAATATAAGATTGAAACCCAAATATTTGAAGGATTTAGTCACATAGTCTTCCAAGTTTAATCGTAAGATTTATCTCCAAACAACATCAGTCGCTCCTAAAGTCTCGCATTGAAAAGTAATTATCCTAATCACATATCCTCCATGATAGGTTAATCATTTTCGTAAATAACCCAAAATCATCTTACTCATAATTCATAATATCATATAACTAGAAAGAATCAGTCAAACTAACCAGGGACTTCACGTAGTCCAGTGGTAGGCGATAAATACCAGTCGCACTTTGGTTGTGGGTTCGATTCCCGCAGCTTTGTCCGACGCGACAGGTAGTCACACGGTCTGCGTGTTTTCCTTTTTCCAAAACTATATAATTCTTAAAACATTCCCCAAAATTATATAAAATCTTCAAAGATGATCATAACATATTTTAACCTCAAGTTTATCTCATTCCTTTCATTTTCCATCATAACATATAATAACCCATAATTACCTCAAAAGTAAGGATCATATAAACTCTAATGGTTACCTTTATAATTATTACCCGAACTTCCATAATGATTGGTAATCTCGTACATGATGCATTACAGAACTCACCAAGGTTGAAGTGGTTGATCATGAATCCTTGATAGTTGGTTTAGAACAACCATGAGATTCCTCATTGAATCCCCCATCTCATCCAGTCTCTTAATCAGAGAACCACAACAGTTTCCTTCAAACCCATTGTCACTTTGGTGCCTGCTAGATCCAGCCATTTACTAAAACCAAAAAGGTCAGTGTGAGTATATCAAAAAAACCATCATGTACTAATGAGGAAGGTAAACACTAAGATATACTTACTCATTCACTTTATCTAAAACTAGGACTCTTTCTGAAATCCTAACCATTATGGTAATGTCACTTATGCTTAAAGAATACCCTAACCTCTAAAGTTATCTAAACCGACCTTTGATACCAACTATAAGGCCCCACCCTTAACCCTTACTTAAAATTAAATTAAATGGATAATTCACATTGAGGATCTTTTCAGGTTTAGAGTTTTAGAGAATTAGATCATGAAACTTGCATTACATTCCACTTTTAAACAAAGTGGTTACATAAAAGACAGTATTCATTCTTCCCATCAACGGAAACATATTTAAAATAAAACATGGATTCTTTCTCGACACATCCTTGACACTATCATCACATCATGTACCCTTCCCTTGACCTGTGAAAAACATTTCAAAAACTTGGGATGAGCATAAATAGCTCAGTAAGGGATATAAAGATATGGAAAGGAAACATGAGTACATGTATACATAAGAATGAAATCATACTTTACCAATAAAACATAGGCATATCAAATCATGAATAAATCATAGAAATCATAAGACACAAAAGGTAAATTGAGGCATTCATAACATTCTTAGGTTGGGAGTAACCCTCTTGGTTACGTTTTGGAATACCCATCATAGTATATTCCTTAAATCTCGTCGGAGAAACCTCAATGTTTCACTCCTTCGCGTTACCCAATGCATTGGAGAGCTATATCGGGCTCACCCACCCTTAGTCTATCACGGAACCAACCGTCTTCATAATAATGCCCAAGAACCTCAACATAATCATATCACATAAAACATGCATAAAGGAAACATAACATTTCCACATTTCAATCACAATATATCAATACAACACATTGATATAGAAACATTATGAAAACAATTTTCAATACCAAAATAAAAGAAAAGTAAAACATGGTATTTATTTTTCTTTTAAAAAAAAGTATGGCTTGTAGAAGAAGCCGAAACTCAAATAATGGTCACGGCGGCGGAGAAGTCATTGTCGCCGAATACATACGACAAAAACATTCCCTTTTGTCGTTTTGTAAAACGCTTCGTATAAAAAGATTCCTTTTGGATAAACGTAAAAGTCAAAGGGGTTTATACACCGTATAAAAGAAGGTTGTGTATAAAACAAAATATGCCTCAATGAACGAAGATTGAGATGAAGTCCCATACCACCTTGAAGCTTTTAACATTTCAAACCATTAATATTCATATAAATAAATCCTTAAAACCATTTTGAAAACATGGATATTAATGGTAACCATTTATAAGAATAAATCATTAAAACATTTAAAACGATATTATATTTAAAGTGTTTTTAACAAAATGAGAGACACAATAATTGAGGAACAACATTTAGTCAGAACTTTATAATATCATGAAAATAAATGGATTCATGATATAATATCCCAAAGGACAGTATATACACCATATAAGAGTGAATTGGTGCATAACAACAATGAAGTCTCAATAGAAATGTCAAATGTGATGAATTCCCTTATAAAGAAGGTATCCTTAAATTAAGGATAATTCAATCTCAAAATTATGTGTGACAAACATAAATACACCCAATATAAGTGGATATTAAGTGTAAAACAATATAAGGTCATTCACACATATTCAAAATATGACATATTCAATAACTACATGTTGAACCCAAAGAAATCGAAATTGGGTTAAAAAGTTCCCTTGACAGCCTAACGGCATCAAATCAAAATGAGTTGATGAGAGATAAAAAGTGTATCTCATCACTTGGACATAAAATTTACATCAATAAGGATATATTATAACATATCCCAACATAACAATTTGTAAATTAAAAGACCTAACAAAAGAAGTCTTTTAAAAAAACAGGAGGGTGAAAGGTTCCCTTACCGACTTGGGTATCTTTCAAAACATACACCCCATGAAAGAAGGACAACAGAACATTGATGTAAATAATCATAAATGAAAGTATATTACAGAAAGAGTAGAATAATGGGAAGTACATACACCACTCAATGGAATTTGTGGCATATGTAGCATAAATCTCACGGGAATAAAAGTGAGATGAAAAATCCCTTACGAAAACTCGGCAGCCTAACGGCGCCACACAAAACTTCCAAATATGGATTGATGAGATCAAATAGGGTATCTCATCACATTACAATAAAATGTAAATAAAGATTAATATAAAATAACATCCCCCAACATTACAAAGAGGAGCTTAAAAGAAGTGACATAAAGGAGAGTACTTAAAAAGAAAGAGAGAGGTTAGATCTCTTACGAAAGTTCGGCAGCCTAACGGCTCCACTCAAAACTTCCAAAACGGATTGATGATAGATAATAGGGTCTCTCATCACATGAACATAAGAATTACAGTAAATTTAATATAAAAGATCATCCCAATAACAAGAAAGATGAGCTTTAAAAGGAATGACATAAAAGTGTGTACTTAAAAAGAAAGAGAGGAGTAGGATCCCTTACCTCGGGTCTGACTTGACTCGATCGTTCTTTAATCTCCTGAAAAATAAACTTGAGTTAATTTATACTTCCTTAAGAACAATTTTCAAGTTCATTATTCCTTTTATATCACTTATTACCATGTCATAAACATTATGTAATCATTTAAGTTAATAATATTTGTTTTGCCGATATTAGGTTCTTAAGTCGAAAGTGGACTTCTTACAATTACATGTTGTTCGTGTGGCCAAATGTTTATTATATCCAGAATTATATTCATAATGTAGATATCATATATGTTATATATATACAGTACATTCATGCATTTATAACATTACATAATCATTTAGAGGTAAGAAATGAAATGCACCGTTCATGGAGGCAGTAAGCTGTACGTACGCATGAACGCTACTTTCATTTCTATTTCGTATATTATAGAATGGAATAATAATTATATGAAGGTATATTATAATTACAGTATAATATCATATATAATATCATAGTTCCATCCTTTATACGTCCCACATATGGTATTTAACGAATCAAATCACTTTGAGGGGGCGGTATTCCGGACTTCCTTAAATGAAGATATCACGTTTACCCATAATGGAAACAATAAAGGTATGCCCAAAATGAAAAAAACACAGAATATTAAGGAAACCATAAACATATTATATATCATATATAAAAATAGTGACATCATAATACCACCTTTGAAGGTGTTAAATGAGTATTGAACAATCATCGTTTCGGGAGGCAGAATTTCGCCATCCACGGAAACCGTATGTTCTTTAACCATTTTATGTAGTTGTGTGAGAGTGTATCTAGAATAAATCTTATAACAACATCCTAGTATATTGAAGATACTTGTGTTGTTCCAAAAGAAGTAAATAAAAAGAGTTTAGGGGGGTTGGAGAAGGAAAATAAAACAAATGAACATGAGAGAATGAATTACCTTTAAAAGTGTAACTCCTTTTGAATTGAGCCTAAATGCTTCATTTGAAAGGATTCTGCCCAAAGTGAATCCTCTAAGATGAGGATAGGGATGTGGAGAGAGTAAATGGGCAGGGGTTGGACGATCCAAAGGCTTGAGGAGTGTGTGAAATGAGGTAGAGGTGGGGGCCTTTTATAAGAGGAGAGGAGGGTCACTTTTGGAAAGTAAGAAATATTACTTTATTGGAAAATGTGATTCGGTTTTAAAAAGTCCCAAATTGATATATTTAGTGGATAAGGTGATAAGGGTTCGAAATCCACCCATACAATAAGTTTTGGACATGTGTAGTTCATATAATTTACATTATCTTTCCATTTTATTTAAATCGTCAAATAATGATGTCATCACTGCATCATTATTATGTCATAAATAATTTAATTTATTTAATGTCTAAAAATTATAAACAAAATACTATGATGTAGGAAATATTTTTATCTTTCCAATGACTATTTATAATAAAGAATCTGACTTGTATTACCTCACATAAAAATTGTTTTAGTAAATCATATCATGTTTGTGTCATATTTACTTTTTCATTAAATAAAAAGTTATTTATGTCATTTCCCAACCGAAGTGGCTCCATGGGGTCCCCAAGTTGACCCATGGATTGTATTGGTCGTCCATGACACAACCAATGAGGGTAGGACATGTGTCAAGCTCATATAAATTTATTAAAGCATTTTTTTTACCTTAAACTACACTAATTACCACTAATCGCGATTAAAAACTTAATAAGTTACTATTCACCAAAAAAATATTTTTATCCCATTGAACCAAATTTTATTTCTTAATGACAACCATTTAAGTCGTATTTTTGAAATTCAAAACACAAAGATGGCAAAATTTCATTTAAATGGAAAAATCAGTTTTTATAAGTACCACTTAGTGGTTTCACTATTCATCAAAAATTGAAGTTTTTCACAAAATTACCAAAAATTCACCCTAAGCTATATTTGATATTATGAATTCAAAAATGAAGTATATTTTACAAAATTAAAAATATATAAGTCACATTAATTAATTTAATAATTAATTCCCGCTGTCAGAGAAAATAGCGTGTTTTTATGAAACAATAAGTATCAAAAGACTGACACTAGTTTAAGTCCGATTTCAAAGTGAAATTAATTCCAACGACCACTATTGGATTTAATGGTAAAACTATTTTCTAATTTCACTTTAAAACCAATTAAAAAGATAATCTAATCATATAAATATATTAGATTAAAAAGAGGTTTTGAATTAAAATACAACATTTTACACTATTCATTAAAAAAATGAACTTTATCGAAAAAGTACCAAAAATTTACACAAAGTAAATTTTGATGTCCCAATTCTAAAGAAGAGTTATATTTGGTCCAATAGAATGTATAAGAGTGAACAATACTATATTTAATGATGGTTCTCCATCAAAAGGCGATAAGTGAACCTTTAGTGAAAACTAGGGCATATATGCCTAAAATTGAATTCTTTCCGTATTTTAAGCCTCTATCCTTTATTGGATAAATGTAAAAACATTTAAAAACATATATAATCATATTTTACTTATTTATATCCATTCCCTCCATTACAACGGCTACATGTTAACTACCATTTAAAATAATATTAATTTATTATTAGAGTGCAACATAAGATTCCCAAGAAACTCGTTGTTGCGTATTGGGTACGCCCTCGAGCATAGCATCCCCTTTAAAGTAATATTAATATTTGATTCATAAATATGGATAAATATGAAAATGTCATATTCTTTATTTACCTGGGGTGTTACAACTATAGTTTTTGGTTATGGATTTTCTTCTCATTATTTTCTTGCATGGTGTGAATGTTTTTGAATATTTTTGAAGATTGCGGTGTCAGAAAAGGTTGTAGTTACGAATAATTGGTGGTTATTTTTTGTTGGTATATCTTTTTGGCTGGTTTTCTTGGTTCGTTATTTTTCATTTTCCTCAGTGGTCTATGGTTAAAGGGATTATACAATTAGATAATCTATATATGGCTACTCTAGATTAGGTTTAGGGAAAAGAGTTTCCAATATTCCATCAGTTTCTGGAATTTGATGTTTGAGAGGCCATGGCTATATCCCTTGGTTCCAGGCCCATGAATTATTTCACGAGTCTATTTGGAAATCATAGGTGGAAGGTGAAATCTTTATTTTATGTATTTTGATGGTAGGAGGGGATTTCCCATGTAGTTTGGGTTATTTCACCTTGATCTCATGGATCAATAGGGATTTTTGGCTTTTTTATGTCCTTGATGTTAGGATGGTTCCCCCCTTATCCTTTAAAAGGGGTTTTATATCAACAATAAAATAGTTGTTAGTCATATTGTCCAATTGATAGTTCACTCAAAGATCATGATACATATTTGTGCTCCTTGGGTGAATAAAGATGGTTGGGCTATGTGAGCCATTTATAAGCTCTTTATATACCTATCGATTGGATGTTACACATATTCCTGACCCAAATATCAATACCCCTCCCTCGTAAATTTATAACTCGATGTTTTCCTATTTTTTATAGCCTCATCCTTTTTCGTAATTTTCACATCATTTCTTTGAACATCCTTTGTTTTCTCTATGAGGGATAGATGAGAAATCAGTTGTAAAGGATTGATGATGTTCTTTCCTTAATGATTCCCATTTTCATCATTTGAACATATATAAAGATTTGAGCTTTATAAATTCTCATTATTGAAAAACATGTAGGATATTTTTTACTTAGAGCCTATGCCTCCTTATTTTCTTTAGGAGGATGGTAATGGATTGAGCAGTTGTAATCCTTAATGATATCTAACCATATTCCCTATAACATATTAATATTAGTTTATGTGAATATAGATTTTAGGATCTTATGTTCATTATATATCTCTCACTTCTCCCCATAGAAATAATGCCACAACATTTTCAATGCAAAGAATGGAGCCTCCAACTCCAAATCCTGTGTGGGATAGTTTATCTCATGAATTTTTATCTTCCTTCAAGCATAGGAAATAACATTATATTTTTTCATTAGTAAACAACATAAGACCTTCTTTGAAGAATCAAAGTACACTACAATGAGTCCCCACTTATTGGTAGTGTGTCCACTACTGTAGTTATAAACCTCGTTTTCAACTCTTAAAATAATTATTCACATTCATTGGTCCATGAAAACATTTCTCCCTTCTGATTCATCTTGGTTAGTGGGTTTTATTATCTTGATAGGTTCTTCACAAATTGATGGTAATACCCAACTAAACCAATGAAAATGTTAATCTCTATTAAAGATGTTGTTTTCGGCCACTCTTTGATTACCTTTTTCTTGGAAGGGTCCACATATATCACATTACTAGTGATTAAAATCCCCAATATTGACACTTCAACCACAAAGAAATTACATTTACAATACTTTGAATATAGTTTCTTCCTTCTCAATGTATTTAGAACATTATTAAATTAATCATCTTATTCTTACTAACTCTTGGAGTATATTAGAATATCGTAAATAAAGGCGACCATAAATTTTCCAAGCTAATCTCTAAAGAATTGATTCATTAAATCCATAAAAATTAATGGATAATTAGTGACTCTAGAGGTCATCACTATGAATTCATATTGTCCATACATAATTAAAAAAGTATCCGTGGTAATATCTTCTTTCTTCAACTTTAGTGGGTTATATCACGATTGCAGGTCCATCATAGAGAAGTACATGGCCCCACATAGTTGATCAAAGAAGTAATCTATTCATGGAATGAGAAACATTTTCGTTATCATGATTTTATTGATCTCACAATAATCAATACTGAGGCACAGTAATCCATCCCTCTCCTTGTCCTAGATGTTGGTGCACCCCATGGTAAAGAACTCAGGAATGTAAACCCCTTGTCTATATTCTCCTGTAACTACTGCTTCTGTTCTTCCAGATCAATGGTGGCCATTCTATAAGGTGTATTTGGTATAGGTAGAGATCCAAGAATTAGTTCCATTGATAACTCAACCTCTCTATTATGAGGAATATGGGATAACTCTTTGGGGGTAGATCAGTGTAGTCTCTCACAATGGTCATGTCTTTGAGCCTGATTCTCTCCTTTGTCCCGATCATTTGAACAAGATATACTTTCTCATTATTAAATAATATAAACAATTGAGATGATGATTATGATAGAGATTCATCATCCTCTTTAAACTTTTATAGAATTGGAAGGTTCCTTGGGATATCAAGAGTGATCTCCGTTTCCCGAAATTCAATGTTGGATTTGAATAAAGATAGCAAATCCATTCCCAAAATTGCATCAAACTACAATAATCAATGTAAAAGAAGATTTTTTGGGAGTTTCAGTACACAACATTAATTAGGGAGGAGTTATATACTTTGGATTAAATAATTTCTCCATTTCCTGTTCTCATAGATATCTAAACCCCCATATTTTTAGGTGGTGTTTTTATAGTTTTACTAAACCTACGTTATATGAATGAATTCATAGAACAAGAATCCAATATTACATTTTCTTTTATTGAAAAAATAACCAGCATACCTATTATCACATCATTTTCAGGATCCACCTTAGAATTAGTTATATAATATGCAATTACCTACTACCATGGAGGTTGGTGTTGTTGATTTACTCTTTGAACCCTTAGCATGGAGAAATGGTTCTTATAATGTCCATGTTCATTAATGTCAAGACACTAAAATAAAGGCTGAGTTATTTTATGAACCTTCCATTATTATCCAATATGGATGAGATTATTCTTATCCCTTTTATAGTTATTAACCAAATATCCTCTTTTTACACATTTCAATCATTTCTTGGTTCCCTTTAGACAGTTCCCAAGATGCTTCTTCCACAATTTTAACACATGGGATATTGGGGTCTTTTTCCATCATAGGATTTATCTGTTGACCCACCCATATTAAACTCTATTTTCCTCTTTTTTTATCACTATGCCCATGAGACCATGGATAATCTTCAATATTTATTTCAAACTCCAGGGAATAATTGAATAAATATTTATAACTATTGATTTCTCAAATTTACTATTATTTTTTTAAAATTATATATTGTATGAAAAAGAAGTGATCAACCATGCATTTGGTGTTCATTACAAAGCTATTGGGTTATCATGGAATCCTTGTTATTTTTTCCTCGTACATCCCAAGAGGATCAACTTCCCTTTTCCTCATTCTAAAGAACTAAATTCACCTATTAAGATGGAGGGTTTGGGGAAAATATTTCTTGAAATATTCACATTGTAACGCCCCGACCCCAGAATCCAGGATCCGGTGCATTATTTTAATCCATTGGAATGATTACAAGGAATCAAGTCTCTAAGGACTGATCGGTTTAGTAGTATTGAAAACAAGATACATACATAATTTCAACATTACAACTTGAAAATATAAACTACACTAATTTATTCTATTAGAAACGTCCAACCATCCAAGATTATTCTTGAATGTCACTCATAACTAGCTTCTTCATTTCCTGGGAAAATGAAACACGAGAAAGTGGTGAGCTCAAATGATAAGTAAGAGTAAGAAATACAACACAAGATAACATAAACATTAGTCTTGGAGAATAATAGTAAAAACATGCATTTACAAATAATAAACATGAACACTTAATGGAAGGAATATGTTCTGAGTAAATTATTCCATAATAAAACATATTCACGGGTATTATAATAGTAGAATAACCACATGAAAAATGAATAGATAATCTCATAAGGATGTAATGCATAATGTCGTACATCGTAACCGCATTGTCAAGGCCTTGTGCCAAGACTACAAATAAGATTTTTTCAAGGCCTTGTGCCAAGATAATGGTTTTTCTCACAAGACCTACCAATGCATCGAGGAGCTGTAGAGGGATCCCCCCATCACATAATAAGTCCAATGCATTACTCATATGAAAAGTTTTAAATGTAACATAAATATTTATATTAATACTACTATATGAAATGTTAATACTTTATCTGTAAACCATGAATGGTATAAAAATAACACATCCACAATCAAACATAACACATTTAATTCAATATAGATTATTTTATTATACTAAATCAACCTCAATCGAGAATAATTAAGGATATTGACACTGATGAAAATAATCATCATGACTATTTGAGAGAAATACCCCCCTTTTTCTTGAAAACATTTAAAAGTTACAATATTTATCAAGAAGTATTTTAAAATAGACTTTTGAATGAAAGTTTCTCATACCACATTGAAACTTTTAAAGAAATTTTAATTTTTAAACATTAATGTACATATAAATAAATCCTTAAAACCATTTTTAATACATGGACATTGATGAGAAATATTTAGAAGAATAAATCTTTAAAACATTTTAAAATGATATTTTAGTTAGAGTTTCTAAAAAATGAGAGATGCTTGAATAAAAATAATTGAGGTAATAAAAACTTTATAATATTATGAGAATAAACCATTTCATGGTATATTATGTCAAGGGATAGTATATACACCATATAAAAGTGAATTGGTGCATAACAAGAAATAAGTCTCAATGGAATGTAAATTGAGATGAAGTCCATTATAAATACTGTATCCTTAGGTTAAGGATAAATTAAAGACATAATTATGTATGAAAAATATAAATACACTCAATATTATATGATATTCAGTGTAAATAAATTCGAGGACATTCACCGATATTCTTTTAAAAACAACACCAATGATTTGGATGTTTAATTCAATGAATCGAAATTGAGTTAAGATTACTCTTATCAAGTTAATATCAATGAATTGAGAAATCATAAATGGAGTGATTATGTGAATCAAAATTATATCCACACAAAGGGGAGTGTAAATTACTACATAAATAATAAATAGTGATTCCACACATAATCTTGGAGTAAAATAATCAATGATGTATGCGTAAAGACCGATGAATGGAAATTAAAATTTCAAATTCCCTTACCGATTTGGAAACTTATGTAACATACACCCCATGAATGAAGGACCATAAAATTAAAATATAAATACCCATAAATTAAATTATATTACACCAAGAATACAATCATGGGCAGTACATACACCACACAAAAGGTAATAGTGTCCAATATAGCATGAATCTCACGGGAATAATAAGTAAGATGAAACACCCTTACTTCGTTGTATTCATTCGAGTCATATGTCCAAAAGTTAATAACCACAAAATGAATCAGAAAATACCATGAATATAAATATAATCATGATAATATATATCAAATGGTGGTACACAATACACCACATGCAATAAATAAGTGGCGAACAACTGAAATATCACTGAATTAAAAGTGAGATAAAAAACCCCTTACCTCAAGTCTGACTTGACTTCTATGTTCTTTGTTCTTCTTCAATAATAAACTTAAGTTAATTTATACTTGATTAAGAAAAATTTTCAAGTTTATTATTCCTTTTATATAACTTATTACCTTTCTATAACAAATAAGTAATTATTTGAGTTCATATTGGATATTTAATCGATGTTCGAAACTTGAGTGAAAAATGAACTTGTTATAGTTAAAATTATTCCATCTGGTGAAAAGTACATTGTCAAAATAATGATAGAAATGATTTAGATATCATATATATTTTATATTCATTATATATATGTATTTATAACTGTACATAACATTTGGAGATAAGAAATGAAATGTACCGTTCATGGAGACGGTAAGCCGTACATACGCATGAACGCTAGTTTCATTTGTATGGAATTATAACATAATGATACGTAGGTATTTTATAATTACAGTATAATATAATTTTTAATATCATTAAATACATCTTTTATACATCCCACATAAGGCATTAACATGTCATATCATTTTGAGGGGGCGGTAGTCCGCACTTCGTTAAATGAAATTATCGCATTTTACCCATAATGGAAACCATAAAATAATGATATAAATTGAAAATAAAGAAGCATAAATAAAACATAAACATATCATATATATAATATATAAATACAGTGTCATCTCAATGGCCACCATGAGAGTCGGTAGTAGATAATCGAACCATCATCGTTTCGTGAGGCGTTAGTTTTCCATCAACAGACAGAGTATGTTCTTCACCCATTAGATGGAGGTGTGTGTAAGAGTAGTTAGAATCCTTATCATAACAACATCCTAATATATTTTGTATATTCTTGTTGTTATAAAATAAAGGAATAAAAAGAGTTTATAGTGTTGGAGAAGTAAAATAAAACAAAACAAAAGAAAAGCATTTAAGGGAAACCATTACATTTAATTTGGGAAACTTTCTTTGGTTTGAACCAAAAAGACTTCTTGAAGTGCCTTCTACCTAAGGTAATGCTTCTAGGAGGAAGAGGAGGATCTTGAGAGATTATTTGGTCAGGGTTTGGACGAGCCAAGGGGCTTGAGAGGTGTGTAGAATGGGTTATAAGTGGTATCGTTTTATAAGGGGGAGGATGGTCTCTTTAGGAAAGTGTGAAAATATTATTTTATTATATAGTGTTATTCGGTTCCTAAAGGACAAAAACTAATTAAAGTCAAGATAAGATTACTCATGGTCTAAATAAAATCAACAAATTTGAATTTTATGGGTGTTTGATATTATTTTAATATTAATAATCATATTTTTGTAAATCATTTATTAATTAAGTAAATACTACATCAATATTGTGTCATATTTATTTTAATTTATTTGATGTCCAAAAATTATAAAAAAATTACCATAATGAAGGAAATATTTTCAGATTTTCAATGATTATTTTAGTCGAAATGATGAATTATATAACCCCATGTATCGATTGATATACTAAAAGATATTTGTTAACGTCATTTTGGTCTTTACATTAAGTTAATTAAAATAAAATGTCATTATCATTTTTAAGTGGCTCCATGGGGTCCCAAAATCGACCCAAGGATGCCCATGGTCGTCCATGACTCATCCAAGAAGTTTAGGACAAGTGTTAAAGTAATTTTGTATTATTATAATATTTGTTTACCTTGAATTACCCTATTTACCTTTAACTGCGGTAAATAAAAGTCAAAAATTACTATTCACCATAAATTATTTTCTTATTATTGAACAAAATTTTACTTACTAATAACAACCATGTATGTCGGATTTTCAAAATTCAATTCACGGAAGCGGTAAAATTCGATTTAAATGAAAAAGTCAGTTTTTAAACTACTACAAAGTGGTTACACTATTCATCAAAAATTGATATTTTTCAGAAAAATAACAAAACTTCAGCCTAAGCTATATTTGATATTATGAATTAGAAAATGATTTCTAGTTTACCAAATTCAAAACATATAAGTTCCATTAATTAATTTAAAATTAATTCTCATTGTCAAAACAAATAGTGTGTTTTTAATAAATAATAGCTATCACAAGATTGATATTTGTTTATTTATAATTTCAAAGTGAAATTAATTTCAATTACTAACCTTGGATTAAACAGTAAAAATATAATATAATTATACTTCCAAACCATTAAAATTTATAATTGAACACTATAAATTATTTTGATTAAAAAAGTTGTTTTCAATTAAAATTTAGCATTTTTTCACTATTCACCAAAAAATGAAAGTTATCATAAAAACACAAAAAATTTATCAAAACTAAATTTTTATACCCAATTATAGATAATATATTTATTTTGTCAAATTGAATATATAAAAGTGTCAAATATTGGATTTAAAATGGGTTTAACATTAAAAGGTGGTAAAATTGTATTTTTTGAAAAATGCATCCTTTATTCGAAAAAATGAATTTGTTCTTATATTATGTATAAGAAATAAATAATATGGATGTTAAAATTATGTGGAATATATATAATTCAAAATTAAGTTTATATTATTCACAAATTCTTTCGAACAGCTAGTTTGGGAAGTCATCATGCACTTGAACTCAGTGTTGTGTGAGATGCAAGCTATTGAGTTTAAAGAAAATAACTTACTATTAAATCTGTGGGTGTTACATTCTTCCCCCCTTTTGGAAATTGCGTTCGCACAATTTTAAAATTGAGCTTGGGAACATCATTGAATGTCCCACATTGGAAAAAGACTCAATAAAACTATCTCTTTAAAGGAAAGAAAGAAAAGTACAAAGGTCACCCGAGATAACCCATACTAGGATTCCATGTAGGAAAAAATGGGTATGGAAGATAAACTAAGTGTCAATTTCTGGTAGAGAGTGGTAGAAAACAATATCAGGAGAAGGATAACAACAATAAAACCAAAAACTTGTGATGGGATAAACGATCATTAGTTTCCTAGTAAGAAAAGTAAACGCATAACGTTTTTTTAAGTTCCATTTTATAAAGTTGAGGAATTTATTTATGAGATTGACTAAGAACATAAAGGGATATACTTAATTTTTAGGTATATGTTCATCCTTTAATAAATTTATACCAATAACTCATTTTTTTAAATGATGTGTATTCAAGATGACTTGGTCACACCTCTAGCGCTAGAATCACATAATATTCAAAGGATAAACTATATATATTTACCTTGTCTTAAGAGATTAACCAAAACCAAAATGGTTAAATAAGATCATATAATCCCCAAAAAGGATAATACCTTAGAGAAAAACAACTAATCTTAATTTATAAAATTAAAACAATAATACCCAAAGTTCAAAAAATACCATTCAATAAACAATTGTCCATAACATCTTTTAATATAATTCAAACTAATATTGAAACGCAAAACTCATAAAACTTTTTTCGAGTAGTTTTCTACATTAAATTGTATCTCTAAATAATACTGGCAACTCTTAAAGTCACATACACAAAAGTCATTAACATAATCACATATTCTATATGATAGGTTAATAATTTCATTAAATAACCCAAATTGCTATAAATCCACAATAAAAATAGAGGTAAATACCCACCATTACTCCTCAAATTAAATCTTATTGTATTCTATTTTAATTAGGCATATAGTATTCCCAATAGAGCGAACGTCTTCCAAAATAACATTTATCACATAATCACCAAATCATTTTCTTATACTAAGGATATCCATTTGATAATACATAAGATCCAAAATCAACTTATTATTGATCAATAAAATCATTTCACTAAAAATAATTATTCACACTAACCAGGGACTTCACGTAGTTCAGTGGTAGGTGATAAATCCCAATTGCACTATGGTTGTGGGTTCCATTCCTGCAGATTTGTCCGACGCGATGGGTTGTCACACGATCTATGTGTTGTCCCTTTGTGAAAAATTATATAATTATATAATATTCCCAAAAATGAGATAGATTCCTAAAAACAACTATAACATAATTTTCATCACAAATGTTATCTCATACCTCACATTTTCATTCCAAAATTTAAAAACTTTTAACTACCTCAAACTCAATGGTCATATAAAACCAAATCATTATTTATAACTATGTCCACAAGAGAAAAGATAATTCTTTCTCAAATATCATTTTTAGACGACAAACTATGGGATTACAAATACAATAGGAATGTCTTTCAATGTAATCCCATAAACAAAGAGCACTAATACTTTTTAATAATTTATCTATCCACTTATTTCCACATTGATTATTCCTTTACCAAGAGGATATCCTAAAGAATAGGGCATTTACTCGGGTAATGCCAAGGTCCCCTACATTTATGGAAAATGACTGTAAATGGATTATTGGGACCGGTTTTATTTTCTTCCATAGTACTCTTCCTTTTTTCCTGGGCAATTGTTTACTTTATTTCCTTATTTCCCACACATAAAGCATTTCTTTGTTCCATTAAGACTCTTTCCTAGGTTTCTCCTTCCACATTTCCTGCATGATGGAAAATGATGTTTCTTTTCTCTATGGTCATCACTACTGGAGCTATTATCATTCACCACTTTTATCTTTTTTTGTTGAGTCCGGGAGTTTGTTAGTATATATGTTGTTGATCATATTTTTTGAAAACTGATTCGGCATGAACATGATATCTTTTATGTATATCAGAATTCCATTTTGTTTCTCATTTCAATTAATAATCAAACCTTTTACATCATGCTCAATGTTACTATGAATTACTTGGAATCCAGCCATTGACTAAAACCAAAAAGAATTGTGTGAGTAATAATAGTCAAAAAATCATTTATAGAAAATCATTACACCTTATTTTTTATTAAAAACACCTTAGGATTAACCAAGTCATTTATTCTCATCTTATATTCAAATACTTTAAATTGGTTTGTAAAGAAAATGTAAATTATCCTAAGCATATCCCCCGGGAGTGTCGTAACCAAGTGTGTAGCACGGCCCGTTTTCGTGTACCAGGATACCCCGGGTTAAGCCCAAAACTCCTTGTTGTTGTTTTCACTCCTATGTACATCTGTGCCAGAGCCACCTCTACCTTCTCGTATCCAGACAGGGATGCACTTCTTTTAAAATACACAAAATCATTACATTTCCAAGATTCTAGGAAGTTCTTCTATACTAATTCTCAAAATCTATCTTAGAGCAATGTGCTCTAATTAGAGTATATCTAAATCTAGTTTTCAAGGGTTGTACGAAACTTCCTCTCATACCAACTGTAATGCCCCGACCCCAGAATCGAAAAGCCGATGCATTATTTTAATACATTGGAATGCTTATAAGAAATCAAGTCCTAAAGGACCGATCATTTTAGTAGTCTTGAAACAAGATACATACATATGTTCAACATTACAACATGAAAAGAAAAACTACACTAATTTATTCTATTAGAAACATCCAAGCTTGCAAGATTATTCCTTCAAGTCACTCATAAATAACCTCATCATATACTAGGAAAATGAAACACGAGAATGGTGTGAGATCAGACGCTCTGTAAGAGTAATCAATACAATGGAAGATAACATAAACATTAGGCATAGTGAATAATTGAAAACACATGCCTTTACAAATAAAAAACAGGAACACTTTGTGGTAGGAATGTGATCTGAGTAAATAATTCCATAATTAAACATAGTCATGGGTATTCTACTAGTCTAATAACCACATGAAATATCAATAGTTAATCTCATAATGATGGAATGCATAATTTTACACATCATAACCACATAGTCAAGGCCTTGTGCCATGAATACAAATAATATTTTGTCAAGGACTTGTGTCAAGACACTAGTTTGTCTCATGAGACGTACTGATGCATTGAGGAGCTATAGCAGGATCCACCCATCACTTACTATTTCAAAAGGACTCCTCATATGAAAAGGTTTAAACATAACATAAACATTCGTATTAAAACTAGCATATGAAATGTCAATACATTATCCATAAACCATGTATGGTATAAAAATAACACATCCATAGTAAAACATAACTCATTCAATACAATATGGAAGTTTGTATTATACTAAATCAACCTCAATCAATAATAATGAATGATATTGACATAGATGAAAATAATCATCAAGACTATTTGAGATAAATATCCCCCTATTTCCGGAAAACATTAAAAAGTTACACTATTTATCAAGATGTCTTTTTAAATATATTTTTGAATCAAAGTGTCCCATACCACATTGAAAAATTTAAAAGCAATTTTAATTTGAAAACCATAATGTCAATATAAATAAATCCTTAAAACCATTTTTAAAACACAGACACTGGTGAAAATGATTTAGAAGAATAAATCTTTAAAACATTTAAAAATGATATTTTAGTTAGAGTTTCCAACAAAATGAGAGACGCTTGAATAAATATAATTGAGGTAATAAAAACTTCATAATATCATGATTATAATGTATTTCATGATATATTATGTCAAGGGATAGTATATACACCATATAAAAGTGAATTGGTGCATAATAGCAATGAAGTCTCAATGGAATGTAAATTGAGATAAAGTCCCTTATAAAGACCTTATCCTTAGTTTAAGGATAAATCAATGAAATAATTATGTGTGAAAAATATAAATACACTCAATATGATTAGATATTTAGTGTAAATAAATCATAGTACATTCACACACATTCTTGTAAAAACAACACCAACGAATTGTATGTTTAACTCAATGAATGGAAATTGAATTAAGATTACTCTTATCAAGTTCATATGAATGACTTGAGAAATTATAAATGTACTGATTATGTGTATCAAAAGTATATCCACACAAAGGGGAGTGTAAATTACTACATAAATAATAAATAGTGATTCCACACATAATCTTGGAGTAAAATAATTGATGAAGTGTGCGTAAATCCCAAGGAATGGAAATTGAAATTAGAAATTCCATTACCAATTTGGCAACTTATGAAACAGAGACCTCATGAAATATGGATAATAAAGTTTAGATGTAAATACCAATAAATTAAATTATATCGCACCATTAATATAGTCATTGTTAGTACATACACCACACAAAAGGAAATAGTGGCCAATATAGCATGAATCTCACTGGAATAATAAGTGAGAAGAAAAACCCTTACCTCGTTGTAATCATTCGAGTCGTATGACCAAAAGTTAATAACCAAAAAATGAATCATAGAATACAATTAATATAAATAGAATCATGATAATATATATCAAATGGTGGTACACAATACACGTCATACAATAGATAAGTGGCAAAAAATGAAAATCTCATGGAATTAAATGAGAGATAAGAAAACCCTTCCCTAAAGTCCGACATGTCTTGTATGTTATTTGTTATTCGTAAATAATAAATGTAAGTTAATTTCTACTTGTTTAATTTTTTTTCAAGTTTATTATTCTTTTTATATCAACTATTACCTTTCCATAAAAAATAGTTTATTATTTGAGTTCATATTGGATATTTTATCGATGTTCGGAACATGAGTCAAAAATGAACTTGTTATAATTACAATTTTTCCATGTGGTGAAAATTAAAATATATCCAGAATGAAATGCATGATTTATATTTCATATGTATATTGTATATTCAGTATATATATTTATTTATAACAGTACATAACATTTGGAGATAATAAATTTAATGTACCGTTCATGGAGACGGTAAGTCGTACGTACGCATGAATGCTACTTCTGTTGGTAGGGAATTAAAACATAATGATACATATGTATATTATAATTACAGTATAATATCATATATAATATCATTAAATACATCCTTTATACATCCCACATTGGTCATTAACGAGTCATATCATTTTGAGGGGGCGATAGTCCGCACGTCCTCAAATGAAATTATTGTGTTTTACCCATAATGGAAACCATAAAATATTGATATAAAAAAAAATATAGAAGAATAAAGAAAAAATAAACATAATATATATATCATATATAAATAAAGTGTCATCTTAATGGCCACCATGAGAGGCGGTAGGAGAAAATCAAACAATCATCATTTCTTGAGGCGTTAGTTTTCCATCCACAGAATAAGTATGTTCTTCACCCCTTAGATGGAGGTGTGTGTAAGTGTAGTTATAATAGTTATCATAACAACATCCTAGTATATTTATTAAACTGGTTTTGTTATAAAATAAAGGAATAAAAAGAGTTTAGGGGGTTTCAGAAGTAAAATAAAACAAAATAAAACAAAAGAATTTATGAGAAAGCATTACCTTTAATTTGGGTAACTTTCTTTGGCTTGAAACAAAAAAGACTTCTTGAAGTGCCTTTTGCCTAAGGTAAGGATTATAGGAGGAATAGGAGGATCTTTAGAGATTATTTTGGGTAGGGTTTGGATGATACAAGGGGCTTGAGAGGTGTGTGGAATGGGATAGAAGTGGTGTCCTTTTATTAGGGGGAGGAGGGGCTCTTTAGGAAAATGTAAAAATATTATTTTATTATATAGTGTTCTTCTGTTCCTAAAGAACCAAAACTAATTAAATTCATAGATAATATCACTCATGGTCGAAATAAAATCATCCAATAAGAATTGGGAAGGTTTTAGATATTATTTTAATATTAATAATCATATTTGTTTTAATCATTTATTAATGAGGTAAATACTACATCATTATTGTGTCATAAATAATTTAATTTATTTGATGTCTAAAAATTATAAAAAATTTACCATAATGGAGGAATTTTTTCTTATATTTCAAATTATTATTTATAGTAAATAATATTACTAATATTACCCCATGTTAAAATTGACATACTAAATGATATTTGTTAAGGTCATTTTTTCATTACTTTAAGTTAATTAAAATAAAGGGTCATTATATTTCTTATGTGGCTCCATGTGGTCCCAAAATCGACCCAAGGATGCCCAGGGTTGGCTATAACGCGTCCAATAAGGTTAGGAGTGTTAAGGTAATTTTTTATTATTATAATATTCTTTTTACCTTGAATTACCATATTTACCTCTAACGGCGGTAAATAAAAGTCAAAAGTTACTATTCAACAAAAATTATTTTCATCTTATTGAACAAATTTTACTACTAATAACAACCATGAATGAAGGATCTTCTAAATTTTATTAACAGAAGTTGAAAATTCCCATTTAAATGAAAAATTCTGTTTTTAAACTACTACTAAGTGGTTTTACTATTCATCAAAAATTGTAGTTTTTAAAAAAAATACCAAGACTTCATTCTAAGATATATTTGATATTAAAATTTCAAAAATGATTTTCATTTAACCAAATTCAAAACATAAAAGTTGAATTAATTAATTTAAAATTAATTCCCGTTGTCAAAACAAATATCGTGTTTTTAAGAAACAATAACTATCAAAAGATTGAAGGATGTTTATGTATAATTTCAAAGTGAAATTAATTTCATTTACCAACATTGGATTAAATGGTAAAAATATAATCTAATTATACATGCAAAACATTCAAATGTATAATGAAAGAATACAAATTATTTTGATTAAAAAAAATTTCAATTAAAATTTAGTATTTTTTCACTATTCACCAAAAATTGAAAGTTATCAGAAAAACAAAAAACAAATATTGAAACTAAATTATTATGTCTCTATTATATATAAAATGTTTTTTTTCAATTTGAATATATAAAAGTGTCAAATATTGTATTTAAAAGGGGTTTACCATTAAACTGTGGTAAAATTGCATTTTTTGAAAAATAATTCTTTTATATGAAAAAAGAAATTTGTTCTTATATTATGTATAAGAAACAAATAATATGGATGTTATAATTATATATAATATATATAATTCAAAATTCAGTTAATACCATTCATGACAACTTTTTAACGGCTAGTTTGGTAAGTTGTCGTGCGCTCGAACTCGATGTTGTGTGAGGTGAAAGATATTGAATTTAAAGAAAATAACATACTATGAAATCCTGGTGTGTTACAAATATTCCATGGAATCAATTTACTATATTGAATTTGTGTTCTTGATCTGTTTCCAGCACTATTCAGCTTTTTTATCAAAATACTAGACTACCAACAAAAATTTCTTATCCTATAAGCATTGAAGTACAGAGAGTATCTTTTCAATTTATTTAATCCGTCCATATGTGTGGAGGGCATCAAAAGATATGAAAAAAATGATAGGAAATTGTATAATAATATATTCTATCACAACATTATTTTTATTAGGTGAAGGAGATCCATCCACATCATTAGAGTTATTATTAATAACTTCATCCAGTTGAGCTTGTATGTTCATGAATTTTTATACACCCGTTCCCATAAAATTTGGTATATCATTAGTGTAATCATCACATTACCTGTCACATTGATTATTGACAAAAATTATTTTATTTACAGTCATAAAATATAAAAAATTCATTATAATTAGGGTTCATGAATATATGGATAATATGAATATAAATTGAAACCTTGAAAATAAATGGATAAACGTGTAAAAGAAATGTATATCCAAACATTTGATTCCATATGTTTCAATTTAGGTTATCCATGGTGATTGAATTATCCCTAGGTATCTAAATAATTTTATCTAGTCCTAATCTCCATAAATAACTAGTCTATTCTCTAATACCAACAATAACGACCCGATCATTTTAAACATATTACTACATGATTTTAAGCATAATTAGACATCAAATACAGAACAAAGATTATAATGTGTAGTGTCTTTTGATGATTAAATACAAAATTATAAATCATAAAACAAAATTAAAAACAATGTTCATTTAATATTAATAATGAGATAATAACTCCCATTGATTCCTTACATCTACATAGGATAACCTAGGGAATACATGGATAAAGGGATGATATAAAAATCCCTATAAGAGAATATACATATGAATAAATCATAGAACAAAGGATATAATTCAAAACATGATGACATAAAAATGCATGAAACATGACTAAAAATATGGAATAATAACATATAAAATAAGGGATCATGTTATAATGGAATAATAGTAACGTATAAATAATATAAAACATGAAATAAGAATGAGTAAAGTGTCATTGCATATGGAGGAGCACAAATCAAGTTTAACCACCTAGACCATTGCACATGGAGCACGTGTCAGGGCTAACCACCAAGACCATTGCACATGAATTATCATGAGACAAGAAATTACCCAATTAATTAGATAACTAAATAGGAACACCAATCATAAAATGTTTACAAATATGTGTTCCACATGAAGAATCATATATAAGTAATAAAATATAAACATAAGGGTTACCCATGGAAGGAATTGGGTATCATAATCATGTAATATGGAATATCAAAAGGAAATATCATAATGGTGTCTATGGAAGAATAGATTTAAATATTAAAAGGTAATTAATAAGGGTAATTAAGAATAGATAATTATTAGTTTTTTTAAACATAATTGAAAACATATAAAATTACTGTCAAAGAAACATTATAAATAAAACATTTTAGTGTGGTTTAAGGGAAAATTTTCAAGATTCTAAAAAAATGGAATATTTGTTTTCATAAAAAAGAAATGAACCAAGATATTTTTCATTATGACAAGATAAATTTAAAAAAACTAATGGTGGTCCAAAATATATTATTATAAGGCCCCAGCCTTATACCTTACTTAATCTTGAGATATTACAAGATTACACATTGAGGATATTTTCATGTTTAGAGTTTTAGAGAATTAGATCATGAAACTTGCATTACATTCCACATTTAAACAAAGTGGTTACATAAAAGACAGTATTCATTCTCCCCATCAACGGAAACTTATTTAAAATAAAACATGGATTCTTTCTTGACACATCCTTGACACTATCATCACATCATGTACCCTTCCATTGACCTGTGAAAAACATTTCAAAAACTTGGGATGAGCATAAAAAGCTCAGTAAGGGATATAAAAATATGGAAAGGAAACATGAGTACATGTATACATAAGAATGAAATCATACTTTACCCATAAAACATATGCATATCAAATCATGAATAAATCATAGAAATCATAAGACATAAAAGGTAACTTGAGGCATTCATAACATTCTTACGTAGGGAGTAACGCTCTTGGTTACGTTTTGGAATACCCATCACAGTATATTCTCTAAATCTCTTCGGAGAAACCTCAATGTTTCACTCCTTCGTGTTACCCAATGCATTAGAGAGCTATATCGGGATCACCCGCCCTTAGTCTATCACGGAACCACCCGTTTTCAAAACAATGCCCAAGAACCACAACATAAATGTATCACATAAAACATTCATAAAGGAAACATAACATTTCCACATTTCGATCACAATATAACATTTTAGTATATTGAAATAATTAATCCATTCAAAAAGAAACCATTTCCAAAACCATTTAAAACATTTAATAAAGAGATTTTTGAATCAAAGTGTCCCATACCACCTTGAAGATTAAAATTTTAAACCATTAATATCCATATAAATAAATCCTTAAAACCATTTTGAAAACATGGATATTAATAAGAACAAATAATTAAAACATTTAAAACGATATTTTGGTTTAAGGGGTTTTACCAAAATTAGAGACACTTGAATACAATAATCGAGGAATAACATTTAGTCAGAACTTTATAATATAATGAGAATAAATGGATTCATGATATAATACTCCAAAGGATAGTATATACACCATATAAGAGTGAATTGGTGCATAACCACAATGAACCCTCAATAGAAATGTCAAATGTGATGAAATCCCTTATAGAGAAGGTATCCTTAAATTAAGGACAAATCAATCTCAAAAATATGTGTGAAAAATATAAGTACACCCAATATAAGTGGATATTAAGTGTAAAACAATAAAAGTTCATTCACACATATTCAATGGATGACATATTCAATGACTACATCTTGAACCCAAAGAAATCGAAATTGGGTTAAAAAGTTCCCTTGACAGCCTAACGACATCGCATCAAAATGAGTTGATGAGAGATAAAAAGTGTATCTCATAACTTGGACATAAAATTTACATCAATAAGGATATATGAGAACATATCCCAACATAACAATATGTAAATTAAAAGTCCCAACAAAATAAGTCTTTTAAAAAAAGGAGGGTGAAAGGTTCTCTTACCGACTTGGGTATCTTTCAAAACATACACCCCACGAAAGAAGGACAATATATCATTGATGTAAATAATCATAAACGAAATTATATTATAAAAAGAGTAGAATAATTTGCAGTACATACACCACTCAAAGGAATTTGTGGCAAATGTAGCATAAATCTCACGGGAATAAAAGTGAGATGAAAAATCCCTTACGAAAACTCGGCAGCCTAACGACGCCACATAAAACTTTCGAATATGGATTGATAAGATCAAATAGGGTATCTCATCACATTACAATAAAATGTACAGCAAGAGGAATATAAAAGAACATCCCCCAACATTACAAAGAGGGTCTTAAAAGAAGTGACATAAAGGAGAGTACTTAAAAAGAAAGAGAGAGGTTAGATCTCTTACGAAAGTTCGGCAGCCTAACGGCGCCACTCAAAACTTTCAAAATGGATTGATGAGAGAGAATAGGGTCTCTAATCACATGAACATAAAAATTACAGAATGTGTAATATAAACGATCATCCCAATAACAAGAAATATGAGCTTTAAAAGGAATGACATAAAAGTGTGTACTTAAAAAGAAAGAGAGGAGTAGGATCCCTTACCTCGGGTCCGACTTGACTCGATCGTTCTTTAATCTCCTGAATAATAAACTTGAGTTAATTTCTACTTCCTTAAAAACCTTTTTCAAGTTCATTATTACTTTTATATCACTTATTACCATGTCATAAACATTATGTAATCATTTAAGTTAATAATATTTGTTTTGCCGATATTTGGTTCTTAAGTCGAAAGTGGACTTCTTACAATTACATGTTGTTCGTGTGGCCAAATGTTTATTATATCCAGAATTGTATTAATGATTTAGATATCATATATGTCATATATATCCAGTACATTAATGCATTTATAACATTACATAATCATTTAGTGGTAAGAAACGAAATGCACCGTTCATGGAGACGGTAAGTTGTACGTACGCATGAATGCTACTTTCATTTCTATTTCGTATTTTATAGAATGGAATAATAATGATATAAAGGTATATGATAATTCCAGTATAATATCATATATAATATCATAGTTCTATCCTTTATACGTCCCACATATGATATTTAACGAATCAAATCACTTTGAGGGGGCGGTAGTCCGCACTTCCTTAAATGAAGATATCGCGTTTACCCATAATGGAAACTATAAAGGTATGCCCAAAATGAAAAAAACAGAAGCTTAAGGAAAACATAAAAATATTATATATCATATATAAAAATAGTGACATCATAATGGCCACCTTTGAAGGTGTTAAATGAGTATTGAACAATCATCGTTTCGGGAGGCAGAATTTCGCCATCCACGGAAACTGTATGTTCTTTAACCATTTGATGTAGTTGTGTGAGAGTGTAGCTCGAATAAATCTTATAACAACATCCTAGTATATTTAAGATACTGGTGTTGTTACAAACGAAGTAAATAAAAAGAGTTTAGGCGGTTGGAGAAACAAAATAAAACAAATGATCATGAGAGAATGAATTACCTTTAAAAGTGTAACTCCTTTGGATTTGAGCCTAAAGGCTTCCTTTGAAAGGATTATGACCAAAGGGAATCCTCTAGGATGAGGAGAGGGATGTGGAGAGAGTAAATGGGCAGTGTTTGGCCGATCCAAAGGCTTTAGGAGTGTGTGAAATGAGGTAGAGGTGGGGGCCTTTTATAAGAGGAGAGGAGGGGCACTTTTGGAAAGTAAGAAATATTACTTTATTTGAAAATGTGTTTCGGTTTTAAAAGGTCCAACATTGATATAATTCGTGGATAAGGTGATAGGGGTTCGAAATCCACCCATAAAATAAGTTTTGGACATGTGTAGGTCATAGAGTTTACATTATCTTCTCATTTTATTTAAATCGTCAGATAATGATGTCATCGCTGCATCATTATAATGTCATAAATAATTTAATTTATTTAATGTCTAAAAAATATAAAAAAATTACAATGATGTAGGAAATCATTTTAGATTTCCAATAACTACTTATAATAAAAAATCTGACTTGTATAACCCCACTTAAAAATTGTTTTAGTAAAACATATCATGTTTGTGTCATTTTTACTTTTACATTAAATAAAAAGTTATTTATGTCATTTTCCAACCAAAGTGGCTCCATGGGGTCCCCAAGTTGACCCATGGCTTTTCTTGGTCGTCCATTACACATCCAATGAAATTAGAACATGTTTCAAGTTCCTTTAATATTATTAAAACATTACTTTTACCTTAAGCTACACTAATTACCTCTAATCGCGATTAATGAAAAAAAGTTACTATTCACCAAAAAATTATTTTCATCCCATTGAACCACATTATACATACTAATGACAACCATTTATGTCGGATTTTCAAAATTCAATACACATTAGTGGTAAACTTTCATTTAACTGAAAAATCAGTTTGCTTGATTACCACTTAGTGGTTTCACTATTCATCAAAAATTGGAGTTTTTCAGAAAAATACCAAAACTTCACCCTAAGCTATATTTGATATTTCAAATTCAAAAA
This sequence comes from Viscum album, assembly GCA_963277665.1. NCBI lineage: Eukaryota > Viridiplantae > Streptophyta > Magnoliopsida > Santalales > Viscaceae > Viscum > Viscum album. The sequence goes on along the minus strand of OY728123.1, from coordinate 2,060,304,696 downwards.
TGAAGTCCGTTTTAAAAATTTCAAAACATATAAGTTACATTAATTAATTTAATTATTAATTCCTGCTGTCATGACAAATAGCGTGTTTTTATGAAACAATATGTATCAAAAGATTGACACTAGTTTAAGTCTGATTTCAAAGTGAAATTAATTCCAACGACCACTATTGGATTTAATGGTAAAAATATTTTCTAATTTTACTTTAAAACCAATTCAAATGATAATCTAATCATATAAATAAATTAGATTAAAAAGAGGTTTTGAATTAAAACACAACATTTCACACTATTCAAAAAAAATGAACTTTATCGGAAAGATACCAAAAATTTACACAAAGTAAATTTTGATGTCCCGATTCTTAATAAGAGTTTTATTTGGTCCAAAAGAATGTTTAAGATTGAACAAAACTATATTTAATGATGGTTCAACATCAAAAGGTGATAAGTGAACCTTTAGTGAAAACTAGGGCATATACGCCTAAAATTGAATTCTTTCCGTATTTTAAGCCTCTATCCATTATTGGATAAATGTAAAAACATTTAAAAACATATATAATCATATTTTAGTTATTTCTATCCATTCCCGCCATTACAATGGCTACATGTTAACAACCATTTAAAATAATATTATTTTATTATTATAGTGCAACATAAGATTCCCAAGAAACTCGTTGTTGCGTGTTGGGTACACCATTGAGCATAGCGTCCCCTTTAAAGTCATATTAATATTTTATTCACAAATATGGATCAATATGAAAATGAAATATTCTTTATTTACCTGGGGTGTTACATCCTTCCCCCCTTTTGGGAATTGCGTCCTCGCAATTTTAAAATTGCGCTTGGAAACATCCTTGGAAGTCCCACATCGGAACAAGAGTCGGTAAAACAATCACTTTAAAATAAAGAAATATAAGTACAAAGGTCACCCAAGTTAACCCATACTAGGATTCCAAGTATGAAAATATGGACATGGAGGAAAAAACAAAGGGTCATGTTCTGATGGAGAGTGATAGAAAACATGTTTAGGAGAGTGTTAACCACGAGAAAATCACAAACTTGTGATGGGTTAAGCGGTATTTGATTCCCCAGTAGGAAAAGTTAATAGAAAACATTTTTGTTTTAAGTTATTTTTTATTGAGGAATTTATTCACAAGGAATCATAATCACTTATCATGTTGACTTTCAACTTTTACTAGATTGTTTAATCAAACTCATATTTTTTCCAAAAGACGAGCATTTAGGGAGACTTGATCGCATTAAGAGTACTATAATCAACTTCTAGAGAATCACATAATCCACCAAAGAGAACTATATAAATCCCATGTCTTTAGGCTTTAACCAAAACCAAAACCAAAAAGGTTAGTACAAGGTCAGATAATCCAGAAAAGGATAACCCTTTATAAAAAGAAAATCTATTCTTAACCTCCAAAATTTGTCCAACAAAACCCAAAGTTCAACGAGGACCATCCGATAAACAATTTGTCCATAAAATTCTTCAAAGTAAAGCAAACTAAGATTGAAACCAAAATATTTGAAGGATTTAGTCACATAGTCTTCCAAGTTAAATCGTAACATTTATCTCCAAACAACATCAGTTACTCCTAAAGTCTCGTATTGAAAAGTAATTAACCTAATCACATATCCTCTATGATAGGTTAATAATTTTCATAAATAACCCAAAATAAACTTACTCTTAAAAAAAGAATCAGTCAAACTAACCAGGGACTTCATTTAGTCTAGTGGTACGCGATAAATACCAGTTGCACTTTGATTGTGGGTTCGATTCCTGCAGCTTTGTCCGACGCGACGGGTAGTCACACGATCTATGTGTTGTCCTTTTTTCCAAAACTATATAATTCTTAAAACATTCCCCATAATGAGATAAAATCTTCAAAGATGATCATAACATATTTTAACCTCAAGTTTATCTCATTCCTTTTATTTTCCATCATAACATATAATAACCGATAATTACCTCAAAAGTAAGGATCATATAAACCCTAATGGTTACCTTAATAATTATTACCTGAATTTCCACATCGAGCTGGCCATCTCGTACATGATGTATTAGAGAACTCACCAAGGTTGGAGTGGTTGATCATGACTACTTGATAGTTGGTTTAAAATAACCATGAGATTCCTCATTGAATCCCCCATCTCATCCAGTCTCTTAATCAGAGAACCACAACAGTTTCCTTCAAACCCGTTGTCACTTTGGTGCCTGCTAGATCCAGCCATTTACTAAAACCCAAAAGGTCAGTGTGAGTATATAAACAATACCATCATGTACTAATGAGTAAGATAAACACTAAGATATACTTACTCATTCACTTTATCTAAAACTAGGACTCTTTCTGAAATCCTAACCATTACGGTAATGTCACTTATGCCTAAAGAATACCCTAACCTCTAAAGTTATCTAAACCGACCATTGATACCAACTATAAGGACCCATCCTTATACCTTACTTAATCTTGATTTATTACAAGATTACACATTGAGGATCTTTTCAGGTTTAGAGTTTTAGAGAATTAGATCATGAAACATGCATTACATTCCACATTTAAACAAAGTGGTTACATAAAAGACAGTATTCATTCTCCCCATCAACGAAAACATATTGAAAATAAAACATGGATTATTTCTTGACACATCCTTGACACTATCATCACATCATGTACCCTTCCCTTGACCTGTGAAAAACATTTCAAAAACTTGGGAGGAGCATAAAAAGACCAGTAAGGGATATAAAAATATGGAAAGGAAACATGAGTACATGTATACATAAGAATGAAATCATACTTTACCCATAAAACATAGGCATATCAAATCATGAATATATCATAGAAATCATAAGACATAAAAGGTAACTTGAGGAATTAATAACATTATTACGAAGGGAGTAACCCTCTTGGTTACGTTTTGGAATACCCATCACAGTATATTCCCTAAATCTCTTTGGAGAAACCTCAATGTTTCACTCCTTCGGGTTACCCAATGCATTGGAGAGATATATCGGGCTCACCCGCCCTTAGTCTATCACGAAACCACCCGTTTTCAAAACAATGCCCAAGAACTATAACATAAATTTATCACATAAAACATTCATAAATGAAACATAACATTTCCACATTTCAATCACAATATAACATTTTTGTATATTGAAATAATTAATCCATTCAAAAAGAAACCATTTCCAAAACCATTTAAAACATTTAATAAATAGATTTATGAATCAAAGTGTCCCATAACACCTTGAAGCTTAAAATTTTAAACCATTAATATCCATATAAAAAAATCCTCAAAACCATTTTGAAAACATGTATATTAATAAGAACAAATAATTAAAACATTTAAAACGATATTTTGGTTAAAGGGGTTTTACCAAAATTAGAGACACTTGAATACAATAATTGAGGAATAAAATTTAGTCAGAACTTTATAATATCATGAGAATAAATGGATTCATTATATAATAATCCAAAGGATAGTATATACACCATATAAGAGTGAATTGGTGCATAACAACAATGAACCCTCAATAGAAATGTCAAATGTGATGAAATCCCTTATAGAGAAGGTATCCTTAAATTAAGGACAAATCAATCTCAAAAATATGTGTGACAAATAAAACTACACCAAATATAAGTGGATATTAAGTGTAAAACAATAAAAGGTCATTCACACATATTCAATGGATGACATATTCAATGACTACATCTTTAACCCAAAGAAATCGAAATTGGGTTAAAAAGTTCCCTTGACAGCCTAACGACATCACATCAAAATGAGTTGATGAGAGATAAAAAGTGTATCTCATCACTTGGACATAAACTTTACATCAATAAGGATATATTAGAACATATCCCAACATAAAAATATGTAAATTAAAAGACCCAACAAAAGAAGTCTTTTAAAAAAAAGGAGGGTGAAAGGTTCCCTTACCGACTTGGGTATCTTTCAAAACATACCCCCCATGAAAGAAGGACAATAGATCATTGATGTAATTACTAATAAAAGAAAGTATATTATACAAAGAGTAGAATAATTGGCAGTACATACACCACTCAATGGAATTTGTGGCAAATGTAGCATAAATCTCACAGGAATAAAAGTGAGATGAAAAATCCCTTACGAAAACTCGGCAGCCTAACGGCGCCACATAAAACTTCCGAATATGGATTGATGAGATCAAATCGGGTATCTCATCACATTACAATAAAATGTACAACAAGAGTAATATAAAATAACATCCCCCAACATTAAAAAGAGGAGCTTAAAAGAAGTGACATAAAGGAGAGTGCATAAAAAGAAAGAGAGAGGTTAGATCTCTTACGAAAGTTCGGCAGCCTAACGGTGCCACTCAAAACATAAAAAATGGATTGATGAGAGAGAATAAGGTCTCTCATCACATGAACATAAAAATTACAGTTAGTGTAATATAAAAGATCATCCCAATAACAAGAAAGATGAGCTTTAAAAGGAATGACATAAACGTGTGTACTTAAAAAGAAAGAGAGGAGTAGGATCCCTTACCTCGGGTCCGACTTGACTCGATAGTTCTTTAATCTCCTGAATAATAAACTTGAGTTAATTTCTACTTCCTTAAGAACCTTTTTCAAGTTCATTATTCATTTTATATCACTTATTACCATGTCATAAACATTATGTAATCATTTAAGTTAATAATATTTGTTTTGCCGATATTTGGTTCTTAAGTCGAAAGTGGACTTCTTACAATTACATGTTGTTCGTGTGGCCAAATGTTTATTATATCCAGAATTGTATTCATGATGTAGATATCAAATATTTCATATATATACAGTACATTCATGCATTTATAACATTACATAATCATTTAGAGGTAAGAAATGAAATGCGCCGTTCATGGAGACGGTAAGCCGTACGTACGCATGAACGCTACTTTCATTTCTATTTCATATTTTATAGAATGGAATAATAATGATATAAAGGTATATTATAATTCCAGTATAATATCATATATAATATCATAGTTCTATCATTTATACGTCCCACATATGGTATTTAACGAATCAAATCACTTTGAGGGGGCGGTAGTCCGCACTTCCTTAAATGAAGATATCGCATTTAACCATAATGGAAACCATAAAGGTATGCCCAAAATGAAAAAAACAGATGCTTAAGGAAAAAATAAACATATTATATAACATATATAAAAATAGTGACATCATAATGTCCGCCTTTGAAGTTGTTAAATGAGTATTGAACAATCATCATTTCGGGAGGCAGAATTTCGCCATTCACGGAAACCGTATGTTCTTTAACCATTTTATGTAGTTGTGTGAGAGTGTAGCTCGAATAAATCTTATAACAACATCCTAGTATATTTAAGATGCTGTTTTTGTTACAAAAGAAGTAAATAAAAAGAGTTTAGGCGGTTGGAGAAGAAAAATAAAACAAATGATCATGAGAGAATGAATTACCTTTAAAAGTGTAACTCCTTTGGATTTGAGCCTAAAGGCTTCCTTTGAAAGGATTATTCCCAAAGGGAATCCTCTAGGATTAGGAGAGGGATGTGGAGAGAGTAAATGTTTTGGGTTTGGCCGAGCCAAAGGCTTTAGGAGTGTGTGAAATGAGGTAGAGGTGGGGGCCTTTTATAAGAGGAGAGGAGGGGCACTTTTGGAAAGTAAGAAATATTACTTTAGTTGAACATTTGTTTCGGTTTTAAAAGCTCCCACATTGATATAATTCATGGATAAGGTGATAAGGGTTAGAAATACACCCATAAAATAAGTTTTGGACATGTGTAGGTCATAGAGTTTACATTATCTTCTCATTTTATTTAAATCATCAGATAATGATGTCATCGCTGCATCATTATGATGTCATAAATAATTGAATTTATTTAATGTCTAAAAATTATAAAACAATTACTATGATGTAGGAAATCCTTTTATCTTTCCAATGACTATTTATAATATAAAATCTTACTTGTATAACCCCACTTAAAAATTGTTTTAGTAAAACATATCATGTTTGTGTCATTTTTACTTTTACATTAAATAAAAAGTTATTTATGTCATTTCCCAACCAAAGTGGCTACATGGGGTCCCCAAGTTGAACCATGGCTTTTTTTGGTCGGCCATTACACATCCAATGAGTTTAGGACATGTTTCAAGTTCATTTCATATTATTAAAACATTACTTTTACCTTAAACTACACTAATTACCTCTAATCGCGATTAATGAAAAAAAGTTACTATTCACGAAAAAATTATTTTCATCCCATTGAACCACATTCTACATACTAATGACAACCATGTATGTCAGATTTTCAAAATTCAATACACATTAGTGGTAAACTTTCATTTAACTGAAAAATCAGTTTGCTTGATTACCACTTAGTGGTTTCACTATTCATCAAAAATTGGAGTTTTTTTAGAAAAATACCAAAACTTCACCCTAAGCTATATTTGATATTCCGAATTAAAAAATGAAGTACGTTTTAAAAAATTCAAAACATATAAGTTACATTAATTAATTTAATAATTAATTCCCACTTTCATGACAAATAGCGTGTTTTTATGAAACAATAAGTATCAAAAGACTGACACTAGTTTAAGTCCGATTTCAAAGTGAAATTAATTCCAACGACCACTATTGGATTTAATGGTAAAAATATTTTCTAATTTCACTTTAAAACCAATTCAAATGATAATCTTATAATATAAATAAATTAGATTAAAAAGAGGTTTTGAATTAAAACACAACATTTTACACTATTAAAAAAAATGAACTTTATCGGAAAGATACCAAAAATTTACACAAAGTAAATTTTGATGTCCCGATTCTTAATAAGAGTTTTATTTGGTCCAGAAGAATGTTTAAGAGTGGAAAAAACTATATTTAATGATTGTTCAACATCAAAAGGTGATAATTGAACCTTTAGTGAAAACTAGGGCATATACGCCTAAAATTGAATTCTTTCCGTATTTTAAGCCTCTATCCTTTATTGGATAAATGTAAAAACATTTAAAGAAATATATAATAAAATTTTAGTTATTTCTATCCATTACCGCCATTACAACGGCTACATGTTAACTACCATTTAAAATAATATTATTTTATTATTAGAGTGCAACGTAAGATTCCCAAGAAACTCGTTATTGCGTGTTGGGTACACCATCGAGCATAGCGTCCCCTTTAAAGTAATATTAATATTTTATTCACAAATATGGATCAATATGAAAATGTCATATTCTTTATTTACCTGGGGTGTTACAATTATGGCATGCACTTAAAAATGGGTAAGAAATCGAGAAGTTCCCTTTAACCTGGATTGCTTATAATTAAGATTTGAGAAGGGAACTATTTTAAAACATGAATATCAACGGAAAAACATGGATGAAATGATTTAATACATGTGTTTGGAACATATAAACATAATTTATAATAATTTTATAAAACAAATGAATAGTTTTATTAGGGTAAATAGAGGTAAAACATGAACCAAAAGAAAAATGGAGGTTCCTAAAAAATCCCATACATTATGTCTGAAAGTGTTATGCACATAAACATTATATGCTGAGTAATCTATTTAAATCAATTAATTATGTAATTTATAACCTTTTATACATATATTTTGTTAATTATTATTTTTTTTAATTCCAATAATGGAATTTTTTATGAGTTATAACATAAAATTAATTCATGTTGGAATGTTAATTTCAATACTTTTCCTCATCAATTAATTATATATGTGTATGAAGGATCATGTAGAGTGAGAATAATTGTCTAGAATTGAAGTTATATATTATAAATTAACTTACAGTAGTTTGTTTTATCTTTTATATTATTTTGATAAATGATATAAGTATGAATCATTATATGAAAACACTAATGATAATCATTTAGATTAATTTTGTGGTGTATCGATCATCCTGAACTAGTTTTTTCTATTATTTAATATTATGTATACATAGTGGTCCTAGAAAATTAAACATACTATAATACATATATTATTATCTAATTTAACCATAATTTTTTATGACCATACTTTAGGGCATTAAAGGAAATTGAAAATACATCATCCTTGAATGTGATAACTTAACGCATCAAGGATGATGTTTTCATTTCTGAATGAAGGGTAGGGGAATGAAATGATGATGGATTATTCCACAATGAAATAAAATTCTAGTATATTCAAGATAGAAAAATTACCATACATCTTGGATAATGAGATGTGAGGAGAAAATTATAAAAAAATAAGTTGGAAATAAATTAAAAATAAAAGGAAAGAGTTTTTTAACTCTTGAATTATTCTCCTTCAAATCCTTCTTGAGGCACTTGAGTTTTGTATTTTATTGATACAAATGGATCCTGGATATGGGGGATAACAATGGTATGGTTTTTGGGATGAATTTGTACAATATTCAAGGCTTTATAGGTGTGAGGAAAAGTGGAGGTGAGGGAGGTATTTATAGGGCATGAGAGGGGTGTTTTTTTTATTTCATTCATTATTTTACTATATTGGATATATAATATAAATAGTGTGGATTTTTTAGACTAAAAAGAAAAAATAATTAATGCGATTTCAACCAATGTACACTTAAATCATCCATGACTCAATAGTTCATTTATTTACCTTATAGCATAATTACTATATTTCAATATTCACAAAAAAGTAAACTATTTTAGAAAAATAAAAAACATTCACCCTAATTTCTTTATATGTGTAGTATTTAAAAATGAACTCCATTTTATGAAAATAATATTTTTAATCTGTGAAATTTAATTTTCAATTAAAATCATCATTTACACGATAAATACCAATATTAAAATTATAACTGATATTATAACACATTGAAAAATTAAATAAGGTCTCATAAAATTGTGTTACAATAATAAGACAAAACAATATCAATTTATGAATCTATTTTATGATAATATGTTTTCTTTTAAATCATTATACTAATTATAAAATTATTAATAAAAATTTATGTTTCATAAAAATACCAATAGTTAATTTATAATTTCCCAAAAATTTATTTACTTATACTATGATATAATTATATCATATTTTATTTTATAATATGGTAAAATTTTACTTTTGGTTTCATATGTGAGGTTAATATTATTTTTGTTTTGTTAGTATTCATAATGATCACATTACATTAATGTTGGGCTTGTTACGATTCCATTAGTTTGGCTTCCTTAATTTCTATTAATACTATTTATTTAATAAAGGATCCTTTTACAAAGTTTTAATTGTGTTATATATGAGATTTTATGTGATTATACTACATAACATAATTATAATAAGGGAATTTTCATTGATGAATAATTTCCCATTAAATTTTTTCAATAAGGAGGATTGTAAAGATAGGAATATACTGACGTATATTCCCACTAAAATTAGCATGACCAATTGTGAACCTTATAAGTATTTTCATATATAACATTCAATAATGCATAACTTCAATTATAACTAAACGTTTGAGTAGATCGCATACATGGAAGTCCGATCAGGAGAAGTCGGTGGGATGGACTGGGGATATACCTTCTGGTTATAATACATTTCTTATAAATTTACTGAGGATATGATGAGAAGTGGAATGTAGGAGGCTATCTGGATCTTGTAGATGACTTCTTATTGCAATAAGGGTATGTTGATGGAATGTTTTAGTCATTGAAGCCCAGATACAGACACTTTCCACCATACACATGGTGAGGTGGGGTTATCCTCTCGGATGATAAATAGATACATGGTGGAATTCTAATGGGAGGGATATATGACAATTGTTTCCACCACTGTCTTCCTGGGATGACATAACAAGGACACCTCCCCACACTGTATAACTGATCAGGAAATGAGAATAGGTCCTACAGATGTAGCCACTTCCTGGAATGGATATCCCATTAAATAATTAGATATGATACTTCCTAAAAATGATCCACTTTGATATAGAGGCTAAGAATCTAAATAGATGGCTCCCAAAAGACTCTCATAAGGAACCAGGTGCTTAATGGCCCATGGTTGAAGAAGTTAAATTTAATGAATGGGGATGATAGGTTTTCCTCCATGTTTAACTAAATATTCAAAAAGGTGGTTTCCTCACCATGTACATGAGTGGGTACTTACTTCCCATGAAGGAAAAATGTGGAGTTATAGTTTCAACATTCTCGATGGAAACCTCCATGGAAGGGGGAGAATATTTGGATAACCATCCCAGTGAATGAATAACATTGTCATTTTATGAACCATTTTTACAAAAAAAAAACCTTACAAGATTATGTCCACCTTACAAGTATTTTATGGTTATATAGGATCTCGTCTTGGAGGCTATGAATTTCAAAAAATCCATATATCCACAATTTCTGATTCATACCATACTTACCATGTATCAGTGGGCAAAGACTTATTACATGGAAAGATCATGATATTAGGTCTTATATGATCTGTTATAACAATTTTTATTTCAAAACCTATGAGCTAGGTCTAGTGAGTTATATTTTTGATACTCGTGATGCCCGTCTGAAAGCATGGGATTATATGTAATCAGATCATGAGAGTGTTCTTTCTACCTACACAGACAAGGAAATCATTTTTGAATGGTATTCAACTTTCACATTTAGATTCCAATTTCTATGGGTCTAGTCAAGATATTATCTAGTTATATATATTATTTATATTGGGAATTCAATGGTAGATCTCTAATTTTGGCTGACGTTTACTCAGGAGGAGACTTGTGCTGAGAGAAACCATCCTCCTCAGGATGTCATAATTGGTTTATCCCATAATTATGCTGATGTTTGGATCCACTCATATCCCAATAGAAAACTATCCTAATTTTTAAGTGATCATTTCAATGATCTTGAGAAAAATCCCATGACCGGAATGTGACTAGTTTATAGAGGGCTAACTACTCATGTAGCACCCCATAAAGAGATAATTCAATTACCATCATCTTTTCTTTCTAGTAGTGGTGTCCACTAATGTGGCTATAGTGAATGTAGGACCAGAGGGTTAAGACACACCAGAGTTATAATTTCCAATCACATATCAAATTCAGATGGATTAGAGGTTTTATAATTTATAGGTTGAGCTCTATGGTACACTTCGCCAATCATAGGTACCTTTTTAAGGTTTCTTCAATGTCGTAGATCCTATAGTCTTCACTTTGAAATACCAACATGAGGACTTCAGGGCCTTCTTCTGATACCTTTATGTAAATTTGGAAAGTTTTAGGGGTCAAATATTTTATTCTTGTTGGTCCATCATATGTTTATTTAATGTACAATAAAATTTAGTACGGATGAACTAGGTTATCTTTCTGTTAAATAAGTGGAAAATATGAACTCATCGCTCTAAATAAGGGATATGGTGACATTATAACCATGCATGAATCCTTTTTTTTATGATGCAGTGGGATGAAACTGGTGATGAGCCCATTCTACCATCCCCTCAGTGTTTTCCCCATGGAAATTATTATGGGGGAGTAATTTGATAGTGACTAGGGGACTGATGATGAAGGGTCTCGGGGTTAACTAGTCCAAATGAGAGAAGAAAATACTACTTCTGGAGTAATGAATTTGGATTTAGAACCATTCGAAGAAACTTACTTAGAATGGAAGAGGAAAAGGAAGTGATCTACATCATCATGGTCTTATCTTCTAGAATCCTTAAGTAAGTGTGGTATTTCAATCTTCTCTCAATACATATTATTATAGACACACATTTCGTTGTGTCAAAAATTTGTAGGTCCCCTCCAAGATCTCTTGGAATATAATGCACCCATCTATGAGGATATGGGAAGGTGTTTGGTAGCTCTAGAAGACCTTTTACTGTCGGTCTCGACCCATCAAGAAATGGATATATCTGAGGTGTAAAATCAATTGCGTGCTTTACCTACTGCATATGTTCCATTGAAACCAATGCTTGATTTTGTTTTTGTGGATTTACATTTTCAGCATACTGACAAAGGTAGCTATTCTTCTACCATGATATCCATGATGGAAGATATATTTTGAATAGGTGAATACATATTCATGACTGGAAACATTTATTGTTTGTGACTTTTTACATGATATTATCATTTTTTCCTACTATTTTCAAAGATAGTAAGTGAATCACATCATTCTAAAAATCACCAAAATATCCATGATGTTTCTCATTACAATAAGGTGTAGCCTCTATACCTTTGGACTATTTCAGGGTGGTGGATGTTACTAGACAAATGATCGAGAAATGCATGATTCTAACATCAGACATATTTTTAGATCATATGGTGAAATAATATTTTTTAATCTATGAATGATAAAGCTATATTTATATCGATACAGTGGATTCACCCAAGATTGAAGAGGCTCTAGTACCTACTCCCTTGGGGTTTCCACGAACTGGATCTACAGATGTAGAGGCTAACTATATTTTTTCATAAAAAAACCATGAACCCTACTATTTATCTTGAAGACCAAATCCTAAATTATTTAAATGTCACTATGATGAACCTATATAACACCCCTAGGTCTGTATCACATTATTAGTCGATGTTGAAAAAAATGTAGGGGAGATATGGAATTTAGTTTTAGAAACCCCATTAGAGGAACTGATGGTCCGATTTTTTCATCTTTGATTTATGTATCCCAACAATGGTTATGAGGGTTTGGAATTATCTACCCTATATGATCATGTAATTGTGGTTTTATCTTTTAGAGATAAAAAGAGGGCCCTTGAATCGAGGGTGGTAGCTTATGAGACTTCCCCTATAATTAACCAAGTCTAGGTCAAGGCCATAAGAGAAGCTTCCAAGAATGCAATAGAGGTGGCTTCTCAGTGAGAAGAAGTTAATGCTAGGAAGGTTGAAACTAATTTTCATCAATATGAAATCATAAATATTCAAGTAGAACAATATTTATTTCAACAGACAAATCATATATTAGGGAAGAACATATTAGAGCAGTAATGAATCCTTGACATTGTTGAGAAAGACCAGATTGATGTTTTTTCCAGAGAAGATGTTTTGCAACAAGCTGCATAGGAAAATACTAACTCCTCTAATCAACCATTCCAATCTATTACCTCCCATGAAGAGAGACTTATAGAACTCAAAGACTCATATGAGAATATTTTGTGATGGAATTATAAATTTCCAATATTTATTTGGCTCGTATGTTCATAAGAAAGCCTCCGATATATGTATATTTATCCTCCTTTCATGGTATAAATGAATAGATGTGATGAACTTTAAATACTATTATCCATATTTCTCTTATTCCTGATATTCCTGAGATTTCACTGATGAAATATTATATGAATAACCAATGATTCCCATGATTTTCATCATATTAACTACACCAAAATATCTAGACCCGAATGTTGAAATTATAAAAGATTCTTCCAATGAAATTAACATTAATCCCCAATGAAATATGTTTCTTTATTTATATATATTCTAAAGTTATCTTGAGATTACCTAATTCAATGAATGATAATTGGGTAGAATATATGTCCCAGAGGGGGAGTTCTATTTATTTTTACTAAGCTGATAGGCTTAGTGAGCATAGCTTGGTTCATGATAAGGAAATATAGTAGGCCTTACAATATTTTCATTCTTGGAAACTAAATCAATTCTCTGTTGATCTTTAGGGATTTTAGTTTATCCCATATGTTTTTATAGTTTGTTATGTTTTTGTTCATACATTCTATTTATGTAGTTTTCGGACTTTAAGATCAAACCTTATATCGTCGTAGTTTAGGGACTTTTAGCTTAATAATTCATTTAATATTGTTTAGGGTATATCATCTTGGACCTTTAATTACTTTAGTTTATTTTCTTTTAGATTGGGCCATCAATTTTTGTTGTTTAGGGTCTTTTATCCTAGAATATATGATGCCGCATATTTTAGAGTCTTAATTCTTGGACATGATTGATGGTCAAGGAATATAGTGCAGAAATTCCATGAAAGATGCAAAACATAATATGAAGATGTGTTTTTCTGTGTGTTTTCCAAGTCTCACAAGGGTTAGAGCTCCGTTCATACAAGTGGAGATGTGTTTGGTTGGTATGTGAAATCCCTTATACATTAATAGCTTTTATAATCATATGTGTATCCAATATTTTCGAAGGGTCATGGGAGATTTACTAGGGGATGTTGGCTGAGGTGAAATTTTAGGGAAGATAGGCCCATTAGTGTTGTTAGAATATGTGTGATATAAATCATGACTCTATAGTTTATGTCAATGTATATGGGATGGGGTAGATATTTTGGGGATAACCCATAACACCTTTAGGTACAATGTTCCTCCACGGTGTTTCCATGGTTTACTAGGTCATTTGTTCCATTATTGTAAGGATGATATGTGTTTAGTTGTTTGGTCAAGGACCTTATTCCCCAATATCATGGCCAATAAAAGATGATATTCACTCTTTTTTTAGGGCCACGAAAGATTTTTGAAGAATCAAACACCCAGATGAAGAGGTTTGGTATGGGAGGAAATCTATCCAGGAAGTTTTCATGCACCTTAGCGTAGTTTATCTCTTAATAATGATGTTAAATCCCTCACCATGTGGTTTTGAATCAAGAGGTGTGGGCCATCAATGGTTCGAAAATGGAAAATGAGATTCTTTCTTTGAGAAAGGGTATGAAACACGATGATGTGATGTCAAGGATTCCGAATCTACTTGGATAGTTTTTTATGAATATTATAAGTCACTATACAATGTTCTCGGGTCATCGGGATAATGAGAGAGAATCATAATGAGAATGTATCAAAACCCTCTGAGGTGATGATTTATTCTATGGTGATGTCAGGGGTCAAAAGGATCAGAAATCCTTTTTCACATAGTGATATATTTGGTTAATGACCATAGAAATATATGCAAGAGACTTAGGTGCACATGTACATTTAAGAAAAAGGTCCCTGGAAGACGGGTATCATTTTATGAGGGCTATAGTAGATTTATGGTGATATGAGTTTCTTATATCATTATGTATTTTTTTTGAAAGTTTAATATCTAAGAAGGGTTCGAGCATCCTAAAAGTTGTGTCACAATTTAGTGAATATATTCTCTTGGTGAGAATATGTGAAAAATAATCACTCTAACTATTTCCTATACCATTGGGTCTAATAATCATTGTTTTTCTTTTACTAGGGATAAAAATTAGGTCTTATAGAATCTATTCCATATTTATTTACAGTATAGACCAAAGAAAAAATATTATTAATGAAAGAGGTTACATGAGTCTAAAATATGGAATCATGTTACAATCAATACTATAAAAAGGGAGAAGATCAACGGGGAGATCATCAATCCAGGTAATGAATTTATTTAATCCCTTGTTACTCAGGATGTTTGGAACCATGGTTTATTCACGTTAAACATGTGTGATGAAAAAAAATTTTTCTTGGTGAGAGTGGGTACAATCCATCCGACAGGATGTAATCATCTAAGAAAGATGATTCTTTCTCTTCCAACTACCCTTCACAATTGTGTTTGAGTCACTTTCAATCCATATATTATTCAAGCTAATGATCCTGGGAAAGGTAATGGAATGAATCGAACTCATCATTTCGGCCTCCATAGAGGAGGAAATACGACAGTTACCAAAAAATCATTCACGAATTTGAATGTTGTGATTCCTGAAGATAATGCCACAACCCATATGGTCTGTATTTCTCTAAGAGGCACCATCCATATTTATTTTAATCCATCCAGGAAAAGGAGCTCCCCAAAAAACATCTAAGGTGAAACGAGGTTGGCAGAAATTTCCATCTATCCGAAGACGTTGCAAGATTCCAAGGCCAGGGACAGAGTTGTTGTAGTGGCCTTTTTTTATCCAGGAAGCATCAAGTATGGAAATAAGGATATGAACCCAAACTAAATTTTTATTAAATGAGTAATTGTTATGAATAAATGTATTTCTATCAGAACAGATCACATGGTGGAGTTCAATGACAACAACACAAAAAATATTTTTAATTTCTTGCAAACTTTCCATTTTTGTGCATCTCTTCAGTTGAGATTTGACAGAGTCATGAATTAACCATCTGCAATAAAATATGTCACAAATATAGTTCTAAAGAGAATAAGTAGTGGTGTATGAAAGAAAAATATGGTTATAATCATCTCTGTATTGGATACAGAATATGTATTTAGAGTATAGTTGGATTCTAAAAGACTAAAGGAAACTATTCATGGGGACTCTGTTGTGTGAAAGATTCCAAATAAGACCGAGTCTTGATAGCTTAATCAAGGGTTTGATAAAGTGTTTTATACAATAAAAATTATCATCACAATAATAAAAGTATTGATTATAGGTTTTTTTTGAGTTAAGCATACCATTTTGTGTGGGCTACGGTTTCCAACATTTTTAGTGGGGCCCACGCGTCCATCTGTTCGAGGATTACGACATTGTTTTTTGCACCACATTCCTGCTTTTAAATGTTGAGAAACATCTATCACTTATTTAGGAACATTTTGTCCTTGATCGAAACTTGATGATGGGATGTTGTTTCTTCCTTCCATGGATTCCTCCATGGAACTCGTCACCTAGTATGGGTCTCCCTTATAGACATAAGGCGTTGTTCGTGAAACACTTCCCAGTGTCATATCGTTATGGGTACAAGATAATTAAACTACTTCTGTCTGGACATTCCTAGGTTTCAGCTCAGGGAAGCAACCTTCGGTCAGGGGAGTAGTCACGTTGGACATCACTGGCATATCTGGACGATGGAACACTAGCGTGTCTGGGTTTCTTCCCCTTATTATAGGGCTTCTTGAGGGTGCAGAAGCCCGATGAATACCACGTTGAATGTGGGGAATTATATTCCATAGGCCTTTATCTGAGGTTTTCCCTAGCTTTCCATGTTTGACACATGGTATGCCATAGGTTTATCATCTATAGGAGATAAATCGGTCTGATCGGAACACTCACTAGAGTGGATCAGATGGGTGTGACCCCTAGATGAAACACTGATGGTAGGTGGTGAATTTGAATGATCTCACTGGGATGTGGTGGCCCGAATAAGAATTGGTATGGGTTATGGACGGTTAAAAAAATTGGATGGAGAATGGGATGGAATCAGAATGAGGATGACGGTGATGTTGGGCTTGAGCCTCGAAGAGACCTTCTGCTTATTCCTGTGGCAGGGAATCAAAGTCCGCGTACTTCGTGAAGCGATGGTAAACCTAAGGAGGTGACCCATATGGATGAAACCTGAAGGAAGTGGAACCTCCAGGTATGGGCATGAAATTAGGGTGCGTGCGAAGGACAACGACCCAATGACATGCTGGGGCTTACGCGTGATTAGCGGCCAGAGAGTTGGTCTGATGCCACTGGGATGGACCATGGATAAGGGTACCAATAGAAGGGAAAAGAATGGTTCACCTTTGGGCTCGGATTGACAACATATTACCATTGACAAGGACTCACAATAGCTTACCATTGACATGGAATCACAACGTCTTACCATTGACATGGAATCACAATGGCTTACCACTGTTTGGGGTGACAACAACTTACCACTGGATGGGGTCATAATGGATTACCATTGGATGGGGTCACAAGGGCTTACTTCTGGATGGTGTCACAACTGCCTTACTACTGGATGTGGGCACAATGGCTTACCACTAGATGGGGTTACAAGGGGTTACTATTTGATGGGGTCACAATGGCTTACCACTGGATGAGTTCACAACGACATACCACTAGATGTGGTCCAAACTGCTTACCACTGGGTGGAGTCACAATAGCTTACCACTAGATGGTGTATGCAGTTTACTTTGATGCATGAAGAAAAGGTGGAATGCAGTTTAATGCCATTCAGTAAAAGGTGGTCCAATGTAAAGGGGGGTTGGAACCTATTGTTGTTGGACATGAACCTCAGGGAGGTTTCTTATGTAGCTTTCCTCAGAAAATATCAAATTCCACGTAGTTCTTGAGGAGTGGGAACTGACGTGAAGATAGTTGGGACCGATTGATGTTGGGATTGAACCTCAGGGAGGCTTCCTATGCACCTTAACATGGTAAGGATCAAAGTCCATGTAGTTTGGGAGGCGTGGGAACTGACATGAAGATTTTAGGGACCAATGGGTGTTTGTATTGATCCTTAAGGAGGCTTACTACGTACCTTAACTTGGAAAAGATCAAATTCCATGTAGTTCGGGAGGAGTGGGAACTGACCTGAAGATTTTTGGGACCGTTGGGTGTTGGGGTTGAACCTAAGGGAGGTTTCCTATGTACCTAACCTTGAAAGGATTCCACATAGTTCAGGATAAGTGGGAACCGATGTGATGATGGTCATGACCAATGTGTGTTGGTCTTGAACCTCAGGGAGGCTTCTTACGTACCTTACCTTGGAAAGGATCAAATTCCACATAGTTACAGTGGAGTGGGAACTGACTTAAAGATTTTCGAGACCAATTGGTGTTGATCTTGAACCTCAGGGAGGATTCCTACGTACCTTACCTTGGCAAGGATCAATGTCCACATAGTTCGGGAAGGAGCGTAGGGCTTAAACTCTAGGTTTTCCATAGATAATTTCATGTTCAGTGCTTTCTCTAAGCCCACGTGAGTCATGCACAGTGTGAGAAACAAGAGTCATCAAAGACCTGACAATCACGTCATGGAAGGTGCCTCTGTTGGAAGTGGAATGGGGGATTACACGTAGTTAGCGGCCCAAAAAGGAAACAGGGGATTACGCATGTTTAGCATCCCAGAGAGATAGAGATTGGGACTTACACCAGTGTGGAGGCCTAAGTGGTGACAAAGACCTAAGGGGGAGGGATTTGACACCGAATAAAGGAGGGATCCAGTGCCCATCCCTCATATCTGATTATTGGTATGGAAGAAGATAGGAGGAGTAGGAGTGCTGCCTCTTACAAGAAAATATAGGGGATTACACCAAGATAATTGACCATTCCCCGCGGACAAATGCCGCTCCCATAAAGAAAATTTCATTCCATGTGAGGAATGATTTCACACCTTTAGAGACCTGTGGGCATAGAGAATGTCCATGATGGGGCACCCCGCATATGATGCATGGGGAGATGCCACAATTTAACATCATTTATTGGGGACGATGTTGCTTGGTAGTTTAATGTCCTACAGCTCGGACGAGGAGTGGTTCACTCCACACCCCTATGACATACATAACAGATACTCGCCCTCCCTTGAGGGAAGGAAGGCATCAATAATGCTGTGGTGAGGGGGTGTTATGGAGAAACCCATTTAGGGGTCCTCATTAGAAAGGCTATGAAAAGAAGCAATAGCTGTTAGAGTGTCTATGCAAAGAATCATGAGGAGAAGAAACGCAATGGGAAGCATCTCCCAAGGGACCTAGAAATTGCTTCGTGCAAACATAAAGGGACACACGAGAAAAGGAGTCGCAGAGCAAAGGGGTTCATAGGTAGATGCCTTGTGAAGCTCTGCTACTCTGTGAAGTGAGGGGCTTCATGAAGGGATGTCCTTCACAAAGTGAAGTCACCTAGCTTATGCATATGGATTATGTGCATATAGAAGGGGCTTTGTAAAGTGGAAAGGTATTCGTGGAGCAATGACTCGCGAAGCAAGGGTGCCTTGAAAATCATAACATTGTGAAGCAATGTGCTTCATGAAGCACAGTGACCACGCCTTAGCATGTGGGTCACATATGTATGAATGGTACTTCGTGAAGCAAAAACTATCCACGATGACCCAAGTCCCTTTACGGATCTCTTTCCTTCGCAGAGGCCCAGGGGATCCGCGAAGGGCACCCCCTTTGAAGTGGTGGTTGGGGGGGGGGGGCTGAATTCATGCAAAATGGTAGGCACATCACGATGAAAAAGTACCTTGAAGAGATCATGGTTCAAAAAGCATAGAATTATTCATGATTTGGGAGCTAAGGAAGAGAAGGGTCGGAGGGTCCACGGTTTGGGCTCGAGGGGTTCCTGGTATTTATAGGCCAGAGGCACTGCAAAGAAGAGCTCGCTCGGCATGAAGACATAGATTACTCCATGGTGGGTTCCTAGAATGTCAAAGGGGTTCGCAGAGCATCATGCCTCCTTGCTCCGCGGAGGTTTCGTGAACGTCAAATCGGTTCACAGAGCATCCTGCATCCTTTCTACACGGATGGTTCATGAACATCAAATAGGTTTGTGAAGCTTCCTGCCTCCTTGCTTCACGGTGGGCTCACAAAGGGGGAGCTCTGCGCTAGCCGCAGGGTTATGGGGGCTCTATGAGTGGTCTACATGAGGCATCCCCTCATGATTTCCCTTTTTTATTTCTTTTCCATTATTTCGGCATCAACAAATGCCCCCCTCCCTCGGAATTTGATATGAGGAGAAAACAAGGGACAAAGTTGGAGTGTTAGCCGCCAAAATCCCTCGATCAATCACATAGGTGACTCACGATGGGGGCTTGTGAGGCGAAGTGGTTCACGTGGGCTAGCGTGTTGTTAATCTCACCACGGAACGGACACGCCATAAAGAACACCATGGATCAGACACGCCACGAAGCTCCTGGGGTCCTGTCCTATAAATAGGAGAGTTGACCTCTCTTTTGTCTGTTCTCTTCTCTGCATTTTTGGAATGTAGTGCTCTTGATTCATGAAGCTCTACATACTCCGCGATTTCTCTTTGTGAATCGGGCATTCTACTTCATGGTACAAAACATGTCTTTGAATTCGTGTTAGTGCAATCCACGAACAGTGTTTGAAGGCTGGGGCAGGACTCTGCGAAGAGCCTTCCTGACCGAGCTCCGTGAACTTGCTCCGCGAAAGAGCTTCGTGATCCAAACCAAAAGAACATCCGAACATCAAAACTGATTGGCTCACCAGGAGGTTTCCATGGGGGTCCTTGAGGACGCTGCCCGAAGGGACAAGATGAAAAATATCATGGGTCTAGGGGAGTTGATACAGAGCCACTATGTCCACAATTCAATGGTGGAGCTACTATTGGAAAGATGTAGAAACTATATGCTTCTTACGAGTCTGCCGCTGCATTACTTTAGGCTGAGGGATAACATATTCATCCCTGGAGAAGGTTGGGTTGATCCAGCTTATTAGTTTTAGAGCACACCGTGCCAGCACCAGTGGTTCAGCGCCCCTAACGTCCATGCCCGGGAGGACTTCACACCAATTATTGATGATTTCTTGTAAAACCATATCAAAAATGTTGATGGAAAGGAATTGCATTTGGAGACATCCCCCCCCCCCCTCTATAACCGACGATATTTAAGGCAACCCAGAAGAACCCTGGGAAGGGATGGTCTGATGAGTGGGATCTATGCCAGGGCGGAAACTTTACCGAAGACTGGGCCTGGGCCTATCGGGTAGATGC
The DNA here is from genome assembly GCA_963277665.1 of Viscum album. Lineage (NCBI taxonomy): Eukaryota > Viridiplantae > Streptophyta > Magnoliopsida > Santalales > Viscaceae > Viscum > Viscum album. The sequence continues at coordinate 2,060,283,395 of OY728123.1, read as the reverse complement.
CTCATGTGAAGATTTCAAGGTAGAGTTGAGGAGAGTAGGCCTGTATGAGGCATCTTGGGCCTCACAATTTCGTATCTACCAACCGAAGCAGCTAATGCCAGATGTGTTGAGAAGGTGGTCATTGAGGACCAACACCTTCCACTAACACCACAGGGAGGTTGGAATCAATTTATGATACGTGCATTAGGTCCCATGGGTCCCGATACTCGGAGAGATGTATGATGAATTCCTCCACGTTATGGGTGTGTGGGAGAATATGGAGAAAATGTCGCTATTGGCGATGGCACCGATGGAGTAGGTGCTGGGAATGAACAAGGAAGTAGTGAGAGACGTCTACTTCATATGGTGGTTCAAAGAGTTTCTGAACTTCCCGGAAAATAGGAACTTTCTGATGATGCCTCACACTTTCCCAAAGGGGGCTCAACAAGGCAAGGATCACTCATACTAGAGGCTCCTAGAGGACAACCAGTGGAAAACCTGGGGGTTTAGTGCCAGCACTGAGAAGCAACCGGTAGTCAATCTGGCATCAATCATCGCTTCTCTCATATGTGGTTGGATCCTACCGATGAAAGATACAAACATGGGAGTGCGACCTAGCATAGTTATAATAGAATCCTTGTTAGTGACATGAGGGAGGTTGAACCTCAGAATCCTAATGCTCGCCAAACTGTACAAGATGTTGTGGCTTATAAGTGAGGGGAAGAGGCCACAGAGGATATGCGAGTCATTCCACCTCCTGTACAGGTGGACATCTGTGCATATTAGGGGGTCTATGAATATCTGAACCCCATCTCACCTCCAGGATCGGACATCCGCCCATCCATTCTGAATGTTTTGGGGAGATTTCTAGCCAAACTGACTATTCAAGTGGTACTGAACCGCGTCTGGAAGATAGAGGAATAAAACATTCATCGGTTCTCGTTGCCTACAAGTGGTTTTACTGTGGATGGACAAAAATATAAGAGAACCAGTCCTATCATTTGGATTTTAGAGGTGGAGTCCTGGTGGAAAGAGCAGATAGTGAGCCTCTCATAGAGACGTACACACCGCACTGATTCGCCAGACAATTTTTCTATATGCAGCGACTGACCCCATAGGTCTATTTAGGGGTGCACCACCATGAACATCAGTGTGTGATGAGGTAGATGTGGCTCATGTTCACATGGGGGAATGGAAAGATGCGGAAAGAGATGCCTCTACCCATGACCGTCTTCGTGTTGGTGAAGGAGTGTGCCAAAAGCTGGGATACGACCTACTCGGGGAAGATACTGAAGCATCCAACTATTTAGGAAAGTGATGGTGTGCCTCACCAACCTCAAGGATAAGTTCAGAAGGCGGTAAAGACATCTCACGGTGGTGGGGCTACCATGGTGGTGTGGCCCGTACCAGTTGAGGTGAAGGCAGAGGAAGTGGATCTAGCAATGGTAGCAGACCCGTAGGTCCCTGAATAATAGAGTTATACAGTGGGGAGGCCACCAATAGGATTTCGTAGAATATCCACCCAGGCTCCGGGGAGGCTTTTTCACCATATAGACATGTCGGAGAACACTGAATTCTCAGAGGCCCAGGACATCTTGGATGCCAACAGAAAATTCCCCAGCCCATCCAATCTGTGTCAACACTTGAACCATCTTGGGATAGACTTTTTGGGAATTGACCCTGACAGTGACGGCATTGCAGTATCCCAGGAGGAGTAGGAGAGATACCTGATCGAGTTGGAGGATTTTATCCACTCTTGGGGTGCTCCGCATCCAATAGAAGACCGGGTGAAGGTGTTGTTGGGTCAAGAGACCCCTCTACAGTCATCAGATGTCGAACTAAGAGCGCACTTTCTTCTACCAGAGGAATTGGATGAGTCCTACAGGGGGCAGGAGGCCGGTAGAGGGAGCCAATTGGAGTAAGGAGAAGTCGATGATCAAGGCTTAGATCTTGAGGAATTTGTAGAGGCCCTTGTGGTAACATCCTAAGCCCCATACTAAGGGTCTGTTTCTAGGTTATTTGGAATTCCTTACTAATATTTGAATTGTGCAGGATAACCTCATACACCAAACACTCTCCTGCCCTACAGTAGATAAAGATGCCAGGCCTTCTGGATCTGTGCTCGCTGCTATGGAGATTAGTGCACCTAGCAGAGATAGGGCACCCGAGATGGCCCCCTCGGAGTTTTCAGACATCCCTATAATATACGGAGGGGAACGTCTCAGGGTCCCCACAACAACAGACCATGAACGAGACCGACAGTTCGTCCTCTGTAAGTTTCCTTTGTGAAATTCATAACTGCCACTCATTGACCATTATAATAACATATGTGCCCCTATGGGTATGAAAAGTTATTCAGATGGCATGGGCCACCTGGGAGAGGTTGGTAGGGACTTCGGGCAGTTCCTTTTCCAGGGGAAGTTCAGTGATCAGGGAGGACGAGATTCATACCGACCATTCGGTGGCGCTCCTGATCACTGGTGAGACCGTTAGGGAGCCTGAAACTGAGATAATTGAGGTTGGATCCGACAATGAGGATCGATCGGACATCCAAGGCACGACCATACCCGATCAAACACCAGATGTGGACCCTGATAACGAGTTCCTAAGGGAATTCCTTACATATGAGCCTACCATCCACACCGACTAGGACGATACGACCTCTAATGAAGAGGATAAAAAAATAGTTCGTCGCCGATCATGGAATCTGAACAAACGCTTCATTGATGACACCCCCCAAGAGCAATGGCTGGATAAAATAGATAGACATCATTTCTGGTTGTGTGAACAGTGTGCTATGGTAGTGGATGCCCAATGTCTCCATATGCTCGTCCGAGATCTTATGGAATAGATGATTTGAGAGTATGACTGTGGCCTTGGTGTGTGCTGGCAACAGAGGAAAGCAGTGAATATCAAGAGGCTCTGGGACTCTCAAAATGAGGAACAACGACTGCGGGTTTGGGAAGATGACTACTCAGCTGCCCTAAATGCACAATCACAGCTAATATTGAGATAGTAGGCCCATCTAGAAGAGGCCAAAGAGTACATGATGCAAGCCTCCATATAAATGACCGCCATCCTGACCGACATAGAGCGATCCTAGATTGTGGCGGAGAAATTTCTCCCCATCACAGCCGAGGAAGACTGGGAACATAACAACTGACAGAAAATCCTAGACATCACAATCCAGAGGGTGACGAAGATGCAATTCTCTTTTGACGGGGTTAACCCATCCATTGGAGGGTCCGACCCTCACGTACTATAATTATTACAAACACTAGAATGTACTTTCATTATTTTATTATTTTATGCCAGACGCATGCTTGAGTTACGTTATTTATAATGATTTATTTCATTCCCATCATATTCATGGAGCGTCCATCGATCAATCCCTAAGCTCACGTGGTTCGGGCCCAGTGTGGGAAACAAGGGATGACCACCTTATTATTCCAACCAAATGTAAGAGTGAAAACCAAGATTCGAGTATATGGGGGTTTTGAACAACCAATCCAGATTTCTGTGAAGAAAGGGAGAGGCCTGGCTGGAGGATGAGGACCTCAAAATAGTCGACTCATCGCTTCCCGAGTGTGCACTAGTGCACGAGCTGGGTAACGCTAGGGGCATTGGAATTAATCCGAACATAGGGGAGTGGAATGTGTTAATCGTGATACCCAAAATTCGGAATACTATAGGATGGAATGACAGTGAATAGTAACTTTTGACCGTGTTTGAAACACAGTACCCCAATTGTGTTATCTAGAAATGGGGAAAACAAATGAGGGCCGATAGCTAACCATGTTCAGAACACAGGGCCAGACTCAACATTTCATCCATTTGACTTCTAAAACATTGGCATGAGATTGTAGGTGAGCCATAGGTCGTGCATCCATACTATTAGGGGGTTCCCTTAGATGTTCAAGAGGATGAGGGTCCAAATGAATGGCACAGAAGGTGTGGATTTATAGTTTTGGGTTGTCTGAATTGAGTCCAACACTATTGAAATAAGGCCACCTGCTGAAGGAACATTAGGTGGGAATATCCTCCTGGTCATGGATAAAACATACTTTTGAGAAGGACCTATTTGGAAATGAATCTGGTGCATCCCATGATTAACATGTGGCATCCTGAACTTGTTCAAGGTAGAATTGTAGTTTAGCATCATGCACTGAGGACATATGGACTCATGCTGTTTAATGTCATAAAATAGGAAAGAGAGTGAAAGAGAAGATCCCAATAAGGGAGTATATGGTGTGTTAGGAATAAACCTGATGTCAATAAAGACATAGGCAGTTTGCACCACACCACATATCCCTAGAGGAATTTCGTTAGGTCAAGGGACCAAAAGTGAAAGTTAGGTTGGGCCTGAATCAAAATGGTCGAGTGTTCCTACTTATCCCACAAGGATGGGAATCAAGTCGCACGTAGTTTAAGGGATGACACGGTAGTATTCCAATTCCATAAATAATAAGGTTTTGTGGGTCTGGCCCTTGCACTGAAAGAAGCTGTATTTGATAGACCTTGTTTGTCCTTTAGGATGAATGAGTGTTTTTTTGAAGCGATGGAACTAGGATAGAATGTACAGGAATCACAATAAGAATCCATCCATGTGCAGGCATTGACAAATTTTTTGGTGTGTGACTGATACCAAACATGATATCCCCTCGAGTGAGGACACCATAATGCACTGCTATTTTTCGTTGTGCGGCCTGGGCTATAATTTCATAGTTTAAGGTCATGGGATGAGACCAACCATGAATTTTAACATCATTTAGCATATATGTATCTATTTAAAGTCATGTGGGACTAGGAATAATAGTTTATGATCATATGGCTCAGACATATACAAGAGGTATGATGTAATGGCCCGGACCTCTCTAGCCTATTCCTTTGTCAAAAAGAAGGTCATGATGTGTTCTAGAGGGTAAAATGGACTTTTCCCACACATTCTAGAATTTTGAAACTACACGCCGTTTAGTGTGAGTACATGCTGTGTACCCCCTTGCCGGGTATACCCCATGTTGAAGGTCGTGTCCTTGTTGTGTGAAATAAATGGGTACACACCGTGTGTCCAGTACTACACGTCGTGTAGTCTCTCTCCACATACGCGTTACCGTGTGTTGACTAGTCAATGTCTGTGGGCCATGTTGGAGCCATGTGAAATAAATGAGTACACGCCATGTGGCCAAACTACACGCCGTGTAGTACTTCCCCGTGTATGTGTTACCCTCAAACCGTGTGTTGACCAGTCAACGGCCGCAGAGCCGTGTTGGAAGCCGCGTGGAGACCGTGTGAGATAACCGAGTACACGCCGTGTATCATAAAGTACACGCCGTGTAATTTTTCTTTTCTCTCTTATAAAAGGAGGGGTCCCCTCCTCCTTTTCAACTCACCCCTCTCCTCCCCATTCCCCTGAGCAGAGTTCTCCCAAGATACTCGAAGGCTCTTTCTTCCATAACTACTTCGTCCGAGCTCCGATTTACGATCTGTCAGTGGCCACGGGATCGTAACTACAAGGAGGAATGTCCAAGCTTGGATCTGTTGTCTTTCCTTTGGCATTTCCTTTACAACTTCCACCTAAGGAAGTTTTTCCGAAAGAAGTGACGAACGCTGACGGACATCTTCTAAAGTTGATCCAGGGGAGCGTCGTAATCAGAACCTGTTAAGGTAGGGATCTTACCTTCATCTCTCTAATTTTTGCATCATGAGGGGTGGGTGTTCTCTTATTTATGTGAAACAATTTTGAACCAGTTTAATAAAGATAATAACTGGATTATATAACGGGGATGGGAAGTTTTTGAATGGAGTTACATTATTAATATCCTGTGATATTATGTTGTGAATGAGCTTCTGCCTACTAAAAATCATGGTCGTTGGGGGCCTTTGATTACACAATTAAATGTTTCCCTCTCCTTCTGGATTTTCTTGGGGATGGAAAATTTGTGGAATGTGGAAATTGGTTAATCACGTAATGTTGGATGTTTAAAATATGGAACCCTTGTGTGAGCACCCCAGCTAAACAAACTGGAATAATGAACATCTGGGTTTTGGCTTGGTTACTGGTGTGTGAAAGAGAGGGGTGAATCTCAGGTTGTTACGAATAGAACAGGCAGTGGGGATGCGGTAAATGATGTTAAAGGAGTGATTATGTGTCATGAACATTATTTTGTGGGTTGTTGTGGATCGGGTGGGTAGCCGGGCTGCGATAAATGGTATTAAAGGGATAATGATGTACGGTGTAGCTGTGGTTATTTTGGTTGGAAGTGGGGCTGCATGGATGGGTTTGAATGTGAACGTACCATGGGTTGTGAATAATAAATAAAAAGTGGAAGAGTTAATAAATGGTGGGTTATGGTAATGGAACATGATTAATAATCAATGGGTTGGTTGGCTGATAAGAAGGGACTTGGTTGTGTTGCTTTTGTTTTCCTAACTTGATTTGTGGATGGAAGGGATATGTTTTATGAATGATCTATGTGGTTGGTTGTGGATAGTTTCCCAGAAGTTAAGGAACTAAATAAACTAATTCTTCTGAAACGTGAAAACCTAAATGGGGTTGGGGTTGTTTGTTGTATGCATGCTTTTTAGTATCAGTGCTGAGGCACATGCTCAGTTTCTATGTTTAAAAGCCATAGGTTGGGCTGTGTGTTTGTTATACATATATATATCTATATATTTTGTGTTTTATCGCACCCCACCCATGTTGAGCACTTAGTGCCGAACACTCCCATTTCATGGGATAGAGTGTTTTTCCGTTAGTTACTAGCTCATTCCTGCTCCTTCTCCCCTAGGCTGTGATGGCTTGAGGCGACCATACACCTAAGAATCTTCAGGCATGTTTTTATTGGGGTGGTTTTAGCCCAAGAATCATTGGTCAAGTTCTTCTGTTTCCCAAGAATCTTCAGGATGAGGACCAGGTGTGTGAGGGTGGGATACGTGGTTGTGAGGCCCAGGTGTGTGCGGGCGGGATACGTGGTTGTGAGGCCCAGGTGTGTGCCAGTGGGATACTTGGTCATGAGGCCCAGGTGTGTGAGGGCGGGATACGTGGTTGTGTGGACCAGGTGTGTGCGGGAAGGATGTGTGGTTTGTGAGGCCCAGGTGTGTGCGGGCGGGGAGAGTGTGGCGGCGTCAGGACATTCGCCATTAGGAAGAGTAGCTAACTACTGGTAAATGGTGCGGGGTACCCAATAATCTTATTTATTATACACCACTACCTGTTGTGATTGTGTTTTTGGTGAATGTGGCTGGTGAGGTTGGGTGGATATAATTCCTTTATAGGTTTCTTCTTTTGTTCTCACAGGACATTAGAATGTCTCCCCACTTGTGCACGAGAGCTTTACGTTTCCCTACTAAGTATACTTGTATTATAACCCTACGTTAACTTTCAAGTTTCCAGGAGGACTACTAGGGCCGTGGGGGACCATACTATTCGGACAGTTGGAGTTTTTTCTATTTCTATACAGTTGTTTCTTTTGGTATTGTACTTTGAGATTTATTTTACTTGCACCATGTTATAAAATTATTTAAACAGGCATGGGGGCTTGGTTTGTGTTTTTTTATATACACTTGTTCTTTTCCTTTTTTGTGGTTGAATTATCCTATTTCTCAATCTTAAAATAATAAAAGGGTAATGCCTCCCATATATGTGAAAACCCATACCCTTGGTGCTAGTCACCAACCCGAGGCCTACTGGAGGTGGGACTCGAGGGGTGATTATCTCTCTTTCACCATTGCCAGCTCGGGAGGGGCATCTTTGGTGGGAGGGGGTCGTGACAGAATGGTATCAAAGTTGATGGTTGAGAGATAGGATGTATTCTGGAGTTAGGCATAGTGAGGATTTCATGGGATGGTAGGGTGACAATGTTAGTAAATCTTGGTGTGTGACATAGGACAGGGAAGACCGGCTAGTAGACGGGATTTTAGGGACCCTTGTGATCTGATGCAGGGACTCTGAGCCTACCGAATGACAATGTGAGACTACACTGATTGCAGGGTAGAGACCCTAGGGAAGGTACATGCATCATCATGATTGTGTTTTACTTGATTTGGGTGTCCTGGGAAAGAAATTTAAATAAACGGATAAAATAAAACATTGACTTTTTCCTTACTACTTGGGCTTAGGCGATACTTGTTTACCGTAAAACTATGGAATCTGGACGTCGTACCTGGGTGGCTCAGACGGCCGAGGCCCAAAAAATTCAGGCGGTCGATTAGTTGAGGATTGACCGAGAGGAGGACGATATCCAGTGGCAGAAGACTCTCCATTCATTCCAGTGGTAGACCCTCAAGAAGTATGAGGGTAGTACATCAGATACGGAGACAGAGGGATGGCTTGAGGATCTATGGATCGCTTTTACCATGATCCGTGCTCCGAGGGAGTACTGGGTTCCCTTAGCAGTCAGTTAGCTGAGAGGCGCGGCGTGATAGTGGTGGACGCTCTACCTCGGAGAGAGGATAGAGGCAGAGGTTCCATGGGCTGACTTTGAGAAGGAATTCCGAGAGAAATTCCTTTCTTCCAATACCAAGGTAGAGAAGCGACAGGAGTTAGTCTCCCTTCAGTAGGGGAGTATGTCAGTACGAGAGCTGGGGATCAAGTTCAAAAGATCTTCTGCGCTTTGCTCCGGATCTCTTTCCGGATGAGGAGTCTCGGGAGAGACGTTTGGAGGAGGCGCTTCGCCCTTCGCTCCAGTATTCTATCACCCCCTTCACACTTCCGATGTACATGGTGGTACAGAAGAAGGAAGATGTTGTAGAGAGGATGAACTCTCTAGGAGGTTCACCCTGAGAGGGGATATATCCAGGCTCGTCATAGGGGAAGGCAGTCAGCAACAGGTCTCCTGCGACGTGACCTACTTGGTTCAAGCCAGTAGGGAGCAGGCCTCAGCAGTTCCAGTTGAGATCTTTGGGTCCTCGTCCCTTTTTCAAAAGCCTATGAATGACATGTTTTTCTTGAGGAGGTTTAGGGCACGTTCAGAGTCGGTTCCCGACCCGAGTTTAGTATGGTGGAGGTGGGCAGATTCAGCGCCCACCTCAGCAGCACCAATTTCTGGTGAGGCCCTTCCAGCAATAGTGGGACCATGCTCCTCTGAGGGCAGACTTTGCTGGAGGAGGCTGACCTTAGGGTGCTCCTCAGGGACCTCGACCAGGGCGTGGCGGGGGAGGTGGACGACATCAGAGAGGCAGAGGAGGTGGGCGTCGACAGTTGCACGCATCAGAGTTGATAGCTCCAGCAGGACCAGAGGTAGTGCGAGATACAATTTGTTTGTTCAGCACTCGTGTTTCTACTTTGTTTGATTCGGGATCCTCGCACTCCTTTGTAACATGTGGTCTAGCCCATGCGTTGGGACTAGACGTAGAGATACTTTTCGTACCACTGGTGGTGAGTACAACAGTTGGAGGCCAGACTAGCGTATCTTGTGTTTTCCAGAGACGTGGGATGACCTTGGGACCACATAAATCTAGTAGGGACCTTCTTCTATTACAGATTCAGCCATACGATGTAATCCTAGGCATAAACTTGTTGTTTTCTGTTAGTGCTATTATCGACTGCTTCTAGAGAAGAGTCGTGTTCTCTGATGTGGATGGGCAGCACGTATCTTTTGTTGGCGAGAGGAGCTATCAGGTAGGAAGTCGGCATGTGATGCCTCTCCATTCTTTGTTAGGAGGGTAATCAGTGGTCCCAGCTGATACAGAGATAATGGATGTCCCAAAGGTTTTTGGGGAGTTTGTCTAAGTTTTTCCTAAGGAGTTTGTGACTCTACCCCCCGACGTAACGTTGAGTTCGGGATAGACATACAACCTTGTGCCCGTCCGATTTTGATGGCCCCTTATCGGATGGAACCTTTGGAGTTGTGGGAGTTGCGGATTCAGATTGATGATTAGATGGAGAAGGGTTTTGTTCGACCCAGCATGTCTCCATGTGGTGATGCAGTCTTGTTCGTGAAGAAGGAAAATGTTGGTCTCAGGATATGCATAGACTACCGAAGGTTGAACCGAGTAACAGTCAAGAACCGTTACCCCCTCCCAAGGATAGATGATCTCTTCGACCAGCTGAGGGGAGTAGGTTGGTTATCAAAGATTGATCTACGATCTAGATATCATCAATTGAGGGTAATGGACATTGATGTCTCGAAGACGGATTTCAGGTGAAGGTATGGGCACTTTGAGTTTGTAGTGATGCCGTTTGAAGTTACGAATGCACCGGCTGTGTTCTTAGGACTTATGAACTTTGTCTTCCGAGAGTTTTTGGACCGGTTCATCATTGTGTTTATCGATGACATCCTGATCTACTCAAGATCAGAGGAGGAGCGCGTTGAGCATCTCAGGGCAGTCATGGAAGTCCTTCGGCACCACCATCTTTACGGGAAATTGTCGAAGTGTAAGTTATTGATGCAAGAAGAACACTTCCTTGGGCACGTGGTGTCTCAGCATGGAGTGTCAGTGGACTCGTCGAAGTTGGAGGCATTTGTTTCATGGGTAACACCCAAGAGCGTGTCAGAAGTTCATAGTTTACTGGGGTTAACAGGTTACTATCGGAGGTTCGTTTTGGACTTCTCTCGAGTTGCTGCTCCATTTAAAGCTTAGACTAGGAAGAACCAGGTCTTCCTATGGAGCGAGAAATGCCAGAAGGCTTTCAACTACCTGAAGAAGAAGTTGGCCAGTGCTCCCGTACTCAAGTTTCCAGAGGAAGGGTTGTTGTATGAGGTGTTTTTTGATGCTTCTGGCCTTGGTCTGGGGTGCATGCTGATGCAGAAGAAGGGAGTGATCTGTTATGGGTCTAGGAAGTTACACCCTCACGAGCGTAACTATGCCACGCATGACCTTGATCTTGCAGCATTAGTTTTCGCACTGATGTTGTGGCGACATTACCAATTTGGGGAGCGCTTTGTGGTCTTCTCAGATCACAAGAGCTTGTGTTATATCTTCTCCCAGCATGACCTGAACTTTTGGCAGCAGAGATGGGTCGAGTTTCTCCAAGACTGTGACTTTGAGATCTCCTACACTAAAGGTAATGGAAAAGTTTTGGCTGATTCCCTGAGAAAGAAGTCGCATAAGGAAGTGGTTCGAGAATCCACTGATGCTTAGAAGGCTATGGGAGAGTTGTATGCCATTCACTTGGATGCCAGGGTAGAAAGTGTTAGAGGCTGTTTGATTCAGATGACGGTGCAGTCCTCCTTGTTTCGGCAGGTGGAAGAGTCTCAGTGGGGGGACTCCAAGGTGGAAGTGATGCGGGATTGTGTCGATCAGGGGAACGCTCCAGAAGGATGGTCAGAGGACAGCCGACAGCGGATGCTTTTCCATGGAAGGTTGTTTGTTCCGGAGGCAATGCATGAGAGAGTTATCCATGAGTTCCACAGCTCAGCCTTGGAGGTACATCCAGGAGATTCAAAAATGTACCGAGGCCTGAAGGAATAGTTTTGGTGGCCCGGGGTGAAACGGGCAGTGGCAGAGTTTGTGGCTAAATACCTAGTGTGTCAGCAAGTAAAGGCTGAACACCGTGTTCCCAGTGGTTTATTGCATCCTTTCGATGTCCCCGAGTGGAAGTGGGATGACATCTCAATGGACTTCGTCACAGGACTACCCAGAGCTCAGGGTGGTTATGATGCTATCTGGGTAGTGGAGGATTGACTGACGAAATCATCTCACTTCTTAGCAATTAAGAAGTTGGGCCTGGTGAGAACCTTAGCACAGAGTTATGTAGACGAGGTGGTGCGTTTTCATGGAGTTCTGAAGACTATCATCTCATACCAGGATACTTGGTTTACCTCACGACTTTGGAGGGGGTTACAACATGCTTTTGGCACCCAGCTATGCCTTAGCACTGCTTTCAACCCCCAGACCGACGGGTAGACAGAGTGGACTATATAGACGTTGGAGGACATGCGGCGAGCATGCATTCATAATTTCAGAGGATCATGGGTACGACACTTTACTTTAGTAGAGTTTTCCTACAACAACATCTTCCACTCTACTATTGGCATGACACCGTTTGAGTCTTTGTATGAAAGACCATGTCGGTCACCCATTTTCTGGGCAGAGGTTGGTGAGACAGGTGCTCTTGGGCCAGAGGTAGTGCCGAGCACCACAGAGAAAGTCCAGCTTGTACGTGAGAGGATGAAAGCGGCTGAGGACCTCTAGAAGTTATTGCTGACCATCGGAGGAGTCCCTTGGAGTTCGAGGTGGGGGATCATGTGTTCTTGAAGGTTTCCCCTCGACGGGGGCATCAGAGGTTTGGGAAAGGGACAAAGCCTCACCTAGGTTCCTCAGACCTTTTGAGGTGATGAGGCGAGTCGTGAAGGTGGCATATCAGCTGGCCCTACCACCTCAGTGGGAGAAGGTTCATGACGTCTTACACATCTCCCAGGTTCATCGGTACTTACACGAAGACTCCCACGTTATCTACTGGGGAGAGTTAGATATGGGAGATGACGCGACCTTCAAGGAATGACCAGTCTGAATCGAGGATCGTAAAGAGAAGGTGCTATGTGGACAAACCATTCCATTGGTTTGTGTGTTGTGGAGGCATGACGGCCTCGAGGAGAGGACTTGGGAGTGGGAGACCTAGATGCACGCTCAGTACTCAGAGTTTTATTGACTTTTGTTTTCCCTTGATCTTCTGAGCATTGTGTTGATGTTGTACTATGTACCTTTCATATATGGAATTCTTGGCTTGTCGGTAGTGAGACCTTTTGTTTCCTTGTTCTCTAGAAGTGTGTAGCATATCCGGATGTGTGGGGAAAGGAAAAAATAGGACTCTTAATCTAGACGCATTAATGAGGATGCGATGGAACCCATGCGGGAGAGTCAGTGCCGCCTAAAGTGGATAATATCTCGACATAAAAGAAGGAATTTTCCCCAAACCACGTGTTCGGGGAATGTGTGGGTTGTACGGTGTTAGGGGTAGTGTAAGTTGGAAAATCCTAATGTATGAAAGGGGGGATGACCCAATTCTTATTCGAGACACATTAATGGGGATGCGATTAAACCCATGCAGGTGATTCAGTGCCGCCTAAAGCGGATAATATCTCGACATAGGAGAAGGAATTCCTAACACATATGATTAGGGTTGTTGGTTGTGTTCCTGTTATAATGAGAACCCTAAGAGGTATCTTGTTGGGTCCCTCTGGGTTGGTTTTTGAATTCTTCGGGGATGATAATGTTTTAAGATTTATCTGATGTAATGGCCCGGACCTCTCCGGCCCATTCCTTGGTCAAAAAGAAGGTCACGAAGTGTTCTAAAGGGTAAAATGGACTTTTCCATCACTTTCCAAAATTTTGAAACTACACACCATGTAGTGAGAGTACACGCCGTGTACCCCCTTTCCGGGTATACCCCGTGTTGAAGGTCGTGTCCTTACTGTGTGAAATAAATGGGTACACGCTGTGTGTGCAGTACTACACGTCATGTAGTATCTCTCCGCATACGCGTTACCGTGTGTTGGCCAGTCAACGACTGTGTGCCGTGTTGGAGCCGTGAGAAATAAATGAGTACACGACGTGTGTCCAAACTACACGCCGCGTATTCCTTCCTCGCGTATGCGTTACCCTCAAACCGTGTGTTAACCAGTCAACGGCCGCAGAGCCGTATTGGAAGCTGCGTGGAGACCATGTGAAATAACCGAGTACACTCCGTGTACCATAAATTACACACCGTGTACTTTTTCTTTTCTTGCCTATAAATGGAGGGGTCCCCTCCTCCATTTCAACTCACCCCTCTCCTCCCCATTCCTCTGAGCAGAGTTCTCCCAAGAGACTCGAAGGCTCTATCTCCCATAACTTCTTCGTCCGAGATCTGATTTACTATCCGTCAGCAGCCACAAGATCGTAACGACGAGTCAGAACTTCTGAGCTTGGATCCGTTGTCTTTCCTTTGTCCTTTCCTTTCCAACATCCACCCGAGGAAGTTTTGCCGACATAAGTGACGGACGTCGACAGACGTCTTCTAAAGTTGATCTGTGGGAGCATCGTAATCAGAACCTGTTGAGGTAGGGATATTACCTTCGTCTCACTAATTTGTTCATCATGTGGGGTGGGTGTTCTCTTGTTTACGTGAAACACATTTGAACCAGTTTAATAATGATAATAACTAGCTTATATAACGGGGATGGGAAGTTTGTGAATGCAGTTACATCATTTATATCCTGTGATATTTTGTTGTGAATGAGCTTCTGCCTACTAAAAATCATGGTTGTTTGGGGCCTTTGCTTATGCAATTAAAATTTTCCCTCTCCTTCTTGATTTCCTTATGGATGGAAACTTTTTGGAATTTGGAAATTGGTTAATCACGTAAAGTTGGCTGTTTAAAATATGGAACCCTTGTGTGATCACCCCGGTTAAACAAAATAGAATAATGAACTTGTGGGTTTTGGGTTGGTTACTGTTGTGTGAAAGGGAGGGGTGAATCTCGGGTTGTTACGAATAGAACAGACAGTAGGTCTTTGGTAAATGATGTTAAAGTAGAGATGATGTGGCACGACCTTTGTTTTGTGGGTTGTTGTGGATCAGGTGGGCAGTGGGGCTGCGATAAATGGTATTAAAGGGATAATTATGTATGGTGCAGTTGTGGTTATGGTGGTTGGAATCGGGGTTACAGAGTTGGGTTTGAATGTGAACGAACCGTGGGTTGTGAATAATAAATAAAAAGTGGAAGAGTTAATAAATGGTGGGTCATGGTAATGGAATGGGATTAATAATCAATGGGTTGGTTGGCTGATAAGAAGGGACTTAGTTGTGTTGCTAGTGTGTTCCTAACATGATTTGTGGATGGTAGGGATATGTTTTACAAATGATCTATGTGGTTGGTTTTGGATAGTTTCCCAGTAGTTAAGGAACTAAATAAACTAATTCTGCTGAAACGTGAAAACCTAAATGGGGTTGGGGTTTTTTGTTGTATGCATGCTTTGTAGTAGCAGTGCCGAGACACGTCCTCAGTTTCTCTGTTTAGAAGCCATAGGTTGGGCTGTGTGTTTGTTATACATATATATATCTGTATCTTTTGTTTTTTATCACACCCCACCCATGTTGAGCACTTTGTGCTGAACACTCCCATTTCATGGTAGAGGGTGTTTTTCCTTAGTTACTAGCTCATTCCTGTTCCTTCTCCCCTAGGCTGTGATGGCTTGAGGTGACCTTACACCTAAGACTCTTCAGATAGGTTTCTATTGGGGTGGTTTTAGCCCATGACTCTTCGGCCAGGTTCTATTATTTCCCAAGAATCTTTGGGATGAGGCCCAGGTGTGTGCGGGCGGGATACGTGGTTTTGAGGCCCAGGTGTGTGTGGGCGGGATACATGGTTGTGAGGCCCAGGGGTGTGCGGGCGGGATACATGGTTGTGAGGCCCATGTGTGTGCGAGCAGGATACGTGGTTGTGAGGTCCAGGTGTGTGTGGGCGGGATACGTGGTTTTGAGGCCCAGGTGTGTGCGGGCGGGATGTGTGGTTTGTGAGGCCCAGGTGTGTGTGGGCGGGGAGAGTGTGGTAGCGTCAGGACGCTCACCGTTAGGAAGAGCAGCTAACTATTGGGAAATGGTTTGAGGTACCCAATACTCTTTTTTCTTATATACTACTACCTATTGTGATTGTGTTTTTGGTGAGTGTGGCTGGTGAGGTTGGGTGAATAGAATTCCTTGATAGGTTTCTTCTGTTGTTCTCACGGTACATTAGGATTTCTCCCGAATTTTTCATGAGAGATTTAGGTTTCCCTACTAAGTATACTTTTATTCTCACCCTACATTTACTTTTAGGGTTCTAGGAGGACTACAAGGGCCGTGCGAGACCCTACTAGTCAGACAGTTGGAGTTGTTGCTGTTGCTGTACACTTGTTTCTTTTGGTATTGTACTTTGAGAATTCTTGTACTTGAACCTTGTTATAAAATTGTTTAAACATGCATGTGGGATTGGTTGGGGTTTATTTCTATACACTTGTTCTTTTCCTTTTTGGTGGTTGACTTGTCCTATTTCCCGATCTTAAAATAATAAAAGGGTAATGCCACCTATATCTTTGAAAACTCATACCCTTGGTGCTAGTCTCCAACCCGGGGCCTACTGGAAGTGGGACTCGGGGGTCATTATCTCCCTTTCACCATTTCTAGCTCAAGAGGGGCATCTTTGGTGAGAGGGGGTCATGAAATATGAGGTTCCATATAGAATGCGCATGGCATGATAAATCATACTCGACATGATTGAGGATGAGGTCCATGTCATACCGTGCACAATTTAGAGGAAGAAACCTCAGGCCGAGGGGACAGAAAAGGTTAGAGGATATGGGACAAGATATTCTAGCTCTCAGTTGAGCTAGACCCGAAGACAAGATGTTTGTGCGTTCCTACGTATCCCATGAGGATGGGAATCAAGCCACATACAGTTCTTGAAGGCACCTTTTAACGTTGTGCGGGACAACATAGAGTTTAATTTCACGTGAGATACGAAGTAGGGGGACTAACTTCTAGAATGTGGAATACATGTTGTGGATATTACAAAACCGACATGAATGGGAGAATAAGACTACATGCGCCATGCCACACGGTCTTATAAGATTCAGAGCCCAAAAGGCAGAACAAAAGAGATAAATTAGTGGAACTCGAGCAGGACCCAATGACGAGATGTCTAGGAGTTCCTACATATCCCATGGGAATTGGAATCAAGTCGTATGTAGTTCTAAAATAGATCTTGGTTTAAGGTATTAGAGCTCAGAACATGGAGAGGTGAAATCCTTCCAAGTATATTCTGACCTCAATCCAATTCCTAAGACCACGTGAGTCAAAATCGGTGGGGGAAACAAGGAAGGAATAGGTTTTTGCAATACCTGGAAATCACACCAAAGGGAAGTTGGTGCGGATCCCCAAATAAATCCTTACCGTGGCTTTGTACCCCTGACGTGAAAATGTGCACTGAGGGATATTTCCACGAGTGTTGAAATTTTATTTAGACATGATGGGGTGGAAAACAATGTTAATCAAGTAACTAACATTCAAGGCCTGAAGGGGTTGGCGTGACGATGGAGGAAAACTGTTAATCGTGTTTGAAAAACAACATCCATATAATGTGGCCTAAAATGGGTACAACTAATGAGTGTCAACTGCTGACCATATTCGAAACGTGGGACTTGTATTGATTTGTTGTCGAAAATCCTCAAGGATGTTGACCTATAATTCTAAGAGAGCCTATTTTCCTAGCGTCCATTCCAGCTAGTGGTCCCTTCAGATGATAAATATAATTGAATCCCTCATTAAGGGGAACACAAAGCCTGAAAAATGGGTGAAAGCGTGTCTAGGTAGAATCTGGAACTCCAGGTTCTATATCAAAGTACTCATGGTCTAATTGGTGAATCACTGAAGAGGGTCGAGGGACCCGAATTAAGGGAAACTGACTCAAAGAGATTAGAGCATGGAAAGGGAGAAAATTACATTCAATAGAGAGAGGTATACGACATGTTTTTTATAAAACCGATGTGAATGAGGACAAAATCCCATACCACACCATATACCCCTCTTCTGCAAGAATGCAAGACAAAGGGCCAAATTATAAGGCGGTTTCTAGGAGATGGGTCTGGACCCGAAGATGAAATGTTTGGGAGTCCTACATATCCCATGAGGATGGGAATCAAGACATGCATAGTTCTGGGGGTGCCATGTAGTTTAACATAATGACGGTAAGGATGAAGATAAGGGAAAAGCATCTCATCCCAGGATGTGTATGGAATAATGAGTATCCCGACGTGAATGAGGGAAAAAGATGGCACTACACTATACAACCCTAATTGAGAACATGGGGCAGGGGACCAAAAAGGCCAAGGGGCCTGAGTCTGGTCCACAAACATAATGTCAAAGCCAGCTATTAGTTTAACATCTTATAGTGTGGACGAGGGTGATATTAGTTTAGGTTCATAGAGCTCGGACCGTACATGCCTAGTGTAATGTCATATGCGTGGGAAAGAGAAGGAAAACCATTGTACCTATGGAAGACAACAAAGAGGAAAAAATGATAAAGGAAAAATATTGACTAGATTCACAACATCGTATCCACCCTTGTGTGACAAAAATTTTGGGAAAACTATTGAGCGTCGAAAATTGACCATAATTACAACATGGGACCTGTATCAATTTTCCATCTGAAATCCTAGGGGATATTAGCCCGAAATGGTAGGGGGACCCTTTGATTGAGAATCTATACCATTCGGGGGTCCATTTGGATATAGAAGGTGATGGAAACCCAACTGATGGGGCTCATGAAGCATGATGGGTCCTATGCTCGTGGGACAGACGATAAATGAAGGGAGAGATGTCTCAAGGGGATATGTTTGGAATGGCAAAATAGCTAGACATGAATGAGAATGAGAGTCCATACGACACCACAAGATCTTAAATGAGAACTTATTCTAGGGGGCGAAGGGGTCGAAGTACCTGAGGTTGGGCATCCTGGAAAACTGTAGCCATATGACCTCTCATGTCGGAATTTCTTTTATAGCTCATATGCCCATGAGAGCAATGCTCGGTGTGGGAAACAAGGATCAGGACTAGGCTTTCCCCATCACATAGGGTTAAGAAAGCTAGAATTACACTACTGCTTGAGGCAGACCAAGATTTAGAGAGACATAATGGTAGAATAAACCACTACACTCTATATTTGAGACATTTGGGGGTGGTGAAAACTACAAAGGATAGCTGATGACCAGATTCAAAAAACAACATATATATCGTGTGACATGAAATGGGGACAACAAATGAGCATCAACTGGTGACCATATTCACAATGCGGGACTTGTATTGATTTATTTTCTAAAACCCCTGAGGGCGTTGGCCCGAAATGATAGAAGATCCCTTAGGCTAAGTATCCTTTTCATTCGGGGGCCCCTTCAGATGTGAAAGATAATGGGAACCCAAGTGATGGGGTGTGTGGAGCATAAATGTGACCGTGAAATTTCAAATAATGTTTGACAGTAGAAGAGATAGAGATCTTATGGGGGGAGGGATACATGGTATGTTCATGATGAACTTGACGTGAATGGGGTCGAAAGCCCGCACCACACCACGTGTTTCGTCCCAATGGGAGGTCCCGAAGTTTGGGGCTGGGCTTACAGATGAGATGTTAGGGCAGTCCTACATATCCCATGAAGATGGGAATAATGACACATGTAGTTCTGGAGATATAGTTTCATTTCATGCATGACGATACACTGTTTAAGGTCATGTAGGACCATACAGTTTAAGGTCATCTAGTACTGGACAATTTAAGGTCATGTAGGTCAGTAATATAGTTTAGGGTCATGCGGGACCAACACACAGTTTGGGGTCATGAAAGACTCTACAGTTTAAGGTCATGCAGGACCATTGTGACTCAGGCAATGTATTGCTTGAGGAACTTGGAATTGGTGGGAGGATTTATACGCTCACCATCCATTGGAACCAGCGAGTTCGCGGCTTTGGAGTAAACCTTCTAAATGATGTAATGTCCTTCCAATTTGGGTTCCAAAATGGGTTGTTTCCTACCAGGTATCATTGGTGCCCTTAGGGCCAATACCAAGTCTCCTTGCATGTATAAGAGAAGGTGAAATGTTTTATTGAAAGATCTAACTATCTTGTTCTTATGCCTTTCCAAATTATGCAGGGAAAAAAGCATGTTCTCGTCGAGAACTTCCAACTCAGCTAGACAGATTTTGGCTACCTTATCTAGAGCTTGCTGATCATAGACAACTGTGCGCAATGAGGGATATTGAATCTCCATGGGAAGGATGGCCTCTGTCCCATATACCAGAGAAAATGGGGTCACCTGGTTTAAATTACGAGTCATCGTCTCGTTAGCCCCGAGGGCATCGGGGTGCTTTTCCGGACCACTCTTCTTATTATAACAAATCATTTTCTATTGATGGTTAGAGAGGGTTTTTTTAACACCTTGATCTATCCTTTTTCTTGCGCGTGATAGCAGGAGGTATGGTTAGAACTGATGTTGCACTTAGAGTACAGTTTCTTCACCTCATCTGATAGTAACTTCATGACATTATTGGTGAGGACAGCGTGAGGGACTCCAAATAATTAAATGATGTTGAAGCAGACAAAGTCAACGATGGAACATTACTTGACCTCCTTGAGTGGAACTGCCTATGCCCACTTGGATAAGAAACCATCAGCAGTTAGGATGAACCTGCACTGGTGAGCTTTCGCTGGTGGATATGGTCACATGACATCGAGTCCCTATACCACAAATGACCAAGAGTACATGGTGGAGTGGAGAGGCTCTAGAGGCCGATGAATAATGTTTTCATGAATTTTGCACACATTGCATGTCTTGGAGAACTCGATGCAGTCATGGATCATGGAGGACCAAAAGTACCCCAGTCTCTGGATCTGGTGGGATAGTTTCAACCTAGTTTTATGAGCCCTATTGAAACCAGCATGAACCACTTGGATGGCCTAAGAAATCTGGAATCCTTGAATGCAACGGAGGAGAACCCCATCAAACCCATGCTTGTAAAGGATCTGCTCATGGTCAGGGCCACCCAAGAGCATAAACTGTAACTCGCATCGTCGGATTTTCTCGCGCTCTTCCTAATCAGCTGAGAGGTAATTTTTTGGAGATACTCTACAATGGTCGTTCTCCAATCATGATTCACGTCAATCACTGCATCTTGTGAACCTGGGGGACCTGGCATGGAGGATCCAGTGGTAAATTGACTCACCTGTAGCCCATTTTCATCATTTTGGGTGATAGGAGCAATGAATCTCCATTTTGCCACGTGGATAATCAGATCATCCTGCTCGGGCTCCACAAGTGATGAAGCTAGGCCTGCCAGGGCATCTGATTGACCATTATGAGATTGAGGGACATGAGTAACTTCTGGAAGATATTGGAACTGGGCCATTAGTTGGAGAGAGCGTTCCAACAATGGTAAGAGGTCATCGTTGATATACTTGATGACTAGTTTAGAGTCCCATTTTACATGCAAATGGGGCACATCAATTTCGAGGGCCAACTTGAGGGCAACGATGAGAGCCTGATAATCTGCCTCATTGTTTGTGCAACCTTCTAAAAATTGGAATGAGAAGGAAGAATGGCTTGTCCCGGGGTAATGAAGATGATACCCATTCCAACTCTGTTGAGCTCGGGGTCATTGAGCCTTCTACCGGTGGGGATCCGAGAAGCACCATCGAAGTGCATCTGACAACACGACGTGGCTTGGTTTACCAAGAGGATTACTTTGTTAGGAGAATAAAGGTCATGGTACTGGTCTGTAAGAGCTGGATGGGCAGCAAGGAAGTCTGCCAATGCTTTCCCCTTAATATCCTTATAACGGACAATATAATATTGAACTTCTGGAGGATTACCACCCACCGAGTTAGTTGGCCTATCAACATGGGGAAACTCAAGATGTACTTTAGTAGGTCTACTCGGGACAACAGCTGTACCTCATGGTGCTACAAGTAATGTCGCAATTTATGTACTATGAATACCCGTGAAAGGTAGCTCTTTTCGATAAGGGATTATCTGTTCTCAGTATTGTGTAGCATGCAGCTGAGGTAGTAAAGGCTATTCTCTGACCCCTCATTGTTCTTCATGGCGAGATGGGTGTCGATAGATTGTTCTAGGGCGTCCACATGAAGAACCAATGTCTTTCTGGAAACAGGTGGCATTAAGACTATATGCTGGTACAGATACTACTTTATTTCCTCAAACACAGTCTGACATCCTTCATCCCACTCATAGAGTGTGCCTTTCTTCAAGAGAAGAGAAGAGGGCATACACTTGTCGACGAAATTCGCAATGGATCGGCATATGTAGGCTAAGTGGTCTTGGAATCCACGAAGTTACCAAATATTTCTCAGAGGATACATCTTTCTAATGTCCTTGATATTATCTAGGCCGATCTAAATGTATTTTTATCTAACAAAGAAGCCAAGAAACATTCTAGAGGTTACACCGAAGGCACACTTCAACGGTTTCATCTTCAGGTGATAGGAACAGAGGAAGCAAAAAACTATCTCAAGGTCTTTGATATGGTCCTAACGCTGGTGAGATTTGACCAACAGATCATCCCAATAGCATTCCACCAACGTTCCAAGGATATTAATAAATATGAGATGTATGGTCTACTGGTAGGTGGAACCTACATTCTTTAAACCGAATGACATGACTTGGTAAAAGAAAGTACCTTGTGGTTCCCTAAAGGCTGTAGACTCCCCATCCTCGAGCGCCATTCGGATTTGGTAATACTCCCAGTACCTCTCCATGAAGGAGAGGGCTTGGAACCGAGCTGTAGCATCAATCAAAAATTCCATCACAGGAAGGGGAAAATCATCCTTCGAATAGTGATGATTGAGATCCCAGAAGTCGATGCAGAACCTGATCTATCCATTGTTTATCCTTAATGGGACAATATTGGCCAGTCATTTGGGGCACCATACCTCCTTAACTTAATTGGCTCTGATGAGCTTGTCAACATTGGCCTCGACCATGGAATAGTGGGAAGGGTGCATCTTCTTGGTAGGCGACTTGAACCCGCGGTGATTTACTGGGAGACCAAGGCGATGGATGATTACCTGAGTATATAGACCTAGAGTCTCATCGTAAATCCATGTGAATACATCATAGTGTTGTTTAAGGAAGTCTATGTACTGTTGTTTCTCCTCAAGTGGCATGGAAACACTGGTCAATGTGGGTTTCAGGTGTGCCTCGCTACCATGGTTCACCTGTACCAAATCATCAAATGTGGTAGAGATTCCCTCCTCAAAGGTGGGGGGAGCATCCAAATAATACTTTACTTCACATATAGAGGGGGAATCCTTGGAATGAGCAGTCAATACTAAGTATGTTGATCCCAACGGGAGCCTGGTACCAACCTGAGCGGCAGCGGACACTACGTCATAGGACTCCGGTGCTGCCGTAACTGTAACGATGAAGGCTGTCGACTCGATCCCATCTGGCCTTCGGCCCAAGGGTCCAAGATTGATGATATCGAAGAAATTTTTGTCCGTCATCTTGAGTCTATTAATTCTGGACTGGAAGAACAAGAAAGTATGACGTATTGTCATTTCCATGGGGATGAAATCCCGATATATTATGGGAGTAAGAGGTTCTGGGATCACCAGTGCCTGCTTTGTATTGGAGTACGAGGTGATCTTCTGGCATTGATTAGGCATGGTAATGTGTTTACCCATCATTCTAGAAACAACGATGCATAGTCCCATGTTCAGGGCCGTGGCCTCCAATCATTGGAATGAAAATATGTAGGCGTCATCTAGATCTGTCCATGGGTCGACCATAGCCGTGGCATGCACAACCTTGTTAGCTTGAATCTTCTTTACTTTTCAATTGCAGTAGTCGGAATCCAGATAGCAGGCTTCACAAGAGGCCAAGGGAAACATTTCACCTTGAAGCATTCCCACTAGACCATTAAGGGAGTACATGAGGCACTGGTGGTATGATGAGGGAACCGCCGCATGTAGATGGAGCCATGGCCTCCCATCAACACATTATAGGCGGGTGTCCTGGGAGACAACCATAAATTTGGCACTTGCGAGTAAGACACCAAACTGGGTCTTCAAGAAGATCTTATCAAACGGTGTCTATTCCGTCCTATCATAACCTTGGATTCCTAGGTCAGAGGGACCCAGATCATCATCGGACAATCTCAGTTTTCACAGTGTCCGAGTCGGGATTAGGTTGATTCTAGTGCCTGTGTTGACGAGACAGTGACGAACATCCACCCCATTGAACTGGCTGGTGATGTACAGTGGTCTAATGTGCCACTTTATGAGAGAGCCTTCATCCTCTCCAAAGAACGATATAATGTCCTGACATTCAGTATTCTCGACCGCCTCATTATGAAAGGCTTCACCAGCTGATACTTCCATCTCAAACTGGATAGGGCTTCATAAAGCCTCATCAAGGGCCTCACACATATCTAATGACCAGAGAAAGGACTCATGGAAAGTGAGGCTTGCTAGAATATGGGAAAGATTACTGATAACATCGTACTTCTGTGCTAGGCGTGAAATTCTACTTATAGGAGGTTGCTCTATGAACACAGGTATGGGGGGACCTACCGACTTGACCGGTACTAGGAATTTTATTTTTTCTCACTAGTCAAATCCTGCAGAGTTACTACCTAATGAGATCGGTCTATAGTAGGGCATGGATGGTCACAGCGTGGTCGGGGTGGCTCTGCTTGAGCCAACAACATGAACAGTGGTGATGGCAGTCTTGATACCACTAGATGAGAAGGCTGCTCGTGTTGAGCTCTACACTATGCCTATTTCCTGTTTTCGAAAGCATGCACAGTCTAGCTGGTAGTACTGACTAAGCCACTTTGACGTCCTATATAGCCCTGGATCCATTGACGGTGATGGAAACTGAGGATGTTGGGAGGATCCTCCTAGTGCTCCTCATCTTCATGAATCATGTAGGGGTTTACCAACTCTATGGTTTTAACTGAGGGATACCCTTGACTGTAACTCGAACCGTCATCCACTACTGGATGGATTTGAGGAGGGATTTCCATCTCTGAGGGCATGAAGTCCCCGAGAGTGCGGGATGATGATGACATCAGTGGGGGACTTTGATTTCCCTTACGCCGCATTTGTTTTCTCTTCTGGGAAGAGGTCGGCTGAGACGATGAAGAAGAATTGGTGGGAATATCTTCTGAAGGCTTTGGCTGATTCAGGCACGCCCAGATGACACCATCGGAATGAGTGACAATTTTACGAGCCATCCAGTCATCACACTTCTAGGACCCATGAATGGAAACCTTATGCTACTCTCCCTCACTGTCACTACTGATGTCTGGCCTCACGAAAATACATGCCACCTATGCCGGAGTTGTGCATAACCGAACTATGATGTTATCTACCTGGTCTTGATGCCAATCTTTGAACAGATAGCATTTTTTGAGAGTGTTCTACAAGATATGGTGATAAGGGAAATAATTAGGGAGATTAGTGAGGTTTTCCTCTTCTGGCCATCTACACTCAGGAAAACTTATAATTCCCTACTCCAAGGAAATGTGGATGTAACCAGGGACCCATGAAATGTTGAATGAGTAGGTCTCGTTTCTCCTGTCCAGAAAAGGGGTCCCTTGGGTCTTGAACCTAACGAGGGGCTAGAGGAGCCTGGCGAGGTGGTGGAGCCACGATATCTTTCCTAGGAGGTGGGGGTGCATAGGGCGAGGGAACCTCTCAATTGTGAGGTGAGTGTTTTTGGGCATGTGGTTGCGCCTAAGGTGAAGGGCCTCTGCGAGGCTATGGAGGCAGCTTCACTAGTAACAAATATAGTCACCTAGGGGCCTCTATTTTTGCCACTATGGCAGGCTCGGCTCTGGCGGCCCTTATCATGGGGATTGCAGGAGTCAAAAGATGTTCCTACATAGCTTGCTATAAGGATTCCTATGGGCGATGGGCCTTATTAATGAATTCTCAGAATCTCCCAGAATATTTTTGGTTGATCTGAGAGGGGACCAATTTTTTATTGACATTCCCTATGCAGATCGTCAAAAATTACAACTGAGTCTGCAGAATGTCTAGGGAATACGTACGTCCCTTCGACCGGACGAAAAAGTCGGAAACACACTCATTAGGTCTCTGCATGCACTTGAAGAGGTCTGTGATACTCTTCTTCTGATTTGTGGAACTGAACTGGTAGAGAAATTTCCTATGTAGGTCTTCTCATCCTGCTACTAATCCAATGGGGAGCTGTTTTTACCAGACAAATGTTGGCCCTTCCAATATCTGTATGAAACATCCGAGTTTGGCGGCCTCCTGCTGTGCTGGAGTTCCCAACATGAGGCCCCACCTTGAAATAAAGTGGGACAGGTGCTGTTGTGGGTCCCCCATTCCGTTGAAGGGGGAAAAAGTGGATTTCCGAAACTCAGGGGTTCTAGCATATCTTCCACCCTCATCGGATAAGGTATGACATCAGGTAAGAGCACCACCAATCACGTTTTTAATGCCTCGAGATAGACAATGAGTGTTTCCATTGGTTATTCCGGGCAGGTGTTTCTATCTTGATGTGGATCCCTAACTACCAATGCATTGGTGGGTTCTTCAATATGATAAGGCAGCCGAGCGGCTCATGGAGGGGCTGGTGGAATGATCTGTGGGGTAGTTGGGGGGAATCTGAGATGGGTCTTGAGGACTGTCTTGCTGTTTAGGAGGATTGGGCGAGACATACCGCACCCTCATTCCATAAGTTCTGGCCACAAACCTGTCTGCATGGACAGGATGGTCCGGGTCACCAAGAGGTAATTCGCTAAGAGGGAGTTGTGCCTGCCCCGACGTTGGATCACCGTAGTCCAACTGTTGCTCTGTCGCGCGTTCAGAAAGGATTTTATCGATAACCTTCTTATGTTCAGCATGTTTTTGATGCAACACGACTTTTTAGTGGTGTTCTTCCACCTTCTGCACTGAGCCTGACAGGTCGGAGGGTCTAGCGGCTCCAAGGGGTTCCTTTCCCATGTTGGAATTACGACTAAGGACTAGTGCCTTAGTGGGCACAAGAAGACCCAGTAGATTCCTTTATTGACAATTAATCCTTCTTGATCGACAAAGAAGTGTGAAACACCCTCGGGGGTAGGTCCTCTCCAAGAAGCTCTAGCTCATTCGTGCCCTCTGGCAGGTCGACCATGTTAACCGGAAATCTTCAGGGAGGAATAACCACTATGTTTCTTAGAAGATCCAGATGTCACCAGATAGGTCTGAGGAGGAGGGAATCATATTTCCCCCAACCATAGATATGTACATGGGGAAAAGACTCTTTGATTATCTAATGGTGTACCCTGAAACTCTAAACATACCATTTCTGGAGGGCCCTATAGTGACCTAGTGGCTTAGGGCATTAGGCCACACAGAGAGCGGCAAAATCAACCAGAAAAAATTGTTTTCCAATGACCTAAAAATGCACTTGTCTCTTAGGGTATGATTCTCTCTTATAAAGAAAATGTAAATGAGTCACCCAGAGGGTTTGGCAGAAACAATAAAAAAAAATTTGGGTGGGAGATTCTAGCACACAAAAATTCAGTGCTGCAACTAGCCAAAACATCTTAGGGAAGTGGTCTACTGCCAGGATAGACCATAATCTCCTGGGCTTGGATTCAGATTCTAGCCCTTCATTTCCCAACTCGTTAACCAGAGGTGGCTGGGGAATGGGTAGCGGTACCTAATTAGACAACAGATATGGTAGGTGGGCTGGAGGAGAATATGGTGGGTGAGATGACAATCCTCTGCATATCAGGCTATCCTCCGAAAAGTGAAGTGACATAGTCATGACATCGTGACAAGATTGGATGACTAACACATTTTTCGGTGTAGGGACTATGGCTGATGGCGGTGGTCCATAGTACTTCTCAACCACCATTGGTCCCCAGAATATCTCTCCATGATCTCTAGTCGACGTAGAGAGTTCTTATGGTGATGATGTCAGAAATTTCACGGTCGAAACCATTGGAGTTTCCAAATTTTCGTCTTCCTGGATATACCTGTGGAGGGAGGTGGGAATCCGATGGACCTCGTATTATGGATGTATGAGGATAATGTGCCTTATTACTACCTTGGCCCTCAACAAAGTGGATATCGGTGGGGGATCCATCGTTGAATCATATTCTACCTCGGAGTCTGAGAAGCAAACCAGTTTGATCACAGTCTGAATATTCTCTGTCATCTTTTTTTGGTGGTGACGACCGGTCCCCCTACCCCGAGATGGTTCTTCAGGAAATGGTATATTTTCATCATGAAGAGGTCCTTCAGCTGTACTGGTGCTGGGTCAGTGAGGATTCCCACCTGAGTAAGCCGGGGTGCGAGGTTCAGTAGGACATATATCAAAGGTGACATGGGGAGAACCACTGTGGGAAGTACTGGAGTAGGTTGGAACTCTGCTCGAGCTGATTGGAGCACAAGTAGGAACTACATGCTTGTTTCCCCTAGTGCCATTAGTGTGAGTAAGGTCATTATACTTATCGATCCAAACAAGGTTAGGGTCTCCATGCTGGGTGCTGGTGAAGTGAAGGTGGCCTTCACCCATTTGATTTCTCAAGCAAGGAGGACCTTCGCCATCTGTTGTGAGAACATGGGGAGGAACCCCATGCTGGAGATTGACCGGGTGTGAGACATCCCCACCCTGGTGGTCTGTGATAGGAGGAATGACTCCATACCCGATGTATTGAGCACGAGAGAGGCTTCCATGATGAGTTTCATCATTATGGGGAGATCCCTCATTATAACAAAGGTTATCATGAGGCAAACCTCTGTGCTGATCTTGGAAGCGGGGAAGTCCTACGTTCTCCATGGTGGTGGTACGAGGAGGGTCTCTGTTCTGGCAGCAGCCACTATGAGCACTATAGGCCCAGAGATTCGCCCCATCCTACCTGTGTGGTGGTTGGGGCCTTGATCCGGGCCACATATACAAGTCCCCTTGGTCAGCATACACAATGGGTTGATGATATACGTCGGCGGTGGCCTGAGCCACATCAGTTTTTGACGTTGAAGCCCCTTGGAGGGCGTCCTCCTCAGCCTGTACCCGACAGTGGCATTCAGTCAACCGGAATGGGGCCAACGGTGTAGGAGCATGGATTACCTTCTCCTTGGCTCGTGGGACTAGATGGCGGTGCTGGGGCGTCCTAGTGGGATCCCTCCATGGGGCATCTGAAAAGGGATCCTGACTAGGCTGGCCCAAACATCACCTACCCCGTCTTCATAGGGGAGCGATTCGTCGAGGAATTTTGGAAATATTCTCCTAAAGTGATTATACGTTGTAGCGGGGAGAAGTGGATCCCTGCACGGACCTTGGGGGTGTCGGTGGTGATGAGGCACAAATGCCTCAAGATCCCGGTGGGCCATATCCCAAGTTGGGATAATCCCCTCCTCCTCATACTAGCGTACAAGGTCGTTGATCACCCAACGCTGAATGAATTAATATGGGGATACAGGGCATGGGTGCCTGACTTTTATAGATGCATAGATTTTTGAAAAAGTGGTGGAGCCGCGCTGGACTACCGCGTTTACATTTTCCTTACCCCTGTGTCAGGGGGCAGACAATGATTGAGTTCTTGTAGTAGCTTGGTTTTAAAAAACAGACTGATTGACACATTAGTGGTGAACAGAAAGGAACCAATGACCAATTCCCCAACACCATTCCATATTTCATGGCAGATAAGATGGATACACGTTGACAATGTCACAGACTGGGATGTCAAATGATTTGACAACCCCATCTTCTGGTGAGTTTCACGCCAGGCCCTCTATTTGCTTGGCGGGACCTGATGCTAGATAGCTATATTTGGTGACACACTAATACACTGATTTCTTGAATTCTACTAATCTCTATATTGAGGAGGAGATCATCACATTGGGTTGACCATTTCTGTTTTTGATTCTTTCATCGGGGCACACACATCCATCTATTCGAGGATGACGGCACTGTTTGTTTCCCTACATTCCCTCTTTCCAAAGGTAGGCGACATCTGTCACATATTCAGGGATGTTTTCTCCTTAATCGAAATAGGATGATGGGATGTCAGTTATTCCAATGGTGTATTCTTCCTTAGAAATCTCCACCTAGTCAGGGTATCCCTTATAGACTTAAGTTGGTGTTCGTGAAACTCTTCCCTATGAGATATCTTCATGGACACCAATTAATTAAAGTGCTTCTTTCAGGAAATTCCAAGGGGTTTGGTCTGGACAGAAACCTTTAGTCAGGCGAGTAGCCATGTTGGACATCACTAGCGTGTGTGGACGCTGTAACAATTGCTCGTATGGGAATATTCCCCTTATTTTATGGATTCTTGAGGGTGTTGAAGCCCAAGGAATCCCACATTGAATGCATGGAATTATATACCATATGCTTGTATCTGAGGTTTTCCTAAACTTACCATGATTAACACAGTGTATGTCGCAGGTTTAACGTCTAGCAGAGACAAATTAGACTGATTGGAACACTAACTAGAGTGGATCAAATGGGTGTCACCCCTAGAGGAAAAACTTATGCTAGGAAGTAAATTGGAATGATCTCACTGGGATGTGTTGGCCTGTATAAGAATCAGGAGGTACGATGAATGGTTAAATAAATTGGATGTATAATGATATGGATTTATCTTGAGGATGATGATGATGTTGGGATTCATCCTTGATGAGACCTCCTACATATCCCTGTGGAAGAGAATCAATGTCTGCGTAATTCGTGAAGAAAAGGGACACCTAAGGAGGTGAAAAGTCTAGACTCACAATGGCTTACTTTTGACATAGAATCACAACGGCTTACCATTTACATGGACTCACAATGTCTTACCACCGGTTGGGGTGACAACGGCTTACTACTGGGTGGGGTCACAACAGCTTACCGCTGGATGGGGTCACAACGGCCTTACCATTGGCTGGGGGCCCAATGGCTTATCGCTGGATGGGGTGATGACAAATTACAGCTGGATGGGGTCACAACGGCTTACCACTGGATGAGGTCACTACGAATGACAACATGATGAGGTCACAATGAATTACCACACGATGGAGTCAAAACGACTTACCGCCGGATGGTGGATGTAGTTTAACGTCGTGTAATATGAAAAGGTGGGATGTAGTGTAACGTCAAGTGGGATGAAGGTGGTCTGACGTGAATGGGGGCCAGAACCAGTGTTTTTTGGCCTTGAACCTCAAGGAGGCTTCCTATATATGTTTCCTTGTAAAGGATCATAGTACACATAGTTTGTGAGGTGTTGGAATTTATATGAATATGGACAGGACTGATGGTTGTTGGTCAGGAACCTCAGGGTGGCTTAATACAAACCTTCCCTTGGCAAGGATCAATGTCCACATAGTTCAGGAGGAGTGTGGACTGGTGTGAATATGGTCAAGACCAATGGGTGTTGGACTTGAACCTCACAGAGGCTTCCTACGTACATTACCTAGACAAGGATCAAAGTTCACATAGTTTGGGAGGAGTGGGAACCGATGAGAAGATGGTCGGGACCGATGGGTGTGGGTCTTGATCCTCAGGGAGGCTTCATACGTACCTTACCATGGTAAGGATCAAAGTACATATATTTTGGGAGGAGTCAGAACCGACATGAAGATTGTTGGGACCAATGGGTGTTAGTCTTGATCATTAGGGTGGATTTCTAAATACCTTACCTTGGAATGAATCAAATTCCATGTAGTTCGGGAGGAATGGGAACCAACATGAATATGCTCGGGACTAATGCGTGTTAGTGTTGAACCTCAGGGAGTATTCCTACGCACCTTACCTTGACAAGGATCAAAGTCCACGTAGTTAGGGAATGCGTGTGGGGCTTGCACTCTAGGTTTCCCAGAGAAGATGTCTTGGTAGGTGCTTTCTCTAAGCCCACGTGAGTCATGCTCGGTGCGAAAAAAAAGAGGCAGCAATGACCTGATGATCACATCATGAAAGGTATGTCTGAGGAAGTGGAATGGGGGTCTTAAAAATAATTATCATCCCAAAATGAAAACAGTGGCTTACACATGGTTAGCAACCCCGGGAGATGGAGATTGGGAATTACTCTAGTGCAGAGGCCCAGGAGGTGACAAAGTCCAAAGGGATAGGGATTTGGCAGTGAATAATGGAGGGATCTAGTGCCCATCCCCCCTCTCTGGTCTTTGTCAAGGAAGAAGAAAGGAGGAGAAGGGGTGCTGCCTTCGGCAAGAAAAGCTAGGGGCTCACACCTAGGTAGTTTCCCTTTCCCCACAAACAAACACTGCTACCATAAAGAGGATCTCATTTCATGTGAAGAATTATTTCACTCCCTTAGAGACCAATGGGTGTAAATAATGTCCAATATGGGGCACCCTGCATATGATGGACGGAGGGAGGCCACAGTTTAACATCATGTGTTGGGGGATATGGTGCTTGGCAGTTTAACGTCTTACAGCTTGGTCGAGGAGTGGTGCACTCCTCTCCCCTCGGAGTTTCATAATTGAAACCCACACACCTTTGAGGGAAGGAAGGAATGAACAATTTCATAGTGAGGGAGTGTTATGGAGCGATCTATTTAGGGGTCTAGGATAGTGTGGCTATGCGAAGAATAAATATCTGTTAGCGTGCCTATGCAAAGAAGCATGAGGCGAAGCAATACAACGGGAAGCATCGCACAAGGGACCTTGAAATTGCTTCGTGCAAATCTGATGGGCCATATTGGAAAAGGAGTCTCCGAGAAAAGGGGTTCATAGGTAGAATCCTTGTGAAGCTCTGGTGCTCCATGAAGTGGAGGGGCTTCGTGAAGGTATGTGCATCACGAAGTAAAGTTTCCTTGCCTAGGCATAGGGCATAGGTGCATATGGAAGGTGCTTCATGAAGTGGGAAGGTATTCGTGGAGCAATGACTCAAAATGCAAAGGTGCCTTACGAAGCAATACATTGTGAAGAAAGGTGCTTCACGAAGCACAATGACCATGCATTAGCATGCCGGTCACATGTTTATGAAGGGTACATCACAAATCATAAAAGCTCCGTTATTACCCGAGTCCCATTTGGGATCAACTTCCCCGACGAAGGCCCGAGGGCTCCGTGAAGGGAACCCCCCATTGAAGGGGGGCTGAATTCTTGAAAAAGGGAAGGCACTTCACAAGGTAAAAGTACCTTGAAGATCTAATGGTTCACAACGCAGAGAATGCTTTGCGATTTGGGAGCTAAGAAGGTGAAAGATCGGAGGATACATCCTTTGGGCTCAAGGGGAGCCCAGAATTTATAGGCAGGAGGCACTGCGAAGCAGATCTCGCTCAG
The DNA here is from genome assembly GCA_963277665.1 of Viscum album. Taxonomy (NCBI): domain Eukaryota; kingdom Viridiplantae; phylum Streptophyta; class Magnoliopsida; order Santalales; family Viscaceae; genus Viscum; species Viscum album. The sequence continues at coordinate 2,060,250,713 of OY728123.1, read as the reverse complement.
CGAGAATACAAGGCTTGCTCCATAGAGTTTTAGAAAACAAAAAAGGGGTTCGTGAAGCATCCCACCTCCATGCTCTACAGCGAGTTCATGAAGGTCAAATCGGTTCGCAGAGCATCCCGCCTTCTTTCTAGGCATCGGGTTTGCGAACATCAAATCGATTAGTGGAGCATCCCAACTCCTTTCCCATGGTGGGTTCTCGAAGGGGGGGGGGATCTGTCCCATCCATAGGGTTACGGAGTCTCTGCAAGTAGTCTTCACGGGGAATCCCCTCATTCATTCCCTTTGTTCATGCTTTTCCTTGATTTTGGTGTCAACAACTACCAAATTAAAAAACCATCCATATTTGAGAAAGGTTAGCTTTCAATGGTATGCATAATGTCTTTAAGAAGATGGTCATGTTGAGATTTTATGATATCATTAATTTAGCAGTTAGTATTTTTAGGGGTTTGATCAGTTGGGGTAATAGAATTTTGGGGTGTTCCAATCTAGTTATCTAAACATAAATTCATATATGAAATCCTACAAACAATCCATCTAGAATTATTCATAATACTAGAAAATATTGTTACATACATGGACCAAATATGGATAGTGTTATACAATATACTAATTAGGATACCCATGGTAATGAGTACCCCAACATCATTTGTACATAATGGATTTAGGATATCAGATAATGATTAATGTCATTGGACAACCATACAAATATTGAACCAAAACATAGTGAGGTGATGAGTTCTATTGTTATCATGATAGGGATCATAAGTATTAGAAATAAATATTTGAAGAGTGACATATTTGGTTGAAAACTATACGCACATATTCATCAGCCATATGCATACATGCTTACACAAACAAAGAGCCTCTAATATTCAAGTATCTTTTACAAAGGCCATAGAAGGGTTATGGAAACATTAGGTACTTTAGACATGATGTATGGTATATGGATGAAGGTTTAATAAAGGATAGAGTAATCACCCTATTCTTTGGTTTACCGGGGTAAGTATCTTGTGATCAATTGGTAGTGATTGTCATTGAGTGATGAATTGCAATGTTTAATGTAATGAACTGAAAATTTATCAATGAAAATTCCCTATTTTTGTTATGTTATATAGTATATATCACATAAAATCACATTTAAAAAACAATAAAAAATTTATAAATTAACATGGAATGAGAGAAGAATTATTTCTCAAATTAAGTAACATAAAATCATAGAATAATAACATGACCTATGGAATAGTAATAATACCCTTAATATTAGTATCCCAACAAAAAAATATTAACCACACCTAAAAAATTATTAATACAATTTAGGTATCTTATAAATACAAATATGATATAATTATATTATAGTATAATTAAATAAATGTTTTGAAAATGAAAAATTAAGTATTGTGTTGTTATAAAACATAAATATTTATTTAGAATGTTATAAATAATATAATGATCTAAAATAAAATTTGTTTTCATAAACTATTTTAAAATATTTTTTTTTTGTCTTGTAATAAAAAAATAATTTCATGAGAGCATAATTAGTTTGGCAATGTGTTATAAAATCAAATATAATTTTCAAATCAGTATTTTTTGAGTAAATGATGATTTTAATTAAAAATAAAATTTATCATATTTATTAAATTGTTTTCATAAAATGTGGAAATTTTTTTCAATTCAAAAAATTGGAAAACTATTACTCTGATTTTTTTTCTAAAATAGTTGAATTTTTGTTGAAAAGTGAAATACAATAATTTATTGTATATGATAAATAAATGAATTTTTGAGTCATTTTGGAGACATTGATGATGTATGTGGCCATTGGATCGAACTAAAATGAGTTTGTTACAATATTTATTCATTATAATTTACACTTTTCATTATCTTCATCCATAATAATAAACTAATTAATAAAATCATCAAAAAACACATTCCACCTCCACTATAAATACCAATCCTCACTACTACATTCCATCACACCAATAAAGATTAGAATATTATCAAAATTATAGATTAATCACTTCCTCTGTCTCTCCCACATGTCCAAGAGTATTTTTCTCAATAAAATACCAAACTCACGTACCCCATGGGGGTTATCAAATAGGAGAATTCTAGAGGTGAAAACCTCTTTGTTTTTCTTATAATTTATTTCCAATTTCATATCTTTATTATTATCTCCTAAACTCATATTATTCATGTTGAATGGTAACTCAATTATATGTCATGTAATATAATCTTATTATGATAATGTAATAATCTATCATCCTTTCGTTCCCCTCCACTTTTTTTAATCTAAAAATGGAATATCATCTCTGATGTGTTTATTTATTGCATTCATGGAAGATATTTTTTCAATTTCCATTAACACATTCAAGGATGGAAATAAAACAATTTTCATGTTTTAAAAAAATGCAAATATATGTATTATAGGTAATTTAATTTTATATAACTTGTTTATATACATAAAATTAAATTATAGAACAAAACTAGTATGTGATGATTGACAAATTAACAAATTAATCTATATGATTATCATTATCATTTTAACTAAGGATTCATATAAATACCATAACAAAAAATGATATATACGAGACATTGAAATCATATAAGTTCATTAAGAACATATAATTTCAATTCTTGATATCTAATACCATTCCACACAATCTTTTATACACGTATACCAAATAACCAATCATGAAAACAATGGAAAGGAACAATACTGAATGATGAAATTATATCCTATAAATCATAAGAAATATATAAATGTATTTAATAAAATCATAATAAATTTACAAAATCAATTAAAGTTTCTAAATTAATTAATTAAAGGATTTAATTTTTTTATCAAATATATAATGTTCTTGTGCAGAACACTTTCAGATATAAGGTAATGGATTCCTTCAGGACCTCCATTTTTCCTTGGGTCATGTTTTATCTCTATTTAACCTGATTAAACTATTCCTTAACTTTATAATAATCTTTTAAATTATGTTAATATGGTCCATAAAAATGTATTGATATCATTTAATCTTTCCTTTTCATGATATAAAAGTTTTAAATGGTTCCCTTCACAAATATTCTGGATAAGCAAGCCCGATTGAAGGGAAATTCCCAATTTCTTACTTTTCTAAAATAAATAATTTCATCATGAAAAACTATCTTCGTTAATTTATTTTTTTATAAAAGAAATTATTCATTTTTCTGTTTTAAACAATCCTGAAAATTTTCCCTTCAACCGCACTAAAATGTTTAATTACTTAACCTTCTATCCACTCTTTTAATATGTTTTCACATCAATTTGACATCAATTATCATCATATATTCCTATTATCCATTATTAATGTCCACTTATTATTTAAATCCATTCTTTAAGGGACACTATTTGGATATTCTCTTCTGATATACATTTTGATAGGATTATTATACCCAATTCTTTACCTGGGTAACCATTATGATTATGTTTATATACTTATGTATGATTCATTATGTAGAGAAAATATTAATGAGAATCATACGATGGTTGAACTAAGATAGTTATCCAATTCAATGGTTAATGTTTAGTCTCTGGAGACATTATATGTAATGGTCGTGGTGGTTAGCCTTGACTCATGTTCCATGTGAAAGGGTCTTGGGGGTTAGCCTTGATTTGTGATCCTCTATGTGAAATGTTCCTTGAATCATGGTTATTTAAAGTTTTATGTTTCTTCCACATTAATATTAATCCATAATAACATGATCTCTTGTTATATATTTTATGCTTCCATATGTTAATTCATGTGGCATGATTTTTTTATGTCATCAAGTTAATATTTATAACCCATGTGATATGCTTTATTATTATGTTTATTCTCGTAATTGGACTTTTAACTCATCCCTTTGTTTTTGTATTATCTTGGTTATCCTTTATATATGTATGTGCTCGATGGTTTTTAGTATATCATTATGAATATTCAATAAAATTAGTTTCTTTATTTTTGTTTCATGCTTTCAAATTTTATATCTAATCTTCCAAAGACAATAGAAATTATGATCCTGGGTTTTTATTTGAAGGATAATTAAAATAAAAATTGTGTCATAGAATGTGTGAAATTATAGGGCCATTATAGTAGGTACGAGAGAATGATCAAGTTATTTTTTGATATTTAGACGAGATAAAAATATAAATAACTCTAGGTATAATCATATCAAGATGGATAAACTAAATTAGAACATATGGAATCATATGATAGGATAAAATTTTCAATTATAATTTTATACTTCAATGATCAAATTCTTTTTATATTATTATTATTCAAGTATTCATCCCACCAAATTGTACTTTGTTTTCTAGTATTTAATGGATGAAAATATGAGAACTGGTTCCAAAAATCAATGTGATAAGAACTGGGATGATTACCCTAATGATATGATAAAAATAATTGGAACGGATTATCTAATCATCATGAAAACCGTTTATAACTGGTTAATGTTATGAATAATAACTTGAATCTTGTGGAACACCATACTACTCCAATAAAATAGAATGTTTTAGTCAAATCCTTCATTTGAAAAATACCTTCCATATTTAGTGGATCCTCTGATCCCATCATCGTAGAAAAATGGATTAAATCCATTGAGATGATTTTTTCTATACTATAATGATCATAAGAATAAATACTTATACTGGTAGTCAATTATTTTTATGGAAAAGCTGATCAGTGGTGGATACTAACTAAGAATATAATGTCCAAAGAGTATATTTATTCCATTTAATACAATTATTTCAAGAAATTATTATTCAATAAATATTTTCCTCAAACCCTCCATCTTAAGATGGAAATGGAGTTCCTTGCACTGAAAAAAAAATAAGAGTCTATATGAGTGTAGTAGGGAAACTTCAAATGGATTTCTTGATATGCCTTTGTCTTTGTCACGAACACCAAAATAATGGTTTATTGCTTCTTCAACGGACTATAGACGAATCTATAAAAAACAATGGTGATTTGAGACTTCATCTTTTATAATAAGATTTTATATTTCTACCTTTAAGATGAAATTGAGATCGAAGACCCCTTTTGGTATCATGGGTCCAACAATAAAAAGAGAAAAATGGATTTTATTATGGGAAGATCAATAGATAAATCCCATAATGGGAAAAAATCGAATATCATACGTGTCATAATTGTGGGAATAAGAATCCTAGAAAGTATATAATGGGAAAGAGGAAATGCTTAATATGGGGATGAAAGAGGCATCTAACGAATAACTACTGATGGGATATGAAGAATCCCTCTAATTTGGATGAATAAAGGATGTTTTCGATCAAAACATAGCCTATAGTTTAGTGTTTCAATGACAAGAAACATGGAAATTATTTGAACCATTACAAAAATCAATGGGTTGTTGGAGGTAATAAAATAACAATCTACCAGATAGAAAAGAATTATATATTGGATCATCATCATCATTTTATTTATTTTTAATTAACAGAAAATAGGTAAAACAAAAACAAACCAAACAGACAATATACAATAGCATGAAGAAATTTACAACTTATCTGGATATGTAGACATGATCTTTCTTCTTTATCAATAATGATAATTTAGTAGGATGCAGTCTTCTTAGTCTTTCAATTTATGGATGGACATGGTAATCCTTAAGGAAGGATCATCATCAATAATTTCTCAAATTATTTCTCAACCATCCCTCATGGAGAAAATAATTGATGCTCAAAGAAATGATGTATAAATTTCAAAAAAGGATAAACCTATGAGAAATAAGAAATAGTCATATTACTAAATGGATATGTAATGAGTCATGAAATTTGGGTCATGACTTTGTGTACCATAAAATTGAAAGGTAATGAATGATATTCCAAATGATGTATATAGCTCAACCTTCTCTATTCACATAGGGAGCATGAATATGTATCAAGAACTCAAAGAAAACTATTATTGTAAAACTATTAAGAAATAGATCACTGGATATACATCAATGTTCCTAGTATGTAATCATATGAAGGAGGAAAGGAAAACATCTAAGGGGGTGATAAAAGATATCAAAAGGAAACAGTGCTATATGGGTTTTTGTGGAATGTATTATAATGAAAAATCACTTTATCAAAACCCTAGTGGACTTATCAATGGATAAAAATTTAAATATATAAATAAAATAAATGGTGAGGCTTCATGGAGTACCACTATTTATTTTATCGGATGGAGATCTGAGATTTACCTCCATGTTTTGGAAAAGTATCCAATATGCTCTTCATGCTGAGTTGAACATCTATACAACCTATCATCCTCAAAATGATGGGTAATCTAAATTGACTATCCGGAAAGTGGAATATATTTTGAGAGTGTATTCTATGGACTTCTAGGAGTAGAACAAACATCTTCCTCTGGTCGAGTTATCCTATAACAATAGTTTCTACTCAAGCATCCAAATGAATCCATATGATGCACTTTGTGGAAAAAGATGGAGAGCATTAGAATATTGGGATGAAGTAATTTAAAATATGCTAGTAAGACTTGAAGTGGTTGAATAAATGGAAAAATAGGTAAAAACAATTGAACAACATATCCATGAGCCCAAAGTTGATAGACGAGTTATGAAAAAATCATCAATGAGACCAAGAGTTTAAGGTTGGATACATGGTACTCTTCTGTATATCTCTATGAAATAGGATGATGAGATTTGGAAATATGGGAAAGCTAATTCCTAGGTACATCAGTCACAAAGACATTATTGACCATGTTGGGGCTACGGCCTATCTACAAGAACTTCCACCAACAATGTCCCGAGAATAGGATATATTCCACAAGTCCCTCTTATGTAAGCACATACTGGATCCCTCACATATATTAAATTCAGATGTGGTAAAGTTGAAGAATTATCTATCTTATGAAGAGTACCTATTGAAGATCTTGGATTATAGTGATATTGTTTTATGCAACAAGACCAATCAAAAAGTCAATGTACTATGGAGGAACCATATGCATTAAGAGGAAACATAGAAATTTGATGAATATATGTAGGGGAAATACACTCACATGTTTTCCCCATAGTTTATAAAAAGGAATTTCAAGGTATAAATTTCATAAGTGGGGAATAATATAGTGACCCAAAATTTTATAAAAAAAAATTAACTTCTTATAATTATATAATATAGTATAAATCACATAAAATCACATATAGAACACAATACATGCATTATAAATGATGAATGAATGAAATGATAAGTATTTATATAAATTAAAGAACCTAAACTAATGGAAGAGTAAAATAACCTATAAAATAGTAATGTGATCCACAATAATAGAAACTAGGACAATAGAATAATAACATCACCTTCAAAATTGTAAATAAAATTTAAGAATATTATAAATAAAAATATTATCTAATTATTTCATAGTATATGGAAATAAATGTTTTTAAAATGATATATTACTTGTTTCTATTTTTCTAAAACATAATTATTTATTTACAATTTTAAAAATGATATAATTATTTTAAAGAAACGTTATTATCATATAATAGGTTCATAAATTGATATTTTTTGTCTTATTATTATAACATTATTTATTGAGACCATAATTAATTTTTCAATGTATAATAAAATTAGTTTTAATTTTAAAATCGGTATTTTTCAGAAAATGAAAATTTTAATTAAAAATTAAATATTAATAATTTAGAAAATTATATTCATAAAATAGAGTATATTTTTTAATTCTACATTTTGAATAAAATTATGTTGAATTTTTGTGATTTTTCTAAAATAGTTGAATTTTCGGTGATTAGTGAATTACAGTAATTTATAATATAAGGAAAATAAATTCATTTTTGATTCAAGATTGTGTCATGAATTATGTATGTGGACATTATTTTGAAATAAAATTCATTATTTACTGTATTTAGTAATAATAATCCACACTATTCATTCTTTTGATCCAAAAAATACAATAATGAATAAAGTAATCAAAAAACACCCTTCTCATCCTCAATAAACACTACCCCTCACCACCTCCTTTCACACACAACTAAATCCAAAGAGATTTTAAAAATTCATCTGAAACCTCTTCCAAAGTATGCAACTCATTTCAAGGAGAAATTTTTATCAATAAAATACGAAACTCAAGTTTCTCAAGGAGGTTCTCAAGGATAAGAATTCAAGAGGTAAAAACCACTTTCCTTTTCATTTAATTTCCTTCCAATTTTATTTAATTATTATTTTATCCCCACCGACCATAATCCAAGTGGCATGAGAAATAAAATATCTTATATATACTATAATTTTATTATTTTAATTTAATAATCCATCATCATTTCTTTCCCCTCCACTTTTGTATTCAGAAAAGGAAAACGTCGTCCGTGATGTGTTAATTTATCCCATTCAAGGATGATGAGTTTTCAATTTTTTACCTACATCAATTCTGGTTATATAAAAATTCTATATAGTTAAAAAATATTATAATGTATGTATTAAAACTTATTTAATGTTTTTTAAATAGTATATATTCATAATATGAAATAATAAATTGAAACAAGTTCATGATGATTGAGAAACCCCCAAATTAATATAACCGATTATAATTAGTGATTTATCTAATGATTCATTTTTATATATAAAAAATGGTATATAATTAAACATAAAGTATTTTATTTTTATTAATTAAATATAATATTAATTATTAAAAACTATTCCAATTCTACATGATCGTTTATACACATATACAAATGAACAGATCATGAAAACGAAGAAAACAAACACTCCTGAACGATGAAATTTTATATTATAACTTTTCAAAAAGAACATAAATGAACATAATATAATTATAAATAATTGAATACATTTAGAAAAGGCTATTAATTAATTAATGGATTCAATTTTTTTATCCAGGACATTAATTTTATGTTTTTAACACATTCATACATAAGGTTAATGATTCATTCTGAAACTCCATTTTACTTCATCCATATTCTCCATCTCTTTATCCCAATATAATTAATTTTTAATTTTTATATAATTATTCTAAATTAGTTTTATAGGATCCAAAATTAGGTATCAGTTTCATTTCATAATTCTTTTTTTGGGATACATATTTTTTAAAATGGGTCTATTATCAATTATTTTCAATAAGAAAGACAGATTAAAGGGAACATCCTGATTTATTACCCATTTCATATACACTATATAATATATTTTAATCTACCATTATATTTCAAAAATGAATAATTTTATTAGTAATAAATATACCGGTTTATTTCAGGTTTTATAAAAAAAATTATTCTTTTCCGTTTTAAAGAATCTTAACAATTTTCCCATAAACCACAATAAAATGTTTTATTTATAATGTTTCTTAAATACTATTTTTATAATTTTTCACCTCATTGTTTTCAACAATTATCATGATATATTCCTATTTTACATTTTTTATGCCCATTTATGACTTAAATCCATTATTTCATGGACACAATTTTGACATTCCCTTTTGATATGCCTTTTGACAGGATTATAATACCCAATTCTTTCTATGGGACACCCTTATGTTTATGTTTGATTACTTATGTAAGATTATTTATGTGGAAAACATATTCATGAACATGTTATTTTGTGTGAACCATCATGGCACTCTAATTCATTGGGTAATGTTTAGCTCATGAGACATCATGTCCAACATTCTTGGTGGTTAGCATTGAGTTGTGCTCCATGTGCAATGGTGTTATTGGTTAGCCTTTATTTATGATCCTCCATGTTAAATTAGCCTTTAGTCATGGTTATGTGATGTTTAATGTCTCAAAAAATTAATATTATTCCGTGATTACATTATTCCACGTTCAATATGTCATGCTTCAATATGTTTATTCTTGTCACATGCTTATTTATCTAATCATGTTATGCCTTGTAACACATGTGATATTATTTTTTTTATGTTTTTTTGGTATTGGTGTTTTAGCTAACCTTTAGTTCATGTATTCCCCAGTTTATCCTATGCAGATTTAAGGGATAAAATGGTATTATAATCTCATTAGTATTATTAAATAAAATATGTTTTCATTATGGTTTCATGATTTCTAATTTTGTATCTAATCTTCCAAATACACTAGACTTTATATTCTTGGGTTAGTATCTGAATAAAATTTTTACATAAACTCATGTAAAAATTTGTGTAATAGGATGGGGATGTTATATTTATCATCTTGTTGTAGGGGCATACATTCTCCCGTGTAGTTTTAATTTCATGTGGTATGGACATTAACCTTGTAGTTTAACATCACGCAGTAAAAAATATGTGTTACATTATTATTTAAAATCACGTTGTGGGGATGTTTTTATTTTGTAGTTTTAATATCATGTGACCAAAAAAATTTCCTTTTAGTTAAACATCATATGGTGAAGACATGGGAACCAACATGAAAAATTGTGCATTATATTACATGCACAAACAATCCAGACATAAATCTAACTCATACATCAGAAAAACTGTCTTTTACAGCTCACCTCTTATGTTGATGGGGTGAATTATTTTATAGGGTTTTGAATATGGGCCTAGGATTAGTGATTCGAGAATCACAATGTATCATGTGATGATGGGAATAAATCCACATATAGTTCTTGAACGAGAAAATGTTTACAAAGTGTTGACCCATATGGAAATATGGAAAATATTTATATTGTTTTTATATGTTGTCCTAGTATTGGAGATCCAACCATCACTATATATCTCATGATTATAGTAATCAATCTACACATTGTTCTTGTGGTAGTGCCTTCCCGCTAAAATCATGCATATATATTGGGATGTGTCATTTTTATACTTATTATGACATCACCAAGATTAATGTTCTGAGTTTCACTATATATCATATTATGTAAAGAATAAAGTGACACCTAGTTATTGAATATATTTATGTCAGGAGACTAACACAAACAATGGTGGGCCTCTAGGGTGAGGTCTACAAGAATGTATATTTTTATTCCATACAAGGGATATCAACTGTGTAGTTTAACATCATGCGTTGATAACTAAGGGTATTATTTTTATGGCTTTTCATTCATGACCTTGATGATCCCTTTAGGTGATTTCAATCTTTTCTTTTGTGTGGAATATTTAATCAAAATTCCTAAGCTCAAATGAGCTAGGCTGAGTGTCAGAAACACAGAATGGAAGGGGTACCTATCACTATGCAGAGGAATAAAATGATAGGGCAGGGTAATTTTGTATCATGTAGTGGTTAGACCACGATATAGGATAGATGAATCCCTAACTATCCCATTGAATATGAGAATCAATCCATATATAATTCTGTAAAACCCAATCATTTTAATTTATTATCGAAAGGACATTAGTTGTGCAGTATGACGTCTTGTGTTAAGGACATGGATTTCCCTAAGTGAAATGAAAGTAGTATTAAGGTTGGGGCCAATAATAGAGGTCCAAGCATCACTAAGAATAATTTTATAGATGGAATCAAGCCATACATATTACTAGAGTATATTTTAGTTTATTTTCATGCTAAAAATAAATAAGTATATCATTTTTACGCTCAAGAGGTATGGACAAAGATGTGGTGTGTAGTTTAAAGTCTTTCTTCTAGGATTTAGGATACTTTGAATTTTAGCATCTTGCTTCCAGGATGACTCCATATAGTTTATCCTCATGAGGATAAGACCTGGGGCGCCATGTATTTTAATTTCATTATTCTATGACTTATAATGACTTATAATAGTTTTGGTAAGTATTCCATGAAAAATCATTTATTTGTCTGGGGTGTGACATGCTCCCCATCCATTGTGGCCATTGAGTAGGATCTATTATGATACACCGTACATATAATTTACAACCCTTACATTTTTGTTTCCAATTTTCTGTCTTCTTCCCTAGTATAATTGGGGTTTTGGTAGCCAATACTAGTTCTCCATAGAGGGGTGAATGGAGGTGACACATTTTATTCAAGGGTCGTGCGATCCAATTTCAATGGACTTCATGGTTGAAAAATGTACACAACCTATTCTCACTAATCCACACCAATTCATCCAATCTCTTAGGTTATTTATAATCATATGAGAGCTTTCTACTGATTTCTATTTTGAGTGAAGGTAGATAAAATTTTATGGGTAATAGTTCCTTGGTCCCATACACCAGTGAATATGGTGTTTCCTATGTAGCAGTAGGCATTGATGTATAGTAGTTCCATAAAACATGAAGGATCATGTATGGTTAGGACTTATTATCCTCAATTTCCATATTCTAGAGTATATTTTATAGAGTTTAATTAAAGGATTCTCTCTATTAAATTGGCACAGCATGATAAGAAGATGTGTGATTGGAATCGATATTATACTCTATGTATAGTTTCTTCAACTTTATAGAACAGAAGGTAATGCCATTGTCTATCAATAAATGTTAGGGACCTTAAACATGATGATGATATGGTACTTTATAAATTTGATGATATTATTCATTTTGAAATATGTTAGTTGTATTGACTTAAACCACTTGGAAAACAAGACGGCTCCAGTAAGGATGTACATGAAATACTTAGCTATGGATGGGGGATATGGCCCTAGGATATAAATTCCCCAAATGGAAAATGGGATAGAGTATTTAGTTGTATATATAAATTCTAGTGGTTAATAGATTATGTTTTCATGGCTCTGGAATGGATGAATTTTCATGGAGAATTACACACAATCTTTTATCATGTTCTATCAGTTATAACCCAGCCTCCTGATTTGGTGGGAGAGTCTGGTTCCAAAATGATGATTGGGAATGGAGCTCGCATGGAATTATTCTAGGATGGAGGGAATATCTCTTTATTATATGCATCATAGGAGGATTCCTTTAAATCTTCACTTATAGAGGGGGTTTTGTTCATTTGGACTGTCATGTAGGTCAAAGTTCACAACATGACATTGAATATATTCCCTCTTATCTTGGTCTATTGGGAGAGATCCATTTCAAAGATAACCAATTATGGGCCCCATCCTTCTAGGGGAGGATTCCAGTTTATCATGCCCTAGGGTAGTTTCGAACTAATTTATTTCTTCCATATCATAGATTAATATCATCAAGACCATTATTTGGTGCATTATACGTAAGATTACCTCATCTTAATTAGGGTTTTCCTTTACTGTGGATGTATTATCCAACACATTTACTTTATAATAATGTGATCGGGGAACATGATACAAATTTTTATCAAAAGGAAATTCTTCTATCAATACCCTGAAATAACCAGTGATGAGGGACAATTCTTACTTTTTTATGATATATTCTCCATTTAAATGTGATATCAGTTGCTTATAATTACCTATGATATTTAGGTAGGCTATATGAAGTTGTAAGACTACTTCCATACTAGTGATTATTGATGAATATTCAGCCTCATTAATCACACAGCCTTTGGATAATGAGAAATAGTAGTGGAAACATGCATTTTCTAGATATAGAAATACAATCCTCAGGCCAACTAGATTGAGATTTTTTCCCATGATTTTGTTGATTGTTCTTCAGGAGACGCCATCAAAATACAGATCTCGGGTTTCAGAAGTTACATTGGCATAGAATAGCTCCTCATCTAGAAGATAGATATCCACTAGTGTATTTTTCAGAGTAGGAAGTGCTGCAAGGTAATCAACCAAGGCTTTCTATATCACTGATTTCTATGATACAAAATGAATGTTGTATTACTATAAAATTAATTACCATCAGGTCAAGCACCCTAGTCAACATGGGATGGACATAGATGTACATGGGAGGATCAATACGACATGACAAATGGTATTATGGGTACTAAAAGTAATCCCTTAGCTTTCTCACTGTCAATATGAGTGAAAGGTAGTTCATGTTAACATTAGTGTATCGAGACACAATACCTAGCATCTTTTGGATAAGGTAGTAAATACTATTTTCCCTCCCCACATTGTTTTTCTGTCTGAAGAGGGTTCCTAGTAAGCATTACATGGAATCCACATACAAAATGTGTGTCATTCCTTCCACCCGAGGCATCATAACCGATGGCTGTAGTAGATACTAATGAGACTTTTGAAGGATACATGACAGTCATCATCCCATTGATAGGCCATCCCCATATTTATTATCCTTGTGAAGGGGAGAGATTTTCTAGCAATGTTGGAAATGAAACACTGAATGTAGGTAAGGTTTCCTTAGAACCTCATTATTTCTTTGAGATTTCTGGGGGGTGACACTAATAAAATAGCACTAGTTTTCTATAAGACAAACTCAATGCTGTGGTGGCATACCAAAAACCAAGGAACATTCAAGATGTTACCCAACATGCACAATTATGTGGATTCATATTTATACTATTCTATCATAGGTTGTTGATATTGTTGGGAGATCCATGAAGTGATCACATCACTATTTGGATTTGAAAAATAATATATCAATATAAAATTCATCAATATTTTCATGGAATGCCATAAATATATGATGCATGGAATAATGATATGAAATGACAATGATCTTTAAGAAAAAGGTATGGACATGATAGCAAAAGTCCTTGCGGTGATCTGAAGGTTGTGGCTTCTTCATCGTTAGGTTCCATCTTTATTTGATTTTACCTTGAATGCACAATTATTCAGAACGCGACATCTTGTTCCATGGTTAAGTGTTGGAAACTCATACTTATAGGTAGATTCATCAACATAGAAGTTTATTTTCATCTGTATCATGTTGAAAGACCCAAAGATGATATATTCTCATGATGATGGTTCTGTTTGGTGCAACGATTCCCATGCTTCATATATTGTAGTGAAGAACTATGAAAGAGGCAGAGTTTGTGTTGGAAAAATATGAGTCCTACTCTTCTATTTATTCATATTACTAGTGTTCACTCCAAATATTAGAATACATATTTGATGTCACCTTCTTAGGTGGAAAATATAATATGGGTCTACATAGAAATTCTCTTTCAGTGTCATGATCTTGTTCAACTTTCATGTCATAAAGCTCTCGAACTTCCACTAACACCAAGCCAGAACATTTTACCAATCACCCTCTTATTCTAACAAAGAAATGGTTATGTCGGCCACACACTATGAGAAGTTATCTAACACCACATGTCCAGAATTAAACATGGATTAGAGGACTTCTTTCAAGATAATATAGTCCAAGATGTTATGGAACATCCTTCTATCGAAGGGATAGTAGTTGAGATAGTATGTGAGGTTTACCTCATCCATCTTCCTAGGTTGTGGTATATTGAGTTGGTTATTGTCCATGGTTGGAAGGGAACAATTGGGGAAATTGAAATTTTAGGAGTATGGATTATTTATTTGTTCTTCCAATCTTTGGCAACAGTGATTTCTTTATGCTTACTATCAAGCATGATTACATGGGTTTCTACACTATAAAGAGGTGATGGGTGGTTTGTGTCCTTCTTGGGTTATTTGATGTGTGATACTACTATCATAAGATTAAAAATTTCAGATTATAATTTTCTTATCCTTTTTCCCTATACTGAGAGAGTGAGTGATATTTGGATTGGGTTTACTGAATGTATTCCTATAGAAAATTTTCTATTTCAATGAACTCATGAAACCCAATAAGATACTTTATAGGGATTAGAGGTGTCTGCAACTCACCCCAAATATTTATAGCACAACGTTCTACCATTTTATCCTATTGTAGTGGGACACCTAATGAATAGGTTAAACATTTCCATCTGGCTATAAAGATAGAAACACTATCATTTTCACAGTGTTTTTAGTTTTCTAGTCAATGATTTTCATTTTCGTCATTGTAGAGCTTAACTGATAGAGGAATTATTGACAGATGTATTCCCATCCTAGAACCGATCATATTGGAAGACTCTTGTACCAGAAAAGGTTAGACCTGGTACAGTCTTTACAAAACACCTCATCTTGGTTGCCTCCAATTGATTTTGATGTATCATATTCAGAACACATCTAGATAAAAAGTTGGTGAGATGCTATCTAAGGGAACCTGCACCATCAAAGGTTGAGAAGGTAGTATTGGGAAATCATGTTGGGGAAGAGTGTAATCCACCCATTCAGTATATGGATTCCTCTTAAGTTTCATAGGTGCATGCCTACAATTCCATGGATTCTATTCAAGCAACCAAGTATTTGATTATTTTAGGCCACTTCGATAATAATATAGTTTGAGCCACACCCCATGTATAGGGAGTGGATGGGGGAGGATTAGGTGGACATACCTTTATCTCCCACTAATTGTTGATTCTCTCATACACTGTATGATCACACTAGTGAGAGAGATTCTATCGCCACATTGGAGGGAATTCATGATCATTTTTGACTTCCTCATTTATCTATACTGGGTTCCGGGATCCAGATAAAGTGTGATTTTTTGATTCTTTTCTAGCATTTAGATAAGTTTTTTCTAAATGTATGGGAGGTGGGAAATTTTACTCAAACAGATGATGATACCCAATGAGAATATTTCCCCAATGTAGCTCCTAATTAAGTTTTCAGAGGGTTCGTATCTCATTATAATGTTATAACAATTGTTCCTATATGGAAATAACTTCTATTATTCTGGGTTGTGTTTTTGATATAGACACAACTATCACTATTTCTTTAGATGTGTTTTGATAGAGTGGTGGTATCTCAATATTCGAAGGAGCCATATTTTGGATCCTTCATTGTTTCCAGGAATGTTCAAACTCCATTGTTTTATAAAAGTCACCCTATACCTAGGAAATATTTTTTATTTTAAAGCCATATATATTTTTGTCTTGATCCAACATATCTATTTTGTTGATAATTAAAAAATTCATAGAGGCATATCATAAAATTGTGGATATCCTATTACTTTTGTTGCAACATGCTTCTTTTACACTTCCTTCATGTGGTTTATTATTTGATCCCCTTTATACATTGAGCTACATTAGCTTGAAACCCCATTGGGGTCTGATCACATTCACCATACATTCCTCTTTTCATGGATTCTGAGTAATGGAATTGTGGGAGTTTTCGATCACGATTATCAAAAGAGTCCCAAATAGAAGAGGTTTGTCTTGCAGCAGGAGGAACTGATGAGATACTGACCATTGATATTTACCTACCTACCTAGAGAAGGAATATTCTATCTGTTGTGATGATTATGAAGATTAAAATGTTTCAAAAATTTCATATAGGGGTTATTAACGAAAAAATTATCATTGATTGATTTTTTTTTGCTAAGGATCCAATGATTCCAGTCAAGGATTTAATGACTCATTGGGATGACAATGTGGAATAAATACCTCTAGCATAGTAGGGTGGTTTTGATCTAGAATAACCATTATTTTAACCAATATCCTATTAGAGGGTGATGAATCTAGAGATTTTTATTGAGATATAAATACCCCCGACCTATTCAGATAGGGTTTTTTTTAATCTTCTAAGGATATGTCCTGAATCCTCTCAGGAATAGATGATCTGGGAGGTCGATGTGGTTATAGATATTTCCCTATCCAAGGGGCCAGGGTTCAATCATAGATGGATACTATGGAAGCTACCACTATGACTCATTCTAT
Source organism: Viscum album (assembly GCA_963277665.1). NCBI lineage: Eukaryota > Viridiplantae > Streptophyta > Magnoliopsida > Santalales > Viscaceae > Viscum > Viscum album. The sequence goes on along the minus strand of OY728123.1, from coordinate 2,060,233,214 downwards.
GAAGCACATATTTGATCACGTAGGATCTGGGTGTGATGGAAGCCCTTGATGGGAATCATTCTTTACAGGAATTTTTATGTTTGATCAAAACAACATCTTCCATGTTGGAAATAAATTCTTGTTTCTATGAGGGGACCAATTTAACATATTTTTGGAAACTCTATCCCTTCATTAATGATGAGGGGTAATTGTTGAAGCAGAGGGATTCTATTGTAATGAAAAAATTTCCTGAGAATTACCCGGTCCTTCCGATTTCACCAGAGGCTATAACATTTCAGAACATTGTATCTGATGGTTTTTGATGTTCTAGGGACATTGTGAACTGTAACTCTCTATATTTCACCCATCCATTGATACAAACATCTGTCAAAACTCAAGAAATTAGTTGGTGGAGGGTTTTCATGATCTAGTGACAAAAATACATAGGAATGTTTAATACTCTTCCATTCCTAGGTTCTAGGATGTGGAAAATGTGGCCATTTTCTGCCGACCCCATATTGTTTTGAGGTGAAGAAGGTTTTACTCATATCCTTTATAGGGGAGATGTCTATCCCTTATTCACAGATGATTTTCCCACTTATTTTTGTTTATATAACACATTCACTCCTTTTCAATCTCATCTAGGACCTCATAGTCAGAAATATAGAGGGGATAAAACATGATGGTGATAATTGTTTCAGCATACTCTCGCCCCATTTCAATGTAAATCACCTATTCATCAGAATTACATAACTCTATTCGGTTAGACCATAGAATATTATTCTATGGTTCTGCTATTTATTTGAGGTCATTCCTGCTAGATGTTTATGGGAACTATATACGGTTAACACTAATGTATCAAGAACCTCATTATATGAAGGAGTTACGTTTTTGGACACCTCTCTGTATGTAAGATTCTTGGAAAGTTATTATTTCATTTTCTAGATGAGATATCGTCATTGGGATGTTGAAAAGGGTTGATGTTAGGTTTAGAATCCCTATGATCCATCTACACACTACCATGAGTAGGACTATCATGGTATTGACTATATTTTGATTCGGTTGAAAAGTTGACAAACACTTGTGGTGTTTTGAATGTGTCTCAAAAAACCTCAAGGAAATTGGTATTGATCATATTAGGAATATGGGAATCATTCTACATCATTCATGGAGTATGTCAACCTTCCATTTTTAAATTGTGGAGGGATATGCATTAGCTTTACGATGATTACTGGACCTTTTATATAATTAATTGGTGTTGTGGGGGTATGATCCCATTTCTGAGACGATGTTGTAATACTCCAATGAGATTCCCAATTATTGACAAAAACATGAGCATGTCTTGAGGATTGTTCAATTATCACTTAGTGAGCCTTGGTCAGAATGTGATTATAAGCCGGATTTAGATGCATTTGGATATGTCATTGGTCTTTAGTGGTAGGGGTAAAAGCCTACCCCAAGGCATGTGCCACTCTGGCATTGTGATCCCTAGTTGGAAGAGGAATATGATCCTTGTTTGAATATTAATTCACCACTATAACATGCCAATAGACCAACAGAATCAGAGAGGGGATATGTGAATCCTCTGGTATTTCCTAAAATAATACTGGTGTAGTCATTCATCGATGAAGGTAAGAATATTCACTAACTTCTATGATCTGCTAGAATATGATAAGAAGTTTCACTAAATAGAATATGAGTCTTGGCTATTTCATGTTCCATTATCACTTGGTGATCCCTATATTGAATGGGTACATGAGGCCAATCCTGGGCCATTAATTTATACTTATAGTCTTCTTCAACAATAATATGATCTTGTGCTGAGGAATGTTCCCCCAAACACTTGGCGAGAACCAGTCAGAATGAGTATATGAGTCCAATCCTTGGCCTTTGGAATATGCAGCCAAATATTTATGATAGGCATCTGCCCCTATCATGAGGCATGTGATTCTCTCACATGTTGAGCCTCTTTTGAAATGATAATATGAGCCTGATTTGATGACTCTTCCTTTACCAAAATATTATGATAATCCTTGTGGAAAACAGTAAGAATGTGTTATTTATCCATAACATACACTTGTTTATAATGATTAGAGTTTTGAGCTTCCATGGATATAGGGATAAGAATATATTCCATTCCCTTTTTCTATACTAGTGTCATAATATTCTATTGGAGTTATTAAACTATTTTTATGATGTATTATCATTTTAGTAATTTGTGAATAGAGATATAAGAAAAACCATTTTCTATCCCCATTATACATGGGTAGGAATTCTTTATTGAATTGATGATATGAACCAACTTCTTTACTCATTTTTCCATTAGAATGTTCCAATGGGTTTCAAGAATGTGGGTTGGCATATGAACCTCTCCATGCCAGCTATAGATATATTTTTATAGACTTACTCCAAGTGAATAGGGATACGATCCTTACCACAAGTTATAACCACAATATATTGGTATACATTTCTAGTGGGAGTGGCAATGTGATCCCACTCATAGTTAAATAGATCCTTCTGCATCCGTTGTATCTTCCTTATTTTCCCTGCATTGTTATCAGAGGCGACAAGGTGTTGGGTGGTAGCCTCATCTAGCTACTGATTGGTACCAGTGCGATTATGCTGGCAATGAAGGATGAATGAATCACTACTCGGTGGAACATAAACTGGAAAGGTGTTTTATTTGACTCCCTAGACTACCTTCATCAGAGATTTAAGGTTGTGGTTGTCACACTATGAGGAAAAGCTCCAAAATTATTCAGTTGTGGCGAAGAGGGAAAATGATTTAGCTACATCTTTCCATGGATGAAGTTGAGAAATTGGTTTTTATACATGGATATTCTCTTGGGAAGCTTTGACGGTCTATATTATTTCACATCAGTTGTATTCCCAGACCATTGTGTTCCCTACCCGACGTTGAATATATTGGGAAGGTGATATCATTTAGTGACTAGTGGGGGTTGCAGTAATAGGTTATTTACCAGAACATTCACATGATGAAGTTATTATCTCAGATTAGGATGTTTTTTTTCAGACAAGTATCTATAATCCTGAAGATAATAACAAATAAGGTTACTGATTTATGCAATATTGTAGACATGATTCATGATCAATCAGATACGTATGGCTAACACAATTTTCATTTAAATCTTTATCTATCAACTCATCACACATTGATGTGTCAATTCATGTATGAAATTATTTAATGAAAACCTAGAAAAAAATAATTAACTGTAAGAGTTATATTGAGCTTATCATCTTTTTTTGATAGTCCGAAATTTTTTCCTTGACACACGATAATCCAAACATACTGATATTTGAGGGTTTTACATAAATATTTTTGTTTTTGTAGAGTATATGAAGAAAAAATGGCCTAACACATGATTAAATAATCATTCTACTATTTGAGAGATTCATGTTGGGTTCACCATTTTTGTATCATCAGGAAATGATGTGGGTGGGATTCTCTTAACCAATTTATTTGGGGGGTTCAACGACTTACTCAATCACTCTCATCGGGTTTCCCAATTACATAATTTTCCTTAGAAACTCTTAGTGGTTTCCACATCCATGACTAGGTATAAACTTCCATTACAAAAGAAGGTGTTTATTTTTGGATTTAGAATCAATGAAGCTTAAGAACGCACATTGTTTGAGAGGATGTTGGGTTAGGTTCATCACTCCCATTTTGGGGGAATTTTTACTTACTCTATGAATCTCTTATTGATTTAAGATATGTTCCAAAAGTCTTCCTAATAACATCATTGAACGGGTTACCCTAATATAATGATCATAGGTTAATCCCTTTAATGAGTATAATAGGGTTACCTAATTAGTGAATCAATATGTATATATCTGAGGTTCCTCATCCCCTTCCTAGTAATGAGATGTTGCTTATGTGCTAAAGCCAAATAAATATGTTCTTCAGAATTTTCTACCATTCAAGGAGGTAATTAATATTATATGGAGGGGATTGACTCATAATGATGAATCCTACGCATCCTGGTTATTGTTGGAATCAAACCCATAAAGTTTATTAAACTCATTCAGTGTAACATCACACAAAAATAGGTTCTTAGGCATTGGTTATTCAAGATCGAGTCTCAAGGAGATGTCCTACGAATCCAGATTATTGAAAGAATAAGAGTTATCATAATGCATTTAGTTTTTTAGTCTACTGATAGGTGAGGTATAATGACCATACCAGGGGAATGATTAAGTCCCAATGGTTGGGATGTCTAATAAATTGAGGGGAGTTACACTAAAGTGGATTCCTATTTGAGCTCAACCCTTATAATGGCATCCAACATATCCTCATTTTTGTAGGAATCAAATTTCTCATATTTTAATAATTCCCTTGTGACTGATACCATGGTAAATTCTCTTATACGGTGGAAATCATATCATGCCACTCATTAGAGTTGAAAAATTGTGGTTATCCTAGCTAGTGGAGTCTCATTTTGTGAGACATATTCATACTAAGACTCCCTAAGTTCACATGATCCATGCTCGGTTTGAGAAAAAAGATATTGAAATTAATAAGTATCATTACATATGGATGCATGAATTATATATTGGAAATACCCTTGATATTTTTTACTGTAGATCTTAGGTCTCGGGGAGGCATCATATGTATCCGGGTTGTTGCACGAAACAAATACATCATTGTTCAGTTTATTAGGGATTAAACACTAAGGTTTCCATTACATCAGAGACATAACATATTTTTCCTCTAATTGGACATTACACTCTTATGTTTCCCTTATTTGATAGAGTCTTATGGTTTAAATAATATGATTATTTCACGCACTAATCCCACACGAGGTAGGCTTACTGTGAGAAACGTGGTTAGGTGACTGATCGGTCTCACTACTTATGGACGTGAAACTTATGCATATGGAAAAACCTTCATAGGTTAATATAGATCTCAGGACTCAAAGAAGAATCATATGTATCATGGTTATGGAAGTAATAAATGTGGTTGAAGTCTAGTTGGTTAGGGATTACTGACTAACTCCTCCCTTATAGGCGGGGCTTACACACTAAGGATAGACAATGTTATCATGTATTACTATACATCATTGACCTAGCCTTGTTGTCTTCTTAATATTTATTGATTGTTTAATATAAATACCTTGATTGTATGCTTGAAATTTCATTGTATTTTTTTCTAACATGTCTCAGGATAACTACATGATCTATTCAACTTGTCTGAGGGACTTTTCATAACCTAGATAACATGTCTGAAGGTTGTCTCCTGGAAAAGCTGAATTGTGCAGAGAACATTGTAAGATGTGGACAACATGTCCCGGAATCCTCCAAAAGATCTTTGATGACATACCTATAGGAAATCTAATGATCTATCTAATATTCCCTAGGGTCATCCTAAAATATGGATGACATGTTTGAAGGGTTTCATGAGTGTCAATGTGAAATGTATTGAGGGCGACGAATGATCTTGGCTAACTTGCCCAGAAGTCATCGCGAGATCTAGATGGAATGCCCAAAGGATTTTGTAAGAACCTATTTACATGTTCATGTAATAAAATAATACTCAAATAACATGTGATGGAACCATCATATGATTCAATAATCATGTTTGAAGGACACAACAAGGTATGGCTGGAGATCATGGAGGACTTCATGAGACTAGGATGGCATGCTCTTGGGGTGAAATGTGACCAGATTTCACATGTCTTGAGGTCTCACATGATCTAGATATCTTACAAAAAGTGAATCAATATGTGACATGTCTTGGTGTTTTTGTGTTTCCTGTTTGCTTCATGAAAAGTGCATTGAGATCCTCAGATATGTTATTTACAAAAGTATCCCATATTTTAGTCTTTGATCAGGCCTTATTGAATGTTTATTAGATTTATTCAGTATTACCTTGTTTAAATATAGTATGATCAATAAAAATATGTGTTATATTCTTTTTTTTCTGATAGAAGTCTTTCGCATGATCTATGTGTGATAATGTGAGGTGTTTATGCATGCCACATGACAACTCTGGTTGTTCGCTGATATCATACATAATGGAAATGTTCCCCTACCACACGATCAACCACTCCCATAAATCATCTATAATGGTATGTTAAGGTTCCAAAGATCTTCTATCCTTGATACCAAAAGTGTTGGTGCATTTTTGAAGCTTGGATGGGTGATTTATAGGCATCACTTCGCTAATTGTTCATTGATTTTTGTGGTTCATATCCTAAAAAACCATGCTGGAGTTGGAGGAGGGTTCTGGCATCACTCATCTTCACAAGATCCTTCCATAAATCATTCCGAGGGGATCATATGATTTTCAGTGACGATGAGACCATCCAATCAATTATTCCATTACTGTTTTTGTTTCTTATTAAGGTGGTCTTTTGGAGTCACACCGACATGCTGAGGGACTTTCATATTGTCCGAATGACATGTATGAAAACTTTTACGAGACTGATACACTTCTCAAAAGGCCATTATGCAACCATGTTTTATTCATATGTGGCCTTTTACTGGACCAGGATGTCTTTTCAAGAGGTCTTATGAGAAACTTATGTTGATATCCCAGGTTCTTTTCCATGGTTTTATGATCATGAGAGGATTCCATCATTCCCATATTTATTTCGTTTTTTATTTCATAAAGGTTGGGGATATTTTAAAGTTATAAGAGTGTTCTCAATGATAATCACTCTTCCTCTTGGTGATGTGTTGGTTCACCGAAAAATATTTTTGGGGAGACACATGATCATATCATTGAAAAATCCATATGTTTTACCAAATGGAGCAAAGAGGGGGAGAAGTAGGTAACATTTACTTGTTTGAGTCCCTTCGTGTCTTGGAGATGATGTGATAGTGTACATTCACAAGATGAGGTGGACATACCACTAGGTTCTTATAGCATCTTGTGAATCTCCATGGGTGTTTCTTAGGGTTTTTATGATCTCAAGAGGCTCCTCCTTTACCAATCCTTATTTAATTTTTTTATTTTATAAAATCCCGGTGTTTCTTGAGTTTTCTTAGATGTTGTTGATGACAATCATTCACCCCATCGACGATGAGTCACATGATTTTTATGACCACATGAGGCTCCAATGGTTTTTGGTATTATCTTCATACTTTCAAATTATTTTTGGAGGGTTCATCAGGCATCAACTGGCTTCCATGTCGCATGACCTTGGGGATCTTATATGGGTATCACTACATGGTCAATAGTTGGTTGGTGCGCCTTCACAAAAGCAGAAGGACATCTTAAAGGGGATCAGTGGGATATTTAGTAGGTTATGTGCCATTCTTGATCATATAACTGAAATTTTTCCATACATGTGATCAAAAGTCTCACGGAGGTTCATGCGATTTGCGTTATGATGTACCCCTTTATATTCATTTGCTTTATGGGGAAAATAATTCCCATCACCAGGTATTTATTCCTTGATTAATTTTCTTATGCTCATTTGGTAGGAGTTAATAGTATTTAACCTTGACATATGAAATTGTTTCAATACCTAGGATGGTTCCACACATTTAATAAATGAATTTATGTTTCATGATTGATTTTTGATGATTTCTCACTCTTATGATTCAAGTATTCTCTAATTATAAGGTTTTATTCGATGCATCATTTTATTATCTATGACTTATTTGGTATGGACTATGTAACATAAGGTAAGGATATCATATCCTTATGATTAACTTATTATTTAATATATTAATATACTAATATCTGTCTTATTTTTTCTTAGTGGACATACGAGATCAACCTTTCATATATTTCCATTCCCCATTTTATGAGCAATGGTTTTAATTTGGGTTTGAAAATAAGGGTACAGTGTGAGAATAATATTACATGTGATATTAAAGAATTATCCTAAAAAATATGTTTATATATGTATTCATCAAATAATATAAAAATTTTCAATTCTGCATTATATCGTAATGTTACATATTGAATATTTACCTAAAACGATATAATATGTATATATGTATTTTTTGGTTTATTATACACACTAAATGTTTCCCTATTAAGAGTGACTTGGAGATATCAAATAATTAATTTATATCAATATTCAAATAAAGATCATGAAGACTCATGACAATTTTATAATAATCCTATATATGAGATGATTTTTTTTATTTCTAGAATTGTATAAATATTTAAATAGTATACATATATCACATTATCCATGTGTTTTTCTGAGACAATGAACTAATCATCACTTGCATACTTAGCACGCATATCAGTATTAGGTGGTTCTCAAGCATAGAGCTTTTGTCCATGGAGCAATAAAATTCTCAATAACACGTAAAATTCTTGGAAGTAATTTCCAAAAATAGATTTATTTTCCCCCTTACTTATTATTGGGAAAAAATTATTGATTAAACTTCTATATTAATACACAAATATAAATATAGATTTTTAGTAATTTATGTGATTTCTAATTATATTTGAATAAATATTTTTAATATTATTATTAATATACCTCTATTTTATTAAGTCTCAAGTACCATCACTATTAGAATTGGAATATCCTGTCGTGCTCACATTCTAGTGGAAATGATTCTTATTTTCCCTTCTCACAACATAGATAATGACCATGAGATTTATAAGACGTTTCTTTGGTAGGAGATCTTTCCATCTCATTTTTTACATCCTTCTTCATAGGTAGTTCTTATACTCACTTTTTGGTAATTTAATTTATTAATAAAATCACTTTCTTCCTTGATCATGATATAAAGACCCCTAATACTTTATGTGGGGGTAAATAATATAGAAGTCTTCCAGAACTATATAGGTATCCATGATATCAATCTCTATATATTGATTATCTCAGGTTCTCTTCCACTAAGTTGTAATTATATTTTCATTTTAGATTATTTTGGGGTCTATTATTTTAAAATTCATTAATATTCTAGAATAATTCCTTTATATATATATATATATTGGATGATGAGTAGCCTCCCTAATTAAAAAAATATTGATTCTGAATACCAAAATATTTTCCTCCTAATTTTAATTGACTAAATATAGCCATTGAAATCAATAAGTCAACCCATTATCCTTGTTATTATTTCATGATAATTTATAGTTCCACCAATTATATCCTAGTAGACACTTTTACCAATGGATGCTTCATAACATTGATAGAGAAGGATTACTCAAGATTAATATTTAATGTAGTGATTGTTTATCATGTATAAATTGTCTTATTTAATCCTTTATATGCGTTATTAATATTATATAGATTTCAGATGAGTGATTATCTATGTATCAATAAAATATTTGTTTTTATTGCTTTTATTATTCTATCCATTAAAGCATGACTGTTTTTTATTTATTTAGTTCTATTACTGTGAAATAAATTAATAAAATAAAATAAATAAAAACATATAAGATAGCATAAGTATCTAGCATGATCTGGATATTTATCTAATTTTTTTATTAATAATTCAATACACAAACCATTTATCAAAAGTTAGACCCACTATGATCTGGTCTTCAGTCGATTTATAGTATTCGACCTTGGTATTATGAACCCCCTTTTTTAATTTCATGTTAGATCTATCTTCAACCATCTAAAATGACAAGTGAGATCTATACGTACATATTCCTTACTCACACATTGGTTAGGGGAACCAATACATTTGTTTAAGAGAGTTTATATAAAAATAAATACAAAAACAAAGGGCCTTATATAATAAATGTTGGGGATAACACACATTCCATCATTTTAATTTAAAAATTTTAATTAAAAAACCCATGTAGTAAATAACTTAAAATATATCCAATCCACTCATTGGTTTATAAATCTAATTATCATCCATAGAGGCAATGAATATAGGTCTAGTAAACATGAATCCATTTCAATCATTATTAATGTGTGAAAAATGAGATAGAATTAGTTAATTAGCATTAATAATTTATTTACTTATTTATTTATCTTAATTTCCATGATATATAACCTTGATATTACTATATATTATAAATTTAAATTATTTAAATTAATTTAATTTATCTTAAAATAATTATGTATGTGGTTTGTAAATAGAGGATACAATGTGTGTTCCTGTCTAAACATCCATGAATGGTCATTATCATGTATTATGGCCTCATAATGAATTTAAAACACAAATAATGTTTTATAATTAAACAAAATCTACCATCAATACATTATAGACGAAATCATGTTAATTATATAGTGTCTAAATCATTTAATTCGTCTGAAGTAGTTGACTTGTTACAACTATACAAAGCATGAAGAGATGAAATATTATGTGTTCATTAATTAGGAATTTAAAATAAGTAAAACCTACCACATTGAATATACAATCAATTAATGATATATAGACATTGGTTTATTATTTTTAATGGAGTACTAAATTAAGTTTACTTTTCCACAAAATTAGGTAAGATCCAAAGAGTATTTTATCCAACAACATGTTGTGTATGTCACTTCACCATCTATTGGTGGAAATCACTAAGGGAATAGGTGTGTAATTCATCCCAAGAAATTCATAGACTTACTGATGTGTTCAAGAGTTTCACATCATGTAGTATGAAGAAATTTATACCACATTGGCCTTGTCAATACAATTTTTTTTAATGAAACCTCCTACAATTAAATTAAAAATGATCTGAATTAAATTCATGATTTATCCTAGTTATTTGAACATGGGTACACGAATTGTACCTTCATGCTACACACCATGTAGTCCCATGCTATCTATATATAATTTTTATCCCATTTGGATGAGTTTCTATGATTTTATCTGAATGTTTTAACCCTTTTATAAATATATGCATATATATGATGATAAAGAATAAGAAATATCAATATTCTAATTTCAATAATAATTAACCCAAAAAATTAAAAATAACATAAAATACATTTAATTATTAAAATTAATGAACAATTATAAATTTGAAATTTACCATTTTGATACACCTTGAAGAATCTAGAAATAATGGAAGTGATAATTGAGATGTGGATAACTTGGATTTTTTTTCATAATAAACAAATTATCTATGATGCACATAAAAAATATAATTATTTCCAATGACTCGATTTGAGAATTATTTCATCATAAAAAATATTGATCAAATGCATGTTTTTTTGATTCATTGTCATTACACTATGACGAAACATTTAATGAAAAACAATAGTGGTAATCTTGAAGTTCTCCTTTAATCTCAAAGAGTCACTAATGGTATTCTGGGTGGTATTAGGGACATATTAACATTCCATTGACACATTATTTTATCTCAACCACGATTTTAATGAGTTTTATGTAACATATATTAGGATATATAGCTTGATAGAGTGGTAGAAGAATAAAATTTTTTCATATTCTTGAGAGAAAATCCTAGAGACATTCTTAGACTAAATATAAATCAATGGATCATAGGAATGGGTGTTGCGAGAAAAAAACTCCAATCTATTCACAAAAGACCTAACATAGTATATATTGGTACCATGCTCAATTTTAATATTTATTAGTCTCCAAAAGACCCCTAATCATATATTTATCTTAAAATATTTCACATTCTATATAAAATAAAAATAATTTTATTATATTATATTATAGCTTGCACTAAATCACATGATGATAAAATATATTTTAGAGTTCAGAATAAAAAATTCCACTAAATCAAAAACTCATCTCCTTGAATTCCTCAAAATTCATTAAATTATAAAATAAATATTTGGAAGAAAAATTAGTTAGTGATAAAATTAATTGATATTTATAATATTAATGATATGATATAAATATATTTGTTATATTTCTTATCATCAATTTATTAATAATTATAGTTCTTTACTTGGGAGAATATTTTTTTTTGTAATAATAAAATTAGAAAATAATTTAGTGAATACTAATAGAAACAAAAAGTTTAAGACGCTATAAGGTTCTTATATAGTGGAATTGGCTGGTTTTTACAAATGTATAATATATATATCTAAAAATATTCAAAGGTACCCATCAAAAAGGAAACAATTGTCACAATGATGAAAATGAAATAACAATGATCATTGTTTAATATTATTACTTGCTCATCACATCTCATTAATATTGTATAATATTTGTTTCATAATCCGAAAAGATGGATATTTGTTTATTTGACTTCCTAATATGAACTCTTCTATACACTATGGGAATGACTATAATGTGATAGTTAAATTTCAATAAATGGTCCCATATATCTTATTTTATAAAGATGTAACACCGAAGCTTTCCTTGATTAATTAATTATTAACATATCACATAGAATTAACCAAACATACCTATAATGATTCAAATAGAATAACCTCAGAAACTGGTACATGAACCAACTCGTAAAATACCTAAAGTGTGTTCATGATCACCATGGGCTAGTGAGCGACATTAAATCCTCAAAAAACTACCAGAGGAAAAAATATCCCCTAAATAGAAGCCACAAAATGGAACATATATACAATAGAGGAAACAAAATAAACAAGAAATATATGCTCAAACTATAAATAAACCATGGAAAGAAAACCAATCAAGTGTATAAACAATCACAAAGTACAAATTGAAACATAAAGGACTAAAAAAATATGAAAACCAAGTACTCCAAGTGATTGTTTGGGTAGAATACCACAATGTCACCACCAACTAGTCAACTCAGTTGACTGAAAACCTCTTTGCCTCACCATGACACCTTTCATTTCCCTGCATCAAAATACATTCAATGTTCTATGCACCGCTAAATGGGTATGAATGGTCTAAGATAATGAGAATATTAGGTTCCAACCTAGGTGTTCCATATCATGTATCTGAACAGTAATCCAAGCAACCTAATCTTTAATCAAAATAAGGTGTAATGTATATTTAACATTTTTTATATCAAGATAGTGGAAAAGTATATTAATTTCCCCTTTTTTCTTCATTTCTAAATAAATTAGTAAAATGGTTTTAATGGATTAAATAACCATATATTGTAATTGATATATCAAGTAAAACAATCATGCATCACTTAACATATCAAAACTATGATAGTACTACAGAATAATATAATCCAATAGAAGAAGCATAGGTAACATCACAAAAATGGTCACACTATATCAGGATGGCTAGGATACACTTACTAAAATATAAAATTATGTACGCATCAATACACTATGAATATTAATTGATTCTAGAGAGCATAGGAACTCCCAAACAAGTGATCCTCCCAACAGGTCTAACATATCCCTGAAAAAATAAGTTTATGGACCATAAGAAAGACCCATGAGAAAACCCCCTAATTGTGGATATTACATGTTACTATACCTTACACCAAAGTACCAAATTATTCCTATATGATCTATTTTTCAGACTATTTAATTACACACTTTCCATAAAACCTTTCTCTGAATCCCATTTCACAAAACCATTTCAAAATTCACTGAAAATCATTTCCATTTACTAAAACTAAAGGGAAAAAATATAAAAAAACCAATTTCCACAAATAGAACCATTCATACCTTGTGATTTTATTTTAAAAATTATTTATAAAAACAAGAGAGATTTCATACACCAATTTAGGATAGAGATGGAACCACCTACATCAAAACTCAGGTTGCACACAACAGAAATGGAATCGACCAAAAAGAAGAAACAAAAATGAATATTATGGACCTAAAATAAATCTATAAATCGTATAATTGATCCAATTCAGAAAAGGGTCAGTGAAGAAGAAGGAAAAACAAATACCTCATGAATGTACACCTGTAGAACCATAATCAACAATGTAAACAACCCTCAAAACTAGTTCAATGAATTGATATGGAGAGAATAAAGAAGATACATAACCACGGGTCAATAAAACCAAAAGTGAAATGAAACACCATTACAAGGATCAAATTAAACAAATAAGAAGAAATAATTTCCTACCTAGAGTTATGAAACACAACCTCCTTGATTATCAAATGCTGTATGAATCAATTCAAATCCAATAGGGACTCCAAAACTCACCGTAGAAGAGATCTAGTTCAATAGAAAGGAGGTATGTGGAAAAATAAAGTAAATTTTAGCTTTGTGGTTCCCTAAATCCCAATCTACATAAATTTACACGGTGTGTCAACCCTTTACACATCATATAATCCATAGAGATCACAAATAGTAAAAACCCCAACTCCATTTTTAAAAAAAATAAACTTTTAACATAACCTGGAATGTAAACTATTTAAATTGTGTACCTGATTCATAAAGAATTCCCTATAGAACATACTAATTAGGTACTTTAATTAATTGGATTTTATTTCTATTACAGGATTCAAAAAGTACATATTGTTTACAAAAAATCAAAAAAACGTAGAAGTTCTCATAGCATTGGGACAACACTACAAATACATTAACAAATTTATACTTAAAATAAATAAATTAAAACAAACATATATCTTTGAAAATTTTGTTTTCTTCTATGAAAATGTTTTCCATACTTTGAATTCTAAAGATAAACCCAATTAAAGTGGAAAATAAGAAAATATAATTGAATTACAGAAAGTGGGTAATAGGATGTAACAAAGTCAACACCATAAGACTTTTTCCCTCAAGTAGTCATGTGGAAGAATGAGGTCTTGATAGGATTTCAGACCATTGGTATCTCATCAATGACTCATGCTCCCAAGTCTCACGAGAACATGATTATTCCCTCCACCACTCTTTGACTAATGAAACAATATTACCATTCAAGACATCCACTTGAGTGTCAAATATTTGAATGGGATACTCAATAACTAAAACATATTACTATAACTCAATATCTTACCAAATCATAATGTGAGGTGGATTAGTATGGTATGTACTAAACTGTGATATGTGAAAACAACTATGTATTTATAACAATTGAACCAGAAATTCCAATCGATAGAAGACCTTGCTAATCCTCTAGGCAACCAAAAATGGTCCATCATATCTTAGAGCCAAATTTCCCTATTCCTTAAGTTAATGGTGACACAAATTAGGATGAAATTTCAAGAAAACTAGATCAACTATGGAAAAATACAATTAAAGATACAGTTGATATGCTTAAGATTTATTTCTACTCTACTATGTAACCAAATGCTGACATAATTCAGGAATCCTTAATGATATATCCTGAATAAGAATTGATCCATCAAATGAGGCCTGACCCACTGCAACCCAAAAAAGTGTTGATCTTCATGGAAATGCATAAAAAGCATTGAATGGATCCATTGTGTTTGAAAATTGATAACTATTGTAACAAAAAAACTCAACCAGTCCCATATGGCTATCCCAAGATCCCTCGATGTATAAGACATAGACCCAAAGAATATCCTCTTGTATATGAATAACATTCCTTATTTGACTGTCAATCTGTGGAAGATATGTTTTACCCAATCTTACTTGAGTCCCGATCACGTCATGGAGACCTCTCTAAAAACTTGATGAAAACAAAATATCTATATCAGTAAAATTGGTTTAAGGATAAACATAAAACCTCAAAATCTCACACACATAATACTAACCCTACTATTCAACCTTTTCAAGGTATTTGAACATAATAAAATTATCTGAAATTATCCACTGGTCAATCACCACAAAGGTAGAATTCCCCCCTTAGGGTTTCCATGGTAGTACAATATCAAATTCCTTGGATACCTTGTACCATTTTAAAACTTCCATCAGATGAGGATGGATAAAACCACAAGTTTTCAAATTCTCCACCTTAATTTATCATAAGGAAAAAAAACCACAACATCATGCTTTAAACCCATCAACCATAATATACATCTCATGGAAATATATATTTTCACTGTTCCACGATGAACGGTACTTGAAAAACCATGATTAGAAAAAAAGGCAATATCCTCATAGTTTTTTGGATAATAAACCAACCCCCAAAATTAATAATAACATTAGAAGAGAGATACCAACTAGAAGTAGTCTCACATATTTATGTGGTTTCTCAAATATAATTAAACATGACATCATATAGCTGCCTCTGAAAAATATACAGAATGAGAGATAATGATAATTGAAAACTAGTAAAACAATTCCTAAAATATTCTCCTTAGAATCTAGATGAAACTGAGAAAAAAACCCATTAATGTTCGTCTCTTCCTTCAATTCATAAATATAATGAGATTAAATATTCCTTCAAAGGGAATCTGAAATGACATTCATTTTAGAGGTGGTGTAGGATATATCAAAGTCAACTTTCCTAAGGTCTTTCAACCACCAAATCTATATAATATTTAATCCATTTTGAGAAAAGATACAACACAAAATCTTATGGCCAGAAAATACTATGAAGCGTTCCCCAAAAATATAATTTTACCAATATATAAGCACATGAATTACTTCTGTTAGCTCTAAATCATGAGTGAATTTATTGTTCTCATTTGTTCAAAGCTTACAAGATACATAAGCTACCACTTGACAACCCTTCATGTGCACACAACCAAAATAAGTACAAGAAAAAATATTAAAAACCATATATCCTTTATTAGAAATTGGTATGATCATAATAGAAGCCAATGGAAAAAATATTTTTTAGGTCATCAGAAGAAAAATGACACTCAGAATACGAGATGAATTTATACCCTTTCATGGTTTAAATTTTCAATTGTGATGGCATATTAGAGAAATATTTTTCAATCCATATTTAGTAACCAAAAAGACCATGGATGCTTTAAATCAAAAAGGAATTATGTAGATCTTCCCATGAAAATATTTATTTTACCTTCTTAGGATCAACTGATAATCCATGGTAAAAAAACTTGTTCCTTATAAAAATTAAATTATAGAACCGAAAAGATTAATTTTGATAGCGTCCCATATAAACTCTTCCGTTTTAGGATTTAAAAAAAACTCAAATATTGATCAATCTCAGGATAAAATATTCAATAAACCAAAATAATATCCATGAACACTGTAGAAAAAGATGTAATGTACTAATGGAATATTAGATACATAGAACCCCTAAAAACTGTATGGAAATTAGTTAGACTAAGAAACATCATTAGATATTCATAATGGCTATAACTACTCTTTAAATCTATATTCGGCATATCAGACTCCCGAACCATGAGTTGATGATATGTGGACCAGGTATAAATATTCAAAAACCACATTGATCCCATTAACTTATCAAAAAAATATTATACATGAGTCAAGTAATATATCTTCCTAACCCTCTCCCATTTCATCTTCAGATAGTCTACAAACAATCATAGTGAACCATCTACATTCTTGGAAAAGGGAAAAAGGGCTACCCAGGGTGAAACGCATGGGAGAGAATAACCCTTTTCCACTAGATCGTCCAACTAAATTTTCATTGCATTCATAAAAAATTGTACTATATTTTAAAAAGGTATCAAAATTAGATATATCACTAGAATAAGCTCAATCATAATATCTACCTGCATCTCTAGATGAAGATAAGATAAATAATTTTGGAACTACTTAAGAAAGTCATGAAAGACATTAGTAAGATTAAAAATAGAAGATAAATCATCAGGAACAACTACTACTGTAGACAATATAGTCCTGAACTCTGGATAGGAAGGTCCTACCTGACAAGACCTTAGATCCCACTCTCTCTAAAGAACCCTTGCGCTCCCATTAGCTGTATGAAAAGACAAACACTGATGATAATAGTAAATCTATACACGATTAGAAATAATACAATCCATTCAAAGGATGAAATTGAAAAAAATATAAATTTAGAATAATAAAATCAAGGACTAACTCTTCATTAGCAATCGATAGTGAACAAAAAGGACCCTAAAACCTATACTATTTTCACTTCCCATGATGTGTTACCAGCTCCATAAAAAATAACATGAGATTCGTTGGAAGGATTAAAATAACATAAATATAGATAGATATTAATTAGTGGTAATGACTGGTACCAATTAAGAAACATATATTTAAGATGTAATAAAGATGGTGCTTCTCACTATTATTGGACCTGCATCTCCCTCCTCCTAAAATACATCTCTTCGATTAAGGTGCTTTATTCATAAGGTTAGTGGCTAGAACCCTATAGTATTGGAAGATTATGGCTTCCCTATAATATCCTTTGGAATTGAAGATCCCTATGCATATCAAGGTGTAGAAATTTCCTGATAGAAATATTGTAGATGATAGCAACATCAACAACCATTGCACATATTTGCAGGTGAAGGAAATGAAAACCTAGCGTGTCTGACATTTACACACGGATAGTATTTAAAGGCACTCCACTAGCATTATTCATAGTTGACGAAGAGACCTGTTGTTGAGAAACACTTCCACCCATCACGCAATGGTCATTTTACTTATTATTTTAACCCTTAATTCCATTGAAGAATCCATGAGGTGGAAGAGAAGGTGAAGAATATAAAAACCTTCCTTAAATATTCATTTATTCCACTATAGCCTTGTCTAATGTATCTGTATATATCAGAAGCATCAGCATAAATACATGCAATTAGATATTTAGTCCCAAAACCTGTAAATAGTTCTCATATCACAGTTGGAAAATATTCAAAACCTATGTTGAAAAAATAAACCATATTAGCTAACTTATTTGATTACATTGACACAGAAAAAATTCTATTCAAAAAAGAGAGGATCTCCAGATACTTTTCCATCACTGGTGACTTAGAAGGAAACTGATGGAAGAAGAGAGTTTTGAAACCCTTCTATTCAAAGATCACATTACAATCTTCTTGTATGATAGAATCCCATCAAAACCTATTATGGACAACATGTATGAATGAATCACAGTTCACAATGATACTATTAGGTTTATCTATTATGAAAAATATATTATCAATCTTGTCAAGAAATTCCACCACCTCCATAGGATCATTCTTACATTTAATGAATGATTTTTTCTCATGTAAGAACTCTTTTTATCGATTTATTTCTCCCACTACTCATTGATATACATCATTTATTGAATTCTAAATATTTGGATCATTTTTGCCAAAATCATGAAATTATTGCATGATATAGTTGATAATGTTCTGATCCTTCAGAGGATCCCCTTTAAGTGCATCAATTGCACCCTCTTGAGGAAATCACACAACACATCGTAGAGGCATTCTACTGCACACCAAAAAATAAATAAATTATTATACAATTTGGAAATATAATTTATACTATTAAACCACTAAAAATTTGACGTTAACATAAAGAACCAAGAATATATTAACAACATCCCAATATCCCATGGTAACATGAGTCTCATCAAGGAATGAGTGGACCGATAATTCAACTCAACAAAACTATCAAGTTCCAAAAATATTATATCATGTATAGAAAATGTATCAAGATAAGTAATCATGAGGAAAATGAACCTATGATATGAAACTATAAATAACTGACCTGAATACCCTCTGAAACAGGTAGCTAACCCTACCCATCACATACCCAAAGAGATTTTTTATCCCAAAGAGTTGTCGACTAGCCCCCTAGCATCAAACAACAATCAATGTGAATGATTTATACCAACCAGAAAAAACAACAAGGAACAGATATAAAATATTCAAAACAGGGAAAATAGATAAATATATTCCTTAATGAAACACATATTAAATAAATAAAATAACTCAAGATTAGAAAAAATATCCAAGTGCAGGTCCAACCATAATGGAGTTCCAGAATAGGAAGAGTAGTTTCAAAAAATGATAGCATGGAAAAACTCCCACCATCTCACCATCATCTACTCAACTCAGCAGATAGAGAACCTCACCACCACAATACAACGCATTGTCTTTCCATAAATCAAAATACATTCAATGATCTACTCACCATATAAGGGGCATGCAGGGTTAGAGATTTTAGTCTTAGTAGGGTCCAACCCTAGTTTACCATTTCATGCCTCGAAACACTATTCCATGCGTGCTCAAAATTTATCAAAGTAAGAAATTATTCCATTTTAACTTTTTTATATCGTTAGAACAAAAAAATGGTTCAATTTCCCCAATTTCTATATTTCAAAATAAAGAAGGTAATTCTCTTTCAATGCATCTCATACCTTAATATAATTGTATTTATAATATAGAAAAAACATGTATTTTGTATCTTATCAAATGAATGACATTATAAAAAAATATTACACACTAAAAGAAGTAGAAAAGGTAACATCATAGTGAGGACCACATTAGGTAATGATCTCTATGACACTCATACCTAGCATAGACAATTTTGTATGAATTAGGTCACTAGAAAAATACAGCAAGCCTAGAGAGCTGCGGAACACCCCAACAAGTGGCCCTCCCAATAAGTCTACCACGTCCCTAGAACATTGGTGCGTGGGAGCATAGGATTTCCCCATGAGTAGACCTCCTAACAAGGAATGTGACCTACTATCATACCTTCCACCTATTTAACCAAGTATTTTCATGAGCTCTATTTTCCAAACCAATTCATAAAACCATTTACACCAAAGCGTGCATTGAAAACCATTTCAAAAAACCATGAAACAATACATTAGAACTCATTTTCTATTTACCAAAATCAATGAAGGCCAATTTTATAAAATATATTCCACACAATCAAAATAAATCAGCTATATCCCACCATTTCAAATAATAACGAACTTTATAAAAAATGAGAGTGATGTTGTCGAACAATAAAGGCTAGAGGCGAGACCACATACCACATATCATTGGTCACACATTACCACAATGGAATCCACCACATTGAAGATACAAAAAAGTACAAAGGATGTCTGAGAATAATTATACACATCATATAATTTATCCAATTCAAGATATGGGTTGGTAAAGAAGAGGAATCAATACATACATCAATAATGAACACATACATTACCACAACCAAAAAAATAAATATCCTTTAGAACAATATCACACAGCAGATATAGAGATTATTAAGAATAAACATCATTGTGGTTCACTGAAACCAATATCACAATGGAACAATGCTGTAGTGATAAAAGGAAACAAAGAATTTGAAAGGATCTCTTACCCAGAGAGATGCAACACAACTGCACCGATGATCCAAAACCGAATGAATCAGTACAGATCAAATAGAGACTCCCTAAATCATTTAAAATGGGATATAGGACACAACTATAGAGTTATATTGAATAATAAATAATATTTCATCTATACAGTTCCCTAAATACCTAATTCATGACATTTACAAGGTGTGTAGACCCTTTACACACTGATTAATCCATTGGGATCACATACACTAAAACACCCATCACCTTTTATTAAAAATTGATATTTAACATTAACTGACATGTAATAATTACATGAAATATAATATTTTCATTTGGTATACTATATTCATGGAACATTACATGAACAACTTAAACATCATGTACTATCATTACATGGCGTTTAATTATCTTATAGATTCGAAATATAGAAAAATCATTTTAAAAACCATATACCAACCCAGGCATTCTCTAAATAAGGGTAGAACCCTAAAAATCCATTATCACATTTATACCCAGATTTCATTAACTCAAACAAGCATATATCCAAAAACATCTTAAAAAACATCTTAGAAAATTTTCTCCATCTTCAGGAGTCAAAATACAAGCCCAATTAATGTTGAAAACAATTAAAGAGAAAAGAATTACCTAAAAGTGGGTAGTGGGGTGTTACTAAAACCAAATATAACCGCGAACATATTTTTTTTATGTTTTACCTCAATAAATATATGAGTGTAAATCATGAAATTCATTTAAAATAATATTAATATATAATATTCGTTAAACACATTAAAAACTATAATGTTAAAAGATAAGTAAACAAATGGATTTTTTTCCAGAGGGTCTATCATCATAATATTTTGTTACAAAGATTAATAAGTTTGAAATTTAGTTGAAAAATACCACCCACTTATGAGTAGTAACACCTCTTAGTTGAAAAACGTTATGTCTCATCAGATGATTTTATTTGAACGTATAACTATATTTTGGAGTATTGTCCTAGAATTTTATAGTTTCTAACATATAGAGGAACTTTAATAACATTTTCAATGAAACAGAATCACTAGGAAATTATCCCATTACATTCAGTTAGAATAATAAATTATATGTGATAAGGAATTTATTAGAATTTAATTATTTCAATGCATACATGTAATAAAACGTGCAATGATGTATGTTCTAGTGCACCACCTTAATAGAATTATTAAGGAGGAAAAATGTTCCATCATGATTTAAAAAAAACATAATCATATTCTATATGAAAAAATAATATGGTTTATATCATTGGAAAATATTATTTGAAAAGTATATAAATGATTAGGGGATTAAAATATAGTTGAAAAAAATTTATAAGATGAAGGGTTATTTAATACTCTTTACTGATATCACAAGATAAGATGACAATAAATGGATCAATTAAAGAAAAATGTAAATCTACATGAAGAGAAAACTCAAAATAGGATTTAGATTGTAACATAAAAAACAACCCTAATGGATATATATATTTAGATCCTGAGATACAAATTGAAGCATAATTGTAAAAATAATTCTCACAAATATTATTAGACATGGTTGTAAGGATAAAGATACAAGATACATCAAAATAAAAATTTTAGGTGTGAATATAGGGAATTTAAAAAATATACTTTTCAAATAATTATAATGATTAATTAATTGAAATTAGGTAATTTAAAATATAATAAATTTATAGTGGAACATAAAAATGTACATAACTAGAATGGAATCATTTAATTTAGTCCTTCAAAAAATATACCTTCACTTTTTTAAATAGAAAATTCACAGAATAATAAGACTAATATTTTCATTGAGAATCAAAGGAAACTTGGAAAAGAATATTTTTTTTTAATAATGGTTATGTAGGTAGGAAAATTCATTCATAGAAAACATGTTATAAAAACATTATTTTAATAGATTAGTAAAAAATGAAAAAAATAACGAGAATAGAACGTTTTTAGTAGATTCATTTTAAAACAATTTTAAGGAAAATCACTGATATAATAAAATTAATGTAATTATTCATTGATATATAGATAAATACATCCTTAGTAAAATATAAATAATATTGACATAGAAGAAAAATATCACTTATAATTGTGAGAAATATTCTGAACAACGTATGAGTTAAATAGAGAATAATATCCTTAGAATAATGTAGTTTAGACATAGAGATGTATCTTCCCTATATGAAAACATAAAATACCATAAAAATATATAAATTGAATATTATGAAATTAATTTATGTTCATAGTTTGTAACATATGTTAAGATCCAATTAAAATGAAATTGAGTCAATGAGGCCCTGGGAATTTCGGTAGCAATTAAAAAAAAAATTGAAATACATAACATGTAATAACAATTTTAATATAATTATTAAATTGAATATCATGATAAATTTTTGTAAGGAGGATATATATACTAAATTAAAATGAAAATATGTTCATAATAATATAAATATCTCAAACAGGGGAATTATTATATGAGGAATCCTTATAAATGAAAAAAAATATATGAATAAATTTCATATAATTATATATCTTAATTACAAGTGAAATTACCAATATTAAAAAAAAATTAATTCAAAGAAATCTATGGAAGGTGAATTGAAAATAGATAATTAAAATACTAGGAATATAGTATAAAATATATATCATGGAATGTAAATCGAGACAAAGATCTATTAACATGGGTCTTGTTTTATTTAGTCACATTCACCCATCTGGTATAATAAAACAAATTTCACTAAAAAATAATCCTTTGGTGAATTATATTTATTCAGGTCATTATTTATTAGTTTTAATAATTGTAATTTATTTATTTCTATATTCTTTTTTAAAAGGTATGTATTAAAGATGTGTTTTGTTTAAAATAATCTCACGTTGTTATAATTTTATGATTTTCATTATATATTTTTTATAATTTTCTAAAATTATTTATTAAGACATAGAATGAATAAACATAAATTTATATTACATATTCTACACTAAATAATTATTTAGGAGTTAATAAGTATAATATTAATAATATCCCATTAGGATGATGAATCTGGACTTTATCGATAGATGTCACAAAAGAGGGAGAGACAGTATAAAAGTTTAATAGATTAAGATGATAATGTTGGTAAAAGAAAAAAATATGTTGAATAAAAGTATATAATGTTTTTTATAAATTAGGTAATAGGTTATTTAACTATGTGTGAAAAAAATAAGATATGAAAAAAATGGGAATAGAAAACGGGTGACCAGATAATTAATTATTTTCTATTTTTAAAAATCCTAGAAGTTGTTGGGTTATGTTTAATTCACTAGAACCCTACTCTCAGATCCAGTTCAATTAATGTTTTCTGCTCTATAATTATACTATCAATAGAAAATATAGTGTTAGTTACGTACTTAATACCTCTTTGGATGATATTTTTAGAGTGTTAGGAAATACATTTATCTTACAAACCCATTTAATTCATATCCAATAAGAATTTTTTCTACAAAAAGTTGATTATTATTTTAAATATGTGTTTGAAATCACCAAAAAAAGTTATTTTCATATGATACCCATAATGATATATGTTAATTAATACTATTATTTATAATAAATTTAAAACTATAACATAATATGGGTGTGATAAATATCTTTGTAAGCCATACCATATGAAAAAATATATCATCGAATAAATCTGGACCAAATAACATGGAAAGAATAAGGAATAATCTAATAATTCTATACAATACAAAATATGACTATGTATTATATGTAGTAATAAAATAACACATTATATAATTACATGTGAGGTCTAAATTGAGTTATTATATAATTTTTATTTTCAATAAATTATGTGAAACTTTATAATTGGTGTTATTTTATTCAAATAAATCATGAACATTCATTAGTGGATGAATAAATACTTTATATGAAATGATGACATTTTTTTGAGATGTTTGAAGAATGATGAAGACGTTTTGATGAGGTATTGGTATAAAGTGATGAAATTCTGTAAATTCTGAACTCAAATAGATATAGTCATTCTCCTAAACATATGCTCACCTCAACCGGATGACTAGATCCCTTCACATAATCAACTATATTTTTTCATGTATTTTATTTGACACTATGTTAGAAATATAGAATTCTACGTCACTATTTATCCCCAGGGGTGATTGATTTTTCATATGTTTAATCTAGATGATGGTCTTGCTTTCGATTGGTTGTACATGATGCTAATAAATTAACACAAATAATTGGTTTTTTTATGTGCTCTATTTGATTTTTTATAGTATTTTATTGAATATTAATACAATTGATCCATTAATACAACCAATTTGAAGGGCTTTTATGTAATTGATAAGATTTTCTTGAAGTTTCTCTACCCTAATACATATAGGTGTGTGGTAATAAAATGAATGTGTTCAATCCAGAAAAATTCATAGTTACATCATGGTTACATCATGTGATACATTGTCCTTCTCACAATTAGTCACATACATAATAATATTTTATATGAAATATACTTGGTGAAAATCTTTTTTACATATTGTTAAATATCTAATTATTTTATTTTTATGAATATTTTGATCCAATCATAATGGATTATACATCATGATCACACATGTGATCATGATTTAATAAAATAGATATTGAGAAGTGTCTTATAAAATAATAAGAAGTTCCAAATGGTAATGGTACAGATTTCATGAATGTGGATAATTGAAAGGAAATTTTTTTATTTATTTTTTGATGTTAAAATCCGAAGATTTGAATATCTTAAAAAAAATTCATCTTCATTCTTGATGATATTTAAAAGGAATTTTTCCAGTGATTAAATTTAGTTTGAATGAGGAATTAATCTTAAATAATATAAACTAATTTAAAATATGAATCACATATTCCAAATATCATGGGAGTTTCTAAAAATGAATATGGAAATATATTTTCTATCCAATTATACTCTTAAAAATGAGGATAATAAATGAATTATGTTGTTAGAGATTAACAAGGTAAGTAATGGTATGATGGATTATCAAAGTGATAGATATTGTGAACCATCAACATGGATTGTATTATATTTTTCAAAACTAATTAGAAAAATAAATCATTTAATTCATTCATCTTGATTATGTATACTAATGTGGAAGAATAAGAGTTCATGCATGCATTCTCTCGTGCATGAGGATATCATTCTTGAGTTGGTTAAAGGAAGGATGACCTATTATTGATTCACACAAATCAATCAGACAGTCAAGGAAAATATATAAGAAGATTTATTATTTTATAGATATTCACACTCAAACACATTAAAGGTTGTATTCATTCTAGAGTAAAGGAATAATATTTTGAGAATAGGTGGTTACTATCCAAACAATTCCAAAAATTTATAAAAAATAATTGGACAGTATTCTCTCAAACCTTGTAACCAATTTTCTGAATTTATAATCACAGAATTGTTTTTATAATAAAACATGTGTACTAAATAGAAGTGAAATTTGGCTGTGGGTAGACTCTCACACAGATCCCAAATAGTATTAAAATATAATGTACACCACTTATCACACAAATTATTATATACAAGTGATAAATTGTTTTTAAATAGTTAATCAAAACATTAATATGTAATAAGAGTTTAGTTATAGAGAAATAATTTATAAATATTAAAACATGTACAACTGATTGAACCAAACTTCCCCTATCAGTAGTAAACTAATTGATACCGGATCTACAAATGGTATTTGTCAATAGGTTCCCTAATATATTATTTTATACTATGGTGTATCCTAGAGAACATAAATTTTGTTAATAGATGAGGTGTCCCCTTTTTTGATAGAAATAAAATTCATTCGAATATGACTTAAATAGTAACATTTTTTCATTCACTATGGTTTAATGTATGCGAATATATCATTTTGGGTATTCCATTAATTTCAAGAGAAGGTGTTATATCATTTTTAGAAAACAGTAATCCTAAATTTAGTAGGATGATATGAAATGAAATATTATTATCATTATTATAGAAGTTTTATAATATGGTGATGGGGTTAAAAATGCATAATGAAATTTGATATATGGCTTAGAATTTTTTAAGGGTAATATGAATATATAGAAGAAAAGTTTCAAATATAGAGGTAAAAATTGACAATATTTCAATGCCTAAAGATGATAATGTTGATTAACATTTAACTATGGTGAATTTTTTAGTTAGTCATATCTTATGATTTATGGACTGAACTAATGATTCTATTGTAGTGAAAAAGTTAATAAGGAATATTATATATAGTATTGACCAAGAGATCTTAACATTTTTAGAAATTTATAATATTCCCCTTAATTAAATACACTATTCTGTCGTAAATTATGATATGAGAACAACCCTAATTTTCAAAAAGAAAGGTATTGCATAAATATTTTCTAAATAAATTAATAGATTAGAGAAAAAATAAAATAAATATGAATCATTATTTTACTTCGATAGATATGAGGAGAGTGATGAATGTCATAATAAAATCATTCCTCTCAAATAAAGAAGATTAAAAAGAAGAAAATGAAAATATAAAGGAAATAATAGAATGAAATGATTAAAATTTGGAGGAATTTGAAACTCTACTATTGATTTATCTATAAAGATGAAAGATATATAATTAGTATAAAAACAACAATAATGATACTAATAAGAAAACCATAGAAGAAATGAAAAACCAAAATGAATACATCATGATGGAAGAAAATAAGTATGTTGAAAAAATAGGATGAATAAAACTCTTCCTCAAATGGAGATTCAAAGAAAAAATGTGGTAGAAAAGTTAGTAATATAATGTAAAATGTTAAAATAAATGAAAATACCTATAACCATAGAGAACAATAGAATGTCGTTTCCTATATTATTTACATGTTAATAACAAAATAAGCAGTATGTTTTGAAAAATAAAAACTGATATTAAAATGAAAATTAAATGATTACAGAATAAATTTAAATGGATGAAGAAATTTGATGATGGGTTTAATAGAAAATAACATCATTGCATTGAATAAATCATGTTTATCAAGGAGAGTGTGGATGAAAATGAAAGAGTTATTCAAAATTTGGAGAAAAATATTTCATTTTTAGAAGAGGAACATAAGAAGGAAAACAATTGTGCATTAAGGATGACAAGTCTCATAAAAAATAAAAATTAAATTTTAAAAAACTAGGTAATTAATGGATGAATCATCATAGAATACATAGAATATTATGTGGATAATATTGTAATTCTGACACCTATTAAATATGGTAACTTAAATATTGTTTATCCTAATAGTTCATGTTTCATGAACAATTATTTGAAAACCCATTCTAATATAAAATGTATATGAAAGTATAATTTATACATGGTGATGTGATAAATATAAAAAATTTGGGTTCTTAGAAACTATGAGAAATATTACTTATTGTGTTTTAAAATAGAAATAATATTTTCAATGGTAGATTAAAAAATTTTCCAGATGAGTTATATTTATATGGTATCATTGGAATTTGAAAGACTATAGACACAAATATTATCATTCACATGAAAATGAGACTCTCCCTTGGAGTCCAAGAAGGATATTGTTTATGGGTAGTTATTAAGAATGTAGAAGGCACAAACTAATGGAAATAAAATCCAAAATTACTAGTACATATATGATTCTTATCTAAAATGTTTTGAATGGGTTTAGGATATGTTTGAAATGTGTCACCAGTAAGTTTATAATGAAAGATATTGTTTGACCATAATTCCAATTAGTTAAAAACATATTTTTAATGTTGAGTAGAGTCAATAGAGAAGTATGGTTAAAAATTTAATAATTTTAGATGTTGAATGAAAGCTATAAAATGAAAAAAACCCCTATATTCTTGAGAGTGTCTACTCATTATACATTATTATAGATACCAAGATAATGCAATTAATTGAATGACAACATATTAGGGTATTTAACATTGAAAATAAAACATCATTAAAATAAAATACATTATATCGACAATCATTAATCCCAACAAACTGAATTCAGAAGGGGGTCTATTTTTTGAATGGTTCCAGAAGAATAATTTATGAGTGAGTTACTAAGGTGATGAGGGAAATGAATTGGGATTCAATAAGGAAAAATGACTTATTAATGGAATTGTAAAAAGGAATGATTATCACTATTGTAGAGAGAACCAAGTGTAATTTATTTTAGATTAGAGGTCCGACAAATTTATTCAATCTCATTGATTGAGAAGAGAAAAATCTACGACATCAATGACATGTCCAAATTGCTCAAACTAAATTGTGTATGTTACCTAAAAAAATTTATGATAAACTACCCCAATATAACAATTATAATGAACATATATATTACTTATCAGAATTGAAACATGGTCAAAGGGATATATAAAAGAGTGGTTACATAATTAATAATAATTCTAAAATTAAATCAATCAGATTTGTATAGAAATATTAAAATAAAGTCCAAATGAGTTTACTTTTATTTAAAAACATTTAATGAATATTATAATTGAGTGAAAGGAGTGTTATTCATTAGTCACAAGTCACATGAATTAGACAAATTACCAATTTGAAGAAGATATGTTGGAAGAGAGCATGGAACTCACATCATGAAACTGAGAACTAAAAATGTGAAAGAGTATAGTATAAATTATATTGAATTATATAATATAATTTATGGTATTAATCATCAATATAGAACCCCCAACCCACCACAATATAATTATTTTGTCGACATTCTCAATTATAACATTGTCAAAATAGGGGGAATAAATATTACTAACTTTTAAAGATTAATCTTATTTTAGAGGTAAGGTGTATTCATTGAATTTCATATGAAAAATAAATTAACCATCATAGAAAACTAAATATTTACTGATATTATATATGATATAATAATAATCTAGTAGTAAATGTTATTAGATTTTTTATATTCCGGAGCTAATATTCATCAAAGTCTTGAATATAGTAAATTTTGGTGATAGACATAATGAATGTATAAATTGTGGATACCTATGTATGGTAAATGAGACATTTTCAAAAAAATTAGATTTTAATATAAC
The DNA here is from genome assembly GCA_963277665.1 of Viscum album. NCBI lineage: Eukaryota > Viridiplantae > Streptophyta > Magnoliopsida > Santalales > Viscaceae > Viscum > Viscum album. Next base: position 2,060,203,254 of record OY728123.1, on the reverse strand, counting down.
AAAATTATGCTTTATAGAATATATTACCCCAAATAATAATATTAGAAAATCAATGAAATATAATATTTGATTATAGCCTTTATAACATAGATGTCAAATTGTCTGGTATCAATAATATTAACTTCCTTTTAATGTATATATATATAATTTCTACTAAATATATCAATATTGATAAATTATTTGTAAATAGTGACTTAATGATTAGTAATTTCAATTTATTATTCAAAAAATATGTTTTTTTCAAAAATTATTCTTACTACTTTGTGTGAGAAATTGATATAAATGTTTTTTTTTTCAAATCTAGAAATCTTTTTGGTAATATGAAAATAATTTTTCAATTCAGAATATGAAAATTATAAAGGAGTTATTTTTTACTATATATTTTTTTAATATTTTTATTTTACAATTAATAATGAAAATTGATTATTTTTATAGAAGACTATTTCTAAATGACAAATGTCATTCAATTTTAATTAATAAAAATAATATTTAATAATGAATAATTTAATTTACATTTATTGATTATATATCTAAAAATATTAATTTAAATACATATAATCATGATCACTAGTCATATATTTAATGAAAGATCATCTTATGCAAGAAAAGTGCATTCCTTGGAAAATGGTTTTTCGACAAGTTTTGAGGGATTATTTTTAAATTAAATTCCAACAGATGTTTCTAATAAATTTGATAAAATGGATTGCATATATTTATATATAAATAACTAATATTATATAATATGTTCAACATAATTCTTAGTCAAAAGGAATTGTAAAAGTAGTAAACATATATTTCTATGGATAAGGGTAAAATAGGATTACTAGTGTTATAAAAAGTGATATGGTTCATAATAACCTAAAGATATGTCTAATTTTTATTATCTTTATACATATATACCATATATATTCTATGTTCAATAAAATTCCCATTTTGATTCATATGGCCATTATTATTACATTTATAGTACTTTATGTAATAACAAACCCAAAGAGTCCATTTATTAATTTTAATCACTATAATATTTAGTGATATAGATAAAAATAAATAATAAATGTTTTTTAAAAATCAATTTTAAAAATAAATTATTTTTATCATTGAATGTTATTAATAATTTGTACTAATGAAATAGTTACCATAAATTCTTTCAAAAAGATGACACAACATTTATATATTTTCTAGAAAAATAAAATAAATTATTTTAAAAATAAAAAAAGTAAATTGATTTGAATAAAATATTGTTTTAAAAATATTCATGAGATAATTATAACATTTTTGGGATGTTTTAAAGTTATATATTCTAAATCCATCTTTTTCATGATGCTGTTAAAGACAAATTTAATGAATAGGGTCAAAATTGATATTAATAATAAGTTAAAGTAAATAATTATTTATTAAATTATTAAAAATTACTAATAAAATTATATTTATAGAAATGAATGAGAAATATTATAATATCAACCATTTCCCTTTTAGGGGCTGTTTTTCCTTTTATTGGAACATTTATGGTCCAGATATAGAAAAAAAATTAACAATGCGATAATTGTAAAAAATGATTAAAAGGGGTTAAAACGAAATTTTAAGAACAAAACAACACATTAACATGTAAAATTATTATTTTATGTGATTATTTAGATATAAAATAAAATTATAATATAACCATACCATTTTGGATCCTTTTAAATATAAAAACTAATTTAAATTAATTTAATATTTTAGGAAATTCTAAGAGTGTCCCTCATTTCTCTTATGAAGGGGTACCTCTTAAACAACATTCATCACGCTTAAAGAACAATTTTTTTTAACAACACTTAAACCAATACATTCTTTACATCCATACCCAGATCCTAGAGTTATTTTTTATTATAGAACCTTTCTATTAAGGGTTTTAGATTGAACCTAATGAGGTTGTCTGAAGAAGATGTATCATTCTTAACTGTGTGTTTTTATTTTATTTTTTTTTACTCTATAAAATATTATCAAACCATTATGATAAAAAAATTGTCTTAAAAAAATTTAGAAGTTTCTATTATAATGTAACACCTTATATTCATCTCCACTTCAATGAAATGGGAAAATATACTGTCGATTCTATATATGGTGGACAACCACCTCATGAACTAATGTAATTCATTTACCTTAACTGCCACTAACGGTTGGATTTAATTTTTTGGGTTAATATATAAATATAATATTAATGAAATATTTATCAGTAATTAATGTTAATATAGAATTTAATTTATTACATTTCTGTTCATTTAATAATGATAAGTTCGTTCATGCACACTCGTGGATTACCACCACCATGATACGATGTGATTCATTTTTCATAATCACATCCCATGAATGCTACCAATAAGTATATTTAATAAAATATTATGACATTTTTTTACATTTATAATTATGTTAAGATAAAATAATAATTTTCTTTATTTCCATCATGATCATTGATAGATGGAAATATAACTGATGCATAAGCATGACTTATTGTCTCTGTGATCAGGACACAATTCATTTTTCATTATCATCTATCAAGGTTGGGTTTAAAAGAATTATTTTTTTGAATATAAATTATAATTTTTTCTTAGGATTCATTATGTGGAATATGGAACAATGTCATGTTTTATTGTACCCAATCTACTGATGTCAATTTAGAAATAAAATATCGTTAAAAAATACAACATGAACATAATTTATTAATTAATTAGATATATTATAGTATTAAATAATATAAAAGAAAAAATAACCATCCAATATTTTATTATGAAATTAAAAAACTAAAACATTTTTTATATAGGAATACTAAGAATTTATAATATGGTTTGGAACTGAGGTATGAGATTTCAACTCAATTTTATTTCATTGAGGAAAATTTTGATTTTATGAACATAATTTCGTTTATAAGGAATATATAAATATATTCTACATGTTATGTAATATATCCATCCTAATTAATTGTATTTTATATTTTAATTAAAATTAATATATCCATGGGGATTTTACTTTAAAGGTACCAAGTGGTATGGGGTTCATAACTCTATTTCTATGTATCGGGTTATATTGCATATTAACTTTGTTCTAATTTATAATAATATATATATATATATATATATATATTTGATTATTTTATGTTTTATTTACACTAATTTAAGTTAATTTAAATTTTATACAAAAAGATCATTGATTAATTATATCTTCCATGGTATAATCTTTGTATGTTATTTTCTTTCAAATTTCACTCCCTTGAGAAATATTAGGTATTACTCACCTATTTATTTATATGATTTGTATATAATAACCCTTTAATATGATATACCATGAATTCCTCCACATTACTGATATTTAATGTTTCATTTTACTTAATGTCTTTTATATGGGTTATGATTCCAAAATTAGAAAAGAGTTATGTGTTTGTTTCACAATATCATCACTATTTTAGATTATATACCTTTAAGTAAATTTAGGGAATTTTTTTTTATATTTCCATATTAAAAAATATATTTTCTTCTCTAATATTTATTTTTGAAATTTATATGTCTTCATTTCATTTTCATCTTTTTATACTCAATAGACCAGAATAAATTGTTTATGGAAATCTGACTTTTTTTTTCTAGTTGGTCATGAATGTTTTTTTCTATGTCCATATTTTCCTTATAATGTGTTCAATAATATTTTAAATTTATATAATTATTTATTTAAGTTATTATTTCTCATGTTTTAATTTTTAATAAGGGTTTTATTAGTTATCTTCTTATCTTTTTACGATTAATGTACTTTTTGATTTTTTACTAAAAATGTGAATGGAATATTTGGTTTAACATACTAAAAATAAGAATAAAATTTCCACCATCCTGAGGATTAATTTTTTAAGGTTAATTTAATATTTTACAATTATATTTTAAAAGAAAATTATTTTATTAATATTATATAATTGATTTTTCACTTTTATTTTTAAATTGAAAAGCGTGTTTTTCTGTACGAGTGATTTTAATTATTTTTATTGTATTTATTTTCATCAATGAAAAAATAATTATTTAAAGTTTAATCAAATGGTGATATATTTTAATTATACAATCTTTATTATTTCCCTATAGTCATTATTATCATTTTACTATGTAAATTACTGAAATTTAATATCTTGATTGACAGTGTAGTCGTTATCATTCCCTTGAAACATTCACTTTCTTTAGATCATTTGAAAATTAATTTCTATTAAATATCCATATATGTTATCATGGTTATAATTATTATTTATATTGTTTTATCATTTCTACATATGATGTTTTAAAATTTATTTTATTTGATTGACATAGGGAAATCGTGATAAATATATATTCCATATTCAATAAAAATATTATTTATAAGACATATTGTTTTTAAATTTATTGGATCATTAAATATATGGGAAATGAATTTGACATGCAGTTATGGGTGATGTCCTAAATTATTTTTCCTCTCAATGCATCGATGAAAACCATGAGACAAATTAAATAGATGGAATTAAGTGGATTTCTTGTGTATGATTACCCATAGAATAAACTCTCTCAGTGAGAGGTCCTAGAGGTATATATAACATGAATTTTGAGATTATAATGTCTAATATTAATCATTTTCTTCTTTTATAATTCAATTATTGTTATTATCCAAGAAATTAATATATTGATATTATTCATGTATGTGTTTCATGATTTAGTTTTTGATTAAATAGAATTTGTGTTTAGTTATTTACCTTTCCATATTCATCATTCCTTATTTATACCTGATATATTCCACTTAATGTAATCCTTAATTATTATATGGTCCCACCCTTGTTTTTATTCCATTATAAATGACACGAAGAAGAAATCTTTAAATGAGTTATAGGAAGGAAAATATTTACTTTGAATATGTTTTATTTGTATTTTCTAAAATTAATTTCATAGTAATGTATGTATCTACATTACCAAGACTACTAAATTGTCAGTTATTTGAGATACAATCACTTATATCATCTAAAAATGTTATAACATAACCACCCAATTTGGGTTATAGTATGTGGGGTCATTATTAGTTAGTAGTAGTGGACGATTGGTAGAAACCTTTGGATCTAGTTTTAGAAAAAATATAGTAGGTAACATAACAATAAGAATGTCATTAAGCATAATTATATGTATAAGGTAACATATGAATTTTCTATAGTGTAGTGATAATGTGGTTTTCGTATCCATACATCTCTTCCAAGTTACTACTAATAGACATTATATTTGGAACAGATGCAATAAGTTGTAATAAACCTAAAAATACTTTTTCATGTACATATTGGCCATCATTATTTTTCATGAGGAATGTATCCTTAGTTCAAACCTAGATTGACACTATCGAGATATATTCATGGGTTAATTGGAAAATTTTCTATGAAAAATTAAGATTAATTAAATAATATAACCTATATAAAACTAGGATATTCGATAGCTATATGGGAAAAATATAAGGTATCTTGGGATGATATCTATAATGGTAACCATCTGTTTAAAATATTTGATAATTCTTTTTCGGTATTTGTGGGATGTTATTTTAAAATGATTATGGATTTTCTAGGAGATATTTATTATAAAACCACCCTTGGGTTTAGTATGTGTTTAAGTGAAAATTCATTTGAGGAATTATGATTTAGTATTTTATAGACCTTTTTAAGGTATTGTTAACATTTAGGGTTAATATGATTATTGATGTTAAAGTGGAAGAGGTCAAATAATGTTATCTAATTTTGTGGAAAACATAATCAGTATAGAAAACCTATGTTGTTGACAATGGTATTATATGATTAATGTTGTTTTGGAGAATGGACATCATATTTTTAAAATTTTATATGAATTATATTTATTTTATTTAAAAAATATCCAATAAATATTTCCATTGATAACCTACCGTATCCAAAAATGCCATATTTCATGAAACCACATGCGAAGAAGAATAAGGATGCATCACCTACCATTTTCCTATGTGTTGTATTGGTTAGTATAAAATTATTTTAACTTAAACGTTTTGATAGTTAAATATTAAAATAATTTTCAGAATCATATTATAGGATAAAATTATTTTGAATTTTTAGGATTTAGATTTGATTAATGAAATTTTTAGAGACATTTCAATGGGTTGAGTTATATATTCAACACCTAGATTTAACATAAAGTAATATTTAGAAAGAATTTTATTACATATATGAAGCTGTAAGATGAAGGGTATAAGATGACATTTTATGCTAAAACATTATTTAATGTTTAGGTTATTGAGTTTAATTGGAGAATAGGGTTATTAATTTATGGAATTTATCTATGTCAAACTGTTTTTTTATTTTTCAATTCTAGAGATTAATGTATTATTTCATTATACAATAGTTTATTGTTTTTGTGTAATATCTTATATTTGTGGATCAATTACGGTTCTATTAAATATATTTATAATTGTTATACAAAATCTCATGGTTTATATGATCCTTTAAAGGTTAATTTGATTGATTTGCGCATAAAATTTCATGTTGTATATTCATTTCATAGATTAATAAATGATATGGAAATGGATCAATGCATAATAAAATGATGAAATTGTGCATATTATATAAAAATGTCTAATGTATGTATATTTTTCTGTTAACTTAAATTATAGTAAATGAATCCCTTATCTTTAAAAAATGGATCTTGAAATAAAAAAAATTATACATCTAACTTTATTTTTAATGAATCAATGACCTTATCATACACTATATATTTATGACTGTGTGGTCATTTATATTATAATTACCATGATCTCAATCAAACTCTATTTTTCCATGGGAATTGGTTTTCTGCCCCATATACAAATTTTCACATCCCAATAATGTCACCCAATTTCAAAATAATGTTTTGTGTTATTCTAGATTACCTTCATATCTCACTTTCCCACTTTTTTATGAGAATTTTTAAATATGTTTTTTTGTGAAGTTGATTTTCAAACACATTGTTTTCAAATTTCAAACACTATTTTTCTATGATCAAAAATAAAATATAAGGATTGAATTTATTAATGTTTGGTACAATTTAACACCCAAAAATTTTATAATGAAAAAATTATGTTCAATGACATATATAACCTGAAATAATGAGCATAAACAATCTACAATATATATTATTATAATATGATCATTATATCACAGACATCAAATTAGAGAGTATAATTTGGATGAAATTAATTTGATATATATATATATATATTAATGTATTGCTCAATATAAATGTATTGATAAAGTGTTAGTAAATAATCATTCAATATTAAGTAAAGTAAATTTGTTCTAAATAACATATTTTTTCTTCAAAAAAGATATTGAGTTATTTTCATGATCAAATAATATAACTAATTGTTTCCTGTTTTATAAAATTAATTTGATAAAATTGACTTATGATTTTAATTCATCGTATTAAAAATAGCTTATGGTGATTTTTTTTGTGTTTTTTATAAAATACTTAATTATGCAATGAATAATGGAAAATTCTGTTTTTATTGAATACTATTTTTAAATTTATAATGTCATACCATTTTTATTAATTAAATAAAATTAATAATTAAAATATTAATTATATATAAAAATAAATAAATTTAATTTTATATAATGATAATCACTAGTAATATAATTAATGTAATATCGTATTATTTTTAAAAAATGAATTCATTGAAAATACATTTGTAGACGCCGGAAAAGTCCGTTGTTCCCAAACAAAGCTCCGGATGCGGAAAGCGAGGTCATATTTGGAGTCAGAGGCACGTTTCGGAGGGCCCGGAGGCCTTGCGCGGAATTTTGGAGACCCGCGCGCAATGTTGCAGCCAGGCGCGCAAACCTCCCGGGATGCGCGCAAAGCGCCGGGCCGGCGCGCAATGTAGCGCGCCCGTGACCCGCACCACCCCCTTGCGCGCCGGGCTCGATTCCGCGCCCGCGAAGGTAATTCCGCGCTCGCGAACCGGATTCCGCGCCAGGGGTTGCCTATAAATATAAGGCGACCCCCGACGTTTTGAAGGTTGCCGGAATTCGAAGAGCCTCCCGTGCGCGCAATCCAACCCCCTCCGCGCGCAATGTCGATCGTCAGGTAACCTCCTTTCTTTCGCGCAAGAAAGCCTTGCGGTTCGCCTTCGTGCGTAATCCCTTTGGCTCTTTTTCTTTAAATAATTCCTCACCCAAAGGCATTCGCGCGCAAAAGAAGCCTCTTGCGCGCAATTGCCCCCGGGGTGCGCGCAATCCGGCCCGATTGCGCGCACCCCCTTCTTAAAGTGGCCATTCATTAGAGAATGAGCCGTTGCCCTCACGCGCTATCCGAAGCCCGGTGCGTGCAATCTCTACCTCCCGCGCGCAAAGTGCTGGCTCAATTGCGCGCCAGCCCGCTCAGTTGTGCGTCGACCCACGGTATTGCGCGCAAAGCTCCTCTTTTGCGCGCAAACCGCCAGGGTCGCCCCCTTTGACCCCCTGTGGGTACCCGCCTGCGTAGCGCCCGATGAACCTCATCCCGGGTGCCCGCACCGTGCGTTGTCTTCCCGTGCGGCCCTCCAGGCTCGCGCGAAGTGACACAGGCCTATCGGCGGCTTCTACGTCCCGCACGACGTTAAACTGCACTTCGTCCGAGCTACAAGACGTTAAACTGTTCAGCATACATCCATGCTGCACGACGTCAAAAACTGCCTAGCCTCCCTCGTCCCAGCTACAAGACGTTAAACTGTATGCTATTCGTCCTGCACGACGTTAAATTGTAATTCATCCTGCATGACGCTAAACTGCACTACGTCCCGCACGACGTTAAACTGCACTTCGTCTGAGCTACAAGACGTTAAACTGTTCAGCATACGTCCAAGCTGCACGACGCTAAACTGCCTAACCTCCATCGTCCGTGCGACAAGACGTTAAACTGCCAAGCAACTACGTCCGAGATGCAAGACGTTAAACTGCCAAGCACCTTCGTCCTCAACACACGACGTTAAACTGTACTTCGTCCGGCAAGACGTTAAACCGTCCGCTTCGTCCTCAATACACGACGTTAAACTGTACTTCGTACGGCAAGACGTTAAACCGTCCGCTTCGTCCTCAACACACGACGTTAAACTGTACTTCATCCGGCAAGACGTTAAACCGTCCGCATCACCCGATCTCGTGCCTGGCACGCAGGGTCCTCCCGGTTTGGATGTGGCCCCCACCCGCTCGTCTCTGCAGGGATGTCGAGATTGGAGTGGCCTTCGCCCACGGGAGTAGAGTGTTACAAACAGGACGAACTACGTGGACTTTGATCCCTGTCTCCTAAACAGGGTACGTAGGAAGCCTCTCCGAGGTTCAAGCCCGCCACCTGGTCGTCCCGGTCGTATTCACGTCGGTTCGTCCATCAGTGGACCCCTCCTGGGTTCACACTTGCGTCGATTCACCTATGAATCCACCCCTGTGGGAGACTGCATGTGTGTATCTCCGTTGTGCTTCCCCACTGCCCTTTGTCTTTCTCTCTTCAACGTCCAGCATGACGTGAAACTGTGATCCACCCGGCCGTTCCATCCCCCTCTGTGCGAGGTGGTTCGGTTCAATCCTCCATCCGGCGGCCTCGACCTCTTCGTGAGTCGGCTTGCCGACGTCCAGCATGACGTTAAACTGTATATCCGAACTACGCTGACTTTGATCCGCGCCAATGCACGGTACGTAGGAAGCCCCTACGGGGTCCAAGCTTTTCACTCAATCATCCATCCTGATCCTTACCCGGGCCGCCACATCCCGGTGGGGTCATGCCATTTCATTCCACTCCACTTCACTCGGGAAGCCGCCCATGTGCTGGCCCCAGCGTCGGAGGTTCCCCACAAGGGGTTCTGTCACCTGATCCACTTCTCGTGTTGATCAGTCCGATGCCGTCCCCGCTGGACGCTAAACTCGCGGCATACCCCGTGTTAAACATGGGAAGCTGAGGAAAACCTCAGGAAACGCCGTTCCCCGCACCCAGCACGGGATGCCTCAGGCCATTACGCCTTCGAGAAGCCCTATTAGGGACGGAAGGCAGACATGCAGAGCCGCAGCGTTACGACGCGCCCCCAACACCCAGAGCCACCCGGTCTCCTCACCGCAGGTTGCTGCCCCGACCAGACCCCTTGGAGCGTCCGGGCGGAAGCAGCATAATTAACCGGTGTCTATGAAGATATGGTGCTGGGAACGAGATTCACGAACATTCTTAAATCTATGAGGGAGACCCGGATTAGGCGACGAGTTCCGAGGAGACGTCCACGGAAGGAAGAGCCGACATCCCATCATCCCAGTTTCGATCAAGGAGCAGACGCCCCTGAATAAGGGACGAATGCTGCCCGCCCTTGGAAAGCGGGACTGCGGGGCCACAAGCCGCGCGCCTATCCCCTCGGGTCGACGGGTGCACGCGCGAACGCGTCCTGGCGGAACAGCGTAACCCGACGCAAATCCGCACCGAAACAGAAAAATGGTGAACCCGACGTGAATCTCTTCTCCTCAATACGAAGACCGATGGCTTTCAGAGGTGTTGGAAGACCAACATGCTGCTCTACCAAATGTTCAGCACTGGGGCACGGAACCCGCCAGGGGCTGGGGAAGGGAAATCGGGCACTCCGTCTCACGACGTCGAGGGCCTGGGTTCCCCCCATGGAAGGCATCGTGGCACTAATGGTTGGTTGTCGATTCCTTTTCCTGTCAGTGTTAATGGGTTTTTCTCCCTGCTTTCAGAAGTCAAGTCGCCCAATCCAGTGCCCGATCGCCACCCGCCCACTGGCGCAGGGGTAGGGGAAACACCGACGCGGCTACTCCACGCGGTCCCGCCCGTTCCACAGCCGTCCCAGCAGCCGCAGCTGCGGGGTGACCACGCCCTCTCTCCCCCTCGGAGGTCATCTAGAGAAGGGTGATCAATAACTTGGTGCGGAGGTATGAGGAAGAGGGAGTCATCCCCACCAGGGACATGGCTCGCCTAGACCTTGAGGGAGCTGCACCTCGCCACCAACGCTGCCCCCGAGGGCCGCGTAGGGAGGCACCGCTGCCTACCTCGACGTCCAATCGCTTTAGGGAGTTTATCCCCGGAGCGCTCCGACAACTCCTTCCCCTATGCGGATGAGGTGGAAGATGCCCGGGACCACCCTATTTGGGATTCGCTCCAGGGATCCGCGATAAGGGCTCCTGTCAGGCCACGGCGACATCGCCGCCAGGCCACTCAAGTCGAGGAACATGATCTCCACCTGCCCGCGCCGCTCATCCCGACTCGTCTGTCTCGATGCCAACGTCGGGCACGAGCGGAAGAGGATGCCCACCTTGGGGCCCTAGCGATAGCGGCCGCGTTGGCTCAAGCCACTGCTGGCTCCAGTCACCAGGCCCCTGCGCATCCTGAGCAGGGGCACTTCTATGCCCGACCCGGATCGAGGCCCCGACAGCCCCAAAGGCAGGTTGGGTTGACTCTCCCGGTTGCTGGTACAGGCAATAGCCACCGCGGACCACCTCGCGGTAGCGCTATTCTCCAACAGGGTCTACTCCGTGTGGCCGATCCAAGAGGCATGGGTCATCCCACCTCCCGATCCCGGCCCGGAGGCCTGCCCGGAAGCATCTCTCCCCGCGTCCCCTTTGATATCTGTCCCGGTGCTCCTCGCACTTTGGTTTCCAGTCCTCTTGGCCCCAACACCGGTGCGGCCGGAGGACGCCAGGATAGAGACCAGCCATGCCCCGAAGAACCACCCTGGGGCAGGAGGGCGAGGCGTCTACGCCGAGGGAAGAATGTTACGGAATTCCGGACAGAGATCCGACCGGTTCGTTTCTCTGATACAGAGGCGGAGTATGATTCGGCGACAGAGCCCTCCCCCCGATCCCGCCAGTCAGGGGCAGGGGTAGGAATGCGGCACGTCAGCCTTGTACTTCCCGAGAGCGAGATCGATACGATCCCCGCTTCTCTCCGAAGGTATATCCGGATTAGTGAGGGCCTGGTAGACCCCCAAGGATCGAGCTTTCGGTTGGTACCGACCCCTCTGGAAGCGCCTTCTGCCTCGATCGGAGAAGCCGGAGACTTTTTCTGGGGACCGACGGTCGAACCACGATCTAGTGCACCCTCGGCGAGCACCGACGCTACGGCAGGATGCTCGCTCGCTGGCCCGTCCTATCGTGATGTGGTAGCTGGGGCACCGCCACCCTCAGAGGGCGGCCCGGGATATGGAGGCCAATCGGCCTGCTCGCCGTATTCACCGCCGGCCAGCCCGTCGGCCCGGCGGCCCGCCTCGGCACCACTGCCTGTTCCCCGTCCATTCCCAGTCGTTGAAGAGGACTGAGGAGACCTGGGTCCCGAGTTTGAGTCGTGGAGCTTCTGGACCGTCCTTGCAGAGGGCCACTTCCCTGAGATGTTTTGGCCAGTCGCAGGACCGGACTTTGATGCACCTGAATCACTCACCCCGGATGAGTTCGAATGCTTCCGCCGAACTCTCCGGGAGACTCACTTCCGTCTTCACCACCTACAAATGCCATATCCCGGGAGTCAAGCACACCTGGAGGATATTGGTGAGCAGTGCCGTCAAATTGACCTGGCCACGCTCCCCGCGGTTCGGCACCCCGGGTCATTTGGGCACCACGAGGCCCTCCAACAACGATGCGTCGAGTGTTTTCAAGTACTCTGCAAGGTTCTCGAGGAAGACACTCCCCACGTGAATATCCGTGGATGGGGGCAGTACGCTGCCCTACGCTTCAGTGCGATTCGCCGACAGCCCGATTCACTGGGTGGCCCTGAGGGTATATCCCCTGGGATGGAAACGGTCAATATGGCTGACCTGTCGGGGGAGGGGAATGGTTTGGAACTTCTCGACGGGGGCTCTCCCCCCGAAGATAAGCCGTTGTTGGATCCATCGGTGAGAGTTACTCGTCACCAGAGGAACCTACTGGGTCTCCCCACGCCCACTGAAGCACTAACGTTGAGCCGAAACGTCAGCAAAGGTAAAGAGCACGGCGAGGCTATAAAGCCCGCCGACCCATCTGCCTCCACGCAGAGGGCAGATGAGGATCCCGAGAAGGCTATGCTACGTCAACAGCTCGCCGAGCAGAAGAAGCTGGTTGACCAGCTCCTCGCCGAGCGCGCTGCAGAGCAGCGGCCTGACTACGGTGATCCTAGGCCAGGACAGCAGGGACAGGAACAACCACCCCTCGATGAGGCTCTCCCGGGCAACCGTGATTACGCCGTGTTCGCCGACAGGGGAGAGGCCATTGCCTATGGCAAGAGAGCGCGGTATGTTTCACCGCACCCACCCGAGCGGCGTGGCTACCTGAGAGACCCCGCTCGGATTCCCCCCGCTTCCCCAAGGGCCGCTCCGCCCGCCATCCCACGAGCTGCCGAGTTCGACGGCCCGGTCGACGACCCGATTGAAGGGCCGTGCAATGCGCTCGTGGTTAGAGATCCTCGCCAGGACTGGAACCCATGTCCGGACGATCCGATGGAGGCACTCATCGCCCGCTTGGAAGCCTTGGAGACTCGGCAAGTGGCGATCCCACCGGACGGCAAGCCATACCCAGCATGGGTGGATGACATGCCGGCGCCTCTGGGATTCGGGAATCCCACTTTCTCCCCCTTCAACGGGACTGGAGATCCGCCACAGAATTTGGCCCATTTCAACTCGAGGTGCGGGCCTATGTTGGGGACTCCGGCGCAGCAAGAGGCCGCTAAGCTTCGCTGCTTTGTCCAGACACAGGAAGGGCCAGCATTTGTCTGGTACAGCCAGCTCCCCGTCGGGTCGATAACTAGCTGGGAGGACCTTTGTAGACAATTCCTCTACCAGTTCAGTTCCACGACCCGTAAGACGAGTATCGCAGACCTCTTCAATTGCAAGCAGAGGCCTGATGAGCGAGTCGCGGACTTCGTCTCCCGATGGAAGGGTCTCACGTATTCCCTTGACATGCCATTGACTCAGGAGCAGTTGCTGACAATGTGCGTCGGGAACGTCAAGACCGAGCTGGTCCCTTCCTTGATCACTCAGAATTACCCTGGAGGGTTCAGGGACTTCTCAGACAAAGCTCAACGTCTTGAGGAAGCCCTGCAACAGGCCATCCAGGCACACCCGCTGCCTCCTATGATTCCTGCAAGGAGAGTCAGCAGGGCTGAGCCCGCTGCTGTTGCCCAGATAGAGGCCCCCAGGCCGTTGGAGCTGCTGCCAGCGAGGCCAGCTCCACAGCCTCACAGGAATCCGCCTCCGCGGGCTCAGTTCCCGGCCCAGCAGCGGCAGCCTCAGAACCGGCCGGCCCCTCCGCATAATGTACCGCCACAACCCAGGCGAGATAATCAGGGTCCACCTCCTCGGCAGGCCCCTCCATCCCCTCGTCAAGACCACGCTCCCAGGGGACCACGATACCTGACTTACTCATTTCACGAGGATCAGGTCCCCGATTATTTCCGGAGCGCCCTGGAGCAGAGGATTGTGCGACTGCCTGAGTGTTGGAGGCCAGAGGAGGCACATCTCACGGATAACCCCCGCTACTGCCCCTACCATCGGGCCCTGGGGCACACCATCCAGTGGTGCTATGTGTTTAAGGATTGGCTCCAAGACCAGATTAACAACAATGTAATCAGGTTGGGCCCAGCTCCAGCAGAAGTGGCAGGCGTGTTCGTGGGATCAGATGACGATAGTGGAAATGAGGACGAATGGAAGCTGGTCTCCGACTGCGGATCCCAGTAGTATAATAACTAGATGGCTCGCAAGACGATCATTCGCGCCCATGGAATTATCCGTGCGCGCTTGAATCAGCCTGAGCCCCCAGAATCTGCGGGTGCTGCTTCGGCATCGTCGTCCCAGCCTGCCTCTTCCGAGAAGAGAAAACGGCGGCGGCGCAAGAAGGAAGAGCGCGCCCCGCCAGTTCTGCCACTATCCCGCACTCTCGGCGATTTCATGCCCCCGGGGATGGGGGTCCCTCCTCGGATCCGCCCGGTGATGGACGATTCGTCCGATGACAGTGTTGGGTACGCTTCAGTTAATACCGTCGAGCTGGTAAATCCCTTTTCGGTTCCCGACGTTGAAAAACACCAGGTGGACCTCCCTAGTGTCCCCGGTCGTCGCCACCGTCGGAGGAGCCACAACAACAGGAGTCGCCGGGGCACAGCAGTTGGTACCTCCAGCCAGGCCGTGCACACCACTGAGACCAGGCAGCAGGCTCAAAACCGAGCTCAACGTGCGCAGCCCCCCCATCCGGGGATGACGGATTCACCTCCGCCACTGTTTGTGGTGTGGGATCGGGCAGAACTGCCTCAGCCGCGTCGCGATCAGCTCCGCCCTGCCGTGAGTCCATCCCGGCCTCCTGACCCCAATACGGTGACTACTTCCCGGGCTTCAACCAATGAACAGCGAGATGCGCCAAGCACCAGTCGGCCGCCGGCACAACCGGCAAGGCCCGTCATGCTTCCAACCGCAGAGCAACCTCCTGCAACCAGGGGCTCGCGCTTGGCCAAAAAGTATGATGTCCTGAAGCACTTGGCCGACATCCCAGCGAGACTCTCCATCCTTGAGGCTCTGCGCATGTCATCTGAGATGCGCGAGGCACTCGCTGAAGCCCTGAAGAGCCCCCTCCAGTTTGAGACGGAGGTTGCGGCTGTAGAGGCCTTTCACGCCGAAACGATTGAGGACGCCGAATGTCAGGCAGTTATCTCATTCTCAGGTAAGGATGAAGACCCTCCTATACAGGGGCACATTCGTCTGCTGTATGTCACTGGCCAGTTCAATGGCCTTGAGGTCCGACGCTGTCTTGTCGACACGGGGTCCGGGATTAACCTGATTCCAACTCGGACGCTCCAGAGATTGGGGTTGTCTGAGGATGACTTGATTCCCTCCGACCTCAGGATCCAGCGGTACGACCGCACCGAGCAAACTCCGGTCGGCAAGATACGCTTGAAGACCCAGTTCGGTGACTTGGTTGCAAACACCGAATTCATGGTGGTCTCTCAAGACACTGCGTATAACGTATTGATGGGCAGGCCATGGCTCCACCTTCATGTGGCGGTTCCCTCGTCATACCACCAATGCCTCAAATACTCCCTTAACGGTCGAGTAGGCGTGCTTCAAGGAGATTCCTCTCCTTTTGCCTCATGTGAAGCCCGCTATCTGGATGCGGAATATTACAAGAGCAAGGATAAGCAGATCCTGGCAGGTGAGGTTGATCCTGTCGCTGTTGTGAGTGATCCCTGGGCAAGTTTGGATGACGCTTACGTCCTCCCGATTCAACGGTTGGACGTAGCCATGGTCTCGACGGCCTGTGAGTCTCCTGATGAGATGACCGCGACCGCCCGTGCCAGCACCAGCGGCCCAGCAGGATTTGGTAGCCCCAATGCAGTTTCCAACGCAGTCTCTCCCGTGGACGATCCCTCCCCGAGTGGAGAGGATGTGGAAGATGCACCCCCAGCCTTTGAGGAGGGCGTCTCCGCCACGGTCGATGAGTTAGTACAAGTGAACCTTGGAACCGAAGCAGATCCAAGACCCACATTGGTCAGTGCCGCCATGCCCTCTGAGGAGCGGCAGCAGTACGTGGACTTTCTCAGGCAGCACCGTGATGTGTTCGCTTGGGGCTATGACGAGATGCCGAGGCTAGATCCTCAGGTAGCCATCCACCGCCTTGGTCTCCCGGCGAACCATCGCGGGTTCAAGCAGCCTCCCAGGAAGATGCACCCATTCCACGGTGCCATGGTTGAGGCCGAAGTTGACAAGCTTATCAAAGCCAACTTCGTGAGGGAAGTCCAGTACCCCAAATGGCTGGCCAACATTGTGCCGGTCAGGAAGAAGAACGGGCAGATCAGGGTCTGCATCGACTTCCGTGATCTCAACCGCCACTGTCCGAAGGATGATTTTCCCCTTCCAGTGACAGAGCTGTTGATTGACGCCACGACAGGGTTCCAAGCCCTCTCCTTCATGGATGGATACTCCGGATACAACCAAATCCGGATGGCCCCTGAGGATGAGGAGTTCACTGCCTTCAGGTCCCCCCAAGGTATCTTTTGTTACCAGGTCATGCCCTTCGGCCTGAAGAATGCAGGTGCCACCTATCAACGGGCGATGCACCGCATATTCAAGCCAATCCTCGGAACACTGGTGGAATGCTACATCGACGACTTGGTGGTTAAATTGCGCCAGCGTCAGGACCATCTCAAAGATCTTGAGAAAGTGTTCGGCTTCCTCCGGTCTCGCTGCCTGAAGATGAACCCGTTGAAGTGTTCCTTTGGGGTCACCTCCGGGAAGTTTCTTGGGTTTTTGGTAAGGTACCGGGGTATTGAGATTGACCCGGAGAAGATCAGGGCGATTAGCCAGATGCCTCCCCCAGGTAACCTCCAGGAACTGCAAGGGTTCCAAGGCCACTTAGACTATATACACCGATTCATCGCGAATCTGGCCGGCAAGTGTAAGCCCTTTTCTCGGCTCATGAAGAAAGGTGCCACCTATGTATGGGATAAAGAGTGCCAGAACGCTTTCGAAGAAATCAAGCAGTACCTGCTTCAACCTCCGGTTCTGATGCCGCCTGTATCCGGGAAGCCGCTGGTCCTTTATGTGACCGCCCTGGAACGGTCCCTTGGTGCCCTTCTCGCCCAGAAGAACAACGAGGGAACAGAGAATAGCCTCTATTACCTCAGTCGCATGCTCCTCGATGAGGAAGTCAGGTATTCCCCCATCGAGAAGAGCTGCCTGGCGCTCATATTTGCCGTACAGAAATTACGGCACTACTTGCAGCACCACGAGGTACAGTTGGTTTCTCGGGTAGACCCGTGGAAGTATATCCTGAGCCGGCCTATGTTGACTGGCCGTCTAGCACGGTGGGCTGTGATTCTCCAGCAGTTCGACATCAGGTATGTGTCTTAGAAGGCCATCAAAGGGCAAGCATTGGCAGACTTTCTGGCTGCTCACCCGACCTCCGCGGATCAGCCGCAGGATCTAGGCTTTCCTGATGAGGCCATTCTCTCGGTCGATCATGCCGATCCATGCTGGCAGATGCACTTTGACGGTGCCTCCCGGAGCCCCACCGGTAGAAGACTCGATAATCCTAGGCTCAACAAAGTGGGTTTGGGTATCGTCTTCATTACCCCGGAGCAAGCCGTGCTACCATACTCTTTCCTGTTGTCAGAGGGCTGTACAAACAATGAGGCGGAATACCATGCCCTCATCACTGGCCTCGAGTTAGCTCTCGAGATCGACGTGCCCCATCTGTGTGTGAAAGGGGACTCCGAGCTGGTTGTTAAGCAGATCAATGGCGACAATGTTGTCAGGAAGCCGGAACTTGTGCCATTGCTGGAGTGCACCCTCCTTCTGATTGCCCAGTTCCCTTCCCGGCCAGAAATTGTCCATATTCCCCGGTCGCAGAACGGTCGAGCAGATGCTTTGGCCAGCCTTGCTGCGTCACTTGCAGAGCCTGAACAGGATAACCTGATTGTCCGCGTGACGCACCGCAGGCTCATCGCTCCCGTTATCCCGGGTGGAGATCGTGACCCGTCGGTAAGTAATCTCACCACGGTTGCCCCTGTGTCCGGAGCCCCGAGTACCCCAGATATGGCAGTCGAATCAGCCCCTGATTGGAGGGCGCCTTTGGTTGAGTACCTCCAACATGGAATTCTCCCGTCAGATCGGGCCGAGCGCGAGCGGGTTCGACGCCGCGCATCGCAGTTTGTCCTCCAGAGCAGTCCCGGCCTGGAGCAGATCCTCTATAGGCGCGGATTTGATGGTGTTCTCCTCCGTTGCCTTCAAGGAGTTGAGATCCCACGAGTCATGCAAGAGGTTCATGCCGGTTCATGTGGTGCCCACCAGACTGGGCCGAAGCTGTCCCACCAGATTCGGAGGTTGGGATACTTCTGGCCCTCTATGATCCACGACTGCATCGAGTATGCCAGGAGGTGCCATGCGTGCCAGGTTCATGCGAACTTTGTGCATCAGCCGCCGGAGCCTCTCCATACCACTAGGTATTCCTGGCCCTTTGCAGTCTGGGGGATGGATGTTGTGGGACCTTACCCGCCGGCAACGGCTCGCCAGTGCCGGTTCATTCTGACCGCCACGGACTTCTTCTCCAAATGGGCAGAGGCGATTCCGCTCAGAGAGGTCAAATCCTGTTCGATCGCTGACTTCGTGACCTCCAACATCATTCATCGATTTGGAGTGCCTCACTCTATCCTCACGGATAACGGAGCCAATTTCCGAGCAACCGAGTTGAAGAAGTTGTACGCCAAGTACAACATTCGCTCGAACCATACATCTCGCTATTATGCGCATGCGAATGGACATATCGAGGCGTTTAACAAAACCCTCTCTAACATTCTGCAAAAAATGGTTGGTCAGAACAAGAAGAGTTGGCCGGACATGCTCCCCAACGCCCTCTGGACATATCGGACGACGACTCGCAATTCCACCCAGATGACCCCTTATTCCTTGGTGTATGGAGCTGAGGCCGTCCTGCCCATCGAGATCCAGTTACCGTCCTTGCGCACTGCGGTCTACGACCAGCAAGCGCCGGACAGAGCTGCTGAAGCCCATCTAGTCGAGTTGGAAGCACTGGATGAGAATAGACTTCGCGCCTTGCACAACTTGGAGAGGCATTAGAGCAGAATGGCTCGAGCTTTCAATAAGAAGGTTCGCCTCCGCTCCTTCCTGCAGGGTGACCTGGTATTAGCCCTGAGATCACCGATGATCCCCGGCAGGAAGCCGCCCAAGTTGGAGCCCAAGTGGGAGGGACCTTTTGTCGTCCACAAGGTCTATCCCAATGGCGCGTACTCCCTAGCGACTATGGATGGTGAGCGTGTCACTCCTCCCACCAATGCTAGGTTTCTCAAGCAGTACTTTGTCTGAGTGTACTACGTCCAAGCTGCACGATGTTAAACTGCCTAGTATATCGTCCGCGCTGCAAGACGTTAAACTGCCAAGTGTTTCGTCCAACACGACGTTAAACTGTACTTCATCCAAGATACAAGACGTTAAACTGTTCACCATTCGTCTAACATGACATTAAACTGTATCACGTCCGCGCTGCAAGACGTTAAACTGCCAAGCGTTTTCGTCCTGCATGACGTTAAACTGCACTTCAAGAACTACGTGCGGCTTGATTCCCATCCTTATGGGATACGTAGGACCGCCTGAACATTCATGTTTCAGGCCCAGCCCCATCCTTCGGGAATTTCCATCCCATCTCGGGCCCTTGGCCCAGTTGCCTTTGGGTATGCGGCGTATGGTGTGAACATGGGGCTATGCCCTCATTCACGTCGGTTTGCTCGCCACGCTGTACGCCCCCCATGGTTGGGGATGCCTTCCGCTCCCCCTTTCCTTTTTCGTCCTGCATGACATTAAACTGCCTCTCAAGAACTACATACGGCTTGATTCCCATCCTTATGGGATACGTAGGACCACCTGGACGCTTGTGTTTCAGGTCCAGCCCCGTCTCTTGGTTGATCACGGGGATCTGCCGTCTTTTGGTTGCTCTCAGGATGAGTCCTCCGACCCTTTCCGGTGATCTGTTAACATGTTTTGGGTACTTTGGTCTATGACCCGTAGTGTCGGATGCAATCCCGACAAGTCCTGTGTTGCTTGTCGGGCCTCGCGCTTCCTCTTGTTCGGGCCTTCACTCAAAGGGATCCTCGTTAGAGGTTTGGGTACGATGCCTCAGTGCTCTCCTACCGCTCCGGGTCGATTTACCGGCGGGTCCTGGGCCGCAAATCGATATGAATCTTGCGCTTGAGCGGTTGATGCTCGTTTGCTTGCCCCGTCCTAGGCTGACGCGATCGGATGTTGTGTTGCGAACATGGTCAGCGACGTCCTTGATCGCCATGTCGGCTCTTTCAGGCTCCGAACATTGGTTGCGCGGTCCTCATCACACTCCGCCTTTGTGCGTTGTAGTGGAATCTCGACACTCTCTTCATACTGACCTTCAGTACACCTTTACACGTTAGGCAGGCCAACCAGGGTAATGGTGTCTGTCGAGGCTCCCACGATCTGAGCACCAAGGATATATGCTGATGTCCTCCCTAAGGGCCATGTGTAGCTGGACCCTCGTCCCCATAAGGAGGAAGGAGTCGCCCGAACAATCGCGTTCTGGGCCTAGTATAGCTGGAGGCTAGCATCTCTGCCCCTCGGGTGATGGACATACGCAGGCCCCTATCCCAGGATCCTTCTCCTGGAATCGTGCGTGACCGCAGGGCTGGGTATGTTCCCACCTCCGCTGAGTCCGCCATATCGCGATAAGCGGATTCCTCCATGGTCCGAACCACACGACCTTAAACTGTGTTATCTGGTCCTACCACATGACCATAAACTGTGATCGTCTTGGCCGCCCGATGAGAAACGGCACTGCGTCGTGATGTTCTCCTCAGGGGACACTCACATTGGGCGCTGTTTAATAACCACACCATTTATCAATGCCTCTCATGGCTTGATTATTGTGGCGACGCCAGGGATTTCTTAATCACAGGCATGTCGCTGCACAAAGAAAAACCATCTACCTTTAAGGACAAACAAGAAATATCAAATACCGCTTCTTCTGTGTGCGAGGGTCAGACCCGCACCCTTCCCCGCGCTGGTGCCCGATTGTGTTGCGCCGCGCTTCAAGAACTACGTGTGGCTTGATTCCCATCCTTATGGGATACGTAGGAACGCCCGGATGTTTGAAACTTCGGGTCCAGCCCCCCACCACTTAGAGATTCCCCCTTCTCCGGGGAATCTGCCGCCTTCAGGCCACCCTCAAGGCGTGTCCCTCGACCCCTTGCAGTGGTCCACCGGTGTCAAGAGTACTCTGGTTTATTTCCAGGAGGGTCAGGTTCAGCTTGGTCAGGTTCCTTCCATTTTCAGGCTTCGTGCTCCCTTTCATTCGGACCCATCGCCTACGCCATGGGTGGAGCCCCCGTGAACGGTTTGGACACAATGCCTCAGTGCTCTCCCACCGACTCGGGCTGGTGCCCCCAATGGCCTCGGGCAGCAAATCAATATGAATCCTGCGATTGAGCGGTCGATGCTCGTTTGCTGCCTCATTCCATCAACGGTTAGTGCGATATTGATGCTGCTTTTCCGCCACGGTCGGCAGTACTCCCATATCGTTACGCCGGTGCCCCCAGTCCTTGAGTTAATGGCCGCATGATTCACATTACGTTTTCCACCCCCATTCTGACCAGGCAAAATCTCGACACTCTTGACACTATCCCTCAGTGCATCTTCTCATATCCAGGGGATAGGACCACGATGTGGCGTACTTTGAGGTTCTTATGGTCCGAGCTCTAAGACCTTAAACTAAGATCTACTCGATCTACTCTTATGGTCCGAGCTCTAAGACCTTAAACTAAGATCTACCCTTATGGTCCGAGCTCTAAGACCTTAAACTAAGATCTACCCTTATGGTCCGAGATCTAAGACCTTAAACTAAGATCTACCCCTATGGTCCAGGCTCTACGACCTTAAACTAAGATCTCCCCAAATGGGGTTCTACGTCCTGCACGACGCTAAACTACACTTTTAGAACTACGTATGGCTTGATCTCCAGCCTGATGGAGTACGTAGGAACGCCCGGGCATCTCGACTCGGGTCCAGCCTCAGGGATCGCTAAGTCCCACCCCTCCTCGTCGCCGGCCGTCTGGCCTGACTTCGGGTAGAGTGGTGCAGTTGTGATACTCCCCGATCCAGCTCGGGATGCCCCATTGCAATGATGGGAAGCGACAGTTTCCTCGGTTCTGTCTGAGAATTGGGGTGATTCACGGCCAGATTAGTGCATCCGCCTAATACGCTTTCCCCACGGTGGCACAATTTTGAGAGCGTTGGATTCTGTCCGAACAAATCATCACTTCGCCCCACGCTTCGCATGCCCTGTTGATCTGGATTTCCACCCTTGTGCCTGAAGGAACCCCAAAGCGGCATTGATGATGACATGTGATCCGCCTCCTACAATATGAATGATGGCCTTCGGTCCGTCTATTGCGGTAGTATGGTCGATTGATCCATTGTCCGCTTGCCGTCATGGGCATTTCCTGGAAGGCCGACCGTTTTGGATTTCTGAATTCGGGACACACAATTCACCCTTTCTCATTTCCCTATGTTCGGATAAAATCTCAACGCCCCTAGCGTTGTCCCGCTCGTGTGTCGGAACAAGTTGGGGGGATGATACATTGATTAGGCTTGAGGTCTCCTTTCCTAGGAATGACCTCCCTCTTTTCTTTAGAAATCCTGGCCCAATTACGGATGCCTGAAGCTTGGTTAACGCTCCCGCAAGACAATGAATTGTGGTTGAGCATGTTAAGCCAAAAGATGCAGATAAATATATTGGTTCATACAAATGGATCAAATTAGCGGAATCAAATGTTCTGGGAGTGGCAAAGACAAAGCCCCTAGGGATCAGCGTGCTGAATAAGTCTTTCTAATGCCGCTACCCTTTGGCTGGCGGCCTCCAGAGCTGCTTCTCGCTCTCTGCGTGCCCTCTCCTCGTCGGCGGTCGCAGCACGCAGTTCGTCGATTCTGGCCTGTGTACGCTCCCGCTCGACTTGGAGTGTGACCATCTGTTGGCCCGCCTCCGTCAGCTGTACCTGGGCGTCAACCAGCTGAGCTGCTAGTTGCTCCACAAGCTCGGTGCACGTTGCGACGAAGGCCTCCTTCTCTGCCGCCTGCCCTCCGAGGCGCCGGACTTCCTGCTCCGCCACGAGGAGCGACCGCGTGTTCTCCGACATGTCCCGACATTGTGCGACGTCGGCACGCCGGCGGCACTCGCGCATCTTTTCGGCCATGAAATCACGGACCTTCAGATGGAGGCGTTGAGCATCAGCTCCCCCGGCACATAGGAAGCGCAGCCAGGTTTGAAGCGATCCCATGCGCCCCAGCCACTCCGATGAGGGTCACTTGAGGAAGCGCTGGATGCACTTCCACCCCTGCGGCGCGTTATCCGGCTCTCCTTGACCGCCTCCGCGTCCGAGTCGTCCATCTCCTCGGGGTCGGCAGGCCGGTAGGCAGGGAAGGCAGCCAGCAGGTCTACTGCAGGGTCCGCCCCTGGGATGTCCTCATGGGGGATAGGTTCCCCAACATCTGGGCGACCTTCTTCTCTCGCCCCAGTGGCGTTGGCACCCTCGTCAGCCCCCGACCTCTCTCCGATGGTAGCACCACCGGCGTCCGTAGTCCCCTGATCAGCAGTTGGTGGGGCCGGCTCGGTTTGGGAAGTCTGTTCCAGAGCAGGCGGCAGGTCTGCCGCTGGTCCACTCATGGATGGCCCGAGTTCGACAACCCGATGAGCCTCCAGTGTTGAGATCACTGCGCAGGGCATGCCATGGTTAGTCACGAATCGTCAACGGCAAGCACCAGCAGTAAAGTAAGGAGACTTACGGGAGTTCAGAGCGTCATCTTCCGCTGTCTCGGCCGCCGCAGGAACAGTTGCAGCAGGGGACCCTTCCGCGCTTGTCAGTTTAATGATGGGTGTCTGGCCCCCGCCCTGTCCTGCTGGCGCCTCTCCTACTCCCGCTGAGGACGCCTGACCAACATCCGTGCGCTCCTGAGAAAGGTGGAGAAATGGGTTAGAAGCTGCATAAGAGAATGGATGAAGCAGGTTGAGTAGGGATAGAAGCGGACCTCGAGGAGCTCAGTGACATCAACATTGTCAGAGTCGGCCACCTCGCCGCTCTCCCGCGGTCTCCCCTGATGGGACCTTCCCTCGGAGCCTTCGTCCTCCCCCGTCTCCCACTCTTCCTCGGAGTCGTTGCTACTGTCATCTTCCTCCGGCGGCATCTGTTCTGGAGCGGGCTCTAGACCGAGCATCACCTTCACCAGAAGGGATGGCTCCGCACGCTGACCACGTTGGCACCCGTACTCGTCCATGGCCGTCAGATACGCATACTGCCGGTTGAAGTTCACCCTGTCGGCGATCTGGAGGCGCTCGACCTCTGGTAGATGGATTCCTTCTCTGAGTATCTTTCGCCAGATGGCTTCGGTCCTCAGTGACTGCCGCAGGGTCATCCAGGCCGACCACATCACCGGGAAGACTGCATCGTGGGAGGGTTTGAGCAGACGCCTTACCTGCTTCTCGGGCCGCTCCTCGACTGCCGCATGTGCCCCCTCTCCGTGCGCTGAAGTCGTGGCGGCAGCTTCCGATGTGCCCGCCGCCGAAGTCCCTGCCCGCGCCGGCTCCGCTGCTCGGCGCGCCTCCGTTCTCCCCCATGTGGTGGCGCCTCGCCTCCTTCCTTGACGCCCGGTCTCCGCATGGGTGACTTCGAGCCGCCGAACTGGCTTCCGTAGAAGCCCCTCAGGGTACGCGATGGCCCAATGTTCGGCATACTCGGTTTCCAAGCCTGCGTCGACCCTGGTAGGAGGAAGAGTGATGACCTCGCCAGAGCCGAAAGCAACAAACATCAGCCACATCTGGCGAAGGACACCAGGGTTCGTCTCCTCCCGGACAGCAGTGAATACCCTCTTCGACATCCGTTGAAGGCACCCGAACTGCCTGGCGAACCGGGTTGGCACGTAGGGCTCGCAGATCACCTTCCCGTCGATCCGAGCCATGAGCACCCCGCCCCGCATGTTCAGGAAGTACTCGTGCTGCTCCAGCGGACCCTGCCCGTTGTCGATCATTTGGCCAACGGGAGTGGGGAACGGGCTGAAGTTGAAATTGGCATGATTTCCAATCCGAATCCTCACGCCCTCCTCATTTAGGGTCATCGGAGCGACCCCCGCAATGTTCAGCAGGGAGGGTCGCAGGCCGTTTCCCGGAGGAGTGATGGCGTTCGGAAACGTGTACCCACCGAGGTGAGCAGCCACCCAGCCATGGAAGAATTGAAAGGGCCCACAGATCCTTCGTGGCGACCCCCCTCGTGAGATGTGTCCCAGGATGGCATACAGCTTCGCCAGCACTGGGACCCCGAGGTTGTATCTTTTGTTGGCGGCCATAGTGCCAGCCATCGCCAGTGTCGCCGGGCGGACACCCATTCTCGCGTCCCGCACTGGCAGGAGCCACCCACTCAGAAAGGCGGCCAGGAACGCCGCGTACCGGACATTTGGGTCCCGGGCCTCGATGACGCGGTACCCCCATGAGCGGTAGTCGCCCGTCTCCAGGACCCTCCAGTACGACCTGTTCCGGCTCCTCTGAGCCGCAGTCGGGCACCGCTTCCCCCTGCCTGGAATCTTGACCGCTGGGTCATGCTCCAAGAACTGGCCGAACCACTCCTTGTAGGCTATGTCCTTGTGGAAGTCCTTGTTCCCGAGCCGCTGCGTAGCCAGGTCAAGTAGATGCCATGTCAGAATGGGAGTCCTTGACCTGTCCTCCCAGATGTTCTTCGGTGGCAGAAACTCATCATATTGGTAACCCTCCTTCGGGATACCTCCGATGCAGTGGATGTCCCAGAGACCGATGCTAACCTCCCCATGGTGAAGATGGAAGGTGTTGGTATCCGGGGACCAGCGGGTGAACAGCTCCGGCCCGAGCTCGGACTACTGGTAGAAGTGGAACTGCGACGTCCACACCGCCTCAAACAGGCCGATGTACCGCAGCTCCTCCGCGAAGTGATCGCAGGTGTGGCGTACCCAGAACGCCCAGGCCCACTCACTGGTGAAATTTCCC
This sequence comes from Viscum album, assembly GCA_963277665.1. Lineage (NCBI taxonomy): Eukaryota > Viridiplantae > Streptophyta > Magnoliopsida > Santalales > Viscaceae > Viscum > Viscum album. The sequence continues at coordinate 2,060,176,727 of OY728123.1, read as the reverse complement.
CCAGACCGCAAGTCCCAGTCCTTCAGCCAGCCCTTAGTGTCGTCAGTGACACTCTGGCGATATGTGCTCGAGTAGAGGGCTGGAGAGTTCTCCGCAGTAGGCTCACTCCCGACGATGGTTCGCGTCCTCGGGTTCAGGACATATACATCTAAGTGCCTGTTCTCCCTGGCAGGATGCCCATTGTTGGTGATGTTATAGCGGGGAAGCTCGTCCTCCCGAGTCACCCAGGTCCGCGGCGCATCAACCTCGAACCCTGGCATCGAAACCTCATCTAGGATGCCAAAGTTCCAGAGCGGCAGGTTGTCCGACAGCGGATATGTCTTCTGGGCCGGCGTCAGCAAGTCGAACAAGGATTGATTGTTGGAAACAATCTCCTTGGCTCCGTACACCTCCTCGTTCGTCGCCATCTCAGCTCTGCGAGTGGCGGCATCCCCCTCATTTCCTTGATTCGCGGCCATCTCAGAAGCTCTGGGAGTCGTGCGGGTTAAGGGATGAAGCGTGTGGAATCTGACGAGGCTGGTAGAGAAGTTTGAGAGTTGGCGCGCAATCCTAGTGGACGGCGCGCAATTGGGAAGTCCGTCGCGTAAAACCCCGGGTGTTCGCGCAAAAGCAGGCCGAAATCCGGAGAGGTTTGCGCGACGAGCAGGTGAATTCCGCGCCGGAAAGGGCAATTTCGCGCACGAGAGATCGAATGCTTATCACGCGGAAGGCCAGTGTACGGTGCGGGGGACCCAGGGCCCCTATTTATAGGCGAGGCCGGGTGTCCGCGCTGCGCGGAAAGCGCTTTGCGCGACCGCGACAGCGAATTTCGCACCTGACGCCCTTTTTTGCGCGCCACAGTTCCACGCCACCCAGGACTTCGGCATTCCGGCGTCTCCCTCGGAACCCGATCGTTGCGACCTCTCACCGATCAGATTCCGAGGGGGTGCTTTTGTAGACGCCGGAAAAGTCCGTTGTTCCCAAACAAAGCTCTGGATGCGGAAAGCGAGGTCATATTTGGAGTCAGAGGCACGTTTCGGAGGGCCCGAAGGCCTTGCGCGGAATTTTGGAGACCCGCGCGCAATGTTGCAGCCAGGCGCGCAAACCTCCCGGGATGCGCGCAAAGCGCCGGGCCGGCGCGCAATGTAGCGCGCCCGTGACCCGCACCACCCCCTTGCGCGCCGGGCTCGATTCCGCGCCCGCGAAGGTAATTCCGCGCCCGCGAACCGGATTCCGCGCCAGGGGTTGCCTATAAATATAAGGCGACCCCCGACGTTTTGAAGGTTGCTGGAATTCGAAGAGCCTCTCGTGCGCGCAATCCAACCCCCTCCGCGCGCAATGTCGATCTTCAGGTAACCTCCTTTCTTTCGCGCAAGAAAGCCTTGGGGTTCGCCTTCGCGCGTAATCCCTTTGGCTCTTTTTCTTTAAATAATTCCTCACCCAAAGGCATTCGCGCGCAAAAGAAGCCTCTTGCGCGCAATTGCCCCCGGGGTGCGCGCAATCCGGCCCGATTGCGCACACCCCCTTCTTAAAGTGGCCATTCATTAGAGAATGAGCTGTTGCCCCCGCGCGCTATCCGAAGCCCGGTGCGCGCAATCTCTACCTCCCGCGCGCAAAGTGCTGGCTCAATTGCGCGCCAGCCCGCTCAGTTGCGCGCCGACCCGCGGTATTGCCCGCAAAGCTCCTCTTTTGCGCGCAAACCGCCAGGGTCGCCCCCTTTGACCCCCTGTGGGTACCCGCCTGCGTAGATCCCGATGACCCTCATCCCGGGTGCCCGCACCGTGCGTTGTCTTCCCGTGCGGCCCTCCAGGCTTGCGCGAAGTGACACAGGCCTATCGGCGGCTTCTACGTCCCGCACGACGTTAAACTGCACTTCGTCCGAGCTACAAGACGTTAAACTGTTCAGCATACGTCCAAGCTGCACGACGCCAAAAACTGCCTAGCCTCCCTCGTCCCAGCTACAAGACGTTAAACTGTATGCTATTCATCATGCACGACTTTAAACTGTAATTCATCCTGCATGACGCTAAACTGCACTACGTCCCGCACGACTTTAAACTGCACTTCGTCCGAGCTACAAGACGTTAAACTGTTCAGCATACGTCCAAGCTGCACGACGCTATACTGCCTAGCCTCCATCGTCCGTGCGACAAGACGTTAAACTGCTAAGCATCTACGTCCGAGATGCAAGACGTTAAACTGCCAAGCACCTTCGTCCTCAACACACGACGTTAAACTGTACTTCGTCCGGCAAGACGTTAAACCGTCCGCTTCGTCCTCAACACACGACGTTAAACTGTACTTCGTCCGGCAAGACGTTAAACCGTCCGCTTCGTCCTCAACACACGACGTTAAACTGTACTTCGTCCGGCAAGACGTTAAACCGTCCGCATCACCCGATCCCGTGCCTCGCACACAGGGTCCTCCCAGTTTGGATGTGGCCCCCACCCGCTCGTCTCTGCAGGGATGTCGAGATTGGAGTGGCCTTCGCCCACGGGAGTAGAGTGTTACAAACAGGACGAACTACGTGGAATTTGATCCCTGTCTCCTAAACAGGGTACGTAGGAAGCCTCTCCGAGGTTCAAGCCCGCCACCTGGTCGTCCCGGTCGTATTCACGTCGGTTCGTCCATCAGTGGACCCCTCCTGGGTTCACACTTGCGTCGATTCACCTATGAATCCGCCCCTGTGGGAGACTGCACGTGTGTATCTCCGCTGTGCTTCCCCACTGCCCTTTGTCTTTCTCTCTTCAACGTCCAGCATGACGTGAAACTGTGATCCACCCGGCCGTTCCATCCCCCTCTGTGCAAGGTGGTTCGGTTCAATCCTCCATCCGGCGGCCTCAACCACTTCGTGAGTCAGCTTGCCGACGTCCAGCATGACATTAAACTGTATATCCGAACTACGGTGACTTTGATCCGCGCCAATGCACGGTACGTAGGAAGCCCCTACGGGGTCCAAGCTCTTCACTCCATCATCCATCCTGATCCTTACCCGGGCCGCCACATCCCGGTGGGGTCATGCCATTTCATTCCACTCCACTTCACTCGGGAAGCCGCCCATGTGCTGGCCCCAGCGTCGGAGGTTCCCCACAAGGGGTTCTGTCACCTGATCCACTTCTCGTGTTGATCAGTCCGATGCCGTCCCCGCTGGACGTTAAACTCGCGGCATACCCCGTGTTAAACATGGGAAGCTGAGGAAAACCTCAGGCAACGCCGTTCCCCGCACCCAGCGCGGGATGCCTCAGGCCATTACGCCTTCAAGAAGCCCTATTAGGGACGGAAGGCAGACATGCAGAGCCGCAGCGTTACGACGCGCCCCCAACACCCAGAGCCACCCGGTCTCCTCACCGCAGGTTGCTGCCCCGACCAGACCCCTTGGAGCGTCCGGGCGGAAGCAGCGTAATTAACCGGTGTCCATGAAGATATGGCGCCGGGAACGAGATTCACGAACATTCTTAAATCTATGAGGGAGACCCGGATTAGGCGACGAGTTCCGAGGAGACGTCCACGGAAGGAAGAGCCGACATCCCATCATCTCGGTTTCGATCAAGGAGCAGATGCCCCTGAATAAGGGACGAATGCCGCCCGCCCTTGGAAAGCGGGACTGCGGGGCCACAAGCCGCGCGCCTATCCCCTCAGGTCGACGGGTGCACGCGCGAACGCGTCCTGGCGGAACAACGTAACCCGACGCACATCCGCACCGAAACAACATTATCAACACAATTTATATGATAATATTTTAACTAAATTGTGAATCTTTTTGAAATTAAATTGAAGAAAATGGATTTCATATTTGGAATCAATATAATTAATACTATGTCATAATGTAAAATAATGGTTTTTCCAAAATTAATAGTAAAAACAATACAAATTTTTTTATGTAGTTAAGGGTTAAACATGTTTACTAGATGTTAATCAAAAAATTTAAGGGTTATAATTTAATAATTTTTTTTAAATTTTTATTGAATTTCGATATTGAGACATTTTATCATTTTGATTCTAGAAATTTCCCATTTTTGGGCCATAGGTCCATGATTGTGACCTTTATAATACATTATGTCAAAAAATAAAAAACATCCAATTTTCAGTTTTTTATAATCCCAATTCTATTTGATAAGGATAATATAGAACATTTCTTTTTATAAATATTAATTTTTAATATAATTAAATTTTTATGAAGTTATTTTATTTATATTTTTTAGTAATGAAAAAACTACCTTACATTCATTCATAATTCTAATGAAGTAATTATTTATTTAATGGAAAGATAAACTAAATGATTTTCAAAATATTAAAATTAATATAATTTGAATAAAAAAATATGGTTGTAATTAAATTAGATAATTATAACATCATAAAACTTCTTGAGAGATATATATTTTAATTTCAACTTTCTCATTAGGTTTTTAAATTCTAATTAAATAAATAATATAAAAATTGACATTAATAATATTTTATAATAAATAATGTTTCATAAATGATTTAAACGTCATAAAAATATTATATTAAGTCATGTAAATTTTAAATGGTCTATAATATCTATCATGGTACCTTTATGAACATTTTTTCCTAATATAGTAACATTCCAGACCCCTAAATTATAAAAAAATTATTACCATAGTAACTTTAGAAAATTATAAAAATGGGATAAAACAAATAAGTCTGAAATAATCACAAAAAAGTAAAATATTTATTTTATGGGTGAGTTTAGAATAATATTAATATTATATTTTAATATTGTCAATATGGGTCCAATTTTCATATGAAAATTTATTTATATTAATTTAATTTTCTTAAAAATTCCCAGAGTAACCCATCCCTCTCTTATAAAAGGTTGCATCCTTTTCTATTTTCATCACACATTAAGAAACTTTTATTTATCCAACACCTTTCCAAATATATTACCTATCACTCTCCCCAATTCCAAGAGTCAATTTATTCATTATAAAACCTCATATAAATATGTTTCATACAAATTTATGGTGGTTTTCGAAAGAAGAGTTATCATATTTAATAGGGTGTTTTTGTATAATTTTGTCTACCACCTCAATAAAATACAATTAAAATATACTGATATAATAAAATCCATATATAATACATAAAAATATTCTATTATATTAATTTTATTTTTATATCAATCTATTATTCCATCAAATGGGAAGCAAAACAACCATTCGTGAGTACGGTTGACTACTGCCTTACGAACTGATGTAATTAGATTACAATTAATACCACTCACATATGGTTCTGATGATATATTTACTCTATAAATATGTTATTAATTAAAAATTCATTATTATATAAATATAATTTGTCATATAATTTATTTCCTTTACATTAATTTAAAATTGATAATATCATCACTATGTTCGTAGAGATTACCAACTCCACGTTGGGATATGATTTGTTATTCAAAACCAAATAACATTAACTGTATATATAAGTCTCTTTGAAGAAAAAATAATATATATATATATATATATGATATAATTATAATTATATAATGATAATGTAACACTTAACTTCCTTCTATTATGATCATTTAAAAAAAGAAATGTTCCCCTACTTAAATATGGCTTACCATCTGCATGATTATAACATAGTTAATTTTTAATAACCATTTTCCTGGTTTCTTTTAAAGATATAAATGATTTATAAAAATGGAAATTATGTAATTATTTTTATTTTGTAGAAGGTGGAATATTTAACACTTTTACTGTTAAATAAATTACTTCTTGTAAAGGTATTTTTCATGTAATATCTATTCTTTCTTTGTTAGTGGGGATTTCCCATGTATTTTTGGAGAAAGGGGTTGTTTCATCATGATTTGGGCCAAACAATGAGCCTATTTTCATATTTAAAAACAACGACTTCTTATTTTATAACTCATTCACCATTTAGCATTTTTCACCCATTCTATTTTCCACTACACATCCTCTTACCAATTGAAGCCACTATATCCATTTGTACACCTTAGGAACTCATTATCATGGTGGATTTGGGTGATTTATTCAGGCTTCAGGCCACCTGTGAGCCCATTTCCTATTTTTTTAAAATAATTTACTTATTTCATACCTCATTCATTTGTTAAATAGTTTTTATTTATTCCTCCACTCACTCAATCCCAAGAACCCTATGCACACCACCATTTTCCATTGTGACTCCTTGGAAATCATACTTATTGCGGATTAGGGCACAATCTCTCAAGGAATCTAAAATCATCCATATTTGAGACGGTAATTTGTTTCTTTCATAAATAATTATTTTTTTATAATTTCCCTCATTTCAGTACCCACATGAACTCATCAGAATTATTTAAACCTCCCTACCAGTTTTGGATGGTTATAGATTCACCTATCTGTGTATTTGGGGTGATTTCTTCACGATAACTCAATTATGTGGGGTTTATTCCTTCCTCCTTGAATTTTCATAGGACTTATTCCATTTTTCTTGTGGTTATTAATTTTTATCAACTAGGCCTTTGATCCTAGGGTTTGATATTGGGTTTCCTGCTCTAATCTGGTTGTTTTAGGTTTGATTTAACACCCTCGTGGTGTGGCGGTGGTGCGGTTGAACTATCTCACAAGGATTTTGTGTTTTTGAAACTTATGGTTAGTAATTACATGTATAAGAACTACTAGATGTGTTAGCCTTGCTTCATTCCTATTTTTATCACACTCTACCTTCATTTTTCTTATTGAATTTTCTTTTTGGAATTTGTTAAACAATTGATTTTCAAATGCATTTTGTTTAAAATTGGGTGTTTTACTTGTGTGTTTCATGTTTTACAGCTTGGGGATATTTTTAAATTAATGGAAGGGTTTTATTAAAATGTTTTTCTACTTCCAATTTTTTTTGAGGTAATTTTGGTTGGTATTGGGTTTTCATAGATGGTTTTTAGATGAATTTTATATGTAATGTTTGGTTAGATTCCAAAAAATTGTTTTATGGAAATTCTATGTGGTTTATTGAGTTATATAAAGGTTGAAAAGAATCTATAGCTAATATATTGAATTTTTTTGACCAAAAATGATTTTGTTTATGTGAAAATGGAAATTGATAACATTTGTACATTATTTGAGCACGATGGGGGATACTCAGGTAGCTATGTGGGTAGACATGTACTAGTACGCTAGTGATCCAGAGTGGTTTTGACCCTATTTCAATTATCATGATTGACATTCAAAACACATCAAAAAAACTATATTGATGATTATTTTCAACCAAATTGTTTTGGGAATGTTCCCTACTAGTGTCTTATTCATGATAACACATATTGTTATGGTTACTTTTCACCGAGATACGAGGTACATGGGGCCCAAAAATTACAAGTTCCTAGGGGTGTTCACGGGATAAGTGCTCATTGATTATATAGAATTTTTTATTTCATTATGGTGTGATTTTCTAAAAACTACAGTAGGTTACATTCTTTATTTAAATGTGATCAATCATTGAAATTAGCCTTTGGAAAACTATTTACTTTTAAAAGTTTCATTCTTTATAAATTTGTGCCATGATTTCTTGTATTTTTAAAAAAATAATGATTTTTATATTATATTGGATGAAATATGGAATAGTTTAGGTGGTATCCTATTGGGATTAGGATGATATCCTACTAAAACCTTTCGGGGCAAGCATACATGATCATTTTTTACACAAGTAAGGGAAAAGCTTATGTGATGGTGGTTCAGGCTTTCAGTTTTCTTCCGTAGTGAGTTGTTGTGGAGACGGTTCATGGGTGATGACCCCTTACCATGTGGTGTTCTCTTGTCCATTTTTCTACAAAGTATTTATATTTTATGGACCTCTTCTAGTTTTTTAAACTCATGTATTTAGTTCTGAATTTTATCTATGTCTTGTTTGGTTGGTTATTTTTAGATTTAGTTCATCGATTGTTTTTGGGTTGTCAAATGATTCTGAACTCGGGTAAATCAATCCCTAACCGATATTTAAGATACCCAGCCACTTGTTCCTGCCTGTGGGGATATGTATCTCCCTTCATGAAATTCTATGGGTTGGTTTTAGTGCATGTTTTGATGGTGAAAAAATTCATTTTGTTACAAAATGGTATCAGAGGAGCGTAATGTTTCTGGGTTATATTATTATTTTTGGGATGAGTCGAGCTAGAAATGAGAAAGGAATGTTGGGGCTCAGAAATTTTGTAATGAGTAGGGTGCCTGGACTTCACCTCTTGTGACACACCTCGAGTCATCAAGGGACATTGGAATTGTTTATTTGGCATCACTCCTAGGTGAGATGTGTGTTCTACAGACTACACGTGGATATCAGGTGGGGGTGAAGTAGTTTTTTATTTTATTGTTGTAGTGTGTTTGTATTATTTACATTTTATGTTATAGATGAAATTTTTAATAACTATTGTAATAATTTTTTCTCTTCTGAAAGTTTTCTTTTGTGTCGAAATGCATCCCCAAAAATCTCCCATACACCCATGGGAGGTAGTGAAAGAGAGTCATGCCTCACCACTAGATCAGAGTCCAGTAGAGGATATGGTTTAGGCTGTCCAAGATCTAAGAAAGGGAGTAGATACTATTCCAGCTACTATTATGGGATAAAAGTCTAGTCTAAGGATGTATAAAGCCAAGAAGATTCTATAAAAGAATCCTTTTACATTCTGAGGTAGCATAGAACTCCAAGATGTGAGGGAGTGGCTCAAAAATATTGGGGACTTGTTTGAGTTTCTGGACACACCTAAGATGTTCTGGGTGATATTTACATCTTTCCTATTTGAGGGTCATAACATCATCTGGGGGTAATTAGTGCTTCAAGGTGGGATGCCCTAGCTGATTATCTGGAAGGACTTCAATGTTATCTCCAACCACTAGTGCTTCCCAGAATTGTTGGCATATTCTCAATCTCTAGAGTTTAAGGAACTTTTTCAGGGAAATATTTTAGTTATAGAGTATGAAAAGCATTTTTCCATGTTGTTTTGGTAAGATCCATAAATTTCCTCCAATGAGTAGATGAAGCCCTAGAAATTCGAGAGGGTTTTGTAGCAAGAGATCTATTCACAGGTTTTATTATTCAAGAGTAAAACCTATACTGAAGTGGTTTATTGAGCTTGTGTGGTGAATATCAACCAAAAGGGAAGGGATTGTTTCTCTGGGATAGTTTCAGGAATTGGTAGAGGAAATTATTCTTAGAAGAAAACGAAGAAAGAGGAGTAGAGGAAGAAGGGAGGTTTCAATATCGGCCAACCTTAAAGGTTGTTTTCATTGGTAGAGTTTGAGGTGAGGTATGTCGTGTGCCACTAGTATGATAGGAAAACTTTCATTCAACCAGCATGAAACTCTCCGATGAAGCCCTATTGTCAATGTAGAGGTATGGTAAAATTGATGGACTTTTGCAGGATGGTATGTACACTCTAGCGTTGGGCAGGAGTTTTGGCTTTCATAGGAGTGTTAGTTTATTTAGAGACATCTAGAATGATGGGATCTCAGTTTGGTGGTCCTGGTGGAAGGGTCAGCTCACTGTATAGGAAGATACTATTCATGGAAAAGCCACATAGGATTAGTCATTCTCTAGAAGATACTAGGCATCTTCGTGCGGTGGATCAGGCACCAGCAGGATCCTAGGCGGGACCGTCGACTATATGTGGTACCATTTTGACTGTATCTCCTATAACTGATGCCTTTTTTGATACAAGTACCTATTTTTCATTTATCTCTACTTGTTTTTTGAACATGATTTATTTCCAAACTGTGATTTTTTCTTTTGTGATTGAGTTGGTGATGCTGCTGGGAAAGATGAAGAGTTGGGTCTCAGGTGACCATCGGGTGTTCTTTCCGTGTTTGGGGTTCAGATAGAGTGGGACCTCCTTTTCATAGATTTGAAAATATTTCACTTGATAATTGGAATGGATTAGATGGTACACATTCAAGTTCACATCGATTACTATAGGCGGCGAGTCAGTTTCACGACACTTTATGGGAGCTGTTAGGTTTTTCCTGGTGATTTGGATACTCGGTCGGGTCGCACATGACCTCTACTCCCAGAGTTGGGGAATCATGTCTTCCAGTTATGGTCACTCGTGATTGAGGAAGATGGTCATGATCTTGAAGGTGGATTACCTAATGTATTGGAAGAGTTTTCATACGTATTTCTAGATGAATTTTCAGGCTTGCCTCTAGAGGGATACGTGGAGTTCTCATTTGGTTTGGCTCCAGGAAAACATCTAATATCTATTACCACATATCGTATGTCTCCACCAATCTGAGGGAGTTAAATATATAGTTAGATGATATTTAATCCAAAGTATTCATTTGCCTGGGCATCTCTCCTTAGGCCACTCCTATTGTTTTTATGAAGAAGTCTGACAGATTCCTTTGGTAGTGTATTGGTTACCAGAAGCTGAAAATGGTAATAATTAAAAGAAAATATCCTATTCATCAAATAGCGGACTTTTTTGATCAATTTAAGGGGGAAAAGTGGTTTTCTAAAATATATTTTCATTTAGGATACCATCAACTCCGAGTGAAGGATTCAGATATCCCAAAGGTAGACTTATGAAGTAGGTACAACCAATTTTAGTACTTGGTCATGCCCATTGGAATGACTAATTTTCTGCAGTCTTCATGGAACCTATGAATAGAGTTTTCCAATGGTATCTCAATTATTTTTTCATGGTATTCATGGAAGACGTTCCAGTTTACTCTGGATCTAAGGAGAATCATGAACATAATTTTCAGATAGTGTTGGGAACTTTAGAGGATCACTACCTCTATGAAAAGATTTCCAAGTGGACTTTCTGGATCATGGAGGAGACGTTTTTGGGAAATGTGATGTAAGAGTAGGGGGTTTTGTATACCCCGAAAGGATCGGTGCAGTTATGTCATGGGAGAAGCTGAATAATATGTTTGAGATAAAGAGTTTCATCACACATGCTGGTTACTACATGCTCTTTGTTTGGGACTTCGCTCAAGTTTCTTCATCCATGACCATGTTCACCTAGAAATTGGAGAAGTATGTATATGGCCCAGAATGATAGGCATCATTCGAGGAGATGAAATGGAAGTTGAATACCACCCCAATTATGATTTTACGAGAGTCTGGAAAGGTTTATCTGGTGTATTAAAATGCTTTAGGTATGAGTATTGGGAGTGTTCCCAAGCAGGATGATCACCTGGTGGCCTATCGTTCTCACTATCTTCGACCACATGAAAATAGTTATCCAACCCACAACATAGAGTTAGTAGTTGTGATGTAGGATTTGAGGACATGTATTCACTACCTCTTTGGGGGATGTTTTTGGTCGACTTTGATCACAATTTCTTGGCCTACATCTTTTCATAGAAGAATCTCAATTTCAGGAAGTGCCGCTGAGTCGAGTACTTGCTCGCGTTTGACTTTGATATTGTCTATACCCATGTAGGGGAAATTTGGCAGCAGATTCCTTGAGTAGAAAAGTACTTGTAAAATCCTTGAGGAAGTCTACTGATGGTGGGACTATGATGGGGCTTTTCCTCAGATTCTTGTGGAGACCAAGGAGCACAGTGGAGGTGCGTTTGTAGAGATAATTCAGTTAACACCTTATACCTTAGAGTTTATTCAGTGAGAAAATCACAGTGATTAGATTTTTGAGTGGCCAAGGAAATTTCTTCATAGTGGGGAGACATCTTCTGATTGGTCACCATCCCCCGAGGACATCTTGTTCTTCATGGGCCGATCAGTAGTTATGTCATCTCCGCGGATGGTGGTGATGAATCATAGCCACTATTCTTAGAGGGATGCCCATCATGGTGCCACAAAGATGTATTATTATTGGTTTTGGTAGTTATGGTGGCCAATTACAAGACGAGACATAACTGACTTCATGTTGAGATGATACATGGGTTAGTAGGTGAAAGAGGAGCACTAATGGCCCTGTAATTTTCTCCACCCAATAACCATTCCTACATTGATGTGGGAAGATGTCTACATGGACATCCATGTTGTCCTGACTCATACCCCTCGGGTAAGAATTCTATATGGAATGTGATTTATCGTCCGACCAAACCATCCCACATCATTATAGTCAAAGATATAACTAAAGTGAATGAGTTTGGTTGTTGGTATCATCAAGAGGTGGAAAGGAATAATGGCGTTCAATCAAAATTTATCCCATATAGAAACCCCAGTTTTACTACTAGATTTTCAAAAGGCTTCTAGAAGGCCTTGGGGTTGCATATTAAGATGAGCATGACATACCATCCACAAACGGATGGTCAGACAGAGTGGAAAATCATATTCTAGAGGATATGCTATGTGAATGGGTCTTGGACATTGGGGATTCTTTGTATGTAAATATGGAATTGGTTTAATTTTATTATAATAATAGTTACCAATCATCGATTCAAATGGCTCCTATTGAGGTACTCTATGGTCGGCCTTGTCGTTCCTCCATGTGTTGCGGTGAGGTAGACAAGACTTCACTTTTGGGGGTCAATACTTGTTCATGAGAAGTATGGGAAGGTATAGTTGATTAAGAAATGATTATTTAAAAATCATAGTCTGTATAAATATTATGTTGACCAAAGGCGTTGAGACCTTGATTTTTTTGTGGGTGAAAGGTTATTCTTGAAGGTGGCCCATCATCTAGGCCATCATCGTTTGGGAAAGAAAGGGAATATAATTCCAAAGTATGTTAGACATTTTAGAATAAATATTATTATTGGAATGTTCGAATACAAGTTGTCTTGGCCTTGTTATTTGACATCCATTCAAGACTTCTTCCACGTCTCCCTGTCGAAAAAGTACTACTCATGTCCGTCCAATATGTGGAACTGGGAAGAACTAGAGAAAGATCTCAATTTATCATTGTTAGAGAGGCTGGTCTGAACTATGGAATCCCAAGAAATAGTTCTTCTAGGGAAGTCTATTCCTCTTGTTCAAGTCCTCTGGAATCATTTTACTGATGAGCATGAGAGATGAGTGTGAATGTCTTGGCCTGAGAAGCTGTTTTCATTTCTATTATCTGATCAGGCTTCGAGCTAAATTTCTTTGGGAAAAAAGATTTTATTCTGGAGAGAAATGTCACATACATGACATATTTTAAATTTATATTTAATTTAATATATATTCTTTTTTTGTGGGGGTTTCCCATGTATTTTTGTTTAAAGGGGTGGTTTCACCACGATTTGGGCCAAACCATGAGCCCATTTCGAGATTTAAAAACCAAATTTCTTTCTTTTATAAATCATTCTTCTAGTAACATTTTCACCCATTACACTTCCTATTGGTCAATCCACTACCTATTAAATCAGCATATCCATTATAATCCATTACTAACTCATTACCATGGTGGATTTGGGTGATTTGTTCATGTTATGGTCCAACCCATTTTCACATTTTGTGTTTTTTTAAAATAATTTATGTTTTTCATATCTCATTAATTATTTATAAATTTTTGTTAATTCTCCTTCTCACATGAGGTAAAGAGCACTAGGACCACCCCCATCTCCCACAATGCCCCTTTGGAGATCATATGCATTGGGGATTAGGCAGAATGTTCTCAAGGATTCTAAAATCATCCAGATTTGAGAAGCTAATTTTATTCTTTCATAAATCATTCATTTTTCATGATTTTCTTCCAAAATTAGTCCAAAATTGACTTAATAATCCTTATTCAAACATCCCTATCATTTTTGGTGGCTTGGAGATTCATCTATTAGTGTATTTGGGGAGATTTATTCACAATCCCTCAAGTATGTGGTTTTTCTTCCTTCCTCCTCCCATTTTATTAGGGTCTCATAAATTTTGCATGAAGTTCCTACTATCCAGAAAGTAGGTCTTGAAACCTAGGTTTTGTTATTTGGTTTCGTGGTCTAATGTGGTAGTTTTAGGTTTTATTTAACACCATTATAGTGTGGCGGTGGTGCGATTGAACTTCGGCACAGGGATTCATTATTTTTGACACTTATGGTAGTTGATTCAATTTGAACTACTAGATGGTTTAACCAGGGTTAATTTATATTTTTATCACACTCCAAATTCATTTTTCTTTCTATGATTTTTTTGGTGGTATTTCTATAATAATTTATTTTTAAATTCCATTTTGCATGAAAATGGGTGTTTTACTTGTGTGTTCCATGTTGTACACCTTGTGTATATTTTATATTACATGGAAGGGTTTTATTAAAAAAAATCTACTACCAATTCAATTTTTAGGTAATACTAGTGGATTTTTTTTAAAAGAGGGATTTCAAGTGAATTGTATGTGCAATGTTTGGTTACATTCATTGAAATTGTTTTATGGAAATATTATATTGTTTATTGAGTTATATAAAGGGTGAAAAGCATGTGTAGCTATTGTTTTTAATGTATATGAATAGAAATGATGTTTTTATGAGGAAATTGAATTTGGTAAAATGTGGAAATTTTTTGAGCACAAAAGGGGAAACCTGTGTATCTAGGTGGGAAGACATGTACTAGTACGCTAGTGACACGTAGTGGTTTGTCCTTATTTTACATAGAATGTTTAACAATGAAAACACTAAAAAAATATAATAATGATGATTGGGGACCACTAGGTTATGGTTTAATTCTCCACTAGTGGATCGTACATGATAACATATATTATCATGGTTACATAACACCACGAAATTATGTACATGGGGATCAAAACAAACTAGCACCTATGGGTGTTCCCAGGATTATTGATCGTTGGTTATTTGGCATTTATCATTGGATTGTGGTGTGTTTTCGTGTAAAATATAGTATATTACATGTTTTTTTGAGATTTTTTCATTATTTTGAGTTACCCTTTGAAATGTTTTTACTTTTAAAAGTTTCATTCTTTATAACTTGTTCCCTCCAATTCTTGATTATTAAAAGTTGCATGCTTTTTATCTTGTATATCTTACTATATGGAATATTTTGGGTGGTATCTTATTTTTATTAGGACCACATCATATATACACCCATTGGGTGTATGTAGACTTGATCATGTTTGACACACGTAAGGTCAAGGGCTTGGGTGATGGCAATTGGAGCTGTTAGTTTTCTTCCATGGTGAGGTGTTTTGGAGATAGCTCATCGGTGATGACCCCTTGTCGTACAATGTTCCATGGTCTATTTTTCTTCTATATTTATATATTTTATGACCTCTTGTATAATTTTTAAACTCATTTATTTAGTTCAGAATTTTATTTACAGATTTTTTTGGTTGGTAATTTTATATTTATCTTATTGACTGTTTTTTGTTGTCAAATAATTATCGATAGAGGTAAATTGTTCACAAACCATTATTATAGAAATCTAGGAACTTTTACCAGTCCATGGGGATATGGAAAACACTTCCATACTTTCCATATGCTGGTTTTGGTTCAGGTTTTAATGGAGACTAGATTCAGTTGGTGACATTTACTATAGTCAACCTACTGATGTCATGTTGGGAATATTAAAAAAATATCATCAAAATGTAATATGTGAACATAACCGATTAAGATATTAAATATATCATGGTATTGAATATAATAAATGAAATAATATTCTTGAAAATGGATATTATTAAGTTAGATAGGTTACATATTTTTTTATCTAGTATAACAACGAAAATACATAATGATTCAGTCTTAAGCTAAGGGATTTAATCTCAATTTTCAATAATTGAGGATTATTTTATTATTTTTTAGCGTATTTTGCTTATATAATGTATATAATACCCATTTAAATATTTTATAATAAATAATTCATAAATAATGGTGTATTTTATTTCAGTTTATATTATTTCATACATGGGGATTTAACTTGAATGTTTCTGATTGATAAGGGGTTTCATAACTCTTTTTCTTTTCATACAGTTATATTGATTCTTTATTTTATCTAATATTACAATATTATATGTGTAACTAAATTTTATTATTTAATGTTGTATTTCTATGTGTCTATTGTGTATTTTGATATTATATGCACAATCAATTCCCTGATTAATTATCAAATCAATGATATAATATTTATAAGAGATTTCATCTCAATTTCAACTCCATTGAGACTGGTTTGGTAATATGATCCTATTTAATTATATGTAGTTTATATGCATCAAATTTTATATTTTATATATTGAATATATTTATATTCATGGTATTTATTGTTTCATTTGATGTTATTTATTTTACGGGGTTTATGATTTATAAATTACCTAATTGGTATGGTTTTTTTTCACAATCTCATTATTATATGAGATTTATTGAATTTAAGTTTCTACTGGGATATTTATTAAATATTTCAATCTTAGAACAAATCTATTTTATTCTACTATAGTTATTGATAATGTTTTTCATTTTCTTCAATTTTCCTCTTTTAAATACACAATATATTTGAAGAATCGTTTTATGAAACAATGACTATATTTTTCTACTCAATCATGATTCTTTTTATATCATGTCTATATTTTCGTGAAAATGATTTAATGAATAGTATTACTATTATAAAAGTATTTATTAATTAAATTTTGACTGATGTAAGAATTTTTTTTAAAACATTGTAAGGAATGTTCTTAAAATTATCTATACATGTTACATTTTAGATTATGACAAAAAAATACAGAAAGTATTTTGTTTTAATATAATAGGATTGAATAAAATTTTCCCACCATCATAACCAAAAATTTTATAGGAATATTCATTTACAACATGAAAAGTTTATTTTAAATGAATTTTTTCTCTAATAGGATAGAATGTTTTAGTATTTCCCAAGTGAAAATGTTATTTTCCACTAGAATTTTGTTAATGATCTTTAGGTATTTTTATTCAAAGATTATAATAACCCTTTATTTTACATATGATCCATTGGGTATATTTTTTAATGATACCATTATTACTAATTTTATGGATGGTTTATGATCTTTTTGACTAGGGAATGTATTGGAAATAACTTCCTGGACTAATATTTTTTTCATTTACTTTTCATTTAAACATTCACTTTCTAATGATCACTGAACATTATATTTCCCTTGAATGTATATATTTTCTTATCATGTATATTATTATTTAATAATACATATATCACCTCATCATGTGTTATTTTTCTATGAATGTTATCTTATTTACTAGGGAAATTAATGATAAATCATTATTCTTTATACTATACAAAAATATATTGATAAGTATTATTGTTTTAAAATTGAATTAATTATTTAACAAATGAGGAATAAACTATAAATTTTATGATGAATTGAATAATAAATATATAGAACCTTGAGTCATCAATAGGTCCATGAATACCAATAAAAAATGTTGCATAAAATGCATTTTTGGTGTATACCAACCCATTTATTAAACTATCTTGTAGAAAGTTTTTGATGGTACATATATCATGATGTATAAGATAATGGAATTGAATATTAAGAATTAAATTTATTGTGATTCCCCGACCCCAGTAACCTAGAGATGGTGCATTATTTTAATACAATGGCACGATTACAAGGAATCAAGTCCCAGAGGACGGATCAGTTTAACAGTCTTGGAAAATAGATTACATACATTAACATTATATTTTGATTTCAATCATACAACAAATCATATAAAGTTATTTGGGAACACCATTATCCACTTATTCATAACCCTTAATATCAAATATAATATACTTATTGGAATCCTAGGAAAATAAAACATAAGAAAGGGGTTAGCCCAGATGCTCAGTTAGGGTAAATAATTTGGAAAAAACCTTTATAAATAAGCATAAAAATTTAAGGAAATGTATAAGAATAAAACACAATCCATTTAAATTTAATCTTCATAATTATATGGATATGATAAATAATATTATTCCACTTACTTATTCACATGTATATTATACAAGTCAAATAATCACATGTAATATCAATAGAAAATTTCATAATAATGGAAATCATAATGCCAGACTTAATAACCTCATAGTCAAGGCCGTGTGCCAAGACTACCAACTAAGACATTTTCAAGGCCTCATGCCAAGAAAATTCTTTGTCTTAAGATACCTACTCATGTATCAGGGATCAATAGCGGGCTCCACCCATCACTTACTACGTAAAATGCATTCCTCATATGAAAAGGTTTAAACATAACATAAACATTCGTATTAAAAGTAGCATACAGAATGTCAATACATTATCCATAACCCATGAATGGTATAAAAATAACACATCCACAGTCACACATATAAAAAAACCTTCAATATAATATGGAAGATTTGTGTCATAATAAATCAAACCTCTATTAAGAATAATATCCCGAAAAGGATATTGACATAGTTAAAATGATAAGTAAAAATCATAGAGAGAAATAGCCCTTTTTCATGAAATAATATAAAAGTCATATAAAGGATGTAATTTAAAATATAGGTTTTAATAAAAGTGTCCTATATATCTTTGAAACTTTTTAAAGGAATTAACACTTTAATACATTCATGTCCATATAAACAAATCCTTAAAACCATTTTGAAAACAAGGTCATTAATGTGAATGGTTTAGAAGAATAAATCATTAAAAAATTTAGAATAATGTTTTAGTAAAAATTCCCTTAAAAATAATCCCTTTTAAAACTCTTTTATGAAACATTTACATGGATAATAAATATTTCCTAGTAGATACATACATAAAAACAACCTCGAATAATAAAGACATTGTGAAATTAACCCTTACATTGCACTTTCATTTGGTCGAGGGTACATTTAACCTCCTATATAATGACCATAGTATGTTATCAAATTATACCAGAACCATATTCATATTTAATATATCATACATAATTCATTTATGAATTTATAGTACCCATTTAATAATGATTTCAATGTTAAATTAAAATTTTGGGTAATAATCACTTTCTTTATCATACGTGTTTTGACTTGTCATTCTTGATCGTTCCATTTATATCAGGATTTAAATACTTCCTTAATATAAAAATGATTTATATATCACATATATTTAAAATAATAATATTTATAATAGATAGATATATGAAATGGAAGGCACTGTTTATGGAGACGATAGGCCGTACATACGCATAAATGTTGTTTCTATTTTCATATCATATTGAAAGAAAGTAATGGAATAAAATATATGTAAGTACATAAATACATACATATATATATATATATATCCAGTAGAATTATTATTTCATAAATTTCATACTTATTTATAATATATATTTTTATAATCATCATTGAATGGTGAAGGTGGGAATGGATATCACCGTGTCGTGAAGATGGTAATTCATACGTATGCACGAGCGACAATATCATTATATTGATTGTGAATTAGTATGTAATTGGATACTATATCATATATAAATTATCATAAACATGTTATATTTATAATTTAAATCATTTATACTCAACATTATGCACATCAAAATAGTGAAGTGTTTGTATAACAAACTACACCCCAAGGTGGAGACGGTAAGTCGTACGTAGGAATGTATGGTGACTTTTCCAGTTATAGGACGGATAGAATAACGACTATGGTTTTACGATAAATATAATAACAAAACAGTATGTAGGAGTTACTGGAGTTACTATTTTTGTATGTAAACCACAAAGAAAGAGGGAGTGGAAAAAGAAAAGAACTTGAAAGAGGGTGGTGAAATTATAACCTCTTCTTCTAGTGTTTTCTATTGATGTTTTCCAAAGGGCTATTCAGGATGACATTATGATCAATGTAAGGACTCTAAGATGATTTGAGGGAAGTTGAAATGATATTTGGTCATTGTTTGGTCGAGAAAAATGGATTTGGAGGTGTGATTTTGAGAGGGGTAAGTTCTGTTTTATAAGAGGGGTGAGGGTCACATTAGGAAAAGATATAAATATTAATTTATTATACGATCATATTCAGTTAATAATGGCTCAAAATGAATTTATTTATAGACTTATTTGGTTATGGGACTCAATAATTTCAATTAATAGGTTTTAAACAAGTTTAGGATACCATTTGTACCTTATCTTTTAGATTTATCTCTCAGTTAAATAGTTTTACTCCTATTGTGTCTTCTTATATTCTTACACTATATGGTTTATAAACATACTCTAAACTTCCAAGAGAACCTAAAGTGGTTCATTAATGACATATATAATATTATTTAATCCCTTTTTAAGATCCTTATATTTTTAGCAATAATATATCAACCAATAATATTGTATTTGTTTTAAATATTAATTTCTGTCAATTTTGACACTATTTGTTATTTTGTTTTTGTAAAAGTCATAACAATCGCATAACTTCAAAAAAAAATCTAATAAACCATAAAATTTCATATTAACCAATAAAACTAGTGGAATTAATCATAAGTCTCAATTTACAACTATTTGGATATTTATAATATCATTTATTTTAATATTTCATTAATAAGGTAATTACTGCATCATTATTGTGTCATATATAAATTAAATTATTTAATGTCTAAAAATAATTAATAAAATAAAAGTACGTAGAAAATTGTTTTATAATTATAATAAATATTTATAGTAGAATTTATCTTATGTATAACCCTATATTAAAAATGATTTAGTTAATAAACTTTGAAATTAACACTTTTAACTCTTCTTTATATAAAATAGTAAAAAATGCCCTAATCTAATCCAAGTAGAACTAAAGGATCCTATTTTATTCCTGAGGTTGTTTCTGGTCGAATTACACTTATTCAATAGAATTAAGACATGTGTTAGGATAATTATAATAGCATTTTTATCTTTAATTACCCAATTTACATATAACCGTGGTATGTAAAAGTCCAAAGTTACTATTGAAAATAAACTATTTTCATCTAATTTAATTAAATTTTACTTACTGATGTCAACCTTGTCTCTCATAATTTTAAATTGAACTCACAAAAGAGGTAAAATTATGTTTTATGCAAATTTGCAACTGCTCCTAGAAGGGGGGGGGGGGTAAATACAGTAAAATGTACAATATAATTTTATACATCTAATTTTATTATAAAATGACTCAAATGAATTACATTTAACATATACAGGTATTATATATCCATTTTTCGTAAAATAAATTTAAATAAAATATGTAATTATTTAAATAGAAAGTCGGTTTTAAATAAAAACGCAATGTTTTTCACTATTCATCAAACATTTAATGTTTTCAGAAAAATACCAAATATTCACCTAAGATAATTTTGATATTCTAAATTCAATAATGGATTATCTTTTACCAAATTCAGAACAAAAAAGTTTCATTTATTAATTTATAATTAATTACCATTGTCAAATCCAAAAAATGGGGTTTTAAAAAGTTAGAACTATCAAAAGATTGACATGTGTTTATTTCAAATTTAAATGTAAAATTACATATAATGACCTACATTATATTAAATTATAACAATATAATATAATTATACTTCAAAACCATACAAATTTATAATTTAACACTAAATTATTTTGGTTAAAAGAGTTGTTTTCAATTAAAATATATTAATTTTCACTATTCATCAAAATATGATAGTTATATGAAAATTACAAAAACATTATCCTAACTAGATTTTTATGTCCCAATTCTAAAAAATAATTTAATATAATTAAATTGTATATATAAAAGTGTCAAATATTTTTTTAAAAAGTATTCTCCATTTAATAGGGGGTACAATTTAATTTTTAGAAAATAGTTCATTTATCTACAAAATTGAATTTCCCCATATATTATGTCTATGAAACAAAAAATATGAATGTTAAAATTACATAGGACATATATAAAATTCAAAATTCAATTAATACTATTTAGAACCACTTTTTGAATTGCTAGTTTGGTAAGTCGTAGTGCGCTTGAACTCGTTGCGGCGTGTAGCACTAGTTATTAAATTAATTTGAAAAGATAACATATTATAAAATATTTGTGTGTTAAATTCTATCCTCCTTCAATAAATTGCGTCCTCGCAATTTGAAATTTTTCTTCAAAAATAAATGGTTAAAAATAGAAAAATGCATTTGTGGAAGACCCACATCGCAAATTGGTTTAATAAAATTTAGTCTTAATTAGAGGGAAAAGGAAATAAAAAACTCACCAAGAAATTATGATCTCAATTAGGAGAATATTGGTGGAAATTAGAGACACATAATTTGAGAAAATCCATAAATATTAATTGGTAGTGATTGAGCTCATCAATCCCAAACATCTGTACAATTGTGAGACTCAAAGCCATCAATCTATGATGATTTAAAATATCATCAGTTCAACAAAACATAATGTTTTAAGATAACACATTTTTGGTTTTTGGATCCCTTCCCTATAGATTAATAATTAATTAATTACTTGAATAAAAGGAAACAAATATACATGGAATGTAGAGTTTCATATTTTAACTAATTCCTATAACAAACTCATCTTTTAATCCAAAAGATTATAGAATTCAAAAATATTCTATTTATCTTAATCATATAGGGTTCCAAAAATAATGAATTCATTATTAATTTGTCAGACTATTTAAAAAAACTACATTATTCAAACCACGATATCTTGTATGTGAGTGGTAGGTTATCCACCCTTGTCACCCTTTGGTTGCGGGTTCAAGTCTCATGGCATTGACGGATGCGACGGGTTGTCGCCCGACCTCCGGGTTGTCCTTTTTATGACAATAAAAAAATAATATCAAGAAATGATTTAACACTAACAATAGTATCCAATGTCAAATATAATTGATTCCACCCTTTAGACTTATCCAAAATACTTCTGTCCAAACTAACAGTCCAAAATTTATAAGGAAGGTAAACACAATGAAGATTGTTTTTTTCACGTAATACTATGTGAATACATTCATAATGTATTCTTTTAAAACACGATAACACCCTGAATGACCCTAAAACCATATTTATTACATTAATTCTCCCTAATTCATTATAGAATACTGGATATACTCCTTATATCCAAAACTTTTGTAAACTCCAACAATGATAGAATATACAAACCATTAATCAGTTTTATGGATGTCGAGAATATCCAATATAATTTATCCAAATCAATCGTATATTATTCCAAAATCACTACCTCAGTATCAGAACCATATTATGTTTTTTCTTTATCTCCACAATATATTTTCCAAAAAAATTTAACCCGCTATTGAATCACTTTTCTTGGTTCCACACAATCTCAAGCCCTTAATGAAATAGTACTGTAGTACAATCTTTATATACATTATCATTCTTATAACATGTAAATTACTAATATAATATTCAAATGACACAATACTTTAATAACAACGTATGAAATATAATGATTCCTCTTCATATTCTGTATTATCCTAACTTGATTATTACCCAACAACAGCATTTGGGGTATACTGTGATGATATGGATATTGATCCGTGTAGTGTCCCAACTCCATGGAGATGAAGCATTTTACATTTAAAACATTTTTCTTACCCTTGAAATCACGTACTTGGTGTCGTTTTTCTCCACAGTTATAAAAAACTATCATTCCCTTCAAGCAATTACCATGGTGATTCTTTCCATATTTTTCTCATATGGGAATATTCTTCTTCCCCTCTTCCCTTTATCTATATTTCACTCTTCCATCCTTTTCTTATTTAGCTTCACTTCAAATCCATAAGACTTAGAGAATTATTTTCTTATCTTATTAACATATAAGACTATTTCATCATATGATGAGAATACATGGGAGATTATTTCCCGTTGGAATGATGGCTTAATACAATGAAGGATACGATTCTTTATAATCATTCGATAATCTATATTGCTGGAATTTTCCTTCCTTCTACTAGGTGCCATTTCTAAACAATGTAATACACTAGGTGAGTTTATGAATCTCAATGTATAATTCCAAACTTGTAAAATACCTAACATAAATTGAAAAGATTATGCATGTAATCTATAATCATAAAATGTTTTCATTGAGGAAGTATTTACTATTAAATCCTAGATAATTTACTGTAATGAAAATGTGAATTATCCTTAGCATATCCCCTAGGAGTGTCATAACCAAGAGTTCAACAAGGCCCATTTTCCTGTTTTATGATACCCTAAGTCAAGCCCGAAGCACCTTGTAAGTGTTTTCACTCCTAGATACATCTTTGCTCGAGATGCCGCTACCTGCTCATATCTAGACATGGATGCATTTCTTGGAAAATATAAAAAATATCTATATTACCAAATATCTAGGATGTTCTTCTATTTTAATCTTCAAAGTCTTTCTTAGGGTAATGTTCTCTAATCCGAGATTATCTAAATCTATTTACATGGTTGTTGCTAAACTTCCTTTGACACCAACTGTAACTCCCTAACCCAAATTACCCAGAGCCGATGCATTATTTTAATTCATTGGCATGATTATAAGGAATCAAGTCCCTAAGGCCCGATCGATTCATGAGTCTTGGAAAATGGATTACGTAAATTTACATTACATTTCTATATCAATCATACAACAAAGAATATATAGTTTTTTGAGAATTCCATTATTAAAATTATCATAAACATTCATATCAATCATAATATTTTTCATGGAATCCTGAGAATATAAAAAATAAGAAAGGGGTGAGCTCAGATTCTCAGTAAGGGAAAACAACTTAGCGGAAACAATTATAAATAAGAATAAACATTTAAGGCTATCTATAAGAATAAAACGCAAACCTTTAAAACTTAAACATCATCATTATATGGAAAAGATAAATCATATAATTCCATTTAATTATTCACATGGATATTTTACCAGTCGAATAATCACATGTAATATCAATAGACAATTTCATAATGATGGAATTCATAATGCCAGACTTTATAACCTCATAGTCAAGGCCTTGTTCCAAGACTACAAAATAATATTTTTCCAAGGCCTTGTTCCAAGACCCTAGTTTGACTCATGAGACCTACCGATGGATCGAGGAGCTATAGCGGGCTCCACCCATCACTTACTAAGTCTAATGCATTCCTCATATGAAAAGGTTTAAACATAAAATAAACATTCGTATTAAAATAAGCATACGAAATGTCAATACTTTGTCCATAAACCATGAATGGTATAAAAATAACACATCCACAGTCAAACATGTCACAAAACCATCAATACAAGTTGGAATATTTGTATTATAATAAATCAACCACGATCAAGAATAATATCCCGTAAAGAATGTTAACATAGTAGAAAATGATCAGTAAATTTTTTTGAGAGAAATATACCTTTTCTAGAAATCATTTAAAATTCATATCAAGGAAGTTATTCAAAAGATAGTTTTAAATCAAAGTGTCCCATACCACATTTAAACCTTTGAAATGAATTAACATTTTAATACATTCATGTCCAAATAAATAAATCCTTAAAACAATTTTGAAAACATGAACATTAATGGGAAAGGTTTAGAAGAATAAACAATTAAAACATTTAAAATGATTTTTTAGTAAAATTACATTTCAAAAAAATCCCTTTGAAAACTCTATTATGAAACATGGACATTCATAATAAAAATGTCCTAGTAGATACTTACCTAAAAACAACCTCGAATAATAAAGAGATTGTGTAATTAACCTTTACCTTGCACTATTATTTGGTCAAGGTTACGTTTAACCTCATTTTTAAGGACCATAGTATTTTATTAAATTATACAATAACCATATTTATATTTATTATATCATACATGATTAATTTATGACTTTATACTAACCATTTAATAATTATTTCCATGTTAAATTATCATTTTGGGTAATAATAACTTCAATTATAGTACGTGTTTTAACTTGTAATTCTTGATCGTATCATTTAGATCATGATTTAAATAATTCTGTAATACAATACATGATTTTTATATCATATATATTTAGAATATAAATATTTATAATAGATAGATATATGAAATGTAAGAACCATTTACGGAGACGGTAGGCCCTACGTACGCATAAACGTTGTTTCCGTTTTCAACCCATATTGAATGGAAGTAAATCAATAAGATATATGTATGTACATACATACATATATACATACATAAATATATATATATATATATAAATATATCTTGTATCATTATTAGTTCATATATTACATACTTAATATAAATTTTTATAATCATTTTTTATTGGTGAAGGTGGGAATGAATCTCATCGCATCATGAAGACGGTAATCTGTACGTACACATGAGGGAAAATATCATTATATTGATGGTGAAATCCTATTTAATTGGATGGTATATCATATAAAAATAATCATTAAAATTTTATATTCATAATTTATATTACTAATACTCATTATTATACCCATCCAAATAATGAAGTGTTTTAATAACAAACAACACCACAACATGAAGACGGCAAGACGTACGTAGACTCGTATGGTGACTTTTTCATTTATAGGATGGATAGAATAAAGAATATGATTTTAAAATATTTATAAGAACATCAATGTATGTAGGAGGTATTGGAGTTATTATTTTGGAATGGAAACAAAAAAGAAAGATGGATTGGAAGAAGAAAATAATTTGAAAGAGTGTGGTGAAATTATTAACTCTTCTTTAGGTGTTTTCTTTTGAGTTGATCAAAAGGGATCCATATAATGCCTTTATGATTGAATTGAGGAATCTAAGATGATATGATTAAAGTTGGGAGGATATTAGTGTAGGTGTTGGAAGATCCAAATGGGTTTGGAGGTGTGATTTTGAGATAAGGGGAAGTGCCCTTTTTTCATATCATATTGAATTCAAATGAAGCACTCTATTCAGTATGGAGATTTTGTAAGCTTCCACTGAAACCTGGAATTTTTAGGTTATCCAAATGGGATGTCAATTTTAATCCCTTTAAACTCAGTCAATTCAATGCTCAAATCTGGGTATGGTTACATGGTTGGAATTGGGTTTATTAGCTTCATAATATTTTAAATGATATTGCCACTTGAATTGGCACCCCAATTAGAATTGATCACAGGATAATAAAGGGTGATTTAGGATTCTTTGCCAGGATGATGGTGGATATCAACCTGAAAACTAAGAGGCCTGGAAACATCTCCTTCAATGCCAATGGAAAGAGATCTGAGGTGAGAATTGAATATGATAATCTCCCCCCTTTTTGTGAAATTTGCAAGATGGTTGGTCACTCTTTATCCAACTACGGAGTGCTCCAAAAGACAATCATGGATCCCATTGCTTCAGAATGGACTGAGGAAAACAAAAGTAGAATAAGTAAAAATGTGATTGCTGAGAAGAAGGGAATCACAACGGATCAGGCTGGAATATCAATGGCTCCCACTATTCTTGCTGCTAATATGAAGGCATTGTCTGTCATTCATGAAAAGATATAATCAGCTATGATTCAACATGGATTTTCTACAGTTCAGAAGAAATATTGGGAAAAAAAGATTAAGGAAGAGGAAACTAAAATTATATCTCAACCGTCTCCACCCCCTTTGATGGAGCCAGTTATGAAACAACCTATTGAGCAGGACACTGAGGAAAATAATGCCTTGATATTTGAAATATCATTTGATACTCTAAACTCAGTGATAAGTCTTCAAAAATAATTTGAGGATGAATTCATCTTTATGGATCATTAAAATAATATTAGGAATTGGGTTTGGTCAATAAGAGAGAAAAACACATGAAATTAAGTCCCACATGATGTCATAAATAACATGTAATACTCTTCTATACCCGCTAAAGAATATGTAATTGTTGGAAAAGACTCCATAGCTTCTATGAAATTTTAATCAGGGAGGATGTATCCTTAGCAAATTTTTTCTAATGCAGGGATTCATGTTCAATATAGTCTGGACATTTCAACTCTTCATCTCGAATCACAACCCTTTGTCAGCTTCATTGAGTGTGTTTCACCTCAGAGAAATCTGGAACTCACAAATAGTTCGCCTTCATGCAGATTGGTTCAAGTTGGATGTGAAAACAAAGTTATAGATCTAATTAGTATTGCTTGATAGGAAAATTAGACATCCTTGTTCACCCCTAGTCTAAAGGATAAAGGCAATAATGACATGAATAGCACAGATCACATTAATGATCTGCTACAGATCACCTCTATTCCTAAAAGGAAGGATAGATGACCACCTAAAGTGATAAGAGGGAAAAATTGAAGGGGTCCCAACCCCATATTCAATTTCAAATGAAGATGCACTTTTGGAACTACCATGTTCTGGGCAATCTGGAGACCATTAGATCCATCAGGTTTTTCATTCAAAAACATTAATCAGTCATTATAGGCATGTCCAAACCAAAAAAACCTTCTCTTCCTGTATTAAAACATTTGAGAGGATGCGTTTCCACCTAATTATTACTAATAATTTCTCATCAGACATGAAGAACCTTTGGGTTCTATGTAACACCTCCATGGGCAGTACCTCCATGGTCATTACAAGTGATCAGCATGTTACTTGTTCCTTCAATTAACTTGGATCACACATCGCATACTCCTTTATCTATGCTCACAACAGGTATCAGGATCGTAGGATCTTATGAGTAGTTATAGGATCTCTCAATTATGGCATCACACATCCATGGATTCTGCTAGGGTATTTCAATGCACTTTTAAATATGGTAGAGAAAATAAGGGCTCCTAACAATTCCATTTCCTCCCGAGAATTCAGAGCCTGCATTGACCAAAATTAATTGTTTGAGGTAAAT
This sequence comes from Viscum album, assembly GCA_963277665.1. Taxonomy (NCBI): domain Eukaryota; kingdom Viridiplantae; phylum Streptophyta; class Magnoliopsida; order Santalales; family Viscaceae; genus Viscum; species Viscum album. Next base: position 2,060,148,216 of record OY728123.1, on the reverse strand, counting down.
TTGGTTGGTTCTAAATATACGTGGTATAAGAATCTTCTTAATAGATTTGTTTCTATAAAAATTGAAAGCGATTATATCAATCAGTCCTCTATGGACACTTGGGGATCCTTCTCCTACTCAACCTTTTCTAGGATAAATTATGATCATCATCCCATCATGGTGGATCTGGCTGAAAAGGAACCCAAGCTTCCTCTCCCTTTTAGATTCAATAAAGTGCGGGTTACTCATCTAGAATACAGGGTGATTGTTAAATGTACCTGGATATATGTTAACTGTAAGAGTGATGCTTTTTCTTGTACAACCATTCTCAAGATTCTTAAAAGGAATTTGAAACTCTGGAGCAATGATCAATTTAGTTCCCTAGACACTCAGATATCCTCTCCTGAGGCCTCCCATCAAAATTTTCCAGAACTAAACACCACCAATGATTTTTCTGTTGGTTTATTGATGGAATCTAAAAAGACTCTCTAGCTCAATAAGCTTCTAAATTTAAAAGATTCCTTTAAAAGGAAATCCTTCAAGGAAAAGTGGATAAGGTATTGTTATAAGAACACAAGTTTCTTTATGTCCTTGCAGAAAATTATTAAAGTCTCCAAACCCCTTTCCTTGATAAAAAATTGGGATTATATTATTGATAACATAAGGGATATTTCTGAGGATGTTATATCCTACTTCAAGGACCTTATTAATGGGTCATCTGTCACCATTGATCCTGCGGATGGCATCATTTTGAGTCTTGTGAACCAAGAAGAGAATCTCATTCTTATTGTTGTTCCTCTTGAGCCTGAGATTAAAGAGTCTGTTTTCAATCTCAAATATGAAAGTTCTCTTGTTCCGGTTGGTTTTGGTAATTACTTATTTCAGTCCTTTTGGGATATCATTAATGCAGATGTTTGTAGGATGGTCATTCATTTTTTCAGGGGTGGACATTTTCCCAATGGTTTGAATGAAAAATTCCTTGCTCTAATTCCGAAAGTAGAGAATTCTAATAAAATACATTTATTCAGGTTTTTTTATTTGGTTAACACCATAAAAAATATTATATACAAAATACTAGCTAATAGGTTATCCACCATTTATCAAAATATTGTTTCTGACAATCAGTTTGGCTTCATTAAGAGGAGATCGATCCAAGATTGTCTTATGACTACATCGGACTATTTCAACTTTCTCAAAAGTCCTATCAGAGGTGGAAACATTGCCCTTAAATTTGATATCTAGAAATAATTTGATACACTAGATTGGGGTTTCATCTGAAAGGTCCTCACCATCTATTGTTTTGATGAGATTTTCATAAATTGGGTTAAATATATCTTAACCTCTACTAATATCTCTGTTCACATCAATTGGTCTCCTGATGGTTATTTTGACTATTCTTGGGGTGTCAGACATGGTGATCCTCTATCAGCTATCGTATGATCTATTGTTGAGGATTACCTCAATAAGTTTCTATCTATTATGACTTGAAATGGTAAGCAGCAGACCATTCATGCGGGAAGGGTAATGGATGCTTCATCAGACCTTTTATATGATGATGATATTATACTATTTACTCAAGGAGACTATGGTAGCCTAAAAAACATCATAAGAGCACTTTTTCATATTTAAAAGGTCTCTGGATAAGAGTTTATTCGGAATAAGTCTTTTGTATACTTTGGAAGAAACTTTTCTTCATTCAAGAAAAATGATATTCTAAGAGAGTTGTGGATTCTAGAGGGAGCTTTACCCTTCACTTATTTGGGTGTGCTCATATTTTGGGGATTCCCGAAGGCAAGTTATTTCTCCGGTATTTTCGACATGATTAGAAGGCATATTTCTCCCTAGAAAGGAAAATTTTTATCTATTACTGGAATAATATGCCTAGTGAAATCAATCATCACTTCCAAATTGTTGTACTCTTTCATGGTGTACAAGTGGCCGGATGCACTAATCAAGAGAATTAATGACTATATCCGGAATTTCATATGGAGTGATAGCATTATGGAAAGGAGGCTTGCAATGGTTCCATGGAGATTTGTTTGCAAACCTTATGATGTTGGGGGACTAGGGATCATGAACCTCATGTGTTTCAACGATTATTTGAATACTTATTTTATTTAGAGGCTATTTAATGTACAGTCCGATTCTCTCTATTTTCTTGGAGATAGATTCATGCATAGGATGAATTCTGGAAACCTCAACTACTTTAAGTCTTCAGTGCGACCGTATTTCAAAAATATGTTTTCTAAAATAAATGTCGAATCACAATGGTTGGTCTCTAAGGAAGCTTTTTTACAATTTTTAAAATTAAAATGGGCTGATAGCCCCTCTGTAGAATTGGTTTTGGATAGAGATTCATGCATGGTAATTGATATATCAATCAAGGACCATATTTCTTGTATGAAAAATGTTCCAAATCATGTTTCCTTCATTGTTGAGAAATATTTCTTCTCTTCAAAGGGAGTGTTTTGGGCTTGGGAGATGGCTATCAAAAGTACTTTCTCCTTTCAAGGTTATTATAAGCACCATACTACCAGTCCTTCTGATTTCAGGTGGATGGGAACCCTGAAAAATAGATTTCTAAGACCCTACAGGTTCATATTTTCTTGGAGATAGGCCCATAAGAAAATCCATACTGATAAGTATCTTCAAAATTGTGGTGTTTCCATATGCTTGAGATGTGCCTTATTTCATCAGTATAGGGAGGACATTGATCATATCTTCCTCTGTTGCAAAGAATTATCAGCATTGTGGAAGGCTGTATGTAATATTTTTAAAGTGAATATTCCATGAGCTAGCTCTATCTATGACTTTATAAAGAGTTGGATAGATCTGATGTTGTCACCGCGAATTCAGTTAGTTTTTCAGGCTCATGCGTAGGAGTTGGTTCACTATATTTGGTTTTCCAGAAACAAAGCCATTCATAAATTGCATCATTTTCGTGTGGGCACAACATTGTCCAGTATTCTTATTGTGGTGCATGATTTTATCACACCACGAGGTATTTTTTGCGAGAACTCCTATCATTATTTTTCTTTTCTTAATCGGGTGGGGGTCATGGGGAATTTCTGGCCCTACGTTGGAACGATAGTGGTCTTATGGTAGGCTCCATTTAATGGGTGGATAAAAATAAATTTTGACGGTGCTTCAAGAGAAACTCTAGGTCCTACAAGTTTTGCGTCTATTTCTCGAGACCATCATGGCCATACCCTTGGATCTCTTTATGGTTCGTGTGGTAATACTTCAACTCTCGAGGCTGAAATGCTTGGGGAAATTATGGCAGTTGAGGAAGTCGAGCAGCGATGATGGAATAAGGTATGGATTGAATGTGACTCTACAACTATGGTTCTTGCTATTAGAATAGGTATGTTGCATCTCTCTTGGATGCTGACCAATCGTTGGGCCCGATGCTTGGACATTCTCTTCTCAAAGAAGCATATTTTCACGCACGTTTATAGAGATGCAAAATCGTTGGCGGATGGTCTAGCTAATGAAGGTGTTAATGGTGCTGATTATCATTGGGATGATCAAGTGCTGACAGATCTCCTTCCCATTTTTCATAGGGATCAATGTTAAATTTCCACTTTAAGAATTGTGTATGTTTTCTTTGTGGTAATAAATGGGTCTAGCTTTTTGGGGAGGATCTCAATTTAATAAAAAAAATACTTCATTAATAAGGTAATTACTACATCATCATTGCGTCATAAATAAATTAAATTATTTAACGTTGAAAAATCATAAATAAAATACCATTACATGGTAACTCATTTTTATCTTTTTAATGAATATTTACAGTCAAATTTATCTTATGTATAACCCTATATTAAAAATGGTTTTGTTAATAAACATTGAATTTAACACATTTAACCTTTCTTTAAATAAAACAATAATAAATGTCCTAATCTAATCCAAGTGGCCCTAAAAGATCATATTTTATTCCGAAGGTTTCTTTTGGTCAAATTACACATATCCAATAGAATTAGGAAATATGTTAGGGTAATTATAATAACTTGTTTACCTTTAATTACCCTATTTACTTTTAATCGTGGTAAATAAAAGTCAAAAGTTACAATTCACAAAAAATTATTGTCATCTTATTAAATCAAATTTTAATTACTAATGTCAACCATGCCTCTCGTATTTTGAAATTCAACTCACAGAAGCGGTAAGATTATGTTTTATGCAAATTTGCAAATGCTTCTAGAAGGTGCGTAAAAGACGGTAAAAAGTTGAATAAAATTTTATAAATATAATTTTATAATAAAATTACTCTAATAAATTAAATTGAACTTATATAGGTATTATATATATTTTAACAAAAAATAAATTTAAATAAAATAATTAATAATTTATATAAAAATTCGGTTTTAAATAATAACGCAATGTTTTTCACTATTCATCAAAAATTGAATGTTTTCAGAAAAATACCCAAACTTCACCCTAATATAATTCTGTTATTATGAATCTAATAATGAAGTCTATTTTGTCAAATGAAAAACATATAAGTTTCATTTCTTAATTTAAAATTAATTACCTTTGTCAAAAGCAAAAAACGAGGTTTTAAAATGTAAGAACTATCAAAAGATTGACATTTGTTTATGTCAAATTTAAATGTAAAATTATGTATAATGACCTAAAGTGTATTAAATGATAAAAATATAACATAATTAAACTTAAAACCCATTCAAATTTATAATTTGACACTATAAATTAATTGTTTTAAAAAAATTGTTTTCAATTAAAATTTAGTATTGTTCACTAATCCTCAAAATATTAAAGTAATCAGAAAAGTAATAAAAATTCACCCAAACTAAATTTTTTTGTGCCGATTATAAAGAATAATTTAATTAAATTAAATTTTATATATTAATGTGTCAAATATTTTTTTTAAAAGGATTATCCATTAAAAAGGTGTTAAATTCGCATTTTTTTTAAAATACCGTTTTTATCTAAAAAATTGAATTTGTCATTATATTATGTATATGAAACACAAAATATTAATGTTAAAATTATACATGATATATATAAATTTCAAAATGTTGTTAATAATTTTCAGAACCTCTTTTTGAATGGCTAGTTTGGTAAGTCGTGGTGTGCTCGAACTCGTTGTTGCATGTAGCACACGTTATTGAATTACGTTGAAAAGATAAAATACTATGGAATATTGGGGTGTTACATTTATTAAGAAATCAATTATTATGTACCTTGATATTATTTCATTGATATATTCTATAAATTAATTTTTTCATCATGTTATTTATTTAATTTAATTTAATTTTCCCTAATTACCTTTCCAATTTAATTATTACTTATTGATTAATGATAGATTGTATTTTATGATACCCATATTTATTATCTGATATCACCATTATTTATTCCATTTCTAAGGATATGAAAAAAAGATATTTAAATAATACCATGGATGTAAAATATTTACAATCATATTGTTTTGTTTAATGTTTTCAAATATTATATGAAATTTGTGTATTTAACTAGTTTACAAATAATAAAAAATAATTTAGTCCTTCGGGATATGATCACTAGTATCTTATTCCAATTTTGTAAAGTAACCATTAGAGATGGGCTCCTAAAGGTTTGGACTATACACATGGTATTAGAGGAATTTTATTAGAAAATCAATGAAATAGATTTATGAAAATAATGATGAATGAAAGGACACTATTACTAACTTTGAGAATAATAATATGTGTTTGATAACATACTAATGTTTTGTAATGTGGATATTGGGTGGTTTTACTAAAAATAAACCCTATCCTAGTTAGTAAAACTAGATGTGGTTTTGGAACAGATTCATCTAGGGGTGATAAACGATAAATTTTTTGGTTGATTTTATATTATATATTGTTCTGGTGAAAGATGAGTGTTCCTTTAATGTACACATGCGTTGACACTCTATGGGGATCTACTTATGTTAATTCACATATTCTCTATAAAAAATTAAGATGATATAAAGAATATAACCTTTGGAAAACTATGATATGAAATAGTGATATTATATAAATGTAAAGTTTTTTGATATGATATTTAGAAGGTAAATCAAAATTTTAAAACCATAAATAATTATTTAGGTGATTTCATGTTGGGATGTTAACGTGATTATGGATACTTTTTGAGATACTTATTTTAAAATTCCCTTGGGCTTTGTATCTATTTTAGTAAAAATGATATTATATGAATAATGGTTTAATATAATATAAAAAATACATTAAATGTATTGATAAAATTTGGGGTTAATATGATTGATAAAACATACTTCTATTTAATATTGTATTGAAAATAAATGATATAATTTCCTCCAATTATGTTAAATATTTTTATTTGTAAAATATTTTGGATCAGATCATTCATTTGAAAATTTTGAGAATGTAATATTTCTTTCCACTTTAAAATTCCCAATATTATTTCATACATATATTTTTTTATGAAATATTAGAACATAGAATTTTGTAACAGTGTTAATCACTCAGGTTTAAAGAACTTTTATTAAGTACAGTAGTGCTGGATCAAGCACTTGATTGGACTAAATGGCCTATGAATTCAAAGCTAGACTAGACTCTCCATATTGAACACCACATATGTATATGGTCCATAACATCTACATAATTGATATATTGGGCCCAATTATATAGAGAAATCTAGAACCCAACTTCAAACAAATCATATGGCTTTAATAATAGCTAGTTCACGTGTTTTGGAGGTCATAAAATATGCAAAATTTAAATTACTATATTTGGATGAATTTCCATATTCACGCTTAAAATAACTTGTAAAACCATCCACCCCTACAATCTGTAAATATGTACCATTATAATTAATAGGTTTTGGGTCATGTATTATGATATTTAAGGCATATGATAATTGGATCAAACCCTTTTTTCCACGATTTTTTAGAGGGGGGGCTCTTGAAGCTAGCATCTCTTCATCGAATACTTATTATTATTCTTATTATTTTCTTTGTAATGTTTATGTTATAGAAATTAAAAAGCTGATTTCCTATTCTATTTATTCTATTTTTTATTATATTTTTCTCTACTAATCATATTTGGTTTGGAAATAAAGTGTAGAAACATGATTGGGTTATACCCTTTCCATGACCTTTGCACTTATAGAACTATGATGACTATACAAACCATGGAAGAGTAGTTCTTTTTTGTAATCGATATACCTATTACCTTCTCAAATAATTTATTTTTTTCATGACCCATCCCCTGGGGCCCGTGCCGTGAGTACCCCAAGCCCTCATTCCATAGGTCAGGGGTTGATGACTAGCATCGAAGGCGTATTCCCTAAAACTGGGAAGGCATTGTCTTTATAACCAATAACATACTCATCCAACCACACATCAATATACGAACTCATCTAATTGAATTGTAAACAGGGTGATTACATAAAGTAAAAAGGGACAGAATACAAGCCCAAATGGAAAGTACAAGGAAAATTTGAAAGTACAAGACAACTAATATATGGAAAGAAGCTCCTGGATTGTCCACCACGGATCCTACCTAAAGGGTAGGTACAACTCACAAATGGTATTCTCTGTGGTTTGCTTCATCTAACTTCCACCTCTAAGCTACCTCCTTTCCCAGTAACCTTGTCCTCAGTTAGCATTGTCTATCGTCTGCACCAAACACAATGAAGTGTGTGCATAGCCCGTGCAGGGGTGAGTATAACGATACTCAGTAGGGACCCCGAGACCCTCAAGGTCTCAAAAAATACAAAAAGGATAAACCACCAAGAAAGGAAACAACTGATAACCCTACTTAGGTATATCCCATACATATAAATAAGTTATCATGTAAACCCAACTCAATCATGAGGAAAACATAGATTTCAACTACAAAGTCCCCTATTCAACTATTCTACAAAGGATAGAACACCATGAAGATTAGTAACACACAGGTACGCCCGACAAAAAAATAACACCAAGGTATTACCATGAAGGAGAGAACCACATAGGTATGACCTCATCTCACAACAGGTATATCATAAGTAGAGTAGTAGAGAAGAATATTTGTTACTACTGAATCATTTTACTCTGTTAAGAGGAAGACCCACATAGGATCGCTTGGTGCTGACCCACACAGGATCGCTCGGTGATGACCCACACAAGATCGCAAGATGCTGACCCACATAGGATCACTCGGTGATGACCCACACAGGATCGCTCAGTGCTTACCCACACCGGATCACACGGTGCTGACCCACAAAGGATCGCTCGGTGCTAACCCACACTAGATCTCCGGGTGCTAACCCACATAGGATCTCTAGGTGCTGACCCACACAGAATTGCTCAGTGCTGACCCACACATGATCGCTAGGTGCTTACCCATACAAGACCGCTCTTAATTCTTCACGTCATAGCCAGCTACAGGGTTGTTGTGCTAAGCTCACTCATCTCAGGGAGGGTCCGCTCCAGAATCCACTATTCGATACTCCAATGGACATGATGCCTCAAAAAGAAGTATCCCAAAGAACCTCCACATCATAGGGGTCACAATGCAATAGACAGTACGTCAATCGGACGCCTGGTCTATCCGTTATTAGCCTTTTAGTCTTGAGGTCCCAGTTGGATTTGTGATCGATCCAGCCAGACTATTCCCCAAATTTATCCAAAACTCCTATGCAGTATACCAAATAGGCCGTTTCTCTTCAAGGTTTCCGGCTCCACAGACGGTTTTTCAAATGCACGCCTGGTGCCAAAGATATGGAAAAAAATGATTAAACGGGTCGAAGTGAGTTCGGGTCCGGTCCGACCCGGTCGGATCGACCTGGCCCTCTCGGTCTGGCTCAACCCACGCCGGGCGGTCCGACCCACTGGGTCTGGTCGGGCCCACACTGGGCAGCATGGAGGGTTATGGGTGGCGAGAAGGGCCTGGGGTGGTGAGGCCACTGGGCAGCGCGACAGGACGCGAGGCAGTGTGGCGAGGCTGCTGGGCGGTGTGTTGAAGCCACGAGGTGGAACAGTGAGGCCACGAGGTATTGGATGCCGTAGGGCTGCACCGTTGTGTCGTCACCATCGTCACGGCTGGTACAGGGTGCCATCCACCGTTCTCGAGTTCCATCGGTGCCAAATTCTAGCACCGACCACTGTCACCATTGCGAAGAACACACACAAAGAAGAACAGAGGAGGGGTCGGGCCATGTTTGTTTGGCCCACACCCTTCGCGTTAGAGCGGTATCAAGTGGATCAACAAAAACCTTGAATCAATAAATTAAAATTAAATAATACCATATTAATAATTGATCAACTTGTTGTGGTTTATCTACATTCTCCATGCTTTCCATGAACGATGAATGTCATCGAGAAATTAAAATAAATCAAAAAAATAACCATACCTCATTCATTTGATACATTGAAGATTGTCTGTAGGGAAGGAGACGATGAAGTTGGTACTAGTTGGTCGTCGGTGATGTTAGTGTTTCCTTAATCATTGGTTCATTGATGTGGAAGATGTTCCTCATCAACTAATGTCCCAGGGAAGAAGTCAGATTCAACATCGGCGTTATTCGTTGGACAGCTTTCTCTCAATTCTCCTTCCTCCCAATTCCACCAAAATGAAGAGGCATCCGAAATAATAGAATATGATACCTATTACATTTTTGGCATAATTTTCAAATCGTATTAATTAATTAATAGAGTGGATAAAATTAATTATTGGGGGTTGCACCATTAATGTGGGGAAGCTCAAGAGGTTTATCCCCATTAAGAGGGGAGATCTAGGGGGTTTAAGTCTCGGGTGGTCCCCACAACCAAAACCTATGTTGATAGGTTTTAGTTAAGGTGGCCCCACCTATCAACATCCACATGGGTGTTCCAAATAAAAATAATATATAATGTTACACAATTTTATTTTATTTTATTCTATCACGAAAAACCGCAAAATTAACTTTCACCCTCGATGAACTACCATCATGGTGAATGTATTATTAAGATAATACCAGATCTGTGAGTTCAATGGTGCCCTCAAATTTCAATTCCATGCACCGGTTCAAATTTTATAGAAACCCACTCGCATGTTTACTGAACTTACCTGAAATTAATAGTTTATAAATTCATTATGGGCACACCGGGCCTCGGAATCATGCATCGTCAATTTTCGCAGACTCGTAAAATTCCCATATATTTAAAATGTATTACATTGAAATTATGGGTCTTTACATTATCCCAAACTCAAGGCTTTACGTCCCTGTAATCCACAACTCAAAACTAAAGAAAACATGTGGGGGTAACCAGCATGAATCTGAGTCTCCCGCTACCATGTGCTCTCCTGGAGGTTCCCATTTTTCCGACAAATGCGCACCAGAGGTATCAAATTCCCACGAAGGACCCGCTCCCGTCAATCCTCAAACTCTACTGAAACCTCCATAAAAGACTCCATGTCGTCGATGTCCAGCTTGCCGTGGTCGATGATGTGGGAAGAGTCGCGCACACATCTCCTCAGCTGGGATATGTAGAAGACGTCGTGCAATCAGTGTAACCGAGTTGGAAGAGCTAAGAGGAAATCCACCTCACAAACTCTACTGAGGACCTGGAACGGTCCGAGGAACATCGAAGATAACTTTCTGCCTCGGCCAAATCTCTGTAAATCTCGACAGGGTTAGACCCATAGAAAAACGTGGTCACCATCCTCAAAATCCATAGGTCTCCATCATTTTTTGGAATAAAACTTATGTCTACTCTGTGTAGTCCTCATCCAGTCCTGGATGATATGCACTTTCTCTTTGGTAGCTCGTACCATCTCTGGTCCCACTATTGTTGACTCACCCGGGTCAGTCCAACACAAAGGTGATCTGTAGGGTCGCCCGTACAAAACCTCCAAATGTGCCATCCCAATGGTGGAGTGATAGCTTTTGTTGTATTCAAACTCAACCAAAAGAAATTGATCCTCCCAGCTGCGACCAAAGTCGAGGATGCAAGCACGTAGCATGTCATCGAGGGTTTGAATGGTCTGCTCAGTCTGACCATCTGTCTGAGGATGGAAGACGGTGCTCAAATGAAGCTGCGTCTTGAAATCCTCCGGTAACCCCTTCTATAGCCGAGAAGTAAAACATTTTTCATGGTTGGAAACAATCATCAAGGGTAATCCATGTAGCTTCACGACCTCCTTCATATAGAGGCATCCCATGCTCTCTACTGAACCCTACTCTTTGATCGGTAGGAAGTGGGCCGACTTGGTGAGTCGGTCGACGATCACCCAAATAGAGTCATGACCTCTGAATGTATGTGGAATTCATGTCACAAAGTCCATGGATACCCCATCCCACTTACACTCTAGTACCACTAAAGGGTGAACCAGTCATGCTCGTACCTGATGCTCCTCCTTCACTTGCTAACAAGTGAGGCTCCAAAAGACAAACTATGCTACTACTTTCTTCATTCCCAGTCACCATTTTTGTAGTCGGAGATCCTGGTACATCTTCTCCACTCTTGGATATACAGGTAGAGAGGATGTGTGGAACTCCCTCATGACTTCCTGTCGAAGCCCCACTGGTACCATGGTACATCCTCTAAAGAGGATGACGTGCTCCCCACCTCCAAGAAATTCATTAGGTGCTGGTCTCATGGATATATGATCACGTTGAGCCTCACAGTCAGCGTTCCCGCGATGTGCCTCCCTGACTCGCGGAAGAAGAGGGGGAGTGACTATAAGATACTGAAGAAAAACTGATCCATCACATTCCACAAAGGATATCTGCAAAGTGGCCAACTACTCTATCACATCACCTAGCTGATGTATACCAGATCTCTAGCTGAGTGAATCTACTACAATGTTCCCCTTCCCAAGTGTGTGGACTATTTCAAATTATAGTTCTGGAAGAACTCAAGGGAACTTAATTATCTCAGGTTCAGTTCCTTCTAAGAGAAGATATATTTGAGACTCTGGTGATCAGAGTACACTGTAAAGCGTTCACCAAAAATATTTTGTTGCCACATCTTCACGGAAAATACCACTGCTGGTAACTCCAGGTCATGGGTAGCGTAGTTCGGCTCATGTTGTCTCAACTGTGAAGACCATATGCAATCACTGCTCTCTCCTACATCACTACACAACTGAGTCCGGTCCCTGATGCATTGCAATAGACTACATACCCTACGCCCTCCTCTGGTAGCCTCAAGATGGGGGAAACTAGTCAGCATTTGCCTTAGCTTATGAAAACACATCTCGCATCTCTCCAACCACATGAAGGGTTTCCCCTTCTTTGTCAACATTGAAAGTGGTGCAGAAACTCTAGAGAAATCTGGAACAAATCTCTGGTAGTATCAATCCAAATGATGGAAACCAGGTATATCTATCACACTCCTGGGTGGGTCCTAAGAATGTACCACCTCAATCTTCATTGGATCCACTCCAACTCCCGCCTCTGGTATGACATGTCCCAGAATGTGAAACTCTCGGATCCCGAATTTGAACCTCGAGAACTTTCCATAAAGTTTCTTCTCTTGGAGTGTGTCAAGTACTACCTTCTATTTGTAGGTATGCTCCTCCTTAGTAGTCGAGCAGATCAGAATGTCATCGATGAAGAAAACTACAAAGCGATCAATGTATGGATGAAGGATTTTTTTCATGAGTCCCATGAAAACTACTGGAACGTTGTGTACACCAAATGGAATAACAAAGAACTCGTAATGGTCATACTGACATCTGAAAACCATCTTCTGCACATCCCCTTCTCATACTCTGAGCTGGTGATAGCCTGATATGAGTTCTATCTTTGAGAACCACCATGCACCCTTCATCTGATCAAAGAAGGCATGAATCCTCTTAATTGAGTACTTGTTTTTCATGGTCACCTGGTCCAGGCGCCGATATTCAACACAACGACTCAGGCTCCCATCCGCATTCTTGGAAAATAGAATTGGGGTTTCCCCAGGGGAATCACTGGACCAAATGAATCCCTTCACATGTAAGTCAACCAACTGTACCCACATATCACAAAGCTCAGTGGGATACATCTGATACGCTGTTGTGGATATCGTTTCCATCCTGGGGTACAAGTCAATGTATTATTTGACCTCTCTATGAATAGGTAGACCTAGAACATCATCTTGGAAGACATCTGCATACTGGTCCACCACTATATAATAACTCTAACTCTCTACATCAGCTGCTCCAAGGGTAAGGCTTGCCAAATTATGAGGGATCAGCTGCACTATCCTCTGTGTAATTCAATCCTGTGCTGTAAAGGCTCCCTTCTCGCCGGGGAAGGTAAACCCTGTCCCATCCGTGCGGACACACCGCACTTTGTGAATAATACAACCAATCTATGCATGGAGTGTAGATAACCAGTCCACACCCATGATTATGTCGTAAGGCCTCGTCACCTCTACTAGGAGATACCAACTGAAGATCTTGCCTCCTACAGTAAGCTCACAGTGCCGACACTAGTGCATAATCGTCGAATCCACTCCCATAGGATTCGCTATCGATAAGGATCGAGCCAATGGCTCCATTGAAATCTCCGAGCTCCGAATGAGGGTCTTAGAAATAAAATAATGACTAGCACCTGTGTCTATAAGTACCGCTAAAAAGGTGGAGTATACACAGCTCGTACCTTGTATCATCTCCGGAGAACCGTGATCATAGGCCTCAGCTGCTGGAGCTGAGCTCGCGCCTCTCCTCCTGCTCCCTGTGGTTGGGGGGGGGGGGTGGACCATCTGGTGGTGGTGGTGGTAACATCTCAAATCATCGCCCACTTCCAACTGCATGGCCAACTCCTATTCCACTCCTGACTGCTCCCTACAGACCTCCTCGATCGAATCTCGGTCTCTACCTGGGTAGTCCTTTGACTGTCTGCAGATCATCTGTATGATGGTTCAGATAGTCATGAGCCATGTGACCCTACCCACCACAAGCATAACACTGCCCACTACTGGCATGACGGGCTCTTCCTCGGGTTCCCCACACAACCAACTTTGAATCATGCAGTCGTCTACCTGTAGGTCTGGTCCTCTTGGACCTCTATGAAATCTGTCTGCTGCCAGCTGCAGAAGACTCCAATAAGTGATGTCTGGTGGTGGGTCTCACTACTGGTGAATACTCAGCAAGAAAACTCTCCAATAAGAGGGCTCTCTTTTACACCCATTCTTGCGTCGGGATGCTGAGTGAGATCATCGAAGCCCTGATATCCCGCCCGAGTCCCTGCTCAAATCTATGGGCACTGAAGAATGGGTCTCTCACCATATCTGTGGAGTAAAGATAGAGGTCTGTGAACCTCATTGTGTACTGTGACACAGTCATGCTGCTCTACTGCAGATGAAGTATCTTCTGTATGCGCACTGCACAAAGAGTCACTTGAAAAACATCAGCCCAAAATAGGCTCTCAATGTCTATCCAGAGAAGAGTCACCTCATCATGAACCTAGAGCATCAAGCTCCACCATTTGCCTACTGCTGCCTGTAGAATATTGGTGGGAAGGATCACCATGAGATCAGATGGTGTCCCTACCAGTTGAAAGACTCTCACCACAGCCTCTAGCCAATCCTCAGCTGCCTGTGGGTCCGTCTCTCCCCTGAACCTGGGTGGCCTCTAGCATTGGATATCGTGCAATGCGCTCAAGCGGTGGGCACCGTCTGCTACTGGGGATGGTGGAATCGGTGTCCCAATGTGTAATGGTATAGATGGTGCCTCCACCGGTGCCTCTGCTAGAAGAGGGCCCTGCACCGAGGCCTCGTCGCTTGGTGGGCTATGAGTGCGTACAACTCTCAGAACCTTAGCTGGCTGTCTTCGTGGAGGCATCCTGAAATGAAACAGGCGTACCACAGTAAAACAGTTATAAATGGTGAGATTACATAAATATATCACAACGAAAACACTTCAAGACGCACACACAATCAGTGTTTTTTTTTGCACTAAGAAGGAAGTCAGAAGTCCGGGTCCTGGTGTATGGATACGTCGACTGCCACACTAACACTGGATTCCCAAAACTAATTACCACACTCACTACAAATAACACAATTGTCGTTAAAAAGACCAGAATCCTATGTTCAATGGAAAAACCGACTCCTTTGATACGAATTTGTCATGACCCACACCCCGGGGCCCATGTTGTGACTACCCCAAGATAGCCTTCCATAGGAAAAGGGATGGCGACTAGCACCGAAGGCATATTCCATAAAACTGGGAAGGCATTGCCTTTATAACCTGTAACACACACAACCAAGAACACAGAATGTTATGAACTCAAGTAAACTGAATAGTAAACAGAGTGATTATTGTAAGTAAAAAGAGCCAGAATACAAGCCCAAATAGAAAGTATAATGAAAACTAGAAAGTAAAAGACAACTGATTGGAGGAAAGAAGCTCATGGATTATCCACCACAGATCCTACCTTAAGGGTAGGTATATCTCACGAAGGTCCATCCTTGTGGTTCGCCTCATCTAACATCCACCTCCGATCTACCTCCGGTCCTGGTACCCTCTTCCTCACTCAGTGTTGTCCGTCGTCTGCACCAATCACAAGAAAGTGCGAGCATAGATTGTGAAGGGGTGAGTGTAATGATACTCAGTTGGGACACTGAGACCTTCAAGGTCTTACAAAATCCAAAAAGGATAATCTGCCATGAATGGAAACAACTAATAACCCTACTTTGGTATATTCCAATACATATACCTAGGTTATCATTAAAACTCGTCTCAATCATGAGGAAAACACATAGTCCAACTCCAAATCCCCATGCTCAACTATTCCACAAATGAATGAACACCACGAAGGTAAGTACCACACAGGTATGCCACACAGGAAAATACCACCAAGGTATTACCATGAAGGAATGTACCCCACAAGTTAGAAATCACCGCACACCAAGTATAACTTATGTAAAGTACTAGAGATGATTAGATATAACTACTGAACCATCTTACTCTGTTAAGAGGAATACCGACACAGGATCTCTCGGTGCTGACCCATACAGGATCTCTCGGTGTTGAATCACACATGATCGCTAGGTGCTGACCCACACATGATCGCTCAGTTCTGACGCACATATGATTTCTAGATGTTGAACCACACAAGATTGCTCGGCGCTGACCCAAACATTATTTCTATGTCCTGACCCACACAGGATCGTTCTTCATACTTCACGTCACAACTAGCTACATGGTTTTCGCTCTAAGCTCGCTCGTCTCTGGGAGGGTCCGCTCAAAAAGCCACTGGTCGATACTCTAACAGTCACAAATTCTCATCAAGATATATCACAAAGGACTTCCATGTCATATGAGTATTAACTCAATAGACTGTGTGTCAATCGGATGCTCGGTCTGTGAGTTATTAACCTTTTAGTCATGAAGGACCGGTTGGATTCGTGCTCGATCCAACCTGACTATTCCCCAAATTTATCCAAAACTCCAATGGAGTATACTAAAGGGACCGTCTCACTTCAAGGTTCTTGGCCCTATAGAAGGTTTATCAAACGGATGCACATGGCCAAAGATATGGCCGCAAATGTGTAAATGGGTCGAAGTGGGTTTGAGTCCTATCCGACCCGGTCCTACAAGGCATGGGCCGACCCGGTTCCAGCCTACCTAACTTGAAAAATTAGGTCTGGCCTTACCCATGATGGGCGGTACGGAGAGCCATGAGTAGCGTGGATGGCCACGGGTGGAGAGAAGGGCCGCGAGCGGGGAGGCTGCGGGGCTGCGCGACGAGGCCGCTAGGAGGTGGACGAGGCCGCTAGGGGGAGCGACGAGGTCGTGGGGCTGTTCGGCCAGGCCGCGGGGCAGAGATGGCTGTGAGGTGGTACCGTTGCGCTGTCACCTTCTTCATGGATGACAGTGGTGCCAGCCGCCGTTCTTGAGTTCCACAGATGCTAAACGCTAACATCGGTCACCGTCACCATAGTGAAGAACACACAAAAAGAAGAACGTCGGAGGGGTTGGGCTATGTTTGTTTGGCCCACACCCTCTGCGTTAGAGCGGTAGCAAGTGGCTCAACAAAAACCCTAAATCAAGAAACTGAATTTCAACAATTTTATACGAATTGTGGATCGACTAGTTTTGGTTGATTGACATTCTCCATGTTTTCCAAGAACGAGGAATTTAATTGAAAAATTACAAGAATTCAAAAAAACAACCCCTAACTTGTTCGTTTGATTCGATGAATATTTTCCGCGGGGAATGAGACGATTTTTTTGGGAATTGATAGATTTTGGGGACGTCGGCATTTCCTCGATGATCGGTTCATTGACGTTGAGAATGGTCCTCATCAACGAATGTCCCGTGGAAGAAGTCGGAGTCGAAGTCGGCATTCTCCGTTGGAGAGCTTTCTCCCAAGGCTCCTTCCTCCCAATTCCACCAAAATTAAGAGGTAGCCTACATAATAGATTATGTTACCTATTATGATTTTGTAATATTTTTAAATTGGTTTAATTAATTAATTGAGTTGATAATATTAATTAAAGGGGGTGGCACCATAAAAGTGGGGAAGCTCAAGAGGTTTCTCCCCATTAAGTGGGGAGTTCAAGGGGGTTTAAGTCTCTCATGGTCCCCACCACCAAAACCTATGTTGAGAGGTAATAGTTCAGGTGGTCTCTATATTTGAACATCCACATGGCTGTTCTAAAGGAAAATAAAATAAAATGTTACTTAATTGTATTTACTTTTATTCTTTCACAAAAAAACCCAAAAAATTACTTTCACCCTCGACCAAATACCATCGAGGTGAAAGTATTATTAAGTGAATATCATTGACGCGAGTTCAATGGTGCCCTCATATTTCAATTCTGAGCACCAGTTCAAAGGTTACAGAAACCCACCCGCAGGTTTACTGAACGTACCTGAAAGAAGTTTAGAAATTCAGTCCGGGCACACCGAGCCTCGGAATCACACTCCGTCAATTTTCAATTCCTCATAATATTCCCATATATTAAAAAAATTAAATGAAAATTATGGGTCTTTACAATTTTAAATCAAAGATATTATATAATTTATTTAATATGGTCTACGATTTTCTTTTATTTTAGTGAAATATGCAGGCAATTGAACAATTACGAAAAAACATGTGAGGTTAAGAATTATGTGAATTGTAAGAGAATGATCTTAACAGGTAATAAAAAACACATAGAATCAACATAAAGAGTAAAAATATAAAACCTAAGCTCAATTAATCTTATTTTATAGAGTGGATATGTTCCCAAATTTACTAATGATCATAAGATATCGTTATAACATAAATAAAGTAGGGTAATGCGATTTCATGTTCTGAAGATAGCCTAGAGTTTGATTCAATTCATATTTGTGGAAATGTTTATTCTTATAGAGTTCTAGGGTTTCATAATTATGGGTTTATAATTATGTGTATGAAAATTGAAATGATAATTATTAAAAAAATAAGTGAAGTGTTAGAGTTACATTAATAATTCATTTTAAAAATATTTTGAAGAAACATCATTTCATTGGGTCTAATTAATCAAATTTAATTTCAAATAAATAAAATAATATTCTCAAATACTTTTTATTCATATATTATAATGATAAAAAAACTTCCCCATCCATTTTTGTTTTTTTTATTTTATCATTATTTTAATAATACCATATAGAAGTTGATTTAACTACTGCCTCTTTGAGAGATGACCTCGGACAACCAATAAATTATACCTATGTAATCATAAAACCAAACATCATTTGATGGTTCAAATGATAGATGATTTTATAAATAAAAAAATATTTTCTCACATTATTCTAAATAATTTTATTTATAAAATATTTGGGATTAGATTATTAATTCCAAAATTTGATGAAAAATACAATTTTCCCTTTAAAATTAACGTTAATATTTCAAAAATAAATATTTTTATGGGATTTATAAAAACATAATATTTTGTAAAAATATTATCTTCTCAATATTATACAAATTTAATTTAGGACAACCATGATGTATTATTCATTAATTTCACTAAACGGTCCATGAAATCAATGATGTATTCTACTAACCAGATTGAAAATCACTTCAATTTTTGGGCCACAAATAATTCATAAGTTCATTTATTATTCCCAAATTTGTAGAGAATATCTAAAAAACATTTACAAAAAAGAATCCTTCTTAAAATAACATCATTTTTCTTTTCTGGATGTAAAATAGTAAATTAATGTCGGATTAAATTGTTTTGATGAATTTTCTCATTCACACATGAAACCACTTGTAAACCTAGCCTCTCTCTAGAAATATAGATTTTTATTTTTATCATTTTGTGGGATTTGGGTATTAATTATAGGATTTAATATTGAGGATAATTGGTTTAACTCTATTTCTCCATGCATTTCTAGATGGAGATCTCTTGAAGCTAGGATACCTTCATCGAAGCCTTCTTCTTTTTCTTTCTTCACATAGTAATGTTTTTGTTCTTGTAAAAAAATTCCTAGTTCCTCTAATATTTCTTCTATTTCTGCTGTTTTTTTCTTACCAAATAATAATAGTTTTGATGTAAATAAATAGTATAAATGTGATTGGGTTATACCCTTTCCATGAACTTTGCACATGTAAATTATTATTATGATGACTACACCACCCATGTAGGAGTAGTAATTTTTGTTAATTGATCCTCCTCATAGCATATTAATTAATATACTTTTAATTAATGACATACTATAATTACCATAATATTATATATCAATTGAGTTTTTAATTTAAATGAATCGAATAAATAAATTTAATAGTAAACACAAAACACGCATGATTTAGGGCTGTGGGAATTGTGAGAGAGCAATCTTAATCGGTAATACAAAACCACACTGGATAAATTTGTAGAGTAAAAAATATATTCCTTAAGTTCAATTAATATTTATTTATATAGTGTATATGTGTCCCAATTTTCCCCTAACCATACACTATTCGTAGAACATCATTCAAAGTACGGTGCTGTGATTTCATGTTCCGAAGCATGCCAAGGGTTCAATTAGTTTTATCTTGGTGGTTATGTTAATTATAATAGGGTTCAGGTGTTAAAATATTAGAGGTTCATAATTAAGTGGATATTAATTTAGATGGTAATAATGAATATATATGTGAAGATATTTATTTGGATTGATTACCCTTTCAAGATGTTTTTCAATAAACATCATCCAATTATGTTTTATTAATCAATTTTCATTTCTAAGACAAAACAAATAAAATATTCTCCAAACATATATCTTCTTATTATTTTATAAACATAAAATAACCCCCATACTTTAATTTTTTGTATTTATTTTATCTTCATTTTTATAATACCATCATAAAGTTGTTTGAATTACCGTCTCTTTGACAGACAACCTTGGTCATCTAATCGAATACATATATGTACTAAAAAAACCAAACATCATTTGAGGGAACTCGTGATAGTTCCTTAAAAAATAGATGTTTTTCTGGCAAGGTAAATATTTTATTTAAATAATTATAGGTATTTTTTTACATTTATTATTACTTTTGTTCTCTAATATTTTTTCATTATTCCTTCCCCTTTTTTATTTTTTTTTATTTTTTTATAATTTTTCACTCACATTTCTTCTCTGTTAAAACAAAAATTGAGACTTATTATCATTGTATTATGGGATACAGAAATTAATTTATGTGATTTATGACATGATACCATCCAGAATATCTCTTTAATCTAGTCTGTTAGATTGAACACAAACTTAGTGCTCATATTATACAACTTGGTCTACAGGAAGGGTCAACAATTTCTCTACTGGGGAATTCCTCTACTCTAGAAATTTTTAAATAGGAATATCACTTGAAAAAAATATTAAACAAAACACAATGGATTAAAATAATAACAATGAACTAAATTTTATCATTCAAGAATTTTATGCACCTAATATTAATTATCATCCCACATGCATTACATATCTAACTATCCCAATTTTCATTGAACTAAAATATTTATCTGTTCATCATCTTCAAAAATTTCAATGATTATGCTGTGACGACCCAAAAAATAAATAAATAATTTAATTTTTTGTGATCAAAAATGAAACCAAGAAATGTATTTAAAGATCAAATCACACTAAGAGAATTCTAATTTTTGATAGATGAAACTATAAACGATTAGATGTATTATTTACAACCTGAAGACATAACAAGTCAGAATGATTTGAAATGACTATTCATGTAGATATATTTTCTAGCATCGATGGCCACTTACATTTTAAAGATATATCATGGCTTAAGAATGAAGAAGGGGAGTCAATGTATGAGTACATGGAGCGATTCAAGAATTTGGTTGAAAGCTTCCAACATTATCAAATCAGTGTGAAATCCTTTTAAAATACTTCAACAAAGGAATCACACCAATGTAGAGAAGTGTGGTGGATATCATGGAATTTGTGGAGTTGTTCGACAAAACATCAGCATCTGCAAGCATATTTAGTGAAAAGATATCAAAAAAATCCAAAGAATTTTGTGATCTAGGTACACCACCTATTAGTGGAGTACACTAGATAAATATTTTTTCCTTTGAAAATAATTCTATTGATACTAAGTTGGAATAATTGAAAACTATGGAGGGATAGATTTATTTGGATCAAAAGACATCCCAAACCACACTTGTGAGGCCTTGTGGAATTTTCACTAAACGAGACAAACCAACTGACTATTTCCCCAATCTACAAGAAATAAAATATTATGTAGCTGTATTTACTGGGATACCATATCAGAAGAAACGACAACCAAATCCCTATAAAAGTAATATTAATTTGAACCAATATAAAACCAAGGTTGGAATAATAAATGTAACATGATGTATAGATTATGAAAACAAAAAATTCCCCCTTTCAACAAAAATTTACAGTAGCCTCCATATTATGACTGGTGTTTCCAAAAACCCCAAAAAATATTTGAATCCAAAGCCTTAAAAATCCAACAATAAGGGAATACATAACCAAAGGTATATTCTAACACTGATGACATTTTTAAACAAAATTATGTTAATAAAAAAAATGTACTGAAGAGTCAGAGTTTGGTGATAAGGGAATTGAAGACCCAAATGGGCCAGATTACAACTGCCTTCCATGAACTAGTATGTAAGAACTCTATAAATATTACTTCCCAACATAATCCATATCCCAAGGGTATTGTCATTTCCATCACATTGAGAATCAGGAATCAAACAAATGATTCTTCTTCACCCACCACCCCCCTGAGATTCATCAAATCCATAGATAATACTCCTTCAAGTACAACAGATGAGCAGCCTAAGGGGAAAGAAAAAAAGAATGAATAATATTGATTATGTTCCTCTTAAACCCTTATCATTTACAAAAAATGTTTTGATAACCAAGAAGATGATTAAAGAGGTGATGTAAAAAGTGGTTTTGGATACATTCAAGAGTGTTGAGATCAACATCCATCTACTTTAAGAAATATGGAAAATACCAATGTAAATAAATTCATAAATTAAATTTTTACCAATTGAAGAGGTAATAAGGGAAATCCAAGAATCAATATTGTAAGGAATGTGTTATAAAAAATAACACCAATTCAATTAATGACAACAATGTTCAAGGATTTGAGGACATTAACCATACAATGAACCATAGGTGATTTACACTTTTTTGATGATTTATGTGATCTTAGGGATTCCATTAATGTGATTACTCACACTGTATTTTCGTTTTTTAGTTTAGAGTGTTGAAGATGATGAGAGTAGTGGAGAAGTTTGAAAATATAACTACATTATATCCAACGGGATTCCATGAGTATGTACTATTTTGCGTAAGAGACATGATAATTCTGGATAATTTTGATGTGCATAACATATTGTATTATTAGGTAAATTCTCATGCTCCCATTATCTTTAGAATGATATTCCACATAACTATTAAAAAAATCAAAAATTTCCATGAGGTTAGAATTTTCAGGGATTTTTTAGACGATGTTGTGATTTTTAATATTATGGAATCCATGAAGTACCCCTCAGTTTACTATTCTGATTTGGTTTTCTCTAATTTTGAACCACCAATTAAAAACCCCATGGATTCTAATTGTCCTATTCTAATGTAGATTATGAGAATTAGTTATAGTTTTATTCCAAAGAGAACTTCTACACATGTTTATAATGCACAAAACTCTTTTTTATTTGTTTTTTATGTGGATTCATATTCTGATTTTCGTAATATTCAATCAGATTATGACATAAATGTTGAGTATGCTTATGGATTTGATTAATTATTCTCTTATATTAAAGATGTATCTTCAGATATTGATTATCATTTTGCACATAGTTCAATACACTCAATATCTTTATCTATACTACACCCCCTTCACTAGAATTCAATCCATTCCACCAAATCTTAAATACTTATATTTTTTAGTGGTGAGTGTTTAAAAATTATAATTTCACACATTATCTATTTGGTTCATTAAGAAAAAAATTTGAATATTTTGATGGAGAACATTATGAAAATCTGGTAGACCATTCTAAACATATCAGGTATTAGAACCCCCATTTTCATTCGTAGGATTATTTTGGAGGACGGGGCTAAAATAGTTAGGTAGCCCCAAAAAAGACTGAATCCAACTCGTCTAGAATTTGTTAAAAAATAGGTGGAAAAATATCTCAAGATAGGTATACATTATCCAATTTCATATTCCCAGTGTGTGAGTCATATTCTAGTAAATGTGGGGATATTTTTTTTAAATGTGATAGAGGTGTTAGTTTTAATGAGGTTGCAAAACTATTTTCATGTGTGTATTGATTATAGGAAACTCTATCAATCCCCTCGCAAGGACTGTTTACCCATCCAATGTTTTTATCAAATGCTTGAAAGACTAGCTGCTAAGACACAATATAATTTCTTAGATAGATTTTCTAGATATTTTGTGGTTCCAATAGCTTAGGAGGATCAAGAGAAGTCAAAATGAATTCATCCATTTTGAATATTTTCCAAATGATGGATGCTATTTTTCCTTTGTAATGCTGAGGGTACCCTTCAAAGAATCATGATGAATTTTTTTCATATTTTATTGAGACCTATATGGTGGTCAATATAAATTATTTTACAATGTATGTTTCTTTATTTCATGAATGTATTTCTAGTTTGGGAAAGGTTTTGAATCATTGTATTGAGAAGAATCTAGTTTGATACACTGAAAAATAACATTTCACGATAGATAATGGAATTTTCTTCGGGAGTGTAGTGTTAGAAAATGGAATAGAGGTTGATAGATGTAAGGTAGAAATTATTTACTCCTTTACATAAACATCATTTGTGGGTGATTTTAGATTAATCCTAGGCAATGAATGATTTTATCAGTGCTTCATCATATATTTTTGTAAGATATCTATACCATAATCTCGACTACTTAAAAAAGATACTAACTTCATTTTTTGATGATTTATACAGGGTATAATTTGATGAGATAAAGAAGAATTTGACCACTCCACCAATAATACAACCCATATGGTAGGGAACATCCTTTAGAGATTATGTGTGACACATCCAACTTTGTAGTTGGATCTTTCTAAAATTAGACGGATGAAGGGTGGATCCATGTGAATTCTTATTCATCGAGGAATTTAGATTCTACCTAATAAAATTACACAACCACAGAAAATGATTTTATTTCATCTTATTTTCATTAGAGAAATTCTATTCATAGTTATTATGTTTTAAATTAGTTATTTTTTCTAACTATGCATCTGTGAGGTACCTCTTACAGAATCCAAATGCAAAGCCCAAACATATGCAATGGATGATCCTTCTTCCAGAATTCATTATAGATAAAAAGTTTCATACTAGATCATAAAACGTGGTGAAATACCACATGAGTAGTATTACTCACACACTATAGGATGAAACCCTATACCTGGTACAAATTTTGGACACTTTTCCCAATGGGAATATTTATGCACTCTCAATTACACATCCTTGGTATGATTATTTAGTTAACTACATTATTACCTATGAAATTCCTAAAAATTTAAGGACACATCAAGTCTAAAAATTAAAGGGATTGTATATGATTAATATATAGGAGGATCCTTATCTAGGGTACATGACTAGTTATCAAGTTATTAAGTGGGGTTTTCTTTATCATGAGTTTGAGTCTATTCGGCATTTCTTCAATAAAATTTAATGAGGAGGACACATTGGACACCAAGAGATAGATATGAATGTCTTAGACTATAGATTATGTTGGACTATCTTATTCCATGATGCTCAAGTGATTTTTATTTCTTTCTCATGTTTCCAACACCATAGAAAAATTTGAAGGAGACATGACATTCCTCAACAAACCATATTTTTCTGTGCAATTTTTGATGTACAGTGAATTGAATTTACGGGTCCTTTTACAAGTTAATTTTGTTGCTTATATTTTTCTTTCTATATATTATTTTAGAAATAGGTAGAGTACAAAGTCACCGAGACTGATGGTCCTCATGTTATAGTCGATTTTGTTAAGGCATTGATTTATTACAGGTTGCGAGTACCAAAGTCCATCATCAATGACCAAGGGACACATTTTTTTATCATAATTAGTATTTAATCTTTCAAAAATATAGGGTGACACCAAAAACATAAACAACATACCACTCAAAAACAAATGGTTAGGAAATGATTTCAAATCACGAGTTGAAACAAATTTTGTAGAAAAATGTGTAGCCAAATAGTAAGGATTAAAGAAAGCACTTGGATGATGTTCTATTGGATTATAGGATAAAATAAAAAATAACTTAGATATGTCGCATGTTTTGGAATTTTATTGGGAAGCCTTTTATCTCCCTATGTAGGTCGAGCATCGCATATATTGGCTATGAAAAATGCAACATGGTTTTCCCTAAGTTGAAATTAAATGGAAGTTGTTAATTCAATGTCATGAGGAGATTAGATCATCATCATAAGACAACTAAAGGCTCTATAAAGAAATATCAAAATAGGATAATGATTAAATGATCGAAAAAAATAATTTCATGTAGGGGATAAAGTCATACTCTATAGTTTATGACTGGAGTTGATGCCCTATAAGTTGTGTTCCAGATGGTTAGTTCTTTATGTTTTATATACTGTCATTTATTATGATTTAGTTGAGATTACACAAGATGACATATGAAGGAGATTTATAGTAAAGGGGAGAAATTTTATGTAATACATTGAGGAGATTAAGATGTTCATAACCCTTTCACCCTTATTTTATTTTTTCATTTAAAATTGTACATTTTATTTTTAAATATCATATCATAGGTTCAAATTAAAGAAAATTTAATATTTAATATGTGTGGGAGTGGACAAAATTTTTGGGTAGATATTTAGGATTTTCATTTGTATGTTTATTTACATTTTCTATTACGTATGTTTTAAAATTTTAAAAACATATTTTAAAAAATTAAAATTAAAAAATTTATATCGGGTAACATGCTCATTTATATGTGGAAAATATGAAATATTCATCTTTCCAAAACTCACTAGTAGTATGATAAGAACGATATTGTTTTCATAATCAGGGGTTGATTTTTATAAAAATTAAAGTCATTGATGATATGATTGGTTGTGTCACTATAAATATTTATATATTTTGAAACAATTAATTTATATATTTTTTATTGTAAATTGTTTCATTAATTTATGTATAAAACATTTCACACCACTAGGAGTTGTGAAATATTTCTTACTCAATTGAAACTATAGCCGAGTTAGGTAAACAAATTAATTTGTATTAATGGTTGATCCATATGTACATTTTTATTATGATTAGTTCATTATTATATAAAATTAACTAGTGTGTGTCCCTGATATCCAATATTTTTTCAACCTCAAAAGAATCTAAATACATATATTTATCATAATAAAGTGTGGAGTGATGAAATGTACAACACATAGGGATATCTAGGTTGGGAACATAAGGATTTACACTTGGGAATGATTATGTGAGTGGGTCTTGAAATGTTTTTTCAAAGCAATGTAGAAAAGTTTTTTTGATTTAAACCAGGTAAGAAAAATTATTTTATTTGACCCAAATATATTGAACTGATGGGGATGTTATGAGATTGAAATTATTGGCACCCACAGAAGTGGGGAATTAATGGCAAGGTGGACCCACAACTTCTATCACTATGATTAGATTCATTAGTATCACGGGATTGTATTATGATATAATTTATCAAAATATGAATTTAAAATTTATTGATATTGACTCTTTATCAGATTCTTACTTTCCCTAAATTTCCACTATGGATTGAGAAATATGAACCTGTATATCTTGCCCCAATTTTATTGATTACATGATATGATGTCCTTCCCAGAAGTTTCTAAGGGTGAGTGTGGGGGAGTTAATATAACAATATTTAAATGAATATTTTATTTATAAAAAATATCATAAATTCCTCACATAGTATTAAATATGTTTATTTATAAAATATTTGGGATTAGATCATTCTTTTCAAAATTTGATGAAAATTTTTGTTTTCCACATTAAAATTCACTATAGTATTTAAGAAATTAATATTTTTCTAATTAATGGAATAAAAAATTTAATAAAAATGTAACTGAAACATATTTCTATATCATTTTGTTCAAAACAGTTGAGCTGGATCATTAATTTGATTAGACTAAATGGGCGATGAAGTCGAAGATGGACTGGACTCGCCAGATTGGACAACAAATCAGTATTTAAACAATAAAT
The DNA here is from genome assembly GCA_963277665.1 of Viscum album. Taxonomy (NCBI): domain Eukaryota; kingdom Viridiplantae; phylum Streptophyta; class Magnoliopsida; order Santalales; family Viscaceae; genus Viscum; species Viscum album. The sequence continues at coordinate 2,060,120,622 of OY728123.1, read as the reverse complement.
TCTTCATCCATGCTAAAATTCATCACAAAATATGAGAGATTATTTTGAACCAAATTTATAACAAATCATAATTCTATAAGAATATATGGTTCTTGTTATTTGATGTAAAATAGTTGGTTCATTTTGGGTTAAAATATTTTTCTGAGTTTCCCCATTCACACTTGAAACCACTTGTATACCAATCATCACATATACGATATAAATATTTATTTTTAACAATTTTAGGGGTTTTGACGTGAATTTAGAGATTTGAGGAATATGATAATTGGTTATACTCTATTTATCATGGCATTTTAATAGGGAGAGCTCTTGATGCTAGGATGCCTTCATCCTAGACTTCTAATTCTTCTTCACATTGAAATGTTTTTGTTCTTACAATCAAAGTATTATTTCCTAATCTATTTATTCTATTTTATTATAATTTATTCTTATATACTAATACTATTTGGTCTAGAAATAAAGAGTAGTAATTTGATTGGATTATACCCTTTCCATGACTTTTGGACATGAAAAATGATTCTACGATGACAATACCTCCAAATGAAGAGTAGTTATTTCTATTAAACGATCTAAATCTCACCTTATTAATTCATTTATTTTGAATTAAAGAGACAATTTAATTAACATAGTATGATATATGTGTTTTGGTTTTAATTTAAATTAATCTAATAATGAAATTAAACAATTAACAGAAAACCCATGAGGTCAAGAATTGAATTAATTGTGAGAGAATGATCTTATTCAGTAATAAAAAACCACAATGGATCAATTTGTAAAGCTAAAATATAATCACTAAAGTCAATTAATCCTCATTTAATGAGTGGATATATTCCAAATTTTCCATCGGCCATATTCTATCATTATTACATAAATCCCAATAGGGTGCTCTGTTTACATGTTCTGAAGCTATCCTAAGGTTTAATTAATTTCTTCTCTGTTGTTAAGTTAATTTTAATTGGGTTCAGAGGTTAAAAAAGAAGTATATCATATTTAAGTGTATATTAATTTAAATAAAAATTATTAATAAATAATATATGTGGTAGAGTTTGATTGATCACACCTTCTAAAATATTTTCTAAAAAAACATCTCATTGTATCTTATTAATGAAATTTCATTTCAAAAATTTTTTATTCCATAATACTACTTATCATTCATTTATAAAAATAGAAACCCCCTCAACCTTATATGTTTTTTATTTAATTTATCTTTATTTTCATAATAAATTTATGATGTTGTTTTAATTATTTCCTATTTGTGAGACAAACATGGTTAGCTAGTATGCTAAATCTAAATAGCCAAAAAACCAAAAATACTAAAGGACGCCTAAGATAGTTCCTTATAATGATCATTGAACTTAAGGTAATAATGGTCAAGTTGAATTTTTAGATTTTGGGTAAATGATAATCTATACTAATAATATTAGTGGATAAAAAGTTATTTGAATATTAATGTTTTTTAAAGTATGTTCATTATATTTTTTTGGAGCGTTATAAGATTTATATTAGTATAAATATAGAAAAAGGACTTCCAAAATTACGGGTGAAAAGCTATTATGTTAGAAATGGATTGGGTCTTTGACTGAATGTTTAAGAGAAATAAGGGTACAAATCTTACAATTGGCCATTGTAATGAACACATTATTATGAAAATATTTTTATGTAAATAGTTTGATGGTGAAATATTAATATCATATTGGGAAAAATATTATAAGATAATTTTATTAAATTTTTAAGATTTTGATGTGATTATTGATATTTCGAGATATTTTTATTTGGATGAGATGTATTAAGAAACATTTGTCGTAACATAATAGATTGATTAGAAATAATGTTACTACATTTTTAAAGGTTTGTGATGAAGGGTTTGATATAACCTATGAGGAAATAAATTATTTACGGTTTAGGTTGAAGATATTAATTTATATATAAGATTATTTATTTTTGGAATGATCATTGTCAAATCATTAGATTTATTGTTGATTTTTTGTGATAAACTTATTATTTCTTCTTATAAATGATTATTCATTTCAGGTATTATCTTACATTGTGTGAAAGAATTTAATTTCATTATATATAAGAGGATGAACATTTTAGTATAGTATGAATTTTATGAATTGTTGAAATTTAATTTTACTACTTTATTCATAAAAATAGTCATCTTGGCTATTAATTTCATGGTTTAAGAACTGAACATGAAATTGATCGATGCACAATGAAAGGATGAAATTATACTTATGAAATATAAATACATCAAGTATCAATATTTTTTGGTGCAATATATATTGATATTTAAAGAATCCATCGACTTTAAAATAAAAAGATATTGAAAAAAATCATTCATTTACCTTTTACATAAATTATATTTACCCTTGATGAGTGAAAACATTAATACCATGGTAATTGTCACAGAGGGTTAAATGGGATAAAAACTGATAAGTGTTAAAAATCCCCTATCGTTTTGTAATTTCTAGTAAATGAAATGGTTTTTATTCAAAAATAAATTTTTTCTTTTAATATTTTCAATTTGGATCCGTTTTACTAGTAAAGGTAATATATATTAATTTAATATTTTAAGAAATTATATGAGTTCCCCTTCCCTCTATTATAAAAGGGAACATATTCTTCGATTTTCTTCACAAAGAACGAAGCACTTGTTTTATAAAATCCCATACTAAATGCCACCCTTAAATCCCTCCTCAAGCCTTGTAGGCCTTGATTTTATAATAAAATTCGCAATAAGAGGTTTTTTATACACTCCTAAAGAGGTTAAATGAAAAAGACGAATCCTTATTAACCGATTTTTGTTTTTATGAACCTCCACTGCTATAAAATATTATTAATTAATATTGATATTATAACATCATAATATCCCATAAACTAATACATTGATATGTTATTGTAATACCCTATATTTCCCCCTCTTCAATAAAATGTGAAACAAAACCATTGTTCATGTGTATCTCATACTAACACATCATGAACCAGTTTAATTATTTTACCGTCTCCTACAATTAATGACTGGTTTCCATATTCAACCTATCAAATTCATTTCAGACATATAAACTAAGCATCATCCAAACGTTTGATTTGAACATAATTAGTTATATAATTAAAAATCAAAATTTATTAAATAAATTATAAGGAATAATAAATATGGAAAATACTTAAATAAAAATTATATAATTTGCATATGTTTATTTTCTAAGAAGATAAAGAACATGTGTGACTAGTTCGACCCGAGGAATGGGATTTTATCTCAATTTTTCATTATGGAGGAATATTTTTTTGGTACACACATAATTTAATTTATAAATAGAATATAATACCCTCTTAAATTTTATATCATTAACACTTATTATTCATTGTATATTTGGTTTTAATTAAAATTATGTCATCAAATTGGATTTTAAATAAATGTTTCTAATGGTAAGGGGTTTCATAACTATATTTATTTTCATTAATTTATGTTGTTTGTTAATGTTGTTTGATAATATAAGATTACGTGTTTAACTAATATTGGTTATTTTATGTTTTATTTATACTTTTTATGTGTATTTAAATTTTATACATATAATCAACTCACTTATTAATTATCACTTCAACAGTATAATCTTTGTAATAGATGTCATATCAATTTTAACTATATTGAGATATATTTGGTATTATTAAACTATTGATTTATATGAGTTATATATACTTCCAATTGTATATTTTATATCATAATAATTTTATATTCAAGTAATTTAAATTTAAATTTAAATTTTTTTGATTCATATTGTTTATAATTAAATAATTCTCAATGTGGTAAGGGTTTATTTCATAGTGTCATCAATATTTGGGATTATTTTCATAGTATCCACTAGGAGAAATATCTAACATTTACCAGAGATAATTATTTTATATTTACATATAAAACCTAATATTTTTTATACTCTAATGGTCATTTAAAAAAATATTATTTCTTTTCAGTTTTCTCTTTTAAATAATTCAAGAGACGAAACTAATGATATTAAGGGAAAATGACTTTGTTTTTTGAGTCGATTGGGAATATTTTTCATCCATGTCCATATTTTCAATAGAATGTTTTAAATAACATTTTTAATAATTTCATATGAATTCTGGAACATATTTTTAACAATGTTTAAATTTTTAGTAAATTAATTTTATAGAATCTTCTTTTCATTTTTCGAATATGATATTTGTTGAATTTTGTCTGAAAATATGATAAGAATATTTTTTTAATAAATATTTTATGAGAAGAATATTCTCTCATCAGGACCACTCATATTATTTTGAATAATCCCTTAAAATTTTACTAGGTCATTTTCCAATAAAATATTTTTCATAATATTCTACAATTGTTTAGTTTTTTTAATGTTCGAAGTGTATTTTCATAAAGAGTTTTTAATGATATTTTTATGGTTTTTACATTAATAAAACGTAATAAACATTTATTTTATGTATAATCATCTATGGATATATTGTATTAAGACCGTCCTTATTCATTTTTTTTATTCTTTATGATATGTTTGATTAAGGACATTTTTGATATTCACTTTTTCAATTAAATTTAAAGTCATTAACTATCCCTTGGAACATTCACATGGTTGTGCTCATTGGAAATTTCATTTCAATTAAATAACCATGTTGATTATCATGGATATTTTATTTCTTCAGTACTATTTCATTTCAACATTCCATGGTTTACAATGAATGTTATTTTATTAACTGGGGAAATGATTGATAAATCATCATTCATTACATAATATGAATATTTTTTCTAAAAAATATTTTTTAAAATTGAATTGATAATTTAATATAATAATCATTAATTATAAATGAAATTTTGGGTGGGATTGATAATTATATATCCCATCAATGCATCAAAAGATATGAAGAGAAAAATAAATAAGCCATTTTTAAATGTGTTTCTAGGGTAAACATACCCATCAGTTAACATTTCTTGGTGAGAGGTAATGAAGGTATAATTATCATTATACTTAGTATCATTTATTATAATATTAATCTTTCACTTTAATGTAAATTATATTATTTTTATCCAAGATATTTATGCATTTATACAATCCATGGGTGCATTTCTTGATCTAGTTATTTAATAGATTGAATTTTTTTATGTATTTTTATTTTCATATTGATTATGCATTATAGATTTGTGATGTCATTCACAACACATAAACCTTATATAGAATACGAGGACACAATTACTATGTTCCCTTTTCCTATGATATTAAGAAGTAATATTTTAATTATTTCAAGGATGTAGAATATCTACATTTAAAATGTAATATTTTATGATTTCATATGTAGCTTTAAATTCAAGTAAATATCGTATTTTACAAAACTAATAAATTATTATGTCCTTCATAATAATATATCTTGTATCATATGGAAGATTAATAATGTAACCACCTATTATGGGATAATAGTGTTGGAGTCTTTACAACAGTTTCTAGAACAAAAATTAAAATAAAAAATGGTTGACTATTGTGATGTAAAGAATAATGAAATTAATTGAATGATAGATTATTTATTTATTATCGTTTTTGGAGAAGATAATGGAATGAAAATATATATTTAAGGATAGATAAATGGAAGTAATCCTGAATTTTAATCATGTTATGGAGATGTTTATATAGATTATAAAGAAGATGAAGAGGAGATTGTTGAGGCTTCAATGAAAAAATATCAAAAGCTAAAGAATAATGCGAAGGTATATAAAATCATTATAAATTAGTCAACACCAATTTGTACTAAATGATGATTGATGTTTGAAAATATTATTTCAATAATCCTCAAAATCGTGCCATATTTAAACGATTAATCATTTTATCAAAAATAATGAACTGAACCTATAGAAGAAGAGATAAATCAGATTGATAATAATTCCACATAGGACCTTTTTACATGAATTATTGATAAAAATATCATTAGGATACAATGGTCATTCAAAAAAAATACATAAACCAAGAAATATTATTAGAAACAAATATAGACTTGTGTACAAAGGGTACTCTCTAGACGAGGATGTTCATTGTGAAGATACTATCACTCTTGATACAATAATACAGCCTATTATAAATTTTGTTATTGTGACAGAATATAGAAAATATAAAATATATCACATAGATTTCACATATACATTTTTAGAATGTTATATTAAAGGGAATTTTTATATAAAGAACCATGATATTTTTTATCTTCAAAATGATGGAACAAGTGTGTGAATGTAGTAGAGAGCTCAATATGAATTGAAACAAGATGCAATGGATTTGTATTAAATGATGGAAACTAGTTAATGGATTCAATATTCCCCAAAGGGAAACTTTATAGAAACCATTATCTGAAAAAAATTAATATAGGTAGACATATAGTTATTGTATAAAATGATGATATAGTTTTTTTATGTTATCATGTGAATTATTGGCAGGAAATTTCCAACCAATGATGAATAATTTTGAGATTCCATAGATGTTTAATTGAGATATATATTTTAATTATGATATAAAAAATTGGAAAGCATTTTTTTAATGTACTTAAAACTAGGATACTATATAATTTTTGAAGATTTATGCAATAAAAGAGTAAAATCCATTATCTATACCCATTAAATTGGAAGTAAAATTATCTAAATTTATTGTTATTGTATGTGTAAAAAACATATTATAAGATTGAATGGAAGCCTAGTTTATCTCAAAGGATCTAGGATGTTTATAATTTATATTGGAATCTTTTTTGTAAGATATCAGAGTAGCCCAAAATTTCCCATCTTCAGGAAGCCTAAATATTTATGTGGTATGGAGAGGTTATAATGAGCTATATACCATTAAATAAAGAAATAATTTTTATCTGTTAGTGTTTAAAAATGAAAACTAATATGGTTATTGTGATGATATAGTTTCCACTTTATGTTGAATGTTTTCTTGTGATACTTTTCATTGACTTGGAACAAAAGAAAACCAAATCAATCACACTGAGTAATACTGAAGATGAATATGTAGGTTCTTATAGTACCCACTCAAGTGCATTGGTTGATGGAGTAGCTGGATTGTTTGATGGTGAACATTCTGAAAAATCATAATATTGATAATTGTAATGGATGTGTTGTTTATTTCACTAAGTTTACCGACAACACTCAAGGACCAATCATATTGTTTTCTAATATCATTTCATAAAATGTATAGAGTAAAATAGATACATTATGATGAATTTTTGTTACTACACATTATCATATGGATGATATATTTATCATTTGTTTTCCCTAATGATGGTTTTGAGTTCTTGAGGATTGGAATGAGTATTTAGACCCTTTTATGTTACCACGAAGTATTGGGAGTAATCCCTATTTTTCCATATATTATTTTCTTCAAGGGGGGATAAAATGATATCAACTATTTTATTTAAAGTAAACTTTGTATTATGATATATTATAATTTAGTAGATATAATTATATTGAAATAGAGGATGTTGTTCAATTAAATTATACTTATTTTGGTAGGTCTCAACCTTTTCACTTGTCAAGAATTATTGTTTTCACTGAGTGATGGAGTTATTTTAAAAACACTACACTAAGATACTATGTTGTGTTGACATGGTTATATTTTGACAAGGATATGAATATATATCCCTTTAATGATAATTTATGATCTAAGATATTATTTTGATATAATTTCATAATTGACAAAAAAATACAAAGGAACATACAAAATTGACCAATAATTTTATAGAATTGTTATTGTAAACCCTTTATGTTAAATGAGACTAATAGTGTGTTATTCATAAAAATAATTAGGGACGCATTTTAGTGTTTGAAGATACACTATTTCCAAAATGTTAGAATATTAGTTTGTGTTTATTTTTGAAGAATGTAGAAGTTTGTTTGAGGGGGCACTATTATTAAGTGATATATTTTTGATATATTTTGGCTTATATAAATTACTTTAATCCACTAACCATGTGGTTACATTAAGTAAAAGATGGTATTCCTTTACATTGTCTATTAGATTTGATCACACATTTGATTTGACACATAGATTGAAATGGATAGTGTTTCATTATATAAAATTGGAATTTTCAATTTACAATTCATATAATTGATATGGATGTTTTCAATGTAGTCGATTAGTCATTCTTACAGATGGTCCTTCCCCATAGTCAATTAGAAGATTGTAAATGTGTCCAATAAGTGATTCATGAGGTAAATTTAACATGATTGACCGAGAAATGTGGTCAGTATAATCACGTGATTTACCCACATACATGGTCACTTGCCTCAGAGTCACATAATATGGTAGGTTTTCTGACTCATTGTTTGTCACATACATAGTGATGTCCTTAGTTCAGTCTACTATGCATGAATTTTATTTCTAGCATAAGAATTATTTAACGAAATAAATATGACGATGATGATTATATATTGTATGTGGATTAAACATAATGATCAAATATGTTATCACGATTCCAGACACTAATAACATGTTTTATGTTCCAATAATTCCTGCTTCTTTATATAAGTAGATAATTCAAATCAATTGAAAGAATTATATTTTGTGGTTTCTTAGATCCTAATATTTGAATTTGGTATAAAATAATTAATCTCAATTCTTGAGTTTATTTTAATGAATGTATTGAAAATGAATTTAAATTATTATTATGGAATATTTAATTGAGAATATTTTTGAATGATTTAAATAAGCAATTAAACCCACCAAATATCATGAGATTTTCCGCTAAAACTCGAGAAACATGTTTTATCTTTGTTGATTGTTTATAAAATGGTAGAATAAGGGAATGTAAAGGTGGGAAATTTTAAAAAGGGGTGATTAAATGTATGGGTATCATTCTAATACATCTTTACAATCATCTAGGAGGAAATCATTCTGATTTTAAAATATAGTTGACATAATCCAGCACTACATTCATCAATCAAGACACTTATAACTATACATGATGAGGAATAGTTCTTTCATGCAAGCTCTCATTCATTTTTTTGATGTTATCCTTTTTAGAAGAAGGATGATTGGATCATGATTCACCGCAATCCTATATTATTTGAGGGTGTTCTAGAAAAAAAATTATTTTTGATGTGGATTTATTTGGACAAATGTTTATGATCGGATTAATTATCGATCAATGAAAGAAACTTTGGTGAAATGGTGGTTCCTATATAAACAACACAATGAATTCCAAAATGATGAGTGGATAATACTTTCTTGAACATTGTGTTACTATTTTTATAATTTCCTCTCAATGTAATTAGTTTTGTTATGAAAATACTTGCACTCAACAAAATAAAAACATTTAATGATGTAAGCTCTCACCCTGAGGTACATATATTTTTAAAAAATAATTTTTGATACTTTTCTCTCATATTCATGCATATAGATGAGGAGGAGTTTCTATGTGGTTAATATAAACAATAATTGGTCACAAGGGTATGATTTTAATGATTTTTAAGGGGAAACGTATCATTTATTGAATCCATATCTTATTGGTAGACTAATATATTGGGAATAAACAACATCTATAAAATTGGCTAATTTCAATGTGGTAGAATGCATGTGGTACAAAACATTAAACATTCCAACAACTAATACACTAATACCTCATACATAAATGGTTATGGTTGAACCAAAATACCCAATCAGAATTCTAATGCATATCGGGGTTATGTAATTCCTTTCCCGAAATATTACTAATTCTTACGTTCTATTATTGAACAGAATTAATGAATAAGGAATAAAATAAATAACCAATATTAATTAGAATTAAAAATATATATGAATTAAAAAAACATATTTGAATTTTCAATATTTACCTAGTTAATAAATGGAATTTCTATCATAGAAATAATCCATCATACTGACATTGTATATTATAATGGGTATATATTTATGTAAAAACTATAATAAAAATTTTAAAATATTTGAAAAGACATAAAATAAATCGAAAAAATGAAAGATAAAAATGATGTTAATTGAGAGATGAAGAGTGAGAGAGAACAGTGCACTTACAAGTAATGTGTGTTGTAAAACATCAATTAATAAGAGAATTTTCAAGGCAATATATAAAACACTGCATTAAAATAGTTAGATCCTTTTGCGTTTTTAGAGGAAAATGGAATTTAAATTATAAAACAAAATTTTGATATAGTATTGGTGATATTTATACAATAAAGATCTATGTCCACATTGAAAATAACTTCAAGGGGTGAAAAAAGTGAATAAAGAAGTTATAATCCATCAAATTACAAATTGTGAAATCATGAAATGAAATGATGTTAAAAATTTGAAATGTGGTGTGGTAGATGAAAATATATATAATAGGAATAAAATATCTTTATTTTTTATTCTAAAATATTAACCAGTAATTATAAAATATAAAATTCAAAGCACAAAGGTAATTTGAATTTCTATATAAATATATAAGAATATGGAACGGAATCATAAGAATGAATAACATTCATGATGAATGTAAAATTAGTTCACATGGAACATATAAAAAAATATTCCCTTCACAGTATAGTAATGATGTCAACAACAACCCATGTAGAACTTTTTGACATATTATTTCTTTTAAAATATTTAGAATTAAGTCAAAAAAGTCAAAATTAATAAAAAAATTATAAAAGTATTGATATAATCATTATGGAAACTATATAAATAATATTTAAATTGAATAAAAATAATCAAAGATATAAATAAAAGATAATTTCAAGCCTAGCAAATGAAATTATTTTGGTCAAATTGTGAAACAAGGGGAGGATAAATGTTAATATGACATGTATAAACAAGAAATAAATTTAAAACAAATTATAATAAAACCACTAGGTAGAATAAAATAATCATAGAAGGATGATGTTCAAGAATTAATATAAGGCCCCAGCCTTAATATTTACTTAATCTTGTGTTATTATAAGATTATACATTGAGGATCTTTTCAGGTTTAGAGTTTTAGAGAATTAGATCATAAAACATTCATTACATTCCACACTTAAACAAAGTGGTTACATATAAGATAGTATTCATTTTTTCCATCAACGGAAACATATTTAAAATAAAACATGGATTCATTCTTGACAATTCCTTGACACTATCATCATATCATGTACCCTTCCCTTGACCTGTGAAAAACATTTCAAAAACTTGGGATGAGTATAAAAAGCTCAGTAAGGGATATAAAAATATGGAAAGGAAACAAGAGTACATGTATACATAAGAATGAAATCATACTTTACCCATAAAACATAGCACTTTAACATACCTCATAAAATCATGAATAAATGAAATAAATCATAAGACATAAAGGTAACTTGAGGAATTCATAACATTCTTACCTAGGGAGTAACCCTCTTGGTTACGTTTGGAATACCCATCACAGTATATTCCCTAAATCTCTTCGGAGAAACCTTAACGTTTAACCCCTTTCACGTTACCCAATGCATTGGAGAGCTATATCGGGCTCACCCGCCCTTAGTTTATCACAGAACCACCCGTCTTCATAATAATGCCCAAGAACCATAACATAATCGTATCACATAAAACATGCATAAAGGAAACATAAAATTTCCACTTTTCAATCACAAGATATCAATACAACACATTGATATAAATATATTATGAAAACCATTTTCAATACCAAAATAAAAGAAAAGTAAAACATGGTATTTATTTTTCTTTTAAAAAAAGGTATGTCTTGTTGAGGAAGTCTAAACTCAAATAATGGTCACGCAGGCGGAGAAGTCGTTGTCGCCGCATACGTATGACAAAAACATTCCCTTTTGTCATTTAGTAAAACTATTTGTATAAAAAATATTCCTTTCGGATAAACTTAAAAGTCAAAGGGGTTTATACACCATATAAAAGAAGGTTGTGTATAAAACAAAATATGCCTCAATGAAAGGAGATTGAGACGAAGTCCCATAAAAAGACGGTATCCTTGGATTAAAGATAAATCAATTACATAATTATGTGTGACTAACTAATACACCAAATATAATTTTATATTATGTGTAAAACATTCAGATGTTATTCACACATATTCATATAACGACATATTCAAGGAGTACAAGATTATCCCAAATAATCAAAATTGGGTTAAGAAGTTCCATTATAAAAATTTGACAGCCTAACGACGTCACTACAAAATTCAGAAAATGAGTTGATGAGCGATAACATGGGTATCTCATCACTTGGACATACAATTTAAATCACTAAGGATATAGAACAACATATACCTGCATAATTTTATGCCAATTAAAAGACATAACAAAAGAAGTCTTTTAAAAAGAGGAGGGTGAAAGGTTCCCTTACCGACATGGGTATCTTTCGAAACATACACCCCGTGAAAGAAGGAAAATACAACATTGATGTAAATACTCATAAATGAAAGTATATTACACAATGTGTAAAATAATGGTCATTAAATACACCACTCTAAGGAAATTGTGGCAAATGTTGCATAAATCTCACGGAAATAAAAGTGAGATGAAAAATCCCTTACGAGAACTCGGTAGCACAACGACGCCACTTAAAACTTCCAAAAATGGATAGATGAGATCAAATAGGTTCTCTCATCATATTAAAATAAAATTTACAGAAATAGGGATATAAAAGAACACCCCCCATCATAACAAAGAGGAGCTTAAAAGAAGAGACATAAAGGAGAGTACATAAAAAGAAAGAGAGAGGTTAGATCTCTTATGAAAATTCGGCAGCCTAACGACGCCACTCAAAACTTCCAAAATGGATTAATGAGAGAGAATAGAGTCAATAATAGTATGAAAATTAAAATTACAGTATGATTAATATAATAGAACATCCCAATCACAATAAATATGAGCTTAAAAGGAATGACATAAAAGAGTGTACTTAAAAAGAAAGAGAGGAGTAGGATCCCTTACCTCGGGTCCGACTTGACTCGATCGTTCTTTAACATCATGAATAATAAACTTGAGTTAATTTATACTTGCTTAAGAACCATTTTCAAGATCATTGTTACTTTTATATCACTTATTTCCATGTTATAAACATTATGTAATAATTTATGTTAATAATGTTTGTTTTGTCGATATTTGGTTCTTAAGTCGAAAATGGACTTATTACAATTACATGTTGTTCGTGTGGTCAAAGGTTCATTATATCCAGAATTTTATTCATAATTTGGATATCATATATATCATATATATCCAGAATATACATGAATTTATAACATTACATAATCATTTAGAGGTAAGAAATGAAATGCACCGTTCATGGAGACGGTAAGCCGTACGTACGCATAAATGCTACTTTCATTTCTATGTCATATTAATGGAATTAAAACTAAATGATTGGTATGTATATTTTAATTACAGAATTATATTCATCATTTATATGTAACATAAATCATATATAATAACTTTAAATTAATCCTTTATACATCCCACATATGGCATTAACGAATCAAATCACTTTGAGGGGGCGATAGTCCGCACTTCCTAAAATGAAATTATCGTGTTTACCCACAATGGAAACCATAAAGGTATGCCAAAAAAGAAAAATAAAGAAGCTTAAGTAAAACATAAACATATTATATATCATATATAAATATAGTGACTACTTAATGGCCACCTTTTATGGTGTTATATGAGTGTTGAACAATCATCGTTTCGTGTGGCAGAAATTCACCATCCATAGAAACAATATGTTCTTTAACCATTTGATGTATGTGTGTGTAAGTGTATCTCTAATTATTCTTATAAAAACATCACAGTATATTTACGATATTGGAGTTGTTACAAAAGAAATGAATAAAAAGAGTTTAGGGGGTTGGAGAAGCAAAATAAAACAAAAGAACACAAGTGAAGACATTACCTTAAAATCGGGTAACGCTTTTTGATTTGAGCTCAAATGCTTACTTGGGAAGACTTATGACCAAAGTGAGGCTTCTAGGAGTAATAGAGGGATGTGGAGAGGAAAAATGAGTAGGGTTTGGCTGAGACAAAGGCTTTGGAATTGTGGGTAAGGAGGTATAGGTGGGGGCCTGTTATAAGAGGAGAGGAGGGGCACTCTTGGAAAGTGAAGAAATGTTACTTTATTTGAAAATGAGTTTTGGATTTAAAAGGTACCACATTGATATAACTCAAGGATATGGTGATAATTGTTCGAAATATACCCATCCAATTGGTTTTTTACAAGTGTAGGTTTTAGAGTTTACATTATCTTTTCATTTTATTTAAATCGTTAAATAATGAGGTAATCTCTGCATCATCATGATGTCATAAATAATTTAATTTATTTAATGTATAAAAATTATTAAAAAAATATAATGATGTAGGAAATGTTTTTATCTTTCTAATGAATTATTATAGTCAAAAATATTACTTTTATAACCCCATTTAAAAATTGTTTTAGTAAAACATTTCATGCTTGTGACATTTTTATTTTAACTTTAAATAAAATGTTATTTATGTCATTTTCCAACCAAAGTGGATCCATGGGGTCCCCAAGTTGCCCCATGGATTTTCATGGTCGGCCATGACACATACAATCAGGGTAGGACATGTTTCTAGGTCATTTAACATTATTAAAACATTATTTTTACCTTAAATTACACTAATTACCTCTAATCGCGATTAAGAACATAAAAGTTACTATTCACCAAAAAATTATTTTAATCCCACTGAACCAAATTTTACTTCCTAATGACTACCATGTATGTCATATTTTTGAAACTAAAAACACATAGGTGGAAATGTTTCATTTAAATTAAAAATCAGTTTCTTTAACTACCACTTAGTGGTTTCACTATTCATAAAAAAATGAAGTTCTTCAGAAAAATACCAAAACTTCACCATAAGCTATATTTGATATTATGAATTCAAAAATTAAGTCTATTTTACAAAATGAAAAACATATAAGTTGCATTAATTAATTTAATAATTAATTACCGCTGTCAGAGAAAATAGCGTGTTTTCATGAAACAATAAGTATCAAAAGATTGACACTAGTTTAAGTCCGATTTCAAAGTGAAATTAATTCCAATGACCAAAATTGGATTAAATGGTAAAAATATATTCAAATTGAACTTTAAAATAAATTAAAAATATAATCTAATCATATAAATAAATTAAATTAAAAAGTGGGTTTGAATTAAAATACAACAGTTTTCACTATTCATTAAAAAATGAACTTTATCGGAAAAATACCAAAAATTTACACAAAGTAAATTTTGATGTCTCTATTCTAAAGAAGAATTTTATTTTGTCAAATATGACACATATAATTGTCAAAAAATGGATTTAAAATTGGTTTTCCATCAAAAGGCGGTTAATCGACCTTTTAATGAATATTAGAATGTTTAAGCTTAAAATTGGATTCATTCGCATTTTTAATCCTCTAACATTTATTGAAAAGAGTAAAAATATTTGACAAACATATATAATCATTTTGTATTTAGTTCTGTTCATTCCCGCCATTACAATGGCTAGGCATTAACTACCATTTAAAATAATATTATTTTATTATTAGAGTGCAACGTAAGATTCCCATGAAAGTCATTATTGCATATTGGGTATTCCATCGAGCATAGCATCCCCTTTAAATTAATATTAATATTTTATTCACAAATATGGATAAATATAAAAATGTCATATTCTTTATTTACCTGGGGTGTTACATCCTTCCCCCGTTTTGGGAATTGCGTCCTTGCAATTTTAAAATTGGGCTCAGAAACATCCTTGAAAGTCCCATATCGGAACAAGAGTTGGAAAAAAAATCACTTTAAAATAAAGAATGAGAAGTACAGAGGTCACCCAAGTTAACCCATACTAGGATTCCATGTAGGAAAACATGGAAATTGAGGAGAAAACATAGGGTCATGTTCTGATGGAGAGTGATAGAAATCATGTTTTGGAGAAAGTAAACCACAAGAAAATCACAAACTTGTGATGGGTTAAACGGTATTCGATTCCCCAGTAGGAAAATTTAATAGAAAAAATTTTTGTTTTTTTATTGAGGAATTTATTCCTAAGGAAACATAATTACTTATCATGTTGACTTTCAACTTTTATTAGATTTCTTACAGAAACTCATATTTTCTCCAAAAGATGAGCATTTAGGAAGACTTGTTCACTATAATCAACTTCTAGAGAATCACCTAATCCAAAAAATAGAACTATATACTTCCCATGTCTTTAGACTTTAACCAAAACGAAAACCAAAATGGTTAGTACAAGATCAGATAATCCAGAAAAGGATAACCCTTTATAAAAAGAAAATTTATTCTTAATCTCCAAAAGTTGTCCAACAAACCCCAAAGTTCAATGAGGACCATTTGATAAACAATTTGTCCATAAAATTCATCAAGGTAATCCAAACTATGATTGAAACCCAAATATTTGAAGGATTTAGTCACATAGTCTTCCAAGGTACAAATTAACTTTTATCTCCAAATAACATCCGTTGCTCTTAAATTCTCATATTGAAAAGTAATCAACCTAATCAAATATCCTCGATGATAGGTTAATCATTTCCATAGATAACCCAAAATAAACATACCCTTGATTCCTAAAATCATCTAATGAAAAATAATTAATCAAACTAACCAGGGACTTCACTTAGTCCAGTGGTGGGTGATAAATACCAGTCACACTTTGGTTGTCGGTTCGATTCCCGCATCTTTGTCCGACGCGATGGGTTGTCACACTGTCTGCATGTTGTCCTTTTTCCAAAACTATATAATTCTATAAACATTCCCAAAAACGAGATAAAATATTCAAAAATGATCATAACATATTTTAACCTCAATTTTACCTCATGCCTTTCATTTTCCATCATAACATATAAAAACCCATAATTACCTCAAAAGTAAGGATCATATAAACTATAATGGTTACCTTTATAATTATTACCTTAACTTCCACATCGATTGGTCATTACGTACATGATGCATTACAGATCATAACAAGGTTCAAGTGGTTGATCATGAATCCTTGATAGTTGGTTTAGAACAACCACGAGTTTCCTCATTGAATCCACCATTTTATCTAGTATCTTAATCAGAGAACCACCAAAGTTTCCTTCAAACCTGTTGTCTCTTTGGTGCCTGCTAGATCCATCCATTCCCTAAAAATAGAAATGTCAGTGTGAGTATATCAACAGAAACATCATGTACTAATGAAGAAGTTAAACACTAAGATATTCTTACTCATTCACTTTATCTAAAACAAGGACTCTTTCTAAAATCCTAACCATTATGGTAATATCACTTGTCCTTAGAGAATACCCTAACCTCTAAAGTTATCTAAACCGAACATTGATACCAACTATAAGGCCCCAGCCTTAAACTTTACTTAATCTTATGTTATGAAAAGATTAGACATTGAGGATCTTTTCAGGTTTAGAGTTTTAGAGAATTAGATCATAAAACTTGAATTAGATTCCACATTTAAACAAAGTGGTTACATAAAAGATAGTATTCATTTTTCCATCAATAGAAACATATTTAAAATAAAACATGGATTCTTTCTTGACACTTCCTTGACACTATCATCATATCAGGTACCCTTCCCTTGACTTGTGAAAAACATTTCAAAAACATGGGATGAGCATAAAAATCCATGTAAGGGATATAAAAATATGGAAAGGAAACACGAGTACATGTATACATAAGAATGAAATAATACTTTACCCATAATACATAATCACTTTAACATACCTCATAAAATCATGAATAAATCATAGAAATCATAAAACATAAAGGTAAATTGAGGCATTCATAACATTCTTACGTAGGGAGTAACCCTCTTGGTTACGTTTGGAATACCCATCACAATATATTCCCTAAATCTCTTCGGAGAAACCTTAACGTTTAACCCCTTCGCGTTACCCAATGCATTGGAGAGCTATATCGGGGTCACCCGCCCTTAGTTTATCACGGAACCACCTATCTTCATAATAATGCCCAAGAACCATAACATAATCGTATCACATAAAATATGCATAAAGGAAACATAACATTTCCACTTTTCAATCACATGATATCAATACAAAACATTATTATAAAAACATTCTGAAAACCATTTTCAATACCAAAATAAAATAAAAGTAAACCATGGTATTTATTTTTCTTAAAAAAAAGGTATGGCTTGTAGAGGAAGCCGAAACTCAAATAATGGTCACGGCGGTGGAGAAGTCATTGTCGCCGCATACGTACAACAAAAATATTCCCTTTTGTCGTTTAGTAAAATGCTTTGTATAAACAAGATTCATTTCGGATAAACGTAAAATTCAAACGGGTTTATACACCGTATAGAAAAAGGTTGTGTATAAAACAAAATATGCCTCAATGAAAGGAGATTGAGACGAATTCCCATACAAAGACGATATCCTTGGATTAAGGATAAATCAATTACATAATTATGTGTGACAAAATAATACATGAAATATAAGTGGATATTAAGTGTAAAACATTCAGAGGTTATTCACACATATTCATAGAATGACATATTCAAGGAGCACAAGCTTATCCCAAAGAATCAAAATTGGGTTAAGAAGTTCCCTTGTAAAAATTTGACAGTCTAACGACGTCACTACAAAATTCAGAAAATGAGTTGATGAGAGGTAAAAAGGGTATTTCATCACTTGGACATACAATTTAAATCACTAAGTATATGGAAGAACATATCCCAACATAATTTTATGTGAATTAAAATACATAACAAAAGAAGTCTTTTAAAAATAGGAGGGTGAAAGGTTCCCTTACCGACATGGGTATCTTTCAAAACATACACCCCGTGAAAGAAAGACAAACAAAATTGATGTAAATACTCATAAATAAAATTATATTACACAATGAGTAAATTAATGGTCAGTAAATACACCACTCGAAGGAAATTGTGGAAAATGTAGCATAAATCTCACGGGAATAAAAGTGAGATGAGAAATCCCTTACAAAAACACGGCAGCCTAACAGCACCACTTAAAACATCCAAAAATGGATTGATGAGATCAAATAGGGTCTCTCATCATATTAAAATAAAATGTACTGAAAGAGGGATAAAAAACAACACCCCCCATCATAACAAAGAGGAGCTTAAAATAAGTGACATAAAGGAGAGTACTTAAAAAGAAAGAGAGAGGTTAGATCTCTTACGAAAATTCGATAGCCTAACGGCGCCACTCAAAACTTCAAAAATATATTGATGAGGGAGAATAGGGTCTCTCATCATATGAACATAAAAATTAAAATATTATTAATATAATAGAACATCCCAATCACAAGAAACTTTAGCTTAAAAGAAATGACATAAAAGAGTGTACTTAAAAAGAAAGAGAGTAGTAGGATCCCTTACCTCAGGTCCAACCTGACTCGATCCTTCTTTAACGTCCTGAATAATAAACTTGAGTTAATTTATACTTTCTTAAGAACCATTTTCAAGTTCATTGTTCTTTTTATATCACTTATTTCCATGTTATAAACATTATGTAATCATTTAAGTTAATAATGTTTGTTTTGTCGATATTTGGTTCTTAAGTCGAAAATGGACTTCTTACAATTACATGTTGTTCATGTGGTCAAAGGTTCATTATATCCAAAATTATATTCATGATTTGGATATCATATATATCATATATATCCAGAATATACATGTATTTATAATATGACATAATCATTTAGAGGTAATAAATGAAATGCACCGTTCATGGAGACGGTAAGCCATACGTACGCATGAACGCTACTTTCATTTCTATGTCATATTAATGGAATTAAAACTAAATGAGAGTTATGTATATTTTAATTCCAGAATTATATTAATAATTTATATGTAACATAAATCATATATAATAACTTTAAATACATCCTTTATACATCCCACATATGGCATTAACGAATCAAATCACTTTGAGGGGGCGGTAGTCCGCACTTTCTAAAATGAAATTATCGTGTTTACCCACAATGGAAACCATAAAGGTATGCCACAAAAGAAAAATACATAAGCTTAAGTAAAACATAAAAATATTATATATCATATATAAATATAGTGACATCTTAATGGCCACCTTTTAAGGTGTTATATGAGTGTTGAACAATCATCATTTCGTGTGGCAGAAATTCGCCATCCACAGAAACAGTATGTTCTTTAACCATTTGATGTAGGTGTGTGTAAGTGTAGCTCTAATTCTTCTTATAAAAAAATCCTAGTATATTTAAGATACTGGAGTTGTTACAAAATAAATTAATAAAAAGAGTTTAGGGGGTTGGATAAGCAAAATAAAACAAAAGAACACAAGTGAAGACATTACCTTAAAATCGGGTAACTCTTTTTGATTTGAGCTCAAATGCTTCCTTGGGAAGACTTCTGCCCAAAGTGAGGCTTCTATGAGTAATAGAGGGATTTGGACAGGAAACCTGAGCAGGTTTTGGCCAATAAAAAGGCTTTGGAAGTGTGGGTAAGGAGGTAGAGGTGGGGGCCTGTTATAAGAGGAGAGGAGGGGCACTCTTGGAATGTAAAGATATGTTACTTTATTTGAAAATTAGATTCGTATTAAAAAGGTCCCACATTGATATAATTAAAGGATAATGTGATAAGTGTTCGAAATATACACATAAAATTGCTTTTTGACATGTGTAGGTTTTAGTTTTTACATTATCTTTTCATTTTATTTAAATCGTTAAATAATGAGGTAATCGCTGCATCATCATGATGTCATAAATAATTTAATTTATTTAATGTATAAAAATTATAAAAGAAATATCATGATGTAGGAAATAATTTTATATTTCTAATGAATATTTATAGTAAAAAATATGACTTCTGTAACCCCATTTAAAAATTCTTTTAGTGAAACATCTCATGCTTGTGACATTTTTATTTTAACTTTAAATAAAAAGTTATTTATGTCATTTTCTAACCAATGTGGCTCCATGGGGTCCCCAAGTTGACCCATGGATTTTATGGGTCGGCCATGACACATCCAATCAAGGTAGCACATGTTTCTAGTTCATTTAACATTATTAAAACATTAGTTTTACCTTAAATTACACTAATTACCTCTAATCGCGATTAAGAACAAAAGAGTTACTATTCACCAAAAAATTATTTTAATCGCATTGAACCACATTTTAATTCCTAATTACTACCATGTATTTCAGATTTTTTAAATTCAAAACACATAGGTGGCAAAGTTTCATTTAAACGAAAAATCAGTTTCTTTAAGTACCACTTAGTGGTTTCACTATTCATCAAAAATTGAAGTTCTTCAGAAAAATACCAAAACTTCACCATAAGCTATATTTGATATTCCGAATTTAAAAATAAAGACTATTTTACAAAATTCAAAACATATAAGTTTCATTAATTAATTTAATAATTAATTACCGTTGTCAGAGCAAATAGCGTGTTTTTTTGAAACAATAAGTATCAAAAGATTGACACTAGTTTTAGTCCGATTTCAAAGTGAAATTTATTCCAATGACCAAAATTGGATTAAATGGTAAAAATATAATCAAATTTAACTTTAAAAAAAATTCAAAATATAATCTAATCATATAAATAAATTAGATTAAAAAGTACTTTTGAATTAAAATACAACATTTTTCACTATTCATTAAAAAATGAACTTTATCGGAAAAATACCAAAAATTTACACAAAGTAAATTTTGATGTCTCTATTCTAAAGAAGAATTTTATTTTGTCAAATATAACACATAAAATTGTCAAAAAGTGGATTTAAAAGTGGTTCTCCATCAAAAGGCGGTTAATCAACCTTTTAATGAATATTAGAATGTTTACGCTTAAAATTGGATTCATTCGCATTTTTAATCTTCTAACATTTATTGTAAAGAGTAAAAATATTTGACAAAAATATATAATCATTTTATAGTTAGTTCTGTTCATTCCTGCCATTACAACATCTAGGCGTTAACTACCATTTAAAATAATATCATTTTATTTTTATAGTGCAACGTAGGATTCCCAAGAAACTCATTGTTGCGTATTGGGTACCCCATCGAGCATAGCATCCCCTTTAAAGTAATATTAATATTTTATTCACAAATATGGATAAATATAAAAATGTCATATTCTTTATTTGCCTGGGGTGTTTCAATTAAGGTGATAAATCAGTGAAAGATAATTAATTTATCATAAACCATTATTATATAAGAAATGTATGAATTGAATGAAAATGAATATAGAGATCTTCAATGAAAGTGAAATAACCATGTGTAACAAATTATTAATCCAACAATAAGTCAATAATATTGAATTTAATCCATATTAATTAAATTTTTTAAATTATAAGAAACTATTATCATGGAATTGAAATTGGGAAAAAACTAATACCAAATGCCAAATTTTAATTCATCATGCTTGCTTTCCTATAAAATAATCATATTTTAATTAGAACCATATTATAGAATTAAATTATAAACATTTATTTCATTCTTCAAAAATTATAATAATTGGAATTTATTTACTACAATTTAATTTTACATGATATGTTTTGTAAGAATTTATTTCAATTATTTAATTTTATTTACTTTTTATGATTTTGACCCTTTATAATTTATGATTTTATAAAATTATTCTTGGATTATTTTAATTCATTCAAATTTGTTTATTTTAAATAATATAATCTAGACATACATATAGGATAAATGAATCAAAATTATACCCTAATTATGGTTTGTAACTAACTCCTTAATAATGAAAAGAATATCTTATAGGTGTGTCGAATGATGTGCTCAGTTAGAAATTTTTGTTGTGCATCATGTTACGATCAATTTAATAACTAAAATTTTTTTATATGTTTATTTCCCCAAGATTAATCTAATGGAGATCCTACATCAATATTTTTTTTATCCATCCAGAGATTTCGTTACTAGTAAACCATAATTTCATTAATTTTTATCAATTTATGATATTTTTTAGAAAAAGAGGATTCATTGAATTACAAAACATTTAAAAATATTATAATGTGATGGAAATGTGATCTCCAATTCAAATTATATTATTAAATTTATATCAATGAAGCATAGAAAATATTCTCTTTGACAAAATGAAATATTTTTAATGATTGTATAAATAAGGGTAGATAAGAAGTTATGAACCACAGGGTTACAAAGTATATTCTTGAATACTGTGGGGAATACCTTAGGATACTAACAAAATATTTTTGAGAATCATAATAGTGAAAAATAAATAGAATTCAGACTCGATTACTTTTTAGTGGTGAAGAATTGGATAATATGTGTGTTGTTACACTTGATGTGGTAGTTTGTGTAAAATTAATGATTTTTATTCAGGGAAAAAACTTTTAGGTGGAATTGATTCCATTTAAAATATTTTGTTTATTACTAAAATTAAAAAGTTTATTTTAATTTAAAATCACGTAAAAATTGAATTCCACTGTCCAACCCCTTTATTAAATTCAATGAACCTTAAAATATTATTTATTTGTATAAAATTTAACTTTAGTTGAAAAATTTTAAATTATTTTTTTTAAATTTAAAATAATGTTTTTAATAAAAATATTATTTTTCTTCATTAATAATTTTTTGGTTGATAAAAAGTTTTCCCAAATCTTCATTTCATTAGTACATATTTGGAGATCCATAATTGTTCGGTGTTCTTAAAAACATTAATTTTAACTATTAATCCATAGAATAAACTTCATCAAAAAAATAAAAAAATAACCTGAAAGTAATTTTGAAGTACTGATTCCAATTGAAAAAATTTGTTTTTGTAAAAATAAAATTTTAACCATTTAAAATTTACTAATTTAATAAAAAACATAAATATTGGAAAATTGAATATTTGGAGCTTGAAATTTTTAAACACTTATTAAAGAAAATTAAAATTTTATTCTAAGAAATTTGTTTTTAATTTATACTCATTTTGTGTAATTAATAATCATGTTACTATAAAAAATTATGATTTTTATTACACACATTAATAATTAATAGTTGCATTCACCTATCTAAATATAATATCTTACATTATACAACCCATAAATAGTTTAATAATAAAATATTTCAATATACACCAATACAATTATAAATGAGGGAAATTATTTAAAAAAACTATATAAAAAACCAAATTATCTTTTACAACCTTAAAATCTCATAAGAAAAGACGTCAAATTTGGTATATATGACTTAAAAATTTTGATCATCTTTAAAAATATTCACCGATGAAGATATCCATAACTATTAAATTATCCCCATTTATAAAAAAAATGAAACCGATAACATTATATAAAACCTTCTCCGACTTCAAATGGGACGCCCCAGAGCTGTGCTCCAAGATCCTCAACAAATAACATGTTCTTATTTATAATTAGATAAGAAAAAAAAATTTATTCACTTACATAATGAATGCCATTTGATTTTAGGGTTTTAGAGTGATAAGAAAAACCTATAAGTTACAAAACCCATAAGTTTCCCACCGAAAAGACATATTTTCCACTAATACAGTTATTCCATATTTTATAATAAATCATCAACATCTCTAACAAAATTCACTAAAATTTATACACATCTAGATATATCGTACCTACAAATCATCTTGCTGACCTAGGAAAAAGGGAATCATAAGAAAGGAGATATCAAATTCTTGGTAAGGTGTAGTGTATGACAAAAGCTACCATCTAATGAACAAGGAATAAAAAATATAGATGAAAAAATACTAATCAAATAATGTTTTATGATTGATAATATGAGTTGTATTATATAAATGGATAATATCAAAATTTCAATAATAATATGGTTAACAGTAATAGATTTTATTGAGATGTAATATATAATTTTATTAAACATAAATATACCATTAGGGTCCCATTCTATGATAATACACATTAATAGGTAAGTATTACATCAAATACTCGATATAGTTGGTATCATAAGATCTAATGATAAAACACATTGATATATAATTAAATTTCCCACTTATTATTAATTATATCCATTACATCCATCCAATGAATTAGTAAATAAAAAATTAAACATATGTCCAACATAACTTCATAATAAAAAAACATATGTATTAAAAAACAAATATATAGATTTTTAATATTTCCATCATAAATACTTGTATTTGATTTATATTAATTAATCCATAACATTTATACAATATAACGTGATGAGTATATTGTTAATTAAATACAATAATAAACAGTATTAAAATATTTGAACTGATATATTATAAATCCATTAAAATAAATGAAAAAATTAGGTCAATAGTTATATGAAGAGTGATCAAAAACATAACTGTTCTGAACAATATGATGTGTAAACTATAATTTAATAATAAAATTTAATGAATATTACATATAACATAATAGAAAAATATTTAGATCATTTTATCTTTTGTGAAAAAATATAAGTGAAATTATAAATAAAAATTTTCATAAGGGGTTTTTATTATGATTGTTAAAAAGAACATCTATTTAAGTATCGATAATCCATTTAAATTAGTGAAAATAAGAAACAAAAATCCTTTTTTGAAAATAATTAAAATTATTTTTTTTAACACAAATGAATTTATAAATAGAAAATATATAGTACAAGATAAAAATATACATATGTTGATTGAAATGAAAATATTTATTCATCTAAAAAATTTCTCATTATTTTTAATATGAATGTATCACAAAAATGGTAATAGGATTTTCATATTAAAAAATTTAAAATATATAATGTGAGCATAAGTATACATAATAGTAATTAAAAAAGGAAAATGTGTCAACATTAGAGCTGCTGAAACATTTTCTTCACACATTAGTGATGAAAAAAATGACGCTTGTATTTTATTAAAAAAGATTCATCGTGAACCATTTTAATGAATGACAAAGATATTTGAAAATTACAATAAATAATCACTAATTTATAGATAATAATATTCTTAAAATAATATAAAAAATATGAGTATACAATAAAAATAATCTTAATTTCAAAAGAGTGATTTGGTTTAGAAAAACACAAGAAAATGTCTGGTCAAATTGTGAAAAAATGGAGCATAAATTTTAATAAAACTTGTACAACTTAGAAATGAAAAAGGAAAATAATTATAATATATTTATAGGGTGGATGTTACTATAAAAGAATGATGTTTAGGAACAATATTTATAACTTAGAAAAAGTAAATTAAGTTTACAACTACCAATATAACTTAGTTAATGTATGGATAAATTGAAAAGGAATATATATATATATTTAATGAAAGTAAATATCCCAAAAGAATTAAATTATTTATGATTGAAGAAATCAACAATAATGTATTTACAATGTAATTAATAAGATTGGTTAAACAAAAGAAAGAAACCTCATAGAATCGGAATTTATTCAATGAACCCTTACATTAGGTACTTTTTATTTTATTATATATTTGTTCCACTATTATAATAAATATATTAATATTAAAAAATAAATCCAAAATAAATCCAAAATTTATTTATATCTATTTTTAATATTTAATTCACTAGATAGTTTTTTATTAATTATCCAATTTTGATCTCATTATATGATTTTTATTATTAATAATTTCTCATTTTGTTATATAATTTATAGAATAATTGAATACATTAAAACATATCGATTTTATAGAATATAAAAATCCTATACAATTATTAATTATCAACATGAAATATTCTATCGTTATAGTTTGTAATGAACTCATGAATCATCGATTGAATAATCTCTGAGAGTGTCAAACCATATTTGCAGTTAGACCCATTTGTTTTTCAACGGGTGAAGGACATATTAATACCCATAAAACCATTTTAATATATGTTGTAACCCCTAATTATTTGATAATATATTTATTATCAATTAATTTGAGTAATTTGATATTGTTTTAGACATGCAACACCGATCTTAAATAAACTGCGATATACTGTGGAAATATTTTTATTTAAATATGACAATTAAGACATCACTATTAGTTTAAGGGGTATGCAAATTAATTACAAAATAATAAAATATATGTATATTTTTTCCTTTTAAATATTACTAATATACCTTATATTTATTATAAATTGGGTTGAAATGAAGATATAATATTTTGAATATAAATGTATTAGTCCTCAAAGAATAATATTCTTATGCACAATATATTTTTTGTATTAATATATTATATTCACCACTATTTATAAATTCTTATTATGAAATAATTATATTATATATCTATTTTAATGTATTAAAATTCTATTTATTCTATGTATTATACATGTAATGATAATAATGTCATTTTATGATTAAAAAATCATTCTTCTTCAAAATGATATTCACTGTTTTTGTGTTTTGATATTTTAATTAATTTATACCTATTTTATAAATTTTATTGGAAAAAATAATATAGTTTTTTAAATTATTATTTCATAATAGTCATAGGATTAAATATTTGTGATTTTTTTGAATGGATTGATATTTGAATAAATAGTGAGAATGTTGATTTCTGTAGGACTGTCATTCAGTTTCATTACTCCATGTAATATAAAAGATCCATTATATCTTTATTTTTTTCCATAAAATTAAAATAACACACATTTAAATATAAATAATATAAATAATTTCATCGGAATCCAAATTATATATAATTTGGTATAAAATCATTTTAATGATATAAAATTCATTTTTCTAAATAATATTTTTCACTGTGTTTTACTTTCTAATATTAAATTTGGTTTATTAAAAATATATATATTTAATTACAAAAAATGAATATCTTATTTAGAATTAAGATTTTTAAATTTGGAAAATTTTCCAATTTCATTTTTAGTCACAATAAATAGTAATCATGGTAATAGTTTATTACTGCGACAATGGGGAAAATTTATTTTCTGATCATAAAACTAAAAAATAGGTTTAAAAACCTACCCAAAACATGATATTATTATATTTTATGAGATGAATTATACTATAACCATAATACCTTAAAAACATTTAATTTATTTCCCTTGGACATTGAATACAACATTTATATTAATTTTTGTTACAGATAATAACAAAATATACCTTTCTTTCACTTCCTATGTTTACATAATATAGATATTGAAAAAATTGAATTTGTAAGAATATAGATTAAAAAGTGACTATTATTTAACTATATTTAAGTTATTAATTAATTATCCACTTTATTAGTGATTGTATAATTACTTTGAAAGCCTACTCAATGGAAATGTAGAAATTGTTCTTGCAGTAGAAATATAAAGTAAAAGATTTGAATACAAAATTTACATTCTTCGATTTTAATTTTTTGGAATGACATTAATGAACTTTTTTGGTTGAATTTTTTTACTAGATTTATCGTGAAAAGGCTATAAAATAGTGGTTAAATAAAAAGATAATTTTTAAAATGATAATTAAAACATTATAAAATTGGTAGTTTATTTATATTTGTATATGATCCTTTTTATTTTATAATATATTTCATTTTGATCCATT
Organism: Viscum album; assembly: GCA_963277665.1. NCBI lineage: Eukaryota > Viridiplantae > Streptophyta > Magnoliopsida > Santalales > Viscaceae > Viscum > Viscum album. The sequence goes on along the minus strand of OY728123.1, from coordinate 2,060,092,179 downwards.
TCAACTTTTTTAAACACAAAAATTATTATAATATTAATAGTATTTATTAATTTTCAACCCACCTCATTTATAAATGGGAAGCACATATACTCACATCCTCACATTTTATGATAAATTTAATTCATACAATACCTACTCAAATATAATCTCTAATTCAATACTCATGTATTAATATTCATTATCTCACCAAGAGGACAATTTTTGAATGATTAAGGTGTAATCTAATTGGGGTCTTCCAAAGTACAGGTAAAACTCTTATTCCGATGTTTCCATATTTCATTCAACTTCCACATCCTATAAATCTTATATAAATATATTTATATAATATTATCAATATTTTATAAATAATAATTATTTATTCATTTCATAGGAAACCCTTTTTATCTAATTTGTTCTCCAATGGTAAATTGAAGCTTCACTCGTGTGTACGTGTAGAGTACTATCTCCATAAATCATGGTATTTAACTCTCAAAAATTACATTTCATAGATGAATATTATTATGTATTTAATTGTAATAGATTCTATTTATTGAATAATCATTATAATATAATTTAGTATTTTATATACCTTTTTAATTCCCATCCATTGGAAATTGATGACATCTTTCGCATATAGGTGTAACCTAGCATCTACACGGAGTGCTTTATTGTATTTGTCATTTCTGTTTTACATGGATATTAAGAATGATATATTTTATTAATATATATGGTATATATGGTATTATTTATTATTTTTAAATGATGAATTATTTTCTACCTTTCTTTTCTTCCATCCATAAAAAACATCGAAACATCACTCATGCGTGCGTACTGACTTCAATCTCCAGGATGCGATGACATTGTTTTTCATCATAACCATATATTGATTATTATAAAAGTTTATAAATTGAAAAAAAATTATTATTATAAAATTATTATTAAATTTTAAATTATGAAATGATGACCATAGTTCAATGACAATATTTTTGAACTGATCCTTGCATGGAAAACAAATTAGTTTAAACCAAATAATTGTTTTAATGAGGAATTGTTAATAACAGTTTTAGTGTAAATAATAAGTATTGATATATTTTAATATATATAAAATTTTATTAGAATAATTTATAGTAAATATAAATCTATTTTATGAAAGTTTATAATGCATACAAAGCAAGACTGGACTTCCGATAACGGTTTCTCATATCACTAATTTTTTTTTGAGACATATTTAATATTCACCACTTGTTTCCTTTTTAGTTGTTTATATAACCCCCATGAATATATTTTTTTATTATTTTTTATAAAAATTATTTTTATTTCAAAATTAAAACGTTTTTATACCCTTTATGAGTATTTGATTCATAGATTTCCAAATCTATAAGAGAATTTTCACACAACCACATTTTTTTTAATATTGTCTTTGTAAACTTTTTATTAAGTGATATAATACGATACTTATCGAATAAAACCCACATATTTTCTTAACATATTTTTATTTATGTTTTCCCTTATATTCCTTCGATTATCCCCTCATTTTTATATAACATTAATAACAATTTCTTTTAAGAAAAGTCAAGTTTATTTTCTGTACAGGGAGAAAATTTTTCTTCTATGACTAGCTTACCTAAAAGGTTTTAAAGAATGTTCTTTTTAATAATAAATTGATTATTAATTGTTGGTTTCACCTATATTTTAATTTCTATTGAATTTTTATATGAATTATTATGTTTTTTTGTTTAATATATCCTTGTTGGATTATTTCCAAAACTATGAGAGGAATAATTATTTTAATTTCAACTAAATGAAAATATTTTTCCTTTGAAAAAACAATTCAATAAATTGAAGAATTATTAAAATTATTAAATGTTTCTTTTAATATAAATTATTTTAAAAAAATTGTGAAAATTCATGGTTTTAATTATTCTGAAATAAAATGATATTTTCCCCTTTTTTCAATGAATATTGGAATTACATATTTAATATAGTTTTTCATCTATGTCAATATCCATTGCTATTTCTTATTATTGATTGGGAAAATTAACTTATGATAAAATTCATGTTATTTATATGGATTTATGATGTTTATATGAAGGTGAAATGTTTATAACACTCAATTATTCTTTGTAGGTTATGAAATGATAATACGATGAGTGTTTTATGATCTTATGGTACACATATGAATGATATCACTTTGTGATATAAGGGTTCATTAAATAAATCCATTTAATTTGGTAGTGATATATATATATATATCCAAAGGTGATACTGACAATCATTAATATGATTGTTAATTGGAACATTCTCAATTGGTTTTTCTTACAAGATTACATCTGGTTATTCTTACAAGATTATGCATTGACCTGATTCTGAATATCCATGTTCATAAAATTATAATTCAGTATGCATATGATTCCACATGTGTATGTTATTGAACATGAATAATAAATTATTCATTGATATCTCATAGGTTTACCCTTAATAATTATATCAACTCGCCATTTTTACTTTTTACCAAGGTTATAAATAATGATATTATATATTATTTTTTTAGAATTGAATATTTTGTGCAGAATAGTGTGGATGATTTTGAGGTCATCTTATGGAAAATAAAAATTTGGGTACAATGGGAAACATTGCAATTTAAGGAGAAATACATGTTGTTTTTTTGTATTGTTTTTCATAATTATAAAAAATAATAAATATTAAATTGTATATGTGTTTAAGTGACTCAATGTTGACTATGGATATTATTATTTTGAATTGTTATGATTTGTCCATTTGAGTGGTATCAATGATTGTTTTTATAATATAATTATCTAGCATCGAATTAGGGTGAATTATGTCTAAGTCTACCTTTGTTAATATCATATAAGGTTTTATATAACACAAGAGGCTCAGATGTTATAGTATGAGAAAAATTTCATATTAAAGGATATAATCATGGGTTGATTTGTTTAAGGATAAATGTAATATTAAAGGAATGTGTTCCATGATAATGATTTGAATTATGGGATTTTTAGGTGACTAGTTATCTTTTTGGAGATTCTTTTTATGTTTAAATATAATAGTTAGATATATGTAACCCTCAGGTTGATTAGTGTCATGTTATTCTGCAAGGTTGTTATTGGGAACATAAGTTGAAAGAAACACATGACATTTATAGTTAATAAATTATTTGAAAGTTATGTAATTTTTGTTTTGGAGAATAAATCCATTATCATATTATTGGAATAAGTGGGATGGAAAATTGATTTTGGGAATATGTGATTAATGTTATTTTTAAATAACTTCTCTATGTTGGGAAAATTATATGATTAAGGTGAATAGGAATTTAATTTTATAATTTGAATTTATTTATGTAAATATGATTGTGTAATATTATATAATCTTATATGGCGTTATTGTGGCATAATGGTGACTTTGGGAAATGATTAGTGTATTTTAGGGAATATATTATTAGGGTATATAGATTTTTTTGGTAAATTTTTTTATGATCAATTAATGTTATTTGAGGATATATTTTATGTTAATAATGGAAATAATGTGATCTGATATTTTTGGTTTATCCGGTTGGAATTTAGTTATGAATATATTCAAGAGTTTTAAGGTCGGTTATTTAATGACTGAAATAGGATAAAATTTTGTTGGTAATATAGAGGCGTTGAATAATACTTTATTATTTATTCATATGTTGTTTTACTTATTTTATGTTTTGTATTAACTTATAATGACCATATTTGTTTTCAAAGATATATAGATATAATGGGAATTCATTTTCAGTCTTATATAAAACTTATAGTCGACTAAAATTCAATTTTAATAGTTCTGGATTAAAAAATTCAGTGTGATTAATTATTGTGATGTAGTGGAGGAAAACTGATCGAAACAAATCTAAAGGGTAAGGTCATGGAATGATAATTTTTATGTATATTTTCTCATATATTCTATCAATATGGATAAAATGATTCAAATAATCAATCAAAAGGAAGAGAAATATATCAATTTATACATAGAAAATATCTCTAAAATTTAAGGTGTTCTTTTTTAATCCAATTTAAAATTATGATATTTATAATATATATTTTGTTTAATAAATAATAAGTAAATAAAAATTTTCCTTGTATAAAAATATGTGTTAAAGTCAGTTTTCATTAGAAAATGTAATTGATGTGGATTAAAAAAAATTAATTACCACAACGGTTTATTAATTTTCAACTCTATAGAATTGATTATGAAAATGTTTGAAAAACATTTTCATCAAACATTAGATAACAATTGTGAAGGGGAAATTTATTTAAGTAGGGTATCATGTAATACTCTACAATTTTTGTAATATATTTCTATTTAATTAATTTTATGCATTCTATATGTTGTGACACATACAACACTACGTCTAGATGAACTTTGACATACAATAGTAATATCATTATTCAAATATGAATGTTGTGAAATAGTTTTTTATTTAGTGGATATCAATAGAAATTAAAATATTATAGAATATAATTATAATATTTTTCTTTAATAATAAGAAGAATCAATCATGTATGAATTATCAGTTTGCAGGAAATAAATATAAAAAATGTTAATAGTAAAAGAGATCTTTTGCTAAAAATATTCTTTTTTGTGCGTAATGTATTCTAATCTTAACAGATTAAATTAACATATATACAAATTTTATACTAATTAAATATATATATATTATATATCTTATTAGATTAATTGAATTGAATTATTTATTTTTGGATGACAAGTAATGAGAAGAAATTCATTTTATGCTCCAAAAATGGTTTCTATTACATTTTATGTGCATATATAAAAATTTATTTCTTCCAATTTTATATATAATATTTGAAAAAATAGTATTTAATTTTTCAAATAATACTATTTTAAAATTTTTAGGAAGAATGTTTGGGATTTTTCTGAAACGAATGATTTTTGAGTGATTATTTAAAAATGCTTATTTTTTTAATGCCAACATTTCTTTTCTTTGAATCATGCAAGTTATTTAAAATGGATAGTAACCATGGTAAAAGTAAATCACTATGGTAATGGATAAAATATATGAATTAATGTGAAAAAATGAAAAAATGTACCAAAATCGACCAAAAACATGAAATTATTTTATATTATTACATTAATTTGTTACAAATTACCCTAGATAAATTAATTGGGGATTTTAGTGTGTCACGAACCATCATGTGTCGACCATGAACCTATCAACCGAGTCGGTTAGTGACATGCCCCGAAGGGCGTTCCCGATCCCCACTGGCTGGAAACAAGTTTCGAGCATCAAAATAAACCAGTTAGGAATAATTTGGCCTATATCAAAGATAAAGAAATAACCCTAAAATAAATAAACAGATAAATAAAGGGAAATAAAATGAACAACATGGAATTGGAAAAAGGAATAAACAAAGAAAAGTGACATTCCTCATGTGACCTCATCGATCACCATGGAAAATAAACTACACTCACTCCCAGGGAGATCCAAAACTAGAGGAACCTGAAACAAAAAAGTAAAGTAGGCGTTAGTGTCGTGATGCTCAGTTGGAAAGCCGAGAAACAACAATTACCCATTCCCTAGCCTTATATATAAAATAAAAAATGTGCTAGTTTGAACATAGGGTGTAGTAAAATAATGTATTTCAATCTATTCAAATTCAAGTAAAATGTATTCATTTTCAAGTAAGTCATTTCTCTCCCACTAAATTTTAAAAATAAGTACTAAGCATGCATTAAAATTTCAAAATGAAAGGAAACTAATATAGATATAAATATTGTTTTCAAAAATAAAACATCATGTATGAAACAACTGAAATGAAAATTACATCGCAAGAATCATGTCACAAATGAGCAGCATGTCTAATCCTTATAGTAGCTAGAACAAGTGGGACCCTAGAGACATCATACCTCGGTGAGATGTGGATTAGAAAGAACGACCATCAGAAAACGAGGCATATAAACCATGAACCTTAGTAACCGTGCCTTAGAAACCATGACCCTCAGTAATTCATATGTCTAGATTGTGTTTTTGTGTCAATCCTTCAAAACAAACTAGGATGAACCACTGCCGTGTCATCTAGTATACCAGTTCTTGTCACCCACCTAGATTCCCAAGTTTCCTATTGTGCTCTATTTCATGTGGTGGGGAGTTTTTTTATCAAGCCAACATATATGTATATAACATATTCATTATATAAAACCCATTCAACCACTCACCACCATTCTCCTTCCATAAAAAAATTCCCCCTCTTTTATGTCACACAAATCATAAGCACCAAATTAGGCGCATAATAACACATTCCACATAATGATAATTTTATAAAACCAGGGGTGTCTACCTCAAGAGAGGTTTTTATATTTCATAAAACATTCTTCAGATGCCAAATGGGTTTAATTACATAAAGGGAATACTTTTTTTCAATTAACCAGCCAAAAGGCCAAACACCATTGTAAATACACATTACCAATTCAAAACAACTTAGGAAATCAATTTTCATGAAAATTCACGTAAGACCAATAGCCTTAGAAATACATTTCAATTCGTAAAAAAGGCAATATAATTTCAAGAAACTACAACCAAATTTCAGATCATGCATATATAGCATAAATTTAAAAAATATGTTTTTAATACAATAAAGAAATTATGAAATTCAAATTGAAGGCATAGGTATATGAGACCTATCTGAAGGTCGAACTAAGTTGTCCACTTCTGCTCTTGGCAGTTTCTAACTAAAATTTGCTGCTCCCCCACTAGGAATATTAAATTTCACATACATATAAGGACACATAACCCCTATTCCCATGTCCTCTTCACCATGAACATGTGCACGGGGATCCTTACCCATATGCTTATATGCATATACTAGTATACACTCACCTAGGTTTTCATTTGAATATATATACATGGGAACACCTTGCCTCATAGATGTATATTCACTACCATGGATGACTATACATTTAACAGGGGAACCCCCCCACACACACGCAAACACACATATATATATATACTTACCTATGCACACGTAGGTGAGTCTCCCTGGACCCAGCCACTCCAAACCATTAAGCAGAGTTCAACACACTAAACCACAAAAGAACAATAAAAAGAGATAAATAGCACATGCATCAATCACATAAACAACATAAACCTCATATGCAACAAGGTGGTTCAGTAAGGGAAAAAATATCACATCACAAGTGCCAACTGGGACATCAATCATTTCATAAACATTAAAAAATCCTTTTATAAACAAAAATGAAATTTCATACACAATTCCAAAGGAAGAAATAAGAAAATTAAAGTGTACCCACATAAATCTGGGGAAACTCCATTCCAATTTTATAAAACCAAACACCCTTTTTGAATTAATGAAACCCATGAAACACAAATGCCACCCTTGCTAAAACCCCATTGGCCTAATATCCAGTAATCAAGTGCATTTCACACTATACACAATTTTTGGGCATTTTTATCAAATATAAAGAATGCATGAAACCCCATTTCAAAACCAAGTTGTTTTTGTGCAAAGCAATCCACCATTTTGAATAAAAGTTAAAACCCCATTTGAAATCATTTGAGGTTGCACATCAATTTCAAACCAAATTCCATTTTTATGAATTCATTTTTCACCCAATAAAAACCAAACCAGGATGAGAACCATTGACCTACTTTAAAACCATTAAAATAAACCAAATCCATTTCATGAAAAGCCTATCAAAATTATGTATTGATGTTTAAATCATAAAACAAGGATTCTCAAATCTATCATTTATGCCAAGGCCACAGAATACTAAAATGTGTTCAAATCAACACAAGGCTATCAAATATAATCATACATGTATTGAAATGAAATAAAGCACAAGCATATAATAATTCTATAGGCAACAAATTACATAGTGATACCAACCTCAAATAAGATAAGATCAAATAGAAATACATTGTCACTTTAAACCCTTGATGAATACTGCTCCGTACTTTCTCACAAATGTATTCTTATATATATCTATACCCTTAATCAATTATACATTTCCCCCACACCATGAGTGAAAATCTGAAAGGAAGGAATATACATTTACACACATACCTATACATGTGTGTGCCACACCTCAAGAATCCATCAACATCCTAATACAATTATAGGAATCCCTAATCACTAAGGAATAGAAAAGGAATATGAAAAACACAACAATGGTAAATAAGACACTCAACCTAAGCAGCGGTGACATGCTGAGATGAGCCAACCCTCTTCTCATTCGATAGTGGATGCTGGAATATACATGAAGTCGACCCCAGAGGCATTCCTCATACCCTAACGATGGAAGATATCAATGAAAATTGAATTATCCCAACCATGGGATTTTTATGGACTCAAATTGAGTGTTGGTAAATGATGAATTTATCAAACAGAGGAGAAGGGATGTAGAGACCATACCTTACTGGAATGAAGAGGAAATATGAAGGAGATGTGGTGAACAATATGGGGGGTCACACATCCAGGGGTTCGAAAAAATAGGTTGCATTTTCTAGGATAATAGGGTAGTGGGGAGAGGGGGTCATTGTTGTTGTGGCGCACTATTGGGAGAGAGAGGTGTGCCGTGGAGAGGGGTGCTCGGCAGAAGGTCCGGGAGGAGGGGTGTCGACATTAGGAAATAGGAACGGGAAGGGGGGTTTCACAAGAGGATGGGTAAAGGGGGAGAAAGAGGGAAAAGAGGGGAATAAGAAAAAAAGAATGATAATAATAATAAATAAATAAATTAATAAAACAAGAAAATAAAATATAAAAAAACAACTAAAACATTAATAAATAATAATAATAAACATAATAATAATATTATAATTTAACATAATAATTTTATTATTATCAATTTGTTTTCCATTTATTTTATCTTATTTAATTTTAATATTAATTTAATAATAATTTTTTTAATCTTTATTAAAACAAATAGGCAACTATAAATAATAATAAAAACTGCATCGACATGGGGCTGAGTCAGGGTGTGACAATTCTTCCGACCAAAAAAACTTTCTGCCCCAAGAAAGTCACTAATCCAAATGAGGAATCGAACTCGAGTTCGAATCTAAATGAGGACAACAAAAACACAACTCAGTGTGACTTTTCACTCCATCATTCAAACCTGACCAGCTCTAAGGGAAACTACCAAGAGAAGAGTCATTGTGATACGAGGAGGGTTCTCCCCACCATAAGAATCTGAATAGCATGACTAACATTGTGAATCTTAGCATGTGATAACTATGAAACTACTAACTTGATCTGAAGAGATAAATTACAACAAATACCAAGACTACCACACAAACCAACATTCGAAGAAGGCATGATAAGATCCATGGTGGGTCTCCCAACCATCTAAAAACCGACCAACTTAAACCAACCAGCATAGCACGACATGGGAACTTCCACCCCAATCCAGAAACCACGGATAGACGAGAAAACCCACAAAAGGATTCAACCAAATAGAGAACTGCATCAGAAATCAAAATCTCAATGATATATGTGCATCTCCAATACGATTACATATCAAAACAAAAATAGATCACATTTGAGGAGGAAAAACTACTGGAATTACAAGAGAACGAGATCACAATGCCTTCTTACAACCAAAGTGGGGTATTCAATGAACAAATACCACAACATGAAAATATGACCTCTACACCTATTACAACAAAACAGAACATTCAATGATCAGGGAGATTGAACAGAGAAATTTAAACTGTCTTTATTTCAACACTGGAGACAAAAGATAGACCATGGTTCCCCAAACCCAATGTTTCCTGACTACGTGAAGTGATTCACTCTAAGACCTATGGATGGATCTCTGTTGTCTTAAGTCATATGTTGCATCGTAGTAAGGAGCTGGAATCCTTTGGTCAAAACTCTTTATGACGACGTTGCTAGTGGAACCTCTCTACATGTCTCGAATGGCCACACTAATGACAAGCCTTCATAGGAAGATGATAAGGTCACTTAAATCACCCAAACCATCCACACAAGAAGAAAAAAAGATATTGGGCTGACAAATAGAATATAGAATTGACTAGAAAACTTATCTGAGATATGTTTCTTCTGTTATCTCTCCTCATTGTATGGGGAACCTACCTGAACACCAAAATGAATCGGTCCTTGAACCCTCAACGAATACCCCACGCAAGAGAAAAATTAAATTATTTCATGACACTACCTCCAATGAAAATGGATTCAACCCCTTCAAACACCCGATGCAAGACTTCACTATCCATTGTCCATGTTGGACACTCCCGAACTCTACCACTTCCATCACCTTCAATTCCTCATATATAAACCATCAGGTAAGAGTGGTCTTAGGAACCTTCCAAGACATTATATCATGCAACGACGCTGTGATTTCCTCCAACACAATTCCATGGTTGAACCCTTAAATGAACTCGCACTGGCATGAGGTCTTATAGTTTTCGGAGTTCCCAACAACCTAAAACACCAAATATTTCACAAAACATGTTCGCTACCTTTAACAGATAATGATCGCCACGTAAAATGGAAAAAAACAAAAAATAATTCAGTTCCACCACTCCGCCAAGAGTCTGGGGAGAACAAAAAACTAGAAGAGACTCACTAGATACCTCTTGGACATTTCTAGACACCATACTAAATAATAGGAGGCACAAATTCGGACCAAAACTCATCATAAATCAAAATTCCACACTTCAATAACAAGCTATGAATCAAACTCAGATAATCATTCCAACTATAATTTAGTATGTCAAAACCCAGAACCCCTGAAAGAAGATACCCAACAAGAAAGGAGAACGCTAAACAATTTCTCACTCATATTTCATAAAATTTAAAATTCTTTTTTGAAAATCATTTTTCAGTAAAAAACAACTTAAATATCCATCATTAGTATTCCATGAAGTCTCACACAAACATATCCATGTGCTAGATCAAGCACTCATCCTATCACGTCACCAATTTCTCTACTTTCCACATGCACACCTCAATGTATGTGATCAATCATAAGAATAGAAAGGGTCAATTCAAGACCCTTCTCATTTACAAAGTACACCATTCTACATAAAGCCCAAATTATCAACCAATTTGAAAATTTCACTTATCATTAAAGAAATACATTTTCAAATCCTAAAAAATTTTCCAATAAACATTCCAAAAGGAGTTACAATGATCCCAGAACAACATCCAAAACACCTCCTATTTTTCCCACATAAACCACATTTCATTAAAAGGAAACAATTTCCACTTCAAACCCACTTTTCCACTTCAAAACCATATCAATATTTGGGAACCCCATTTTTTATGAACCATTTTAATTTTTGAAATCCACTCATATTAGTCAAATCTAACCCCCAAACATAAATAATATAAAAACATCGAAAAATAAAGGACTAGTGGCTAGGCCAACATAGTAACATGGCATCACATACCATGATCCGAGCGAGAACTAACCACAAGAAGAATCTTGAACATTGCACTCAAGTTGTACATGGGTCGCTACTCTATGCAATCCCGCCATGTAACACTGGCTCACTTCCTTGGTTATCCCCCGTCCACACAAACCAATCCAAAAAAGAAAATGAAAATCCAAGACTACCCCTAGAAACTTGAGTCTCATGACGAGCATGGGTTCATGACCTCCTTCCCGCACCTACTTCTCAAGTCCCAACACACTTAATCACTAATATACCTAACACACCAAATTACAAGGGTCCGTTTTGATACCATTTAGTCATGATCAAACCTGGGTCGACCCTGATCCAGTCACCCAGGTTGGATCGTGACATAGTTCCACTTGACATTGAATAGAACATTTATATTATTTTATGTTTATGACAATTAAAAAATGTCACCTCATTTCACTTTTCATGGTATTATTATACATATATAAATAAAAATAAAATAATAATGAATTCAGATGACCAAATTGATATGGTTTAAACAATAATTTTTTAGTAATTTTTTTAGTGATAGTATAATTCTCTTGAATGCTTAGGCAACACCGATGCAACTCTTTTGCAGGCACTAGAAAAATCATGTAATTAATATAAAAAACGAAGGAAATATATTTTATATGAATTATTGTGTTCCAAAAATTTATTTGATAAATATAATGTTTATGTGATTATCAAAGATTTTATATTATAATTACAAAATTATCTTGATGCATTTATATGAAAACATTTTGAATTGTATCAAAATGACATTTAATGGTATTTTCTAATAAAATTTTTACTTAAATCATTATCAAATTTGAAAAATCATATACTAAGTCTTGTATTAGGTAATATTATAATTATTTCATGACTTATCCATTTATTTTTAACAATATTTTTTTAAATTACTTTCATGACCATTGGAAATTGAAATTTTATCCCCACAGATAATGTTAAAAGGGTTAACAAGGAGGTTAAACTAAATTATAAGGATTAAAATGACCCCTAAACTAGTATAAAATTGATTGGTTGATTATATTACCACTTTAGGTTCTCCATCATCAAGTATATGGATTTTTTGATCGATTTTAAATTAAATGTGGAAATATTAAATAATAATACTTTAAGTGCTTATATATTTACCCCCACCTCATTAATACAACAAAACCTCCTCTTATCAGTAATTCACACCTTTGAGACCCTTATTTCTTCCAACATGTACCCAAATACGTTCTTACATCACCTCCCCATGTCCTAGAATTACTGATATCTCTAGAATACAAAATTTTTAAGGAATAATATCTATGCTAAATGAGGTTTTCTAATGTAGAGGTGTAATTTTTTATCGAGTCATTCTGTGATTATTTCTTTTTAAAAATGATCTAAATATTATATGACCATGTTGATATAATATTATCAGTATATCTAACAACATAAATGACAATATATTCTTTGAAAAATCTTTTTATGATCCTTTTCAAACCAATGGAAAATTAAATCATCACTCTTGCGTACATATGTACTACAATATTTATGACATGATGTATTCAATTTTCTATCACTACCTTTCATGGATGGTTACTTTGAATGATTTAATTTTTATATATGAAATTTCTCAATGAATTATTATTCTTGAATTATAGGATATAGTCTACCCTCATAACACCCATTTTTTTGAAAAAGAAAAAATTAATTCATTCTTATATGTGGACTACCACTTCTACAATGTGCTATGAAGTGTTTTCATTTCTGATTTACACAAATATTAATATTAAAAAAATTGAAAATATATTTTAAATCTATTAAAAATTTATTATTTTTAAAATTTGACATAATATATACATATATATATTTAATTCTAAATAATTGAAAAGTGGAATCACAACTAATGCGCACGTATAGACTACTATCTCCAAGATGTTATTTAATTAATTTTTTATTATTCCATTATATTATAGATAATTAATATGTATATAATGAATTAATAATATTATAATGACATGATTTTGAATATTTATAGGATTAAACCATTCAAAATGTTTAAGGTCATGAATAGTCAAACCAAACAAATAATGGATAAGAGAGTAGTTTTCACCAGAATAACGATTTTAATGAATAATTTTCAATAATGGGATAATTTGAAATTATAAGGGAATGATATATAGTAATATAATGATAAATATATATTAATTGGGTTCTATAATGTTTTTAATAAATATATATTTATTATACCTGCGGATTTAATGCATACAGGCATTACAGTACCTGATGTAAAGGTTTGTCGTCTGACATTTACTTCTACAAGAAATATGTCATATTACCAGATTTTGTCTTTTATGTGGTGTATATACTAACAATGAATAAATTTAAAATAATTTTTATGTTATAATTTTTTTAATCTGTATAATGTTTTATCTTTTTTGGTATTTTGATTCATTGATTTCGAAAGCTGTAAGGGAATTATTACACAATCTAATTCAATTTGATAGTGTCTATGTTAAATATCTATTTCTGTGAATTATATAGTGCTTATAAATTAATTAACATTTATATTAATCAAATATGTTAAATTATAGGTTTCCCATATTTTAATTTCATTTTATTCTCTTTGGAAGAAAAACCTATTGAGATATTTTTTTAAGAAAATATTACTTTTTTAATTGTGGTTCAATTAAAATTTTCTTATATTCCCATGTTCATAAAATTTTTTACATGAATTTTATTTAATATGATAACTTTATTTTAAAAATTCATTTTTAGTTATATTTCACTGTCCTTAAAAGGGTTTAAAAAGAATCTAATTATCTTTTTCTAAACTACGTACTTATGAATTTTTCCGAAATGTTTGAAAGGGGACTTTTTTAATGTTTATTACGTGAAATGACTATCCAACCATAATGAATAATATTTTAATTGAAGAGTAGTTTATATATTTTCATGTTATTTTTAATATCATTATTTTTATAATTATTCAAAATTATATTTTTGTTATATATAATGAGGGAAAACAGTATTTTACCAAATTTTATAAGAAACATTCGAATACACTGTTAAATGTATTTTTCATTTACGAAAACATCCTTTGGTGTTTGATATACTTCAACAGTATATGATTTAATTTTAAAATTCATGTTATTTATATAGAAGGATTGGGGTTATGTTATGATGAAAATTATATAATTATAATTTATTTTTCATATGTTATATAATAATGAAATGGAGAATATTTTATCATCTTATTGAACATGTATATATATTATTATTGTTATATGATTAGTGGGTATATAAAATACCTTCAAGGGATAGGGTAATTTCATATTAATATCCTATTAGAAGATAATGATAATCATATAGGTTATTGTGATGTTTTATGTTCACGTTTTGATGTATGGAATAGATCCCTTCTTTGTGATTCTCCCAAAATTATGCATAGCCATGATTAATAAAAAAATGCACTACATATTATGATTTACTATGAATAAGAATCAACATTATTATATTATAACTCATGAATGATGATTAATTCATTGATACCATTAGTAAAAAAATTCTAAGAATGGTGTGATTTTTTAGTTTTGGGTCTATGATTTCTTTTGTATAAATATTTTACTTTGTGAAGAAGAAAATTATTCTATGGTCATACCCTTATAATCATATTATGTTATCTTTTGATTAATATCTCGCATGATCACATTTACTGACCATTTCCTCTTACCCATTATTATGTTACCTTTTTTACCAGGTTATAAAGAATGATATTATATAAGATTTCTTTAGAATGGTATCATGTGTAGAGAAATATATGGGAGTTGTTAAATTATTATTATGGAAAAATTAAATGTTTTCTAATGGATGTTATTTCCATTTAATAAGAAATACATGTGTTCTATTATGAATAGTTTTTCTAATTAAATATATAATCCAATAAACATAAACTTTATTGGGTATATAGGTAAATAAATAATTTCTATGAAAAGTTTAATTATGGATGGTAAAAATTGGGGTTTTCAGTTTGTATCAAATATATTCAATTAAGAATATCTTTTTATCATAGGATACAGATATATGTATCTCAGTCTATCTCTGTTATTATTTGAAGGATAATTTGGGCTACATCTTACATCTATTTTTTTTTTCTAGATTTGGATTTGACTGCTAAGAAACAATACACTCATATATTAAAAAATATTTAATATTTTTTATAGCTATGGAAGTGTTTGATAACATTAAAATCTTTTAAATGTGGTATAGTGAGAGGAAATAGTGATTTATTAGTGAAAATTTAGTAAGTAATTAAAAAAAATGAATCATATTGTTATTTTGATTTGTGAAGAAAAAAATATAAGTGATTGTAATATGAAACGTATACATGAGGCTACAAACCATTTCCATGAAATATAGATTCTTAATGTCTGATAAGAACACTATAGAACTATATAAACATATTGGAGAGATGATTGAGATAGAAAATAAGTTACAATTCATACCCAATGTATTTAGTGTGGATAAGAATTTAATAATGTGTGGGCCATTATAAATGAAGAGTGGGTATTTTTAGGTTTAGAATTTAATATTTTTTTTATATTTACGCCAATTACAATGGGGTTTCGTTGATTTATATTTAATTTTTTTTGTTTATAATTAAAAATAGTGATATTTGACATTTTAACCAATAGAAAACCGTATAGAACATTCCCACCACACCATTAAATGTAAAAAACCAAAATTTGATTTTATTTGGATGAAATTATATTTACCTTAATAATTCCAAATTATAGTTTATAAACTCAACATAAAATATATAAGTTCTTAATATTACTTTTTAAATTCATTTTTTATGAATTTTATTTTTTAAAATTGGATGACATTCCTATATCATAATGATTTCGTATAATATGTGGAATTTGTAAAAAGTATAATTTTTAGTAATCTAAAAAAATCAACTTCTACAAAAAATTGAAAAAAATATCCATAAATTAATTATAATAAATTAATTCAAAATTTAAATAACTTTTTATGAAAAAAAGCTTCTGTCCAATGGTGTATTTATTTTTTAAATAAAAATCCCTTTTTATTTAAAAAATATGAATTTGTTACATAAAATTTGAAAACTAAAATTCATGTAAATCAATTTTTTTATTCTTAGATATCTTTTAATAATTAAAATTCACTAACTTATATACATTTTCATTTTAATTTTCTATAATATTATCAGAATAGTTTTTTATTTTATTATACAATTTAATGAATTTCAGTTATATAACCTTTTTTCAATCTCGAGTCTTACACCCCCCTCAATAAAATATTTCCCTTAAAATTTTTAATGTACATCATGAACCCATTGTGATATCCAAAAATCTTAAATTATACTCATCAGATAACATCTTGAACCCAAAATTTATATAATGTCAAGATTGATATACATTTGATTCATAAGAACCACTCTCTCGAATCTAATTATAATTGAATATTATTTTCTATATTTAGCATTTGAATTATAAAAATTGATTAAACTACCAATACATGACTTTTAGGGATTTTATTTTCATAGAGGATGGAAAAACGAATTGATAAAAAATCCCATATATTTTCCATTGAGTGAAGTTATATTTCACTAATTAAACAATTTCATTTTTAAAAATAAGAATTATTAATCTTTTAAAAAATTCTCGACACCCGATGCCTATATAGAGAAATCAGAATTAACACTCCTACATAAATCCCAGGGAAAATAAAACACAATAAATGTGAGATAAAACTCTCATTAATTGGTAGTGTATAATAAAATCTATCATGGAACAAACAAGACATGAATAATATTATAGAAAAAAATAATCAAATTATAATATATAATAGAGAAACTGTGCAAGTAATAATTCCATGGATAACATAACAATGTAAGTAAAAAATTCATAATAATAATTAATTTCTTAGGGTGGTAATTAATTATTCTTGACATAAGAAACATACTATCAAGGTTGTATTATAATAATTAATACATTAATAATTATTAATTACAGCAAATACTTTTTCATGTTTGTCTGTTGAGACCTAATAATTATTAAATGTTCCATATAAATATTTTCCACAACCATTTCTAATTTATCCAAATGAATTCATAATATAATTAAATGAATAATTCATATTATACATACCCAGCATATCTTAGGAATAACTAAACACATGTATTTAAATAACTTGTCAATGTATTGTAGATTTTTCCCCATTCAAAATATTAAATAGATTACTTTTTAATAATCCTTCAACATTCACAATATAGAGTACTGGTTATATGATTATATCAATAATATAAAACACAATATATAAATAGTATAATATATATATATATATATATATAATTAATGAAAATGAAGAATAAAAAAGAATTCGAGAGAGATAAGAAGAGTGATAAGGAAAAATACCCTTATGAATAAAGTGATAAATTAACTATAAGATCATAAGAGCATATATATGATAATATATTAAACATAACTCCTAAATAGATGTGTTTTTTTATAATTTTGAAATAAAATTTATTTGAACATATAAATAGAATTTATAAATTTTTCATAATATCTTTAGAAAAAGAAACTAATAAGGTGCATTTGAAAATAAATTTCATTAAGAAGAAAAGGACATTAAAAACATTAAATTTAAAATAATTTCAAATATTAAAAACATGAAAACATATGAAGGTAAAAATAATAAATGTGGTGTGAACGAAAAAATATATGCATTAATAATGAAATTTCATTATTTAATCTTCTAAAATGTAAACCATTAATTTAAAAAAGAAAAATTCATATAAGAATAGGAACTATATTTTATTTGAAAAACCATGAATCTAAAAAAATAATTTTTAATATGAATAATGTAAATTGTAAATGGAGAATTTTTTAACATGAAATACGAAAAAATAATTTTCATACATTTTTATATAATATCATAAGAGAAATTAGTAGAAAATTATTAAAAAAAATTATTTTTCATCCTTTTAAAATAATTTCAAATATAATGAAAAAATACCTCAAAACATGAGTTAAGTATTCAGAAAAATAATCTTAAAAAATATAATGAATATAGATGTAAAAAAGAGTGATTCATGTTCATAAATAATAGATAAGGTAGGATACATATACATGAAACTATTTAGTCTAAATGTTAACTAATGAGAGGTGAAATTTCAATAATACTTAAAAATCCGAAGAAAGAATAATAGAAAGAACTATAATACCACCATAGGCTAGAAGATACTGAACATATAATGATAATGTTTAATAAAAAATTTCAAAAATCAATTAAATTAAATTGTTTTTACTAAATCCCTTATAACATAGGTATTGTATGAATCAATGAAAAGGGAATTGATAGAGATTAACTAAATATGAAGCATCTAATAATATAAAAATAATTAATGCATAAAATGTAAATAATATAGTATTTACAGTATGTATGTTTATATTCATGCACAATAAGAAATATTGCTAAAGGAAAATAAAATATGATAATAAAACATTACCTTAAGTCTTATTTATTTTTTTTAAATTTATATCCCCTATATAATAAAATTTTATGTAAAATTAATACATAAGATAATTTTATTCACCTTTTCTATTCCTATCATTTATAATCCATTGATTCTATTTAATAACATTTTTTATTAAATCAAAATTGATTGAATATTTACTTTCTTTTAAATTATGAGTTTATTTATTTTATAATTTTACCTATTTATAATTTGTCATTATGTTAAATAATTTAAAAAAAATAACAAAATAGATTAAAATGAATTTATATTACATAATATAAACTAACTATCTATATTGACTGTTTCAATAGGAAAAAATATTTCTTTATGGTTCGTAAAGTGCTTGTAAATCACCCAAAGTTTATCCCCAAGGAGCATTAAACTAGGTTTTAAGTTGACCACATTAGCCATAAACTTATTGAAGGTCCAGTTAACAAAAAACCAACACTTTTAGGGTTATTATCCATAGGTATATCTAAGATAAATTATATATCAGTTTGTTTTGATTTAAATTGGGATTACAATTCTATTAAACCATACACACTTCACATTAACAAAATATATAGTGTTTTAGAGTAAAAGAAT
This sequence comes from Viscum album, assembly GCA_963277665.1. NCBI lineage: Eukaryota > Viridiplantae > Streptophyta > Magnoliopsida > Santalales > Viscaceae > Viscum > Viscum album. The sequence continues at coordinate 2,060,072,647 of OY728123.1, read as the reverse complement.
ATTTTATCAATATAAAAAACATCTGAATGTGGAAAAATAAGCAGTAATGGAAATCTATCATCGAAAATATAATAATCCAGTTATAATAATGAATAATTTAATCCTTCATTATTAAAAAAGAAAAGGACACATACATGTTTCCAAAATTATGATATTGAAGAATTTGGGAACCCTTGACATATAATGTACCTCATAATGTATGATATGAACACATTAAAAATAATAAAATCCATGGATAGACTCCTAAGATGTAAAATGAGCGAATATTCATGCTTAATGTCTTTTTAGTAAACACGATGGGTATAATGGGATGGAATTTATACTTAAAAATCTGGTATTTTCTTCCTCATAAAATATAGAGTATTTTTTATTCAAGCCAACTAATTTTTGGGGGTAGTGACTCCCATGAATTTAATTGGATTATTTTTTGAAAAAACAATGGTTATTTTACATTTAATATCAATACAAAACTAGATGAGACCATCCAACCATGAAATTAATAGTATGTAACTCAAAAATCTTTTTATATTGATAAAATGTTATTTATATTTCAAAATAGAAAGAAATTGATTGTAAATTAAACATGATATTTTTAAATTCATTAAATAAATAATTTTTTCATCATGAATATGTTTTCATAAATTATTAAATCATGCTTACATCATGATGATTTCAAAAAATTAGTTGTATTTTTTTAAAAATATAAATTTTACCATTTACCAAAAAAATAATCATCTTCATCAAAATCCTAAAGATCACTGCAAACTTATTCCAATTTTTTATTTCCAAATTTGACTCTCATTTTATGTAAAAAAATCTATATCATTGTGAAATATAATTATTGAATAAAAAAATTTAAATTTCATACTTTTTAATTTGTCAAATAAAACACAAAAAAAAATCTTATAGTAAGTATTTATTTTATTCAAAGACCTATTTTTTTATTAATTAATTAATAATAAATTTTTTAGATTTTTCATAATTAAATTCCTTCAAATGGATTAATTATTTTTATTACTCATAAATATATATAATTTCAAAATTACCATAATTTAATTATGTTTTTAAATTAACTTCATCCAAAATTTCCCTACGTCTAATAGGAGACTTAGGTTAGGGGAAATAGTCAGTGAATTTTATTTGTATATGGAAGAGAATTTTTTATGAGGTAAGGGAGATGGGGTCCTCATACTATAGGAGAGTGATATTTTTAGGTTAAAAAATGTTTATTATTTTTTAGTTAGAAAAAACCATTGATTCCAATGAATTAGTTGGTTTATTATCAAAAAATGGAATATTGTACCACATTTTAAAAAAATGAACCTTTTAATACCAATTTTAAATGTAGAAAAACCAATTTTATTTATTCGGATAAAATTTAATATATGTTCTAAAAGTACATATATTTGTTTCTAAATCAAATTTTAATTTTTATATTCATTATTTTTCGTGAAAATTTCTCTTCTCTCACGAAATAGGTTTAAAATAATTATGTCATTATTATATTTTGATAATTTCATAAAAGTGACATCATTTATAAAAATATTTTCTTTACTATTCCCAAAATATTAAACATAATAAGAAAAATCCCCAAAAATGACACTTATAATTTTTTAAAATGTTGAAAATATTAATGTTTTATTATCAAATATAAATTCCTAAATTAATGAATTTAAATTTTAAATAAAATCATATAATTCATTGAAAATATTTTCTGAAAATTGATAATTAATTATGTTTTATGAATGCTTGCAAAATATTTGTTATTATATCTAATTTATAATGTTTTTTATAATTAGTTATTTATTATTATAAAATAGATAATTTTTATTTATTATTATGGTAAATAATTGGAATTTTTAATTTAAATACAGAATTGAGTTAATACATTTACATTAACAAACATTAAATAGTATGATCAAAATCATATTGCAATTTCCATTTTACATTTCTAAAAACTACATGATCAATTATTTTTAAAATTTTTTTATAATAAGAAACTATAGAAACTATAGATTATTTTTTGAAATAAAAATTATATATACCTCATAATGTTATTTTTCTTGAGAACATGTTACATAATGTTTTGAAATGGTTATTTTTTCTAAAATAATATTAACAAAGATTATGATAAAAAGCCTTTATAGATTATATATATGAATTCTAAATTAATTTACAATTCATGATAATGTAATATTTTAATATAAACTGATATTTATCTACTCAAATAATGTTTCAAATAAAATGTTTTGTAAAATTACTTTCAATTTTTATATGTCATAGTTTTATGACTAAGATAATATGTAACATTACTAACCATTTGATAATAATGACTTAATTATTAATAATATTAGTAATAAAATAAATGTTATTATAAACATATATATGTTAAAATAGTCATGAATATAGAAAATTTTATTTTATTAAATCATTTTAATAAATATAATTCCATTATAATTGAATTCATATTTTGAAAAAAAAATTCAAAGGAAATATCTTCTATAATAAATATGTGTATAAATTCAATGCATATAATATTCAAATGGACTAAATTCATTTATAATTTATATTTAAATTTTAATAATGAAAATAAACAAAAAAATATAGATTTGGAATCTATGATATTATATTCTACCCCACAAAAATAAATTACAACCTCATAATTTTAATTTATCTCACCAATGAAAAAAATATGAGGTTATTAATTATACAATCATGACTTTTCATGACCCCCTCGCACTGAAGGTAACCCTATTGGTCTAGAAAGAAAGGAATAAGAAAAATGAAACTTGATTGTCGACATCAGTAGGCCCCAAGTTAACAACTAGTACCAAGGGTATAAAAATATCCCATACAGAAGGCATTACCCTCTATAACAATATAGGATCGAGAGATGTGAAACAAATGATCAATCAACTCCATGAAATAATATAAAACACAGTGACCAAAACCATCCCATAATTCATGAATAATGTTCTAAAATAGAATTAATCTCTAAATAAATACCCTCCCGAAATGTCCTATGTAAGTAACTAAACATTAGCTCCAAAGATCTTAGCTAGTAAGGTCTAACACAATTCATTTATGCCATTTTTAAACATGAAATATTTTTACATTTACGTAGGGTGAGCATAGAAGTATAAATAGTACAATCATAACCAATTTCTCTCATGCACAAGGTAAAAGTGAATATTAATATACTAATAAGAAAAAAGTAGACCCAACAACAACTAAATTGGATGATTATCTAATCCAATCCCCATCATTATATTCTTAACAAATAATTCACTTATGTATAGTAAAATAAAAAAAATCTTATTGATAAATCGTTACCTACACCTGTTTCCCTCCGATTTACAACTATCACACCCCTAACATCATTTCTCTTAGAACTCCTGTATATTATATTTGGAAACATACCTGATAAAAAATTGTCTATAAGATCATGTCACATCACTCTTGTTACAAGTCACCCCATATATCACATCACATCTCACTTCAAAACACCTTATCCATCACATCACATCTCATCTCAACCATATACATTAAAAAATATTAGGGTATCATGAACAAGGAGGAAATGAATCTAGTCCCCCCTACCATGTATGACCCCTGCCATAATCCATATCATCATATATCACTATAATAAACAATTCACTTCAATCCTTTATATCCTTTACATGTGAATATTTCCTAGAAGAGTGATAGAGAGAGGAGAAGAGAAGGTTTCTATTCCTCCATCGTCACCATTTTTATATTAGAAAAAACACCTAAAAACATTTTCTTCAGAACAACGTTCCTTGTGGGGATGGGGTGAATAGTGAAATTTTGATGGAAATATAATGTGTATATATATACCAAAACACATAATCCCAACTTAGTGGATCACAATAAGAGTACCATCTCAACTCATAACACTTCCATGAATCCCCAAAAACACCACCACTGTATCCATAATCTGTAAATTCATAACACCACAAAATCAATAGGCATTACATATTTCTCAATGTTTCTCAAATTAAGATAATTTATAGACATAAAATATCCATCCAATTCATTATTCCAGCCTGTTAGTTTCATTATATCAACCCATTCATTTCACAATTATCAATAACCAATTAAGAGACACCTCCCATTTTAATTTTATTATTAATTATTAGTAGTAAACCATTATATTTCAATTTCATTATTAAAATATTATTATAAAACTACCAAGGAACTGTCACAACACCACAAAAACACATTAACATCGAAACATTCTTATGAATAAAGCTCTAAATCACCACCATTTCTCATCAAAACCACCACATAACATCCACCTTCCATCACATATTCCACATATCAACCACAACTCATCAAATTCACCCAATGAGAAAAAATATATCACAAAAATTTTCAAATCATTCACCTATCATTTTTCATATTTTTAAAGGTCATTTTCACCACATTCACTTCCTTGTTTCAATGGAATTTTCAAAAAACCCATGATTTTCATATACAACCAATTTCTTATCTAGATATAAATTCCTAACCCATTTATTTCTTGATGATATCAAAAAATCATAGAAAAAGGCTTTGAAAACACAAAAAAACATTCCAAACAAATCCCCCAATAACCACGATTTTCAAGAATGGATCAATTATATATAATTACGTTATAAAAAATATAAAAAGTGAAAAAATTTGATTTACTTCACCAGACACTGAAATATAAATTAAACTAATTCATTATCATTATTACTCCAATGCATAATATATTCCCAAAATACCGAAATAGTATAACCCATCCAATATGATACAACTAGATGAGAAATGAAGGAACCCCTACCAAAAAATGAGTTTTGAAAACCAATTCACAAGTTTAGAATAATACGGAGAAAATCCCCAAGCACCTTGATAAATGATAAAAACAGGAACACCATAAAATCCACAGAACATATTCTCAATAAAAACTAAAACAATAGGCTCCCATTGGGAAAAAATATCTTAGAAGAAAAATTAGGAGAAACATGATGAAGAAAAGAGGGGCCTCACCTAAAAACAACAATGATCGATCAACTAAGGATGAGGTTGACTGAAAATTAAACTGTGAAAAATTATCCCATTCAGTATCACATAGATCACTAAAGGAATATGAATAATTTCTGGGGAATGAGGGGGTTTGAGTGGATTTATTTTATTTTAGATGGTCAATATGACATTAGAGACCTATGAAACATTGAGAACCACATAACAAGACTGATGAAAAAATATGTGACTACAACACAAAGGGAAGGACCATGCAATTACATAGTGGGTTGAAGTTGGCCATAAAAAATTTACATATCTCCACACTACCTATTCTATATATCTAAAAAAATAACATGGTTTATTCAATGGTACTACACAGTAGAACTCAAAAACTAGGAAGGGGCATATAATGTAGCTTACCTTTATGAAGAATCTACCTATAAATAAATAAAACCAAAATAAAATCCATCGGAGTGACTCTATTTCTAATTATGGGAATCCACTATAAAAATATAAATATATTAAGAATATTCAAAACACTCCTCCAAGCCCCTATGCCACAACTGACCTCTCCATGTCATAGAATACACAGTCCTACGCCACTGCCATGCCCCTTTGCAAATCCGTACCAAAAATTCAAGAAAATCACAAAAAACTCTTCTAATCCTCTACTATATATCCATCCTCTATAAATTGTCACTAATCACTTTCATGTTACATCCCAATCCACCATTCCATAGAAATCCCATAAGCTAAGAACATAATTCCATGCCCCCCTTTTTCCCTCCCAACCCCCTATATGACTCGCCTATATACTTCCATCACCATAATTTCCATAACAAAATAGTTTGTAAGGGCTAAAATATCATATTAGATAATACTAAAACTAGTATTATCTAAAATAATAAAAACAAAACTTATTAAATGAAAAGGGGAGTGGTGCAGACCAAACAACCATCCTGCCTGTAACCTCTCAAGGATATCATTACAACATGACACTACCACCAACCAAATTCACTAAAATAATCTAAAATGGTTCACCAAACATTTTTCACAACCACATTACCACACCATTCTTCCAACCACAATCAACCCACTTTTAATATAACCATTCACAATGCCATCTCATCCTATGGATACACCAAGCCAACGATCACCACAATAATAACATATAATATACCCTAGCACAAAAATCAAGAAATTATATCTTTCATACCATGATATTCTCCTATTTGGGAATTTTTGAATCAGCCTCATGGGTTTGGATACATTTCATATTAAATAATGTCTTTATTAGGAGTTAGGTTTTCCCCATTTCTTATGCTAGATTCTTTAATACATGTCTCATAAAGTAATGAATCATCTCATAAACAAAAAAGATTAAAAATTCATCATTAATAATGCAAGGGAAAAAAGATAAAACTATATAAAACAATAGATAGTTTGAAGGAATTTGAATCTCATGCTCTAAAGTACTCACATACAGACTACTGGGCCTCCAATACACAAGATCATAATGAATTGTCCATCCATACCTAAACTTCTCTATAGAATCATGGATCTCTAATGGACACTCCCTAAACATTACATAATCATCAATATCCAACTCTCCCTACTACATAATATGAGGGTCATTGTGATGATTCTGATAAAGAAGAGAGACATGGATGAAATTGTGTATCAATCATAGCCATGTTGGGAGTTCTAATAGATAATCCACCTCCCTAGTGAAATCTAACACATCGAAAGGCCCAGAAAAATGGATGAGATCACACACCCTAACCAAACGTCCACCACCCATGATCATGATATACCTTCAAAAAGACAAGGTGTCTTACCACACACTATAAGGTCCTCATCCTATGATAGAAATAAGACATTTTATGGTCATATTAAACATTCATTGTCTCATAGAAAACCTAATCATTACCATTCATACTCTGCAACACATTGGGATAGAGAACTAATGACTCCTCATCCTCAGACCAACACAATGGATAATGACATATCCACCCATATAAAACCTCAAATAGAGAGACACTAATGGAAGAGTGGTAGTTCTGTTTATAAATTAACTCATCCAATGTCTTGTTCTTTTCCCAAGATCCACCAATTTCAATGATGCATTCTCACAATACATCTTCCAAAATCAAGATAGTATGAAATATATAACCATTTTTATGAGGATGAAGATAAGTGATGATGTGAAAATGAGTCACGAAAGTATGATTAAATCCTATTTAGATAGTTAATTTTATATGAAATTCCCAATATAATACAATAGACCCTGGATCTCCATGAATTATAACAAACGCATCCATATACATCCTTGTAAAGACATCCACGATATCGAAATTCTTGATTTATAGGAAGTGGGCTAACAACATCTTCAAATCCCTGAATAACCATATATAATCACATCCCCTATGATCTTAGTAACATTTTATGATATTTTACACCAAATATATCATCCCATTTCGACTTTGAAATATAGAAAGGGTTGGAAAAAATCTCAATGAACATATGGATCATCCTATACCTATTGGAAAACTAAATATCGATCCCAAAACCATACCACTGTCCATTTCATCAAATTAATCCTAAACCAAATCCTCATGATCATGTATATATATGATACTGGTGAGTGTCCCAATAATAGTGATATATGAAATGTAGAATGGAATCCTTCATGTGTGACTACCAAATCGAATATCCCTCCATGAAACAACATCATGTTAGGCCCATCCTCCAACCAGACCTCCAGAGCATTGACATCCCCAACATGATTATGTATAACATAAAATTATGAGTCTCCATAGAAAGAATAATCCCCGATAAAGAATTATTATAGATTAATCTTTCATATGAAATTATATTCATCTATCATCAACCATCCTTTTATCAAATAGTAGGGATACGAACTCCAAAATCACTGTCAACGCAACTCCAAACTCATAAACAATATCATTCCACAACATCCTACTCAATTCACCCCCATTAAATTCCCATTTTCTAATTTTTATGTGATCCCAAACTCATAATACTGTAGAAACTCCATATATCATAGATTCTATAAAATCAAGCCAGGATAAGAAAATATATACCTCATGTTCTCATGATCTATGATGACCAAATAGTTTTTACCAATGAGATAGGGTTGCTATATCCTTTTCATATAAAAGAGTTTTTCTAGATCCATATTATGGGTACAATAGATGCACTCATGGGGAATTCCTCCCTTGAACCATAATAGATCACAAGATTCTAATTCATTAAGACACAACAGATACCCATATGGAAATCATAATAAATCACCTCAAACAACGCACCTTCCACAAAGAACTGGTGCACAAGAGAACCAATCTATTTCTTCTTCGGTTATTCAAATGTTTCATGTCACTGATCAATCCAAATAATGATCTCGACAAACAACGTAAAATATTTTAATAGGGATGCAATATTGGATAAATAGGATATAAATATATCATAAAAAATAGTCATACCAAGGATGAATCAAGACACTACCACATTCCTGGGTGTTTCCCATGAATCAAATGACTCAATCTTTATAGGGTAAAACATACTTTATTAGGAAACAAAAAACCGAAGGAAAAGAAACTACCATGTAAATAAAATATAATGGGATATCATTATATATAGTTGGTGTCATCGAAGAACATAAAATACAACTATGTGATGATCAACATTCTCCTCACCTTAGTTTGAGTAAATAAATATTTCATCATTAAAAAGACTATGAATTGATCCAATAAATCAAGGAACACAATTTTAATGATTCTAGTTAATATAGATGGTTTGTTTGTTATAATGAATGAGATGACCATGAACTAAAAGTACCCATAATAGCATATTAAGGTTGTCTTTGGGACATCATCCTCTTTCACCGTCAACTAGTGATATATGGACCATATATCATTCTTCAGAAAGCCAATAAACAATATCAATTAGACAAATTGATCATCATTCCATATTATAGAGTAGATATTCTTGATCTTTTCTTGATTCAACCTCCAATAGTCCATCTAAACATCATACTACCATCTTCTTTCTTGATAAATACCATTAGAGCACTCTATTGTGAAGTAATGGGATGGATAATGCCTGTGTGTAACACCTCGAGATTTTATGAGAATTATTCTTTTTAATTTCATTGATTTATTTTGTTGTACACTTCACCAAGATTAGTTTCCTCTATATGCAACATCGTATTAGCTTGTATTATATGCAATACTATTCTTGGCTTATGATGCACACAATTTCATGTTCTTTCAAATATCATTCATTTTACACAACACCAAGTTTAGATTTTGATCAAAGTATAACTGAAATATATTTTGAGTATGTTATACACAACACCAAATGAATCTTTCCCTACACGCAACCCTGACCTGCCTTGCATTACATGCAAGAGAGACCTTCCTCGATAGTTTGCATTGAATGCAATACTGAGTTTCACTAAACGACGATATGTTATTAAAATATTATATAAACTAGCCATTATGAATAGTAATACCCACTTTTTAAAATTTAATAAATTCTACCTCTCAAAATGGACTTCATTTTTGGATTCGGAATATCGAAATTAGGCTATGGTTAATTTTTGGTATTTTTCTGAAAACATTCAATTTTTCATGAATAGTGAAAACACTGAGTTATTGGTTAAAAATGACATTTTATTTAAATAATAATTTATTTTATTTAAATTTATTATAGTATAAAATTTATACGTAATACCTATATATGTTCAATGTAAATCACCAGAGTCATGTTATAATAATTTTAAATACATAAAAAATTTATCGAACTTTTTATCATCTCTTACTCACCACCTAGGAGAATTTGCAAATTTACATAAAAATAATTTTACCGCTTATGTGAGTTTAATTTCAAAAATCCAAGAGACATGGTTAATATCAAGGAGTAAAATGTGGTACAATAAGATAAAAATAATTCTTGGTGAATAGTAACTTTTACCTTTTATTTACCACGGTTAAAAGTAAATAGGGTAATTAAGTGTAAAAATGATATTATTATTACCCTAACACATGTACTAATTCTATTTGATAAGTTTAATTCACCAAAAAACATCCTTAGGAGTAAAATATTACCCTTTTGGTCCACTTGGATTATATTAGGACATTTATTATTATTTTAATTAAAGAAGAGTTATAAGAGTTAAACTCAAAGTTTAATAACTAAAATAGTTATAATATAGGGTTATAAATAAGATAGAATATACTGTAAATATTAATTAGAAATATAATAATATTTCCTACGTAATTATATTTTATTTATAATTTTTAGACATTAAATAATTTATGATTTTTAGTGACACAATGATGATGCAGTAATTACCTTATTATTGAAATATTAACATGAGTGATCATATAAATAACCAAATAAATGTAATTTCAGACTTTTTATAAATTAAACTAATATTATATGTTAATATAACATACTAGAGTTAGTTAGATGAATTTTATTCGAAGTAATAATGCTGTTATGAATTTAACAAAAACAGAATACCAAATAATGTCAAAATTGACATAAAAGAGTTTTAAAAACAAATATTATATTATTAATTGTCATTCTCTTCCTAAAAATCTATTGTTAGGCCAAAAGACATATATAATAATATATATGACATTAATGAACCAATTGGGGTTCTATTGTAATTTTATAGTAATTTTATTGACCATATAGTGTAAGAATACAAGAAGACACAGTAAAAGATAAATTATTTAACTTAGAGTTAAATCTAAATTATAAGGTTAAAATGGTAACCTAAGATTGTATAAAACCTATTGTTTGATGGGATTTCGACCTATACCCACTTTAGCTTTGAAATAAATCAATTTGGAGCCATTATAAACCGAATATGACTTTATTATAAAATAATATTTTATGTTTTTCCTAAGGATCCACTCTCCTCCCTTATAAAAGGGCACCTCCTCCCTCTCCTCTTCACACAACATTGACCCTTCATGATCAGCCATCCCCTACCTATTAAAATTATCCAATTGCATATAAACCTACTAAAGGTCCTTGTATTCTTCAAAGACCAACTTTCGTGCCCTAAGAGGAGTTTAAGAGGAGGCGCGCCGAAGAAGAGGTAATCTCTTCTACCGATTCTTTCATGTATCACGACTCTTCTACTTCCTCTTCTTTAGTTTTTTTCATTATAAAGAAATGAAATAAGTATAAATAATATACTGATATGTTATTATAAATATTAAAAAACCCCATTTCACCTTCTATCCATCCTAGGGAAAACAAAATCACTACGCGTGCGAACGTACGTAATACCGTCTCCACGCCGTGGTGTAATTTTTTTTCCACCACCTCCATACTTGGATGGGTATAATGGTGTAAATAATAACTATATATGGTTATTATAACATCATAATAATAATGTGATATTATATCATCCACTAAAATTCCATTCAATAATTATGGGAACGATATCATCACTCGTCCGTACGTACAGATTACCGTCTCCACAACGCGATGAGATTCATTCTACATAATAAACATTCCTGAATGATTATAAAGTATATATAATGAATTATAATGATATATATGACATAATAATGAAACTGGATATATATATATATATATATTTCACCTACTTACTTCCATTCAAGTCAATAAGGAAAGGAGATCATCGTTCATGCATACGTACGACCTACCGTCACCATGAACGGTGTGTTTCATTTCATTTATCAATCTATTATATATAGATATACATATACTGAATATATATGATATATAAATCTTGTTTTAAATTCTATATGTAAGTAAGTCATGATATAATTATTAATAATATCAATAACAACAAGTCCAAACCCGTACGTTAAATGAAACGATTTTACCCAAAATTCTTCTTTAACATGGAATGGACAAAAGAACGGGTAGTATAAAGTCATAAGTGAAACATATATGATATCATAAATATTATTATGGCTCTATTAAAAGTTAATAATATGTTTAAACCCACTATACATGATTCTTTGACTTATACTGAAGAAATTGGACATAAGGTAAAGGATAATTTTGCAATCTCATTTTTATCCGAGATCGCTTATACGTACGTATTTACTGGGGTTATATTTTTCATCCATGTCCATAAAAATGTATTTCATAAAGTGTTTAATATTCTTACATGTATTTTTAAAGTCATTTTTAACCCACTTTGACTTTTACTTTGTGTTATGGAAGGAATATTTCTTTTATTTACTATACATAGTACTTTTGGAGTTTTATATTAAAAGTACGAGGAGAATGTTTTTTTAAATTTATACGGCATGAAGGATTTTTTATATTTTCATAAAACCTTTTCTTAATGAAGCTTACTCTACAGTATTTCATGATTATTTTCAAAAAAATTATTTTCTTTAAAAATTTCATGTAATTTTTAGAAAAGATAATGATTTTGAAGAAGAAATGATATTTTCCTCAAGAATTAATTTCAAATGTTTTGTCAAAACTATTTTCCATTTAAGATGACATTATTTAATATGATTATGTTTCAAGAATAATGTCTCTATGATTTACGTGGTTTTACTTTTCTAATGATGAAATGATATCCATTTGTTTTATATGGATTTTTTTATTATGGGATGATGTTTATGAAACCCATTTTATTCTTTTGGTTAAGATGAATGATTTATGTTTATGTTGTGGCACATGTAAGAATGATTTCATTATTAGATGGGTGGGACCTATATCTTCCTCCAATGCATTGGGTAAAGATTTATATCTCATGAGATAGACATGTCTGTAACGATAAGTAAATCTGGTATAGTAATGCATGGCTGGAACGACAGGTAAACCCAATTCAGTACAGACTTTGTCCACTATGATGGTCTTGGCAGTAATGACTTGGATACTATGGAAATCATATCATGTGCTTAATGGTTTTCCATAATTACATCTTTTATTCCCATGCTATTTTATCATGAGTAATGTTCCTTTATGATATATTCCTTATGAACTACCATGATTTACTTCACCACTCCTGATTTTGATGTTTAAACATTATGTTCATGTTTTTAAGATCAAATGTATATGGTTTGTTTTATTTTCTCTATGGTTACCCTTACTGAGCATTTGAGCTCACCCTTTAAATGTTTTCATTTCCCCAGGATATAAAAAAAGGTTTTAGGTAAAAAATCAAAAGGGGAAGATCTTTATGAGAGATGTTGAAGATCTTTCACCATGATTAGAAGATTATGTTCCAAGTTTCCAAAGACACTAAACTATTACGATCCTTGAGTGTTGGTTTTTGTTATGTATTATTTATTCCTCAATAGTAATTTAATGTCCATGTACATCAATCTTGGGTCTCTAAACTTGGTATCAGAGGAAAGGTTTAGTTAGCCTTTGAAATATAGGATGGGAAAACTTTAGTAAAATCCCTAGAGATATTTCTAAGGTATGTATAGGGATGTATCTAAGGTTAAGTATAAGTATATGTTATAGTCCTAGAATTATGGTAACGATCTTATAATTAAAGCAATGATGTTATATATTTAAGGTACTGACCCTTTATTATGTTGTTTTCCTAGCATGATTTTTTCCACTCACACAGTTCTTTTTGGGTTTTAGACGATGACTGGAATCTAAAGGAACCGTGTTGATCAATGTAATGGGAAATGTAATGATTGTCCTCGTGAACAAACCAATGTTATGGGAGATGGAGGGAAAAATTTTATTTTTATACTTACAAAAGCTATGAATCATTCTGGAATTCCGAATGAGCAGAGAAGGGAACAATATTCTATTGAGTCCTTTATGAGGAAACATCCACCTTCTTTCAGTGGGTCTTATGATCCACTTGTTGCTGAAAAATGGATCAGTACCATTGAAAAGATATTTTCCATAATTAGATGTTTGGAACATGAACAATTAATTCTGGTTGTTCACTATTTATAAGGTGAAGCAGACCAGTGGTTGACTCTAATTATGAATACAAGGCACCAAGGAGAAATTGAATCCATGGAATGGGACGAGTTCAAGAACATCTTTTTCAATAAGTACTTCTCTCGTATTCTTCTAACAAATTTTGAAAAGGAGTTACTTGAGCTTATGAAAAATGATGATGAATCTGTTGGTATATACTATTTAAATTTTACAAGGCTTGTAATGTATGCATCTGGCTTTATCATCCAAACCTGAAAGTAAAGTTGATCGATTATTCAGTGGCTTAAAACCAAGTCTTCTAAGGGAATTAGCAATAAGAACTTCATTAGTTATGAATCAATTGTGAATTTTTCTATCAAGGTAGAACATAATGTTGGTGTTACATATCCATCTAATGGTTTTGACAAAAAAACGAAAGACGAAGTTCAAGGAAAATCTCAGAACAATGGTGAAAAGAAGGTGAATGATTCTTTATGCTCAAAGTGTTAAACGAAGCATGGTGGAGATTGTCTAAAAGGTACTAGAAAATGTTTCAAGTGTGGAAAAGAAGGTCATCGAGCAGAAGAGTGCCAAAGTAATGGGAAAAAGGTTTCTAATGATGTGAATTGGGAAAAGACTACAGAGAATGCTCCACCAACACTTCAATGATTCAAGTGAATGGAAAGGGGTCATAATGCTAATCAATGGCCTAATCAAGGGGTTAATGTTGATCGATTTGAGAATCCTATTAAGGAAAAATACAAAGGGAAGTAACATGGGATCACGATTTTTGATTTTGAGTATGACAATGATGTTGTGGAATGATTAAGTGTTTATGTAATGTGATTTCAAATTAGTATCATGGAATCTCATTTATAGTATCGTAGAATTTGAGAATATCTATGTATTGGTTTTCAATAATTTTATGGTAACGATAACCATGAAATGTGATCGAAATAGTTTTAGAAAGTGGATAATATGTGCATAGTGAAGGGATAAGGAGAAAATGAAATTTTTGATAGTATTCATATGCTCATGACTGATATAAGTACAAAGTTATATCATGGTTTGAGTATATTGAAATTTTGGGATTTTGGTATGTGGAAAGAGTTAACTTTTGAAATTATTCTTGTTTTCACTAATGTTAAATGGGTAATAATGTTTCAAGAGAATACATGATTATGGTATTCATATGTTTCTAATGTGACCAGCAAGATATATCTTATGATATATGGGGGATAAATGATGATATTCACATGCTTGGTTGATGAAATTTCTAGTAATCGTTTTCTTTATACTATGATCTTGAATAGAAGTATTTTGGATAATATTAAAGATTTAAAATGGATTATGTTGGACATCAGATAATGTTGTTTAAGGATATACCCTTTTTTGATATTATTTCTAGAATGTTATAATATTGTAGTTTTTTAAAAAGGGAAAACCTGCAGAACGTGCGACAACCCGTCATGGCGGACAAGGTTATGGGAATCGAACCCACAACCGAAGTGCGAAATGCCTTTATCGCCTACCATAGGCCTACAGGAAGTCTCTAGTTAGTTGAAGCTAGTTTTATTTTATTAAGAGGTTTGATAGATGAAGTATAAGTCTATTTTAGGAACTATATATGATTAATGTCACTATACATGGACTTATGTATATACCTTTTTATAACCTTATGTTTGAGACAGATGGAATGACCTATCATTCTATCGCATGATCTGCTAACACTTCACAGAAGACAAATTCAACTTCATTTCTTTAAGATATGATGTGGAAATTGTTCAAGGCACAAACAACAGTGATATTTTACAAAAATTATGTAAGTTTTTCTTTTAATTTAAAAAACAATCAACATCAGGGAAATGATCTTGAAAACCAAAAATTTTGTCCTAGTGACCACATATCTAATAAATCAGATGGTACCTCAGGTTATCACAAATTTATGGCTTTGTGATTATTGGATTTTTTCATAGACATGTTTTCTACCACTCTTCATCCTAACATGATAGTTAGATTAATATTTCATATCCATATTTTCACCTATATTCTCCTATGTGGAAACCTAGTGATGAGTTACTTTGGGTATCTGTTATGTTTCTAACGTTCCTTTTTAAAATGATGATTTAGTATTCTTTTCTACAATGTGGGTTTCTATGAAAGAACTTTAAAGTAGAAAACCAATTATAACCGTGACGAATTTCAAGGGCGAAATTCAATTTATGGGGAGTAGAATGTAACACCCCGAGATTTTATAAGAATTTTTTTTTAATTTCTTTGATTTCTTTTGTTTTACGCTTCACTAAGATTAGCTTGTGCTATATTCAACACCGTATTAGCTTGAAGTATACACAATACTATTCTTGGCTTGTGATGCACACAATTTCATGTTCTTTCGAATAACATTCATTTTACACAACCCCAAGTATAGATTTTGATCAATGTATAAATGAACTATATTTTGAGTATGTTATACGCAACACTAAAAGATTCTTTCCCTACATGCAACCCTGGAATTCCTTGAATTACATGCAAGAGAGACCTTCCCCGATAGCTTACGTTGTATGCAATACAGAGTTTCACTAAATAACAATATGTTATTAAAATATTATATAAACTAGCCGTTATAAACAGTGATACCCACTTTTTTAAATTATAAATTTTATCTTCAAAATGGACTTCAGTTTTGGATTTGGAATATTGAAATTTTCCTAGGGTTAATTTTTGGTATTTTTCTGAAAACATTCAATTTTTCATGAATAGTGAAAACAATGAGTTATTGGGTAAAATTGACTTTTTATTTAAATAATAATGTATTTTATTTAAATTTATTTTAGGTCAATATTGATACATAATACCTATAAAAGTTCAATGTAATTCATTAGATTCATGTTATAATAAATTTTAATATATAAAAAAATTGAACTTTTAATCATCTTTTACCCACCTCTTAGGAGAATTTGCAAATTTACATAAAACATAATTTTACTGCTTCTGTGAGTCAAAATTTTAAAATCCAAGAGACACGGTTAATATCAAGGAGTAAAATGGTGTTCAATATGATAAAAAATAATTTTTGGTGAATAGTAACTTTTAACTTTTATTTAATACAGTTAAAAGTAAATAGGGTAATTAAGGGTAAAAATGTTATTATTATTACCCTAAAACATGTACTAATTCTATTTGATAAGTGTAATTCAAACAGAAATAACCATAAGAGTAAAATATTACCCTTGGGGTCCACTTGGATTAGATTAGGACATTTGTTATTATTTTATTTAAAGAAGAGTTAAAAGAGATAAAATCAATGTTTAATAACTACAACATTTTTAATATGGGGTTATACATAAGATAAATATGACTATAAATATTAATTAGAAATATAAAAATATTTAATACATAATGATATTTTATTTAATGTTTTGAGATATTATATAATTTATGTTTTTAATGACACAATGATGATGTAGTAATTACCTTATTAATGAAATATTAAGATAAGTGATGTTATAAATAACCAAATAAATGTAATTTGATACTTTTTATAAATTACAATAATATTATATGTTAATATAACATACTAGGGTTAGTTAGATGAATTTTTTTCTAAGTAATAATACTGTTATGAATTTAACAAAAACAAAATACCAAATAATGTCAAAATTGACATAAAAGAGTTTTAAAAACAAATATTATATTATTAATTGTCATTCTCTTCATAAAAATATAAGGGTCATCCAAAAGACTTATATAATAATATATATGACATTAATGAACCAATTGGGGTTCTATTGTAAGTTTATAGTAATTTTATTAACCATATAGTGTAAGAATACAAGAAGACACGGTAAAAGTTAAATTATTTAATTTAGAGTTAAATCTATATGATAAGGTAAAAATGGTAACCTAAACTTGTATAAAACCTATTGGATGAGGGGATTTCGACCCATCCCCACTTTAGCTTTGAAATAAATCTATTTAGAGCCATTATAAAATGAATATGACTTTATTATAAAATAATATTTTATGTTTTTTCTAAGGTGCCACTCTCCTCCCTTATCAAAGGGCTCCTCCTCCCTCTCCTCATCACACATCATTGAGCCTTCATGCTCGGCCAAAACCAGCGTATTTCACTTATCCAATTCCATATGAACCTACTAGAGGTCCTGGTATTCTTCAAAGACCATATTTAGTGCCCTAATAGGAGGTTAAGAGGAGGCGCCCCGAAGAAGAGGTAATCTCTTCTACCGGTTCATTAATGTTTATTTACTCTTCTACTTCCTATTCATTAGTTTTTTTCATTATAAAGTAATGACATCAGTATAAATAATATTATGACATATTATTATAAATATTAAACAATCCCATTTCACCTTCTATACATCCTACGGAAAACAAAATCACCGTGCGTGCGAACGTACGGAATACCGTCTCCATGTCGTGGTGTAATCTATTTTTCCACCAACACCTTACTTGGATGGGTATAATGGTATAAAGAATAAAAATATATGGTTATTATAAAATCATATGGATTCTGTGATATTATATCATCCACTCAAATTCCATTCAACAATTATGGGAACGATGTCATCACTCGTGTATACATACAGATTACCGTCTCCACGACGCGCTGAGATTCATTCTCAATATTAAACATTCATGAATGATTATAAAGTATATATAATGAATAATAATGATATATATGACATAATAATGCTACTGGATATATATATATATATATATATATATTTCATCTACTTACTTCCATTCATGTCAATAAGGAAAGGAAAACAGCGTTCATGCGTACGTACGGCCTACCGTCTCCATGAACGGTGTGTTTCATTTCATTTATCAATATATTATATATAGATATACATATACTGAATATATATGATATATGAATCATGTTTTACATTCTGAAGTAAGTAAATTATGATATAATTAATAATAATATCAAGAACAACAAGTCCAAACACGTACGTTAAATGAAACGATTTTACCCAAAACGCTACTTTTACATGGAATTGACAAAAGAACAGGTTATATAAAGTCATAAGTGAAACAAATATGATACCATAAATATTATTATGGCTCTGTTAAAAGTTAATAATATTTTTAAACCCACTATACAGGAGTCTCAGACACATACTGATGAAATTGGACATAAGGTAAGGGATAATTTTACAATCTCATTTTTATCCGAGATCGCTTATATGTAAGTATTTACTGGGGTTATATTTTTCATCGATGTCCATAAAAATGTCTTTCATAAATTGTTTAATATTATTCCATGTATGTTTAAAGTCATGTTTACTCCTCTTTGACTTTTACTTTGTGTTATGGACGGAATCTTTCTTTCATTTTCCATACATGTTACTTTTTGAATTATATGTTAAAAGTACGAGGAGAATGTTTTTTTAAATTTATACAGCATGAATGAATTTTCACAGTTTCATAACGCCTTTTCAAAATGAATATTAATATACAAGATTTCATGATTATTTTTAAAAAAATCTTTTTCTTTGAAAATTTCATGTAATTTTGAGAAAAGAGAATGATTTTGAAAAAGAAAGGATATTTTCCTCAAGAATTCATTTCAAATGTTTTGTCTAAACTATTTTCCATCTAAGGTGAAATTATTTAATATGTTTATGTTTCAAGTATAATGTCTCTATGATTTACATGTTTTCACTTTTCGTATGATTAAATGATATCCATTTTTTTATATGGATTTTTTATTATTATGGGATGATGGTTATGAAACCCATTTTATTCTTTGGGTTATGATTAATGATTTATGTTTATGTTGTGGAAAATGTAAGAATGAATTAATTATGAGATGGGTGGGACCTATATCTTCCTCCAATTCATTGGGTAAAGAGTTATATCTCATGAGATAGAAATTTCTCTAATGGAAAGTAAATCTGGTAATGTAATACAGGGATGGAATGGTAGGTAAACCCGATTCTGTAATGGACTTTGTCCACTATAATGGTGTTGGTAGTAATGACTTGGTTACTATGTAAATCATATCATATTATTAATGGGTTTCCATAATTACATGTTTTATTCCCATGCTATTATATCATGATTAATGTTCCTTTATGATCTATGCCTTACGAACTACCATGATTTATTTCACCACTCTTGATTTAGATGTTTAAATATTATTATCATGTTTTTAAGATCAAATGTACCTGGTTTTTTTTATTCTCTACATGGTTACCCTTACTGAGAATTTGAGCTCACCCTTTACATGTTTTCTTTTCCCTACGATATAAATAAAGGTTTTTGGTATGAAATCAAAAGGGGAAGATCTTTATGGGAGATGTTGAAGATATTTCACCATGATTAGAAGATTATGTTCCGAGTTTCCAAAGACACTAAAATATTACGGTACTTAAGTTTTGGTTTTTTTATGTATTATGTATTCATAAAAATTAATTTAACGTCCATATACATCAATCTTTTCCCTCTACACTAGGTATCAGAGGAAAGGATTAGTTAACCTTTGTAAACTATGATGGGAAAACTTTAGTAAAATCCCTAGAGATATTTCTAAGGTATGTATAGGGATGTCTCTAAGGTTAAGTATAATTATAGGTTATAGTCCTGGAATTACGGTAACGATCTTAGAATTAAACCAATGATGCTATATATTGGTGGGACTCCCCATTTATTATGTTGCTTCCCTAGCACGATTTTTGCCTCTCACACTGTTCTTTTTTGGGTTTTAGATGATGGCTGGAACCTGATAGAAACGTGTTGATCAATGTAATGGGAAATGCACTGAATTTCCTCCTTAGGAAACCAATGTTATTGGAGATGGAGTGAAAAATCTTATTTCAATACATACACAAGCTATAAATCATTATGGATATCCGAATGAGAAGAGAAGGGAACAATATTCTATTGAGTCCTTTATGAGGCAACGTCCACCTTCTTTCTGTGGGTATTCTGATCCACTTGTTACAGAACAATGGATCAGTACCATTGAAAAGATATTTTCCATACTTCGATGTTTGAACATGAAAAATTCATTCTGTTTTTTACCATTTAGAAGGTGAATTAGACCAGTGGTGGACTCTAATTATGAATACAAGGCCCCAAGGTGAAATTGAATCCATGGAATGGGACGAGTTCAAGAACTTATTTTTCAATAAGTACTTCTCTCGTATTCTTCGAACAAAGTTGGAAAAGGAGTTCCTTAAGCTTATGCAAAAGGATGATGAATCTGTTGGTATATACATGGTGAATTTTACAAGGCTTGCAAGGTATGAATCTGGCTTTATCATCCAACATGAAAGTAAAGTTGATCGATTCTTCAGTGGCTTAAAACCAATTCTCTGAAGGGCATTAGCTATAAGATACTTCATTAGCTATGAAGAAATTGTGCATTTTTATATCAAGGTTGAACATAAAGTTGGTGTTATATATCCATCTCATGGTTTTGAAAAAAAACAAAAGACGATGTTGAAGGAAAAATCTCAGAACAATGGTGAAAAGAAGGTGAATGATTTTTTATGCTCAATGGGTCAAAAAAAGCATGGTGGAGATTGTCTAAAAGGTACTAGAAAATGTTTCATGTGTGGAAAAGAAGGTCATCGAGCAACAGAGTTCCAAAGTAATGGGAAAAAGGTTTCTAAGGATGTGAATTGGGAAAAGACTACAGAGAATACTCCACCAACACTTCAATGCTTCAAGTGCTTCGAAATGGGGCATTATGATAATCAATTGCCTATTCCAATGGTTAATGATGATCGACATGAGAAACCTCTTAAGGAAATGGACAAAGGGAAGTCACATGGGATCACTATTTGTGATGTTGACTATGACAATGATGTTGTGGAATGATTAAGTGTTTATGTAATGGGATTTGAAAATAGTATAATGGAATCTAATTTATATTATCGTGGAAATTTGGAATATCTATGTATTAGTTTTCGATAATTTTATCTTAACGATAACAATGAAATGTGATTGAAATATTTTTGGAAAGCGGATGATATGTGCTTAATGAAGGGATAAGGAGAAAATGAAATGTTTGATTGTATTCATGAGCTCATGACTGATATAAGGACAAAGTTATATCATGGTTTGAGTACATAGAAATTTTGGGATTTATGTATATGGAAAGAGTTAACTTTTGAATGTATTCATGTTTTCACTAATGTTCAATGGGTATTAATTTTTCAAGAGAATAAATGATTAAGGTATTCACATGTTTGGAATGTGACCAACAAGATATATCTTATGATATATGGGGGATAAATGATGGTATTCACATGCTTGGTTGATGAAATATCTTGCAATTATTTTCTTTATACTATGAGCTTGGATAAAAGTATTTTGGATAATCCAAAAGATTTAAAATGGATTATGTTGGACATAAGATAATATTGTTTAAGGATATAACCTTTTTTTATTATTTCTAGAATTTTATAACAGTGTAGTTTAAAAAAAACGGAAAACCTGCAGAACGTGCGACAACCCATCGCGTCGGACAAGGTTGCAGGAATCGAACCCACAACCGATGTGTGACAGGCCTTTATCGCCTACCACTGGCCTACAAGAAGTCCATGGTTAGTTGAAACTGGTTTTATTTTATTACGAGGTATGAGAGATGAAGTATAAGTCCATTTTAGGAACCATATATTATTAATCTCACTATAGATGGACTTATGTATATAAATTTTTCTATCCATATGTTTGAGGCAGATGGAATGTCATATCATTCTATCGCATGATCTGCTAACACATCACAGAAGACAAATTCAACTTCATTTCATTAATAAATGAAGTGGAAGTTTTTCAAGGCACAAACAAAAGTGAGATTTTTCATAAAGTGTTTAATATTCTTCCATGTCTGTTTAAAGTAATGTTTACCCCTCTTTGACTTTTACTTTGTGTTATGGAAGGAATCCGTCTTTTGTTTACCATACGTGGTACTTTTTGACTTTTCTGTTAGAAGTATGAGGAGAATGTTTTTTTTAATTTTCACGGCATGAAGTAATTTTTACATTTTCATAACACCTTTTCTTCATATCTATTAATCTACAATATTGAATGATTAATTTTAAAAAAACATTTTCATTGAAAATTGCATGTAATTTTGAGAAAAGAGAACGATTTTAAAAAAGAAAGGATATTTTCCTCAAAATTAATTTCAAATGTTTTGTCAAAACTATTTTCTATATATGGTTATATTATTTAATATTTTTATGTTTAAAGTATAATGTCTCTATGATTTACATGGTTTTACTTTTCTTATGATGAAATGATATCCATTTGTTTTATATAGATTAAGTTATGATGGGATGATGTTTATGAAACCCATTTTATTCATTGGGTTATGATGAATGATTTATGTTTATGTTGTGGCACACGTAAGAATGATATCATTATGCGATGGGTGGGACCTATATCTCCCTCCAATGCATTGGGTAAAGATTTATACCTCATGATATAGATATGGCTGTAACGCAACTAAATCCTTTATAGTAATACAGGTCTGGAACGGTAGGTAAACCCGATTCACTAATGGACTTTGTCTTATATGATGAACTTGGAAGCAATGCATTGGATACAATGGAAATCATATCATGTGATTAATGGTTTTATACAATTACATGTTTTATTCCCATTCAATGTTATCATGATTAATGTTCCTTTTTGATCTATTCCATACGAACTTCCATGATTTATTTCACCACTCGATATATTGATTTTTAAACATTATGTTCATGTTTTTAAGATCAAATGTATATGGTTTGTTTTATTTTTTCCATGGTTACCCTTACTAAGAATATGAGCTCACCCTATATATGTTTTCATTTCCGCAGGATATAAAGAAAGGTTTTATGAAAGAAATCAAAAGGGGAAGATCTTTATGAGATATTTTGAAGATCTTTCACCATGATTAGAATATTATGTTCTGAGTTTACAAAGACAGTAAACTATTATAGTCCTTGAGTGTTGGTTTTTGTTATGCATTAATTATTCCTCAAAAGTGATGTAATCTCCACGTACGTCAAGATTTGGTCTCTACACTGTGTGCACTATAAGGGGTATCTGATTCATCAACACCCACACATCAAAGGTTTTCACATGATAAGTGATATCACTGTAAAATATCTATAAGGAATTTGATCTATCCCATACATTATATCAATGCAAGGAGGTAATATGACACCCTCCTCCATAAAAAATCCAAAAATTACCGAAAGAACCTTGAAACCTCCAACATCCCTATGTTTAATGGTCATACTGGAATCCAAAAAATTTATAATGAAGAAGATATGTAAATATAAGACCCAGATAATAACTCCTATCACAAATTGATACTTCACATTCACCATCCATATCTTAGAACACAAATCTCCTCCAAAAGGGGTTGGAAAAATTACACAAAGAACATAGAAATACGATGTTGAGGATTATATCATTATTTTTAAATATAATGTTTGAATAAATCCCTATATGATTGATGTGTTTACATTAGTAATATGCATTACCAAACAAATCAAACAATTTATTCTTGGAAATGAATAGTATATTCAACACTAGGGGAACACAAATTCTCTGTATATATAGTCTTCAATAATATAATAGAGTTGGTGAAAAAAAATTGTGTGAAGATATTGAATAAAAAAAGGAACAAATAAGATTAGATGATACCCTCATCATATGTCTAATTATCTATATCCCCTCTTGAAATTATCTTCTTTGACACAAAATAAACCACGCCCA
This sequence comes from Viscum album, assembly GCA_963277665.1. Classification (NCBI taxonomy): domain Eukaryota; kingdom Viridiplantae; phylum Streptophyta; class Magnoliopsida; order Santalales; family Viscaceae; genus Viscum; species Viscum album. The sequence goes on along the minus strand of OY728123.1, from coordinate 2,060,047,966 downwards.
ATTCATCTACATCTCATTTTTTGATATCCTATATAGCCACACTTATGTCACTGTCTCTATAGAATAGGTACATCATATGGTAGAGTCCTACCAACTCCATCTATTCTTAGTGTAGTATAATCCTAGTTCCCCTAATGTTTAAATAAACTCATTGGAATTGGCTTTTAAAGATGATTCCAAATTAGACCACCACCTCTATACTAGGCTTGACGTACTATGGGGAATTAATTCTAATTATAGCCACAACACCCATAGACAAAGAAAAATATCCAAAGGGCCCTTAGAAATGAATAAAAACCATTGTCCCTAAATGTCCAAGATGGAATCTACTATGGAAACTCCCCAATAGTCAAAACCACTAATCCCTAGACACTTGAGACCTACTACTTATAACTATTCTCCATGTAGAACATAGTTGGATCACATATTATGGTAAATATACTTTTGAGTGAATGCACATGACCACCACCTACTTCTTATAATCCACTATATATGTTTTTGTTGAAAAATGAGTAACTATATACTAGTTTAAATAATGGTTTACTTCTCAAAGAAACCCCATTTGGGACTACAAGGGAGGAAAAATGATCTATGTGGAAATAGAAAAAGTACTTGTTCTACATAACATTCCCCCACATTGACAGTCTCTCCTATAAAAGAGAGAAAATCTCTTACATTTTCAATGAATTCATGGTGCACATGAACCTCAGCCCAGTTGGTGAGGTATCTTTAAGTGCATCCACATGACCAAAGTTCAAAACTAGGTTGTGGCATATTCATGGGGTACTATATAAGGTACAATAGTAGGTACTGTTCGGTATTGTAGCTGGTGGAACTATTCACCTTGGGCCACCGGTTTGGGATTTAAGTCAATAAGGCTTTCGGTCCACACATGCTTTCAGGTTAGTAGGGCTTTCCGGACACCTTTAAGGCCTTCGGGCCACTATAAGGCCTCTAGGCCACCATAAGTCCTTCGGGCCACATGCAGTTTCCCTAGACACACTATAGAAAATGTGCAGCCTGAGAAGAGGATTTAGAGCAGGTGCACTCACTAGAGCAGAGCCAAATGTATTTTTCAGAATGAGATGGTATGACTATCACCTCGAGACCAGCCAGTTCTTACATGAGAATCCTAGCCATACAACCATGTCAATGTGGAGAGATACTATCATGATGTATATGTTGGGGAGGAGCAATTCCTTATAGATAGTTTGGTTGAATTTTCTAAAACCGTTGTGTCATGTAATATCCTTACCCTACAGGTCATGTAATCTCTTAGCCTACGGGCCCAGTAAGGGTTCCCTCTCCACCCTTAAAAGGGGGTTATCAAAAGTCAATAAAAATGAAGGCCTTCGGGCAATTCAGGAAATGCATTCATAGTCATTGATAATAAATCTAATCAAAACACCTAATAAATCTGACCCATAGAAATTTTTTGTAATTCCATTCAATAAGATAAAAATCTTAACATGGACATGAAATACCAAACATCTGACTATGATCCAACTTACCCCTTTAATTTTATAGTGACCAGATAAAAGTGAACATGATATCAATCTCCTATATCATGATATTTTACACCTAATCAAAACTTATTCCATTATACCTTCCTAGGATGTGTCGATGGAATGCATTCAATTATCTCTTTCATACTTTATCCGTGTCTGATGGGGTAATTCTCTAATGATAAAACTGATCAGCTTTCAAACCTTCACTGAATTAACCACATTTGGATGATAAATAGGAGCTATAGGTAAAATGGAAAAAGTATTTCTAATTCCCAATAGTATGAAATTTTATTATGATTCGGTCAATCAGTTTTAAATTCCAAAACCCAACCTATTCAAATATGAAAATAGAAAATCATGATGCATGTACCTCTCATATGTCTAAACCATTTTAGTGGAACAACCTCACTTGGTCATTTGACAAGATCAGAGTCCTTGCATTAGATCATTGGGGGCGTAAAATCCCATTTCATGGATATTCATCCCTAGATAATATCATGAACCAAGGTCAGCTAACAAAATTTCCTTACATTCTAATGTAGTTATCACTATGGATAACTATAAACTATATCTCATACCTTAACCAAACACTTTATACCACTCTTCCCTATGCCAATCCCACAAAGTCATCCCCTCATTGTCTGACAATTAAGGAAGAAGGTTAATGACACCAGATTCATTATTTTAAAATTCCCTGGATTAGTGACTAGCATAGAGGTAAAAAAACCCGACATATGGAGGGAATTTCCCTATAAAACAATATAATATTGGGAGATAAGATATAAAATAACAATAAACTCAATGAAATAATAAAATAGAGTGTAACAAAAATTATACAAAAATTCATTACTTTTTTAATAAAATATAAATTATCTTTAAATAAATACCACAAAATAAATATTTCTTACAGTGAATCAATATTGCCCTTAATGGTATATTCTTGTAATATGCAGAACTGTACACATTTCCCTCTGGTAAAACTGAAAATATTTTCCATATTCTTAGAGGGAGTATACAAATATACTCAGTTGGATCATTCCCAAATTCTTACCTCACATGTGAATAGAGAATCCTAATACACAAGTTATAAAACAATTGAACCATCAACAACTAATCTAGTCACATATCCAATAACATTAGAACCAAATCTTGTTCACAAAATAACATATCCATGTATAGAAATATAATAAGAAGTATATTGATAATTGTTTACCCCACACTACTTCCCAACTGTTTTCCACTCTCACTCCCCAGACGTCGTATTTCATGGACATCCAATATTTTCTTTATAGAAACCTTCCAAAACACTCCAGGGACATCACAACACATTACATAAAATAATTTACATAATCATGTGTTCCATACATCATGTGAAATCACATCTTACCCTTAGATTCCTGAGTTATAACATCACATCACATCTCACCCACTACCATAACCTGAATATCAGGGTAGCATGAACACGAAGGGTTTGAACCAAGACCCCTCCTCCTATCATGCATTAAACCTCCCGTAAAAAATCATAAAAAACATCACCATAGTGAACATGTGAATTTCTTTACATAAAATCTCATGCATGCAAATGAAACGTAAAATAATTATTATGTAATAACGGGTCAACATGCATCCATACTCACCATTAGAATACTGAAAATAACACCAAAAACATTTTTCCGATAAAATCTTTTAAATTATACTAGGTTCCGTATTGAAATATTTATGGAAATACAATGTGTGTGTCTATATATATATATATCCAAAAAATCAATCCAAAACTATGGGCTAACAAAAAGTGTACCATGAAAACTCATTGAATCACAACAATTTCCTAAAACGTTCACCACTTTGGTGTCGACATATAAATGAATAACACCTCCCAAACAAGAAACAAGCCTCAAGACGCATTTCAAAATCTTTCTTAAATTATTCCTATTTCCTAAATTTCTGTCATCGACCAATTTAGTGTTCCATACCATTCATTTTATTATTTTAGCTCATTCATTTCACATTTATAAATAACCAATTACTCCAAACCTCCTATTTTAATTTAAGAGTTCACCATACACACATTCCAATTCCATTTCTGTTTCTTTATTAAAAAAATATTCCATTAATGTCAATAAAGAAAAACAACACCACACAAAAAAAACATTCCATTCTAATAACCCCATATTTATACAACTTCACATCACCACTACATCTCACAATAAAAACCACAATAAATCAACTTCCAATCACATCAAACTACATATTATCAAATTTTCCCCATCACAACCACATATACCAATATATTTCAAATTATTCACTTGTATGTTTTCAAACTTAGTATGTGGATTTTGATGAATTTCATATATATTTCAATGGAATTATAGAAAAACCATGATTTCAATGTGCGTCTAATTCATAAACATGATATATAGTTTTTGACAATTTCATTCAAGGTGATGTCAAACAATCACACAACAAGGACCCACAAACAAATTATCCATAGTTTAGTCAATTCCACCAACAAACATGATTTTCAACAAGGAATTAATCAAGTACAATTACAATATAATAAATATCAAATGTGGTAAATCAATCAATTCAATTTCCCTTCCCCATCAATTTCAATTTTACAAATTCGTTATCTTTATTATTTTAAGGAATAATATCTTTCCAAATGGTAAAAAGTGAATGAACCCACTATCAAAATATATCTAGATGAGAAAAAAAGAATATGATACTTCAAATGGAGCATCCAAAAATACTTCACAATATTATAATGAGAGGGTGACCACCAATAATAACCCTAGTGAAATAAAACACATTAATCTACCTAAACACAGAACCTCACTTTATCTTTTTATTAAAAATCCATTACAATAATAGGAACTACTTGACATTAACATCTTCTAGATAAAAAATAGTGTGAAATGAAAAAACAAAGGAAAAAATTTGGGTGACTCAACTGAAAACTTTAAAGATCGATCTCCCATGGATATGGTTGAATGAAACTAAAGTGATTCTAAAAAAAGACCTTGAGTTTTTTTCACATGGGATTCAAAAGAACTAACAATATAGATGAGATAATAAGTGGGGCCGAGAGGAGTTTGGGTATTATAAGTGTTCTACAAAACATAAGACAACAATACATCACTGATCCTAAAATATCAAAATTAATAAAAAAGAATGGTACTATAATGAAAAAGGAAGGACCACTCCATAACCAGTAAGGTAAAAGTAGCATCCAAGAATTAGATCTACAACCACAGTACATATCAAATAAAATATAATTCCATCGTTCAGCCAAGGCCACCACACTTCATAACTCATGTACCATGATGTGGAAAATGCCCAACATAGCCCCATGGTGTATCAACCATTAAATAGATAATACCTAAGAATACAAACCCCCAGAACTCTATGCCATATATTTAGACTCCCTACTGCAACTATGAAGAAAATAAAAGAATAACCAACACTCTCTTATGATCCTCTATACCACATTAAAAATCTCCACAAAAAAACCAAAACCCTATGCTAAAGGCATTCTTCACAACACAACTATTCCAAAAAAATAAAATCCATCCAAAATTTCTCCACTCTGAGTTGAGATCTTCACTTTGTCTCCCACTTTTTCTCCAAACCACTTGGTGTGGTACCGTATAATTCTACACCACCATAATTCATACAAAGTAAGAAGATATAAGTTCTTTTATAATACATGAATCATGATATAATAGTAATTTTAGAACCATAACAATGGTTTATATAGAATATGTTAAAGATTCAAATCATATCGAATATGAGTGTCAAACTAGATGTGCTATTAAACCCCCCATGTTGGGCATTGAATTCAGATATGGTTAATACCCATCCAAATATTTTTATGGTAATGAACTCTAGGTGCATCTATTCTAGAGCCTATGTCTATTTTTTAATCCAAAATATAATTTCATTACAAGTAAACCACACACTTGATTAAATAAATTAAAGATATTTTTGGTATATTTTTATTTATCCATAATTATTACACTAATATACAATATTTAACATTCCCAATAAAAATGATATGTAATATATCATGATATTCCATTCTTCATTTCAAATCCAAAATTTATAGAAATAAATTATCAAAAAGTAATCATAACATTTTACCCTAAAAGGTAATTGTATACAAAAAAAATATATTAATCATATATTATCATAAAAATATATACATATTTTTCCAAAATATTTTGACTTTCTGGGACATAAAATTACACACCAACCCTATGTACTGCCTTAACCATGATCATGTATTTTTTTGAAAAAGAAAAAAAACTAAAATATCATAAATATCATTAATAACTATACAATACAATCACATAAGACCTCAAAAGAGGTATTAAAGACATTATAATTATCATTGTAATTCAACCTATTAAAACATGATATTATGAATAACTCTAAAAATATACATGTTTGATAAAATATTAACCTTTAATGATTTCTAAACCCTACTTTGATACAAACTAAGAAAAACTAGAGCCACAAACTGTGATTTATTAAAAAATATATAATCTTTAAAAAATGATTTGACTGAAACAAAAGTGACCAAAACATAAATATTCCAAATAATACTATCATTAATAAATATTGAGTGACCAGAATTCTCAATAACAAATTCTCAATTCAATTCAATGAAAATAAAACATTCAGAACAAATTCCACAAATATGTTTTGAATAAATATAACATCATATTCATTAAAATTATTTATCTAAAAATGATCCTTTCATTGAATGTAAACAATGTAAGCATCACATTAATTCATAATACACAAAATATCTAATATATATCAAATTTTCCAATTTATTACAGGTCTATATATTTTAATAAACACCCATAAATTATTAATTTGTACACGAAATTATGTGACACAAAAGGAATCAATTTTACTTTTATAATTATATAATTAACATATATAAAATAAGTAGGTTCCATACATATTTCTTCGTAACATGATCATATTCTAAGAAAACTATATGATGGATGGGATAATTAAGAAATATACCAAATTATAAATAAAAAAAGTTAAAATATACTAACATAGATATAAAACCATGTTCACAAAATAATGGTTACTAATCACTTTTTAACATTATACCATAGAAAGATACTAATAATTGGATCATTTGATAACACAATTTTAATATCCCAAAATAAAACATCATAAAATAATTTTGAGGATAATATTAAAAATGACTATAAAAGAGATAGATCATATAAAGAATAAGAAAAAATTATTTTAAATTATAAAAAAACCATAAATATTTTCAAACTTCGTTGTGAAATTAGGCATATAAGTTAAATGAAAAATAAATTACATTTTGAATGAAAGAGGGTATTGAAGAGAGAAATTTTTAATTGATTAAGAATAATTAATCCTTGAAAATAATTAATTATAAAGATAAAAAATTTGGAGTTTATGATAAAAATACACATCAGGGGAACAAAATATATTTAATTATTATTATAATATATTATCCTTTATTATTATTTTTTGAAACCCAAAATTCAATGAAAATGGGACAATGGTTCTTTAATAAACCATTTAAATATTTAAAATAATGATTTTTTTGGGGAATAACCATAAAGGTGGTAAACTGAGTTAAATTGAATAATATTATCAGAACAATATTTTAATAATGTATGCTAGAAAATAATGGTTAAAAGAGATTAGAAATTTCGATTTTATTTTTTTTATAAATACTAAAACATTGTAAAAAATGCTTTTATGCAATCTTTGATATATAATCACTAATAGACATTATATAAAATAATCGATATGCAAATATAAGAAATATATCTAATAAAAAGGTTGATATTTTTTTCAAAATAATATCTCATTTCTATATAGAATAAAATCCATAAAATAATAATGTTTTGATGTTTATTTAGTGTATTAAACAATTACATCTTTTGTAAAAGTTGAAATAATCCCTTGAAATACATAATTTAAATTGTAACATTAAATATCATGGATTAATTGAAAATAATGATATAAAATGTTTAGGAGGTACTATGTGAACCATAAAAAATAATTTAGGTACAAAATTGAAGATATGTCTCAAATAAATAAATTTTATTTTTAAAAACAACAAAATATATATTAAATATTTGAATCGTTAGCTAAAAATGGAAGCTATTTCTCATACCCACCGACTCATGTCTGGTGTTTAAACACACAGATTTCTTAAATAGTAATAATTATTTATAAAATATATATTATAAGTTCCATTTACGCCTTGATTATTTGAGGATTGTGAAATTTTAATATATATCATTTTTTTAAAAGAATGCAGCAAAATCTTATCGAGATTCACTTGAGATATACTCCTAATCCAGAAATTTCTCCATTGATCATAAAATAATTTATATTTTTATGAAAATTATTTGAAAATGTGGGCTAAGAAAAATATTACATAGTAATGAGTTTTTTAAAAAGATTTGAATTCCATTATATTTTTAAATATCATAAAAACTCTGTCAAAATAATTAACTTTTATAACACAAAATTTAACCAAAAGAAAAATAATGGATTTTGAAATCCAAAATATGATATTTCATTCATTACATTAATTATAAATTCATATTATTTTGAAACCCTATTTCATTTGTAAAAATAATATCTTTTGAAATAAGTCCATATTTCTACATTGAAATTTCAAAACATTACTTTTGAGATTAATAAATCATTGAGGATTTTTTGGATTCTCGGGAAGATTTAATAAACCTGTGTGGCCACGGGGAATGATAGAGTATTAGAAATTGATTTTAGGATAAATTCCTCTTTAGGTTATGGGTTCACTCACAATTCTTCATCATCCCTCATAGTACCCAAGTTTTAATTATTAATTAATTTTTTAATCATCTCATTATTATTGTAATTTCATTAAAAATAAAATTTCAAAATATCAACATCTATGTAAATTTTTTTCAATGTTGAAAATAAATACATATCTATTAAACATTTAAAAATATTACATAATAGAAAAATTATACATTCATATTTATTATAATTAATATAAAACATTATGCATAAAAACATACAAATATTTCTTCTAAATTTAACTTAATCAAATATATTTCATAACATATATAGAATATAATTGAGAAATAAAGTGAATAGCCATACAACACATGTAATCATGATTAAAATAAATGAAATTAAAAAGATAACTTCCATTATAAAAGAATAGTTTTATCAAATTAAAAACATCCATGATTTTAGAAAACCAAATTACCTTATTAATTATTCTAAAATTTATTTTTAGAATTTTAGGAATTGAATACCTCATAAAATATAACATCTGAAGAAAGAATTTATAATAAAATTCATAAATTATTATTCCTTAGAAATATGTTTTGGAAAAATAATAATTTATTACAAATAATTTCCCTTACAAAAAAGTGTTTTATTAAAACAAATATTCTTGTTTATTAAGAAACAACATTCGCATACCTAAATAACTAGAATTATTCCTTTAGAGTTCCCTTATTCTGAGATAGAATCCTTCGAATAGACTCTTATATACTCTAAATAATATTACACTCACTTTGTTAAAAAAATTTACAACTATGGAAGATGTGTATAGAACTATGTAATTGACCGTATTAACACTATGATAAATCATAACCAAGATGATTCAGGGGAGATCCTTAAATAGAAAATTTGAATGAGTGGATGATATAATAATATATCCCTAATATTAACTCTCAAATAAATTGTAGCTTCCATCGACAACAGAATTATCACATGGCACTAAACTACACCACGAAAAATTTATGTCCATATTGTTAAATACATGGATTTTCCAAATATAAAACACATAATATTTTAATAAGATTTAATAGTAATAATATTCTATAATTTTATGACTGAATATCTTTCATGGAGGTTGAGTTACTACTTTCTTACAAAGAATACTAGTAACTATTTGTATGTCATATAGAGAGATGAAAGAGATTTTTAAATTACTATGTTAGTATTCTATACACATTTCACTTGTAATGATTTTACTTTTCAATAAACATTTAATGTAAATAGATATATTATTAGCATATTACATATGTTTATATTATTTTATTTAATTGTAAAAATTTTCACCTTGATGATTATACTTGTGAAATCATTTACAAATAAATATTGAATTGAATTTTACATCATCCTTTGATTTCATTAAAGACTAATCTATAAAACCCTTGATTATCTAGGTTTCTTGGGAGGAAGTAGATGATGTAACATATTTATATTTAAAAGGGTACATTTACGTTTACATGAGATGGTGGTTACCCTATACTTGAGAAAACTGGTTACCTTTTTGTGGAGCGTTGAATCATTGTTAAACCTATATAAAAGTGAAACGACACTTAAATATATTTCAAACTCACCCCATGACAATTAAATAGCTTTATGATTACCTTTACATATGTTTCAAAATTATTACCTGACCATTACATAGTGGTATAGTGACCTTCAAATGATAAAAAATCATTACATATAACCAAACACAAGTGAGGAAATTCATCAATGGACCTAAAACAATTTGGGTGTACCCTTACATGATCATCTCTTTACCCTTGTGTGAGTACATTATGACCTTTATATAATTACCAATTATCCATACCCTTATACATATTAAAATATTGATATTGACTACCCATTCATATATTTTATGAAATTTAACGTATCATAAAAGAACTTCCAATTTATTAAATTTTAGAGTTAAGAACATTTATTAAATAGAAAATAAAATAGATAAATATAGAGATGAGTTTAGATAAAGTGAGATATTTCCTCACAGAAAAAGTAATAAATGCCCTATATTTTTTTTAATATCTACCCAAATTTGACATTCTTCATAATAAAAACCATTCTAGTTGATAAATACCATCCCACAAATATAACCATTAGGATTCCAACTTTTCATCGATGTTTTCTCTTTTTTCAAGAGGCCTTTAATTAATATTTCCATTAAATCAGATCCCTCAAATTTTGGTTGAACCTAGACCTTTTTTGAAGGGTCCCCAAAAATGGTATCTTCAGTAATTTTCTCTGTAGGGGGTAAACCAAATTTACATGAACTCCACCTTCATTCAGCTCATTTTTAGAAACCACCCTCAAATAACCTTCCCAGGATAATGAATAGACCTCATATTCAAGAGATTAATCTTTACCTTCATCTAGTGTTCCATAATCGGGAATTTTTTTAGAGTTTTATATATAATTATTTCTTATGTTTAGCAATCTCGGGAACTTATTGAATGTAGGGTCACATGAAGAATCATGTAGTAAAATATCGAACTAACTAAATGTGTGGATGCATGATGGGGGTTCCATCTAGAGAGGTAGCACAATATGGGCCGAATCCAGGAAAATTTTGGGGTTTGTAAGAGATACATTTCTAGTCATAGAAATATTAGGTATGGACATAAAAAATCGAATGGTTTAAAATCCCTCTTTATCCACTAAGATTACCTTTGGTGAATTGTGTTTCTTTGATTCTCTATCACTATCCATGTATTCATTCATGAAAATAATAGAAGCAGATGTAGTATATGTACCTATGTGGTGTTCAAAATTAGGAATATATTCATAATCTATAGGTGGATGACCTGGACATTCCAATTGTCTCTTTCCTTTCGGACAGCCGAATCTTTTCAACATTGAAATGAAAATTATGTGATGGGTTTCAGTGATTTGTTTTTTGTTTTTCAATATTATTTTAGAAATAGTAAATAAAAGATCATCATCATCTAATTTTTTCCAACCATTACTTTCCATTAAATCAATCAACATTTCATGTAGAATATTCCGTTCAATGATATCATGCACCACTGATTCATTAGATAAATTAGTTTCATCAACTATCCCCTCTTCTAAAATTTGTAGCCATGACTTGGTGAAATGAAGTATATTCAACTCCATTTTAAACCTATACGAATGAAAATATGGGTATCAACCACCATTATTTATGACCTGTATGTGTGCATAAATCCATTGTTCTACCCATACATGAAATGTGTCATCATGAAACTACCATTACAATGTTAATTAATATTACCTTTACATGAGCACAGATCCAAGTACCAACTCTTTTTTAACCTTAAAATCTGTATTGTTCCCCTATATGATCAACATATATTATTAACATGGTTGTTATCCTACCCTTACGCTGTATACCTTATTATTAGAAATAATTATATTTTAACTATTATGTTTTTCAATTATATTGTTCTAATTTTAAAACTCATAAATTTTTTCAACTTCTTAACAATATAATATATTGATTTTATCATTTAATTACTACTTTATTATATTCACTAGCAACAAATATTTTCATACCATGATAAAAAATATAAAATTTATAAAATTACATGAAAATAAAACTTGTTGAATAATTAATATATTTTCAAAATTAATAGCATTAAAATATAAGGTTATTCATTTTAATAAAAACTATAAATTCCATACGAAAATAAAATGACCCTTATGTGATTACTAATAAATTGTGCTTGAAATTATATTTTATTAGGTTTCACTTATAGTTTTTGAAATATCATCAAATGTTATTTTCATTAAAATTTATTAATTTTTATATAGAATTAGAAAAATTTATCATATGTTATTAAAATATTTATTCGAAATATAAAAATAGTTTTTTCATTATTCGTTAAAATATTTTTCATATTGTTTTGATTATAAAATATATGTAAAGGAAATAAATATATTAAAATTTTAGGATGTTATTGAGAAATTTTATATTGAAATGAAATTCTCATGAATAGTAAATTCTCACATTTTCTTAACCTTAATAAAAAAACTTATGCTTATTATTATGTAAATTATGATGTGATTTAATGTAAATCCCCGAAAAATTAGTTTCCCATAGCTATTTTAACTATATTAAATTTTTATTATACATAATTTCATGTTTCTCATATTTCTAAATAGTTTAGCAGTACTAGAAAAAAATATACAAAGTTGAATTTAACATTATATTTGAAAACATGAAATACCACATTCTAGAAATAATTACTTTTCATCCTTGAACTCTTTTAATGATTCCTTCTTCGCATCCTAGGGAAGGTAAGAAGCATAATTGTCATATTACATCCTCACTAAGGTTGACATACCAAAAAATCTATCTTGAACCAATAACTCATGATCAATATGAGAATGTAAATAAATAAAAAACCTGATATTTAAAGAATTCAACATGAAATGAATGAATAGATAGTATAAATACAGTAATCTCATGGGTAATAATAATAATATAATTATCAATTATGTAAGGGATATATAATGGATTTCATTATCTCAAACATCATTATATCAATTCTATTAAGATAGGTCACTAAAACTATTTAATTGATGGTTAGGTATACAACAGAAACCCATTTAATGCTTGCTTACTAATATATGTAATGAGTCTTGATGAAGCATCAAGGGGATATGAAATTATGGGGACCATAAATAAATAAACTCTAAAAAATTCATCATATATTAAATGTACAATTTAATTCATACAAAATATTCCTTTTTGAAAAATATCCATATTTTTTAATTAATAAAAAATATCATTATTTCATCAATCAATAAAATATATTTCATGCTAAAACAACATTTTTATAGATAATATATAGATTATGAATTATTCATATCGATTATTAAAATAATATGTATTTTTAAGGGACATGTAATGTCTAATTATCTTTAGAAATTGAATGTTTCTAGGGAAAGTTAATAACTAAAAAATTATTTAAGATGATGAATGTCAATACTTTCCCCAATGAAAATGATCATAAACAATATTTATATTTTAAAAGGATGAAATCATTACAAAATATCCAACATTATTATATATAAATGAATGTTAAATTTCATTTAAGTATATAAATTATATAAAACATTATTGGGGAAAATAACATTTCCAATTTGAAATTCACTTTAAAAAGAAAACATTTTACAGAATATTAGAATTAAAATATTCTTGGAAAATAATGTTGTGAAGTTGAAAATGAAGATTAAATGAAATGACATGTCCTTATTAATAAAATATTATTTTCATGCAGAGTATGTTAAAACAAATATTCTATTCCCATTTTCAGTTATATGTTAAAAATTATATTAATCAATAAATGATAAAAAAATTCTTTTTCTACGATTTTTTGGAAAGAAAATAGTGGGTAAATATTTTATTAAGAAATAAATAGATAATAATAAAAATAATAATTAAATTATTTTAATAAAAATAATAAAATAGATAAAACATTATTTTTGACTGAAATGAAAAATAATGTTGTTGTTTCTTTAAAAAATATTTTAGACCATTTTAAGTACCCAGGAGAGAAAAATTGTAATATTAATTGAATACTTTATTATTTAATTGAGGAGAATAAAATTAAATAGGTATTTAGTTAATGATAACAAAATTTTCTATAGTGGAAATTTCAGCATAAACAATTATGATTAACATCAGATTGAATCATCAACCGTTATAACTTTTGTAACTTTTGAATCGTAACGCAAATGAAAGGAATAACATGAAATCAAACATAAAATAACATGAATATAAATTTATTGTTTATATAACATATAAATGTTGATGTATATATACCTCATAAAAATAAATAGGTTAACAATACCAATTATATCTTAATGGAGTGGAAATTGTGAAGCAATCTCCTAAAAAGATTATACCATTGAAATGTGAATTAATCAATCAATTGATTATGTGTATTAAATAATAATCCATATAAAAACTATTTAAAGTAATCAAAAAACATTCAAAAATCATTACCCATTTAATATTATAATATCAAAAACATTGAATAAGAAATATAACACATTGAAATGAAATTGAGTTATAAAACCCCAATAACATGGTAACTTTTGAGTCAAATAAACATGGATGAAATAATTAAACATTAAACACATAATACAATGAAATATTAATTGTTAAATATATAACATGTATAATGGAATGTGTATAGACTATATGAATGAGATTATTTTGAAAATAATGGAATATGCCTTAATGAAAGGATACAGAGACCTAATCACTTACATCTAGTTTGACTAATAATGCATATTATTTAACTTATTACATAATAAAATATAGTTAATTATGTAATTTCCTAAGAATATTAATTTTTTTGAATTTTATTTTATTTAATAACATATTATATTTAAATACTTAAACAATTATGTTCACATCATAAATTTCTACAAAAATACTTTCATAAATCGAAAATGACTTTGGTAGGGTGACTATAGTAAATTTGGACATTGTTAAACCATATCCAAAAAAATAATAATGTCATAATTATAGTTTTAATATATAAATTATTATTTTAAAACCATCCATTACCGAGTTTATGAAAAATGAACTATGTTAAAATCATGGAGACTAAAAGACATATGGAGACAAAGGTAACATTTCAATTTTTCACGATCATGATTAAAAACACTACGTGTTGTTTTATCTTCTTAGAATGATAATTATATAATATATGTCATATTATTTCATTAAATACACTTATATATATATATAATTGATAACATGTGATATTGAAAAATGAATCATAATGCTTCCCGGACGTGGTGATCCACATGTACGCACGAATGAAATTATCAATTTTAAATGATATGAAAGGTTAGAAATTATATGATATATTATATTTTTAAAATATTAAATAACTCATAAATAATATATATATATAATAAATAAATAATTAAAATCATCTTTGAATGGTGGTGATCGTAAATGAATTATGTTGGTTCACAATGCAATAGTCCTCCATATACATGAAGAACATATTCGTTTAACATTTTATAGAAGAGGAGATGGATACAATGTATTAAATTAGAAATAAACATCATTGTATATTTGATGTACTTATGTTACTATATCATCACATTTTAATTAGATTTAATGTAGATGGATGAATATGTAGAACAAAAACACTCAGTTATGAATGATACATCTTATTCAGGAACTGTATTTAAGTTTAAACCAAAAGGCTTCCTAAGATGGTTTGAGAATAAAAAAATGGAATCTAGTACATGGAGTGGGTTTTATGGGAAATATTTTTAATGGAATTTATAAACTAAATGGTTCATTTAATGTGATGAAAACAGTAGAGGATGTTACCATTTATAATAGCTCGGAAGGCACTCCTAGAATTTCATATGATATTTAATGATAAATAAATAATTTAAATATTATATTTGTTTCAAATTGATAATTTTAAATTAAAAGTTAAGTTTTAGTATAAATACTCTCATATAATAACCATTGTACATGATTAGTTTTTTTATCCATATATTTGTTTACTCGTATTAATAAATTTTGACAATTACAACAGTATTAACATTTTTACTTTTTAGAAGTCATTAAATTTATTATCAAACGAAACAAACCACATAAATGGAACATGATTAATATTGTCAACCATTTCAAATGAACTAGGGAAAATATAAATTTTTTATGAATCATAAAACATTTAACACATCATTATTTATTATAAAATACCATTAATGTCAATTTTGACACTATTCATTTGATTTGGTCTTCAAGAATGTTTAGAAAAATATGGAATCTTAATATATACATTTAGAACATCCCTAAAATTTTATAATTATCTATATTTTTTAATAAAATAATTGTATCAAATTTTATTGTTTTTTCTATATTTAGTATCATTTATTATATTTTTCTATTAAATAAACATATGTTGTGTCATGTTGCATAAGAATATATGGTACTTTTTTAATTACTCATTATTAGAAATTAATTTCAAGGTTAAAAAATATGTAACTTGAAATTTATTATTTATAATTACATGTAGTTCATTTTCGTCACTATCCCATAATATTATAGCTATACAAATGACGAGGGTCACATTTGTTTTCGTTACTTAAACTACTATAAAGGCCACAATCATATCTGTATTGATCCCAAATCATAACATTATAGAACATAAATGATATATGGTCAATATATTAACATAAAATATAAATTATAAAAAATAGGTCACTATAACCCTTATCTCTTTAGTTTATCCTAGTGTAAACCTATTTTACCCCTAACAGTGATAACATATTTTTACTATTTGACTATTCATTATAAAAAAATAAGTTTAACTTATTTCCAAATATTTATTATGATGAGTCAAAATAAGGAGTTCATTTTTGTAAATTGATTTCATAAAAGTGGCTATATTTTATTTAAAAGATAAACCCATAAAACGTTTCAAAAAATGGGTTTTCAAGGAATTCATTTTTATGAATGATATGTTCTTACACTAACTATATAGCATGTGATTATCATTATTTATATATAAATTCATATAGTTAGATATAAAATATATAAAATATATAAAATTTAATTAAATTATTAATTATGAAATATTAATGAAATTTATTTATGTTGAAATACATTATGCATTTGAAAACAATTTTCAATAAAAAGTAATATTTTTCATTATTCGTAGAAAAATATAGCATTTCAGAAAAATATTAAAAATTTACCCTATGATATTTTTTATATGATTAATTAAAAGATTAATCTTATTTTACAAAATATATTTTCCAAAAATTTTAATAATTATTTTTATTATTTCGGGAAAAAGGTATTAAAAATTATTTCTAAAGAAAACATATTTTAAAAGTATAAATTAAGTTTACTAAATATTTATTGATTTCATGTTATAAATTAATAAATACATTAATTTTGAGAAATAATTTGAAATATATTTTATAAATTCGTTAACCCTATTTATTCCCATCTGTTTAATGAGTAGGTTATAACATTCATATGTAAATAAAATATTTTGTGGGTAATTTAAGATTAGTGTAATATGTTGTACACGCTATTGAATATAATGATCTT
This sequence comes from Viscum album, assembly GCA_963277665.1. Lineage (NCBI taxonomy): Eukaryota > Viridiplantae > Streptophyta > Magnoliopsida > Santalales > Viscaceae > Viscum > Viscum album. The sequence goes on along the minus strand of OY728123.1, from coordinate 2,060,030,536 downwards.
CTTTTCAAATACTAGTTCGTTACGTTATAAGAATAATCAATGAATTCATCTTCAAAATAATAACTTTATCTTAGTAATCAAGCATTTCAAATTTAAAAATACCATTTTTGGAAACCCCTTCAGAATAAAGAGATAATAAATATTCATCTCAATTATAGGGAAATGGAAATATAAATGACCTATGAAATAACACAAGAATAGGTATACCAGTATGAGACCATTAATGGGAATTAAAAATATGGACATAGGGGACAAAAATAACACCCAAGGACTAATTTAGAGTTATAAAGAACATGGAAATGGGAATGCTAACGGGAACAATTCTATAAAGTTGTAATGGGTGAAGAGACCATTGATTCTCCAGAAATAAATGTATATGTATAAATTTTTATTTAAATATCCTTTTAATAAATTTGAGGGATTCATTGACTATAAAGATTAAAAACACTATAAAATATACTTACTTGATAATCATTTATTTTAAAAAAATCTCCTTGTGTTATGATTCAATAAACTTTCACTTCAATTCATACTCAATGAAATGAAAATAAAAGATAATTTTTTTGAATGAATAACTATGTTTAAATTTTTTTGAATCATATTATCAAAAAAATATTAACTTGATGTTCGTCTTGTAAATAATGAAAACAAAATGGTTTTCAAAATTTAATGAAATACCCAAAATGAATAAATCATCATATAAAGATATATTATATTAATAAGAAAATATCCACAATTAAACCAATGTGTTGAAAAAGGTCATTCCATAAATAAATAACCATAAATCCCAATTAACATCAATAAACTCAAAAATAATGAAGGATTTAACATAAAATTTTATCTCATTACCTCCAACATACACCATTGAATACATAATAACATTCGTCTTAAATAATCAATTATGTTTAACTGAATGTTTTTATATATATATATCATCAAAATAAAACATCTCCCAAAATGTCATTAATTCCCAAAAAATAAAAAGACAAAAATATTTAATCCTTTCATTTGTTTCCAAAAATATAATCAGTTTTTAACCAACAAACCATTTAATTAAAAACAATGACATATTAACCAGTACATCACATAGGCCACTGGTAGGGACATCACCCTTTTCCCTCTTCGGTTATTGATTAAAGATGCACAACCAAGTCAGATGTGACTTGTTTTCACCTAGTATATGAGTTGTCCAATTTTATAAGAAATTCTAATATAACGTTTGGAACAATAAAATAGTATTAAAAAATCTGAAAAAATAATGTTAAAACTAAAACCAGTTTTCAACCACAAAGGTTTTATATAAAACTTATTTTTTACAAAAAAATATGATAATTTCAATTGACCATGACAACATTAATATCGATGATCAGACTACCTCTGAAGAATATTAATACATTTAAAAATATGTTTATAAAATATTAAATCATCATTCTTTAAATCATTTTTTCAATGAACACATACAAAAACGAAGCTATATTTTACAATGAATATATCCCTTAATATAAATATTCATTGTAAAATTAAATTACCTAAATCCCCAAATAGTGGAAAATTTATTTTAAACATATGATTAACCATGAACATATCATCCCAAAACACTTCTGGTTCATCCGATATAACTATGGAATGTAATATCATTCCATATGTTCGATTCATTAAGTCGTTATAATTATTCACTAAGATTATATTAATTAACCCATTAACATCCTCTAAGAGTGCCAAAACAGAAGTAAGGGTACAATCACCATTCACTAGAATGATTGAAAAGATATTTTTGGCCAAATCCGTTTTGTCTTATTGCCCCTAGTTTCATCTATGCTAAACCCCTGTCCATATTTTGTTTCTTGGAAAGATTGTATTTCTAGAAAAACCACATAATTTATAAAATACCAAAATAGTGGTAATTTGTCATATATTTAGACTAATAATCCAATCCTCCCATATGGTCATGTTTCCAAATCTATGTTTTCCTAAATAAAATTTCAAATGGTTATACTAAACATCCTCTAATACCAATAATAATGACCCTAAATATAGTGGAGCAGAGTTGGTAGTTATTTTATTACAGTGGTATAGGATACAAAATTGAATATCTTAAAAGAATTAAATGGTTTATTATCTTGGAAAACTATCCTAATATATGTATTTGAAATTACATTTGAAAACCAAAAATACCAAATAGTGAAATTAAATATTTTTACTCCTTGATCTGGTGTAAAGTATATTTAAATATATCATAGGAAAAAATAAAGAAATTAATTCCAAAATAGATAATAAATAAGGGTTACATAAAATGGAAACTATCATGAGTCAATATGGTATAATTAATATGGAAAATTATGTAAATAAGAACACATGAAATTAAATCAATAACATGATAATGAAATTCAGATATAGATATAAATAAATAATCATTCTCACTAATAATATTAATTGAATTATCAATGAAAGAAATTATTAATATTAGACATAAGGATATTAATACTATTAATAACGTATTTCAATATAGTTTAAATGATGGGTAGGTATACCAAAAACCATTTTATATTACCATAATAAATTGTCTCATGTGACCTATGGATGTTTCAATGGGATATACAATTCTTATCACCACCCATAACATTACTATATAATCAAATACTCATATATAGAATGATCAATTTAATTCATAAACTATATTCCCATTATAAAAATATAGTTACCCAAACTATTTTTACTTTACAATTATATCATTTTAAATATAAAAAACATAATAGCATTACACATAGAGGATCAAAAGGTTTAGTGTCTTGGGAAAACTATGACCATACATAACAATTACAACATCAAGCATAAACATTTATTTAATTTCTTCTTATATAGCTTCTTATTAGAACTTTTACTCTCCTTAGTACATGTATCCCCCTGAGGATATACCTCAAAAGGGGTGAGAGAGAATCCCAGTAAGAGGATAGATAAGAACAATATAGCACGATGTGAGAATAATCATAACATGGGAAAAAGATCATGAACATGATAGGATGCATAAATATAAGACTTTAAATGTGGAAATGCATCAAATTAAACATCGTGTCTTAGTGGTTAACTAATAAACACACTTTTGAAACAAGCTATCATCTTGTTCACACATCATTTCACATTTACTCATGAGATTCATCACTTTACCCAATGCAATGGAGTGCTGTATAATTATGGGTGCACCCATCACATCATAACATTATCATCATCATGCTTGCCACATAGAACACATATCAAAAAATATACATAACTAACCCATTGAATGGAATGGGTTTCATCTCATAATAACACATTCATAAGCATTGGGTTCCCAAAAAAAAAGGAATAACATACATGTTACAAGAACTATCCACTTTGAGTGAGAAGAAAAAGGGGTGTTCATAAAAGAGGAGTTATTTTGGAAAACATTTTTTTTGACATAAAAACCAGTGAAAAAAATTTATATCCCATAAAATTATAGAAAATGATGAAAAAATGATCTTTAAGGAGTAAACATATCAAAATGGAGTGAAAGAGGGAGAACCTGAAAGAAGAAAATTGGGTTCGAGATTTCCCCTTACATTGTATCTAAATGATTCATTCACATTAATGTCCTGTATAATGACATTATATTCATTAAATTAGAAATCCAGAACCTTTTTTACATTAATATGGTTCATTATGGTTTCATTAAGTGATTTTATGTTCCTTTGGATGAGTTATATAGTTTTAAAACATTGTTCGAGAATGTTTGTTTTCATGGTTTTCTTGAGTGATTCACTTGTATTCTTAAATTGATGTTTGGGTAGAACATGGGTAAACATACAGAACTGATATTAAATGTTATTAGTGATATTAAATGTGTTTTAATGATCTTATAATGAAAAAAATTTTATCCATGTGGATGAATCATTAGATAAGAGTTAAATGATGATTATTTGGGTTAATTTGGGCAGTTTTTCAATCACAGCAAACTTGTTTTAACTTATATCTTAGTAATATGGTCATAAGTTAGTTCAAAAACATTAAATAGGAGATAATACATATAACATGTTCTGGTTCAACCATAAAAATGGTTTCAAGAACAGATCTGATGCTATAAAATGAAGATGAAAACTTTTCGTTCTTGAAGGTGATAAATTAACACCTCATGAACAACGTTCTCCGTAAAAAAATAAAAGGAAGAGGCAAAGGGGGATATATGATATAATATCCCATTATCATCATAGAATTATATTAGATTTATAATAATGGAGTTACAATTCGATTTGAATGATGATATGTGTGGATATATCAAGAAATGAACGTGAACATGAAAGGAAATTAAAGGAGAAGAGGAAGAGAAATTACCTCTTGAATCCTCCTCTTGAGAACCTCCTAAAGGTCCTAAGCATGGTCTTTTGATGAGACCAGAAGCTCTTAGACGTGGGGGAGGGGATAGGGGAGTGGTTTGGGCAGAGTTTACAGATGTATTGGAGCTTGAGAGGTGTGAGGAAATGAGGGTGTGAATGGTGGATTTTATAGTGGAGGGGAGAGGGGTTTCCTTAATATAAATTCATTAGTTTATTATTTCTTCACAAGACAAAGAATAGTGAGTATTCCATAACAAATAATATTAATTTCATCATTTGATCCTAAACCGAGTGGGCTAACATCAGTAGAGCATCATCGATCACTCAATTAATCCATTATTTAGCATTTCTTGTGAATTATCGAATTCTATTATTCATCAAAAATTCAAGTATATTAGAAAAAACCCAAAAATATACCCCATCCATTTTTTGAAATGTAGTGTCCAAAAATTAATTCCATTTTTCAAAAATAATTATTTAAATATTATTAATTTTATATTTAATTAAAATCATAATTAACTTAAAAAAACTGTTTTTAAGATTAAAACTGATATTATATTACTTTCAAAAAATACGTAGGGTCTTATAAAATTTTCTAAAAACTATAAGACATTGAATTGATAAATAATGAAATTTTTTTAGAAAATACATTTTCATTTAAATTAATTAATTAATTATAATTAATTATTTGTGACTTACGAAATACAAAAAACTTTTACTAAGATCAAATTGTCACTTTCTAAGATGTCTAAATTTTATTTAATTATTCATGGGTAAGTTTAATCTTATGTTTACTATTCATAAGGGTCATATTAATATTTACAATGGTATGTTACTATTCATAAGGCTAGGCTACTATTCACAAAAAATTATTTTTGTTTCAATAGACTCTAGAAATCATCTTGAACACAACAGTGTATGTCATATTTTCAAAATTCAAAACATAGAAGTGAAAATATTATGCATGAAGGTCACTTAGCACTTAGTAGTTCGTTATGTTGTGTGATTTTATGACATAATTAAAATAAAAGAAAATTTTCGTTGAAAAATATTGGGTCGTTACATTCTTCCCCCCTTAAGAAATTTCACCCCCGAAATTTCACTTTACACAAACAGGTGAGGATACTTCTCCTTCATTGCCTCTTCTGGTTCTCAAGTTTCTTCCTCAAACTTATGGTTCCTCCACAAAACTTTTACATTATTGGTTTTCTTATTGCGTAGAACATTATCTCTCCGATCCATAATCTTTACTAGCTGCTCCTCATGGGAGAGATCATCTTCCAGCTGCACCACCTCTGTGTTTATTACATTTGAGGGGTCTGGAATTTACTTTCTCAGTAGTGATACATGAAACACATCATGAACTTGAGCCATATTCGGTGGAAGTGCAAGATGATAGGCCACATCTCATATGCGGTCAAGGATCTCAAAGGGGCCAATATACCTTGGGATTAGCTTCCCATTCTTACCGAATCACATGACTCTCTTCCATAGAGATATTCGAAGGAAGACTTTATCTCCAACGTCGAACTCCAAGTCACTTCGACGGTTGTCAGCATAGCTCTTTTTCCAACATTGAGCAGCTTTGATGTGTTTTTGGATGACTTGAATTTTCTCTGTCATCTTTTGAACAAGATCAGGTCCACGTAGATTTCTTTCTCCAACTTCATCCCAACAGGTTGGAGTTCTACATCACTTTCCATACAGAGCTTCATATGGAGCCATCTGAATTCTCAAGTGGAAGCTATTGTTGTATGATAACTCAACCAATGGGAGATGATGATCCCAACTGCCTTTGAATTCAAGATAGTAGGCTGTTAGCATATCTTCAAGCGTCTGAATAGTCCTTTCAGACTGGCCATCAGTTTAGGGGTGATAGGTCATGCTGAAATTTAATTTAGTACTCAAAGTATATTGAAGGATCCTATAGAATTTAGATGTGCACCTTGGATCATGGTCAGAGACAATCGATAGTGTAACACCATGCAATCTCACCACTTCCATCACATATATCATTGCAAGTTGTTCAAGTGAGAGATCTTCCTGAATATCGATAAAATGGGATGTCTTGGTAAGTTCGTAAACCACAACCCATATCATATTATTTCCCTTTTTGGTCTTCGGGAGACCCGTGACAATGTCCATAGTCACATTTTCCCATTTCCACATGGGTATAGTCAATGGCTATATCATACCTTTGTACTTTTTTCGCTCAACTTTAACTTGCTTTCATACCAAGCACCTTGATATATATTCCGCAATCTCTTTTTCATGTTATCCCACCAGAAGTGTTCCCGGAGATCACAGTACATCTTGGTACTCTAATGATGGATAGAGAAATTTGATCTATGTACATTGTCCAATAGCTCCTTCTTTATCCCGGGGTATGAAGGCACATAAATCCGTGTTCCAAACCGAATCACACCATCATCATCGATATGGAACTCCTGCAGCTACCCTTCCTTTACTGCATTCACCCTCTTTTGTATCACTACATCATCCCTTTGTTCTTTCTTAATCTTCTCCTAGATGGATGGTGGCACAATCATTTGGGCAAGGTAGGATGTATCCCCTTCCCTTATGATTTCCAAATCCATTCTTTGCATATCCAATAAGATATGGTCATTCTCAATCCACAAAATGGATAGAGTAGCATGTTCTTTTCTGCTTAGAGCATCAGCTACCTTGTTCTCCTTTCCAGGATGATAGTGAATAGAGAAATCGTAATCCTTGATTAGCTCTAACCATCTCCTTTGATTCATGTTGAGCTCCTTTTGTGTGAATATATACTTTAGGCTCTTTTGGTCAGTGTATATGTCACACTTCTCGCCATAAAGGTAGTGCCGCCATATTTTCAAGGCAAAAATCATGGCTGCCAGCTCTAGGTCATGCATCGGCTAGTTCTACTCAGGGATCATCAACTATCGTGAGGAATAGGCTATCACATTGTCATTTTTCATGAGTACACAACCAATGCCTTTCTTTGAAGCATCACTGTATATCACACAAATTTCTCCACTTTTCGGTAGTGTGAGTACTGTTGTGGTGATCAGCCTTCTCTTTAGCTCCATGAAGCTTCCCTGACAATCTTCTGTCCCAACATACTTTACCCCTTTCATTGTTAACTTAGTTAGTGGGCTTTCCAATTGTGAAACGTTTCTCACAAAACGTCGGTAGTACCCAGCTAATCTAAGAAAACTATGGATTTCTGTGACCCTAGAGGGCATGGGCCATTCCTCGATCACCTTTTTTTTGAAGGATCCATAGAAAATCCCTCACTTGTGATCACATGTCCCAATAACGTGACATGCTTCATCCAAAAGTCACACTTCCTGAACATGGTGTACAACTTCTCCATTATTAATGTCGCCAACACAAGTCTTAGATGTTCTTCACGTTCCACCTCGATCTTGGAATAGATGTGAATATCATAGATAAACACTACCACAAATTTGTCGAGGTAATGTCTAAAGACTCTATTCATCAAATCCATGAAGAATAAAGGGGAATTATTAAGTCCAAAGGACATCACCAAAAACACTTAGTTCCCATACCTTGTTCGGAAGGCAGTTTTATGAATATCTTCCTTTTTTAGCTTTACCTGATGATATCCAGAACAAAGATCCACCTTTGAAAAGTATTCATCTCCTCTCAACTGGTCGAACAAGTAATCAATCCTTGGGAGAGGATAGTTGTTATTTATGGTTATCTTGTTGAGTTCCCGATAATCGATACACAACCGCATTGTTCCATCCTTCTTCTTCACAAAGAGCATCGGTACACCCCAAGGTGATGCACTAGGCCATATGAACCCTTTGTCTAGATGCTCCTATAGAAGCTTCTTTAACTCCTCCTGTTTGATAGGAGCCATCCTATAGAGACACATCGAGATAGGAGTATCTATAGGTATGAGTTCAATTGAGAACTCTACCTCACAATCTGATGGAATTCCGGGTAACTCTTTGGGAAATACATCGTCGTATTCCATCACAATGGGAATTTCCTCAAGGTTGGCACTTTCCTTCAACTCAACCATTTGGGAGAGGTATTCTTCTTCATAGGGAATCAACACCCACACAATTGAAGGATTTTTAAAAGGAGATTCATGATCTTCCTTGCATTTTTAGAGGAGCATGGGATGGTTTAGAAAATAAAAAGATATTTCCTTTTCCCAACAGTTGATATCTGCTGTTTATAACAAGATCAAATCCATTCCCATTATAGCGTCAAATTCCACCAAGGGAAGTATTAAGATATTTTTCGGAAGAATCTTTCCACATACGCCAATAGGAGAAGAGTCAAACACTTGGGATGCAATTATTCCACCACTTGATGTCTTTACAAATATCACTACTTCATGGTTTAGGGGCTTCGATTCAATAGTTCTAGTAAACGTGCGAGATATAAAGGAATGCGTAGAACCAGAATCAAATAAGGAATTTTCTATTCTTGAGTGAATAGGATGTGTACCTTGTACAACTTCATTATCATTCTTCACCTCTGCAGTGGTGATGGAATAAGCCTTCCCTTGTTCCTTTGGCTTTGGTGGCTGCTAACACTGATTGCCATCGAGAACTCGAGGTTTAGTGCACTGGTTTGCATAGTTCCCTAGCACCCTACCGTTGTATCATTGAACCATGAGTGGTTCTATCCTTTCATTGGCTACATTATCCTTCCTTTTCATGTCTTTTCGACACTCTTGAGCATGGTGTCTTTCTTTCCCACACTTGAAGCATTTCCCCATCCCTTTGAGGAAGTTCCCATTGTGAAACTTCCCACACTTTTGGCATGTGGGTCGTTGAGTTTTATTCCCATTTTTTTCATTAGATTCTCTATCGTGAAACATCATATTTCTTTTCTTATCAACAAAGACTTGGGACCATTATCCAACCTCCATATACACTTTGAGAGCACATCGAAAAACTTCTTCATAACTCCCAAAGTCTCGAATTGCAAGATCCTTTCGAAGGTATAAGGCCCCAGCCTTAAACCTTAATTAATCTTGAGTTATTACAAGATTACACATTGAGGATCTTTTCAGGTTTAGAGTTTTAGAGAATTAGATCATAAAACTTGCGTTACATTCCACATATAAACAAAGTGGTTACATAAAGAAAGTATTCTTCATTCCCATCAATGGAAACACATTTAAAATAAAACATGGATTATTTCTTGACACATCCTTGACTCTATCGTATTATCATGTACCTTCCCCTTGACCTGTGAAAAACATTTCCAAAAAAAACTTGGGATGAGAATAAAAAGCTCAGTATGGGTTATAAAAACATGGAAAGGAAACATGGGTTCATATATACATAAGAATGAAATCATACATTACCCATAAAACATAGGAACTTTAACATACCTCATAAAATCATGAATAAATCATAGAAATCATAAGACATAAAAGTAACTTGAGGCATTCATAACATTCTTACGTAGGGAGTAACCCTCTTGGTTACGTTTGGAATACCCATCAGAGTATATTCCCTAAAATCTCTTCGGAGAAACATTAACGTTTCACTCCTTCGTGTTACCCAATGCATTGGAGAGCTATAACGGGCTCACCCGCCCTTAGTTTATCACGGAACCACCCGTCTTCATAATAATGCCCAAGAACCATAACATAATCATATCACATAAAACATGCATAAAGGAAACATAAAATTTCCACATTTCAATCACGAGATATCAATACAACACATTGATATGAAAACATTATGAAAACCATTTTCAATACTAAAATAATAGAAAAGTAAAACATGGTATTTATTTTTCTTTTAAAAAGAAGGTATGGCTTGTAGAGGAAGCCGAAACTCAAATAACGGTCACGACGGCGGAGAAGTCGTTGTCGCCGCATACGTACGATAGAAACATTCCCTTTTGTCATTTAGTAAATGCTTCGTATAAAAAAGATTCCTTTTGAATAAACGTAAAAGTCAAAGGGGTTTATACACTGTATAAAAGAAAGTTGTGTATAAAATAAAATATGCCTCAATGAAAGGGGATTGAGACGAAGTCCCATACCTCGTATCCAACATGACCCGACCGTTCTTTAATCTCCTGAATAATAAACTTGAGTTAATCTCTACTTGATTATTAATCTTTTTCAAGTTCATTATTCCTTTTATACCATGTTATGAACATCATGTAATCAGTTAAGTTAATAATGTTCATTTTGTCGGTATTTGGTTCTTAAGTCAAAAATAGACTTCTTACAATTACATGTTGTTAATTTGGTCATAGGTTCATTATATCCAGAATGGTATTCATGATTTAGATATCATATATGTCATATATATCCAGTACATACATGCATTTATAATATTACATCACATTTAGAGGTAAGAAATGAAATGCACCGTTCATGGAGACGGTAAGCCGTACGTACGCATGAACGCTACTTCCATTTCTATTTCATATTTTCTGGAATGTAGTCATAATGATATAAGAGTATATTATAATTCCAGTATAATAACATATATAATATAATTAACTTTATCCTTTACACATCCCACATATGGTATTAACGAATCCAATCACTTTTAGGGGGCGGTAGTCCGCACTTCCTAAAATGAAGATATCGTGTTTTACCCATAATGGAAACCTTAAAGTTATGCCCAAAATAAAAAAAACAGAAGATTAAGGAAAACATAAACATATTATATATTTTATATAAAAATAGTGACATCATAATGGCCACCTTTGAAGGTGTTAAATGAGTGTTGAACAATCATCGTTTCGGGAGGCAGAATTTCACCATCCACGGAAACCGTATGTTCTTTAACCATTTGATGTAGTTGTGTGAGAGTGTAGATCAAATAAATCTTATAACAACATCCTAGTATATTGGAGATACTGGTGTTGTTACAAAAGAATTAAATAAAAATAGTTTAGGGGGTTGGAGAAGCAAAATAAAACAAATGAACATGAGAGAATGAATTACCTTAAAAAGTGTAACTCCTTTTGATTTGAGCCTAAAGGCTTCCTTTGAAAGGATTATGCCCAAAGGGAATCCTATAGGATGAGGATAGGGATGTGGAGAGAGTAAATGGGCAGGGGTTGGCCGAGCCAAAGGCTTGAAGAGTGTGTGAAATGAGGTAGAGGTGGGGCCTTTTATAAGAGGAGAGGAGGGGCACTTTTGGAAAGTAAAGCAATATTACATTATTTGAAAATGTGTTTCGGTTTCAAAAGGTCCCAAATTGATATAATTCGTGGATAAGGTTATAAGGGTTCGAAATACACTCATCCAATTGGTTTTGTCCATGTGTAGGTTTTAGAGTTTTCATTATCTTTCCATTTTATTAAAATCGTCAAATAATGATGTCATCGCTGCATCATGATTATGTCATTAATAATTTAATTTATTTAATGTCTAAAAATCATAAGAAAAATACTATGATGTAGGAAATCGTTTTAGCTTTCCAATTACTATTTATAATCAAAAGTTGGACTTGTATAACCCCATTTAAAAATTGTTTTCGTAAAACATATTATGTTTGTGTCATTTTCACTTTAACATTAAATAAAAAGTAATTTATGTCATTTCCCAACAAAAGTGGATCCATGGGGTCCCCAAGATGACCCATGGAATGTCATGGTCGGCCATGACACAACCAATGAGGTTGGGACATGTGTCTAGGTCATTTCATTTTATTAAATTATTATTTATACCTTAAACTACCCTAATTACCACTAATCGTGATTAAGAACTTAATAAGTTACTATTCACCAAAAAATTATTATAATATCATTGAACCACATTTTACTTCTTAATGACAACCATGTATGTCGGATTTTCAAAATTCAATACACATTAGTGGTAAACTTTCATTTAACTGAAAAATCAGTTTGCTTGATTACCACTTAGTGGTTTCACTATTCATCAAAAATTGATGTTTTTCAGAAAATTACCAAAAATTCACCCTAAGCTATATTTGATATTCCGAATTCAAAAATGAAGTATATTTTAAAAAATTCAAAACATATAGGTCACATTAATTAATTTAATAATTAATTCCCGCTGCCAGAGCAAATAGCGTGTTTTTACAAAACAATAAGTATCATAAGATTGACACCAGTTTAAGTCTAATATCAAAGTGAAATTGATTCCAATGACCACCATTGGATAAATTGGTAAAAATATTTTCTAATTTCACTTCAAAACCAATTCAAAACATAATCTAATCATATAAATAAATTGGATTAAAAAGTAGTTTTGATGTAAAATGCAGTATTTTTCACTATTCATTAAAAAATGAACATTTTCAGAAAAATACCAAAAATTCACACAAGGTAAATTTTGATGTCCCAATCATAAAGAATAAGTTTATTTTGACAAAAATAGTTTATAAAATTGTCAAAATATAGATTCAAAAATAGTTTGCCATCAAAAGGCACTAAAACAATCTTTTAAGAATATTAGTGTATTCCATGCATAAGATTGTATTTATTTTCATTTTAAGCCTCTATAACACTAAATTAATCATTAATAGACATAGATAAAATTATCTATTATTCATTACTTACTTGGGATGTTACATCCTTCACCCCTTTAGAAAATTTCGTCCCCGCAATTTATTTACTTATCGAATAAATGGGGGTACTTATCCCTCATTGCATTTTTAGATTCCCATGTTGCCTCTTCAATCATGTGGTTTTTCCACAAAACCTTTACCTGGTGAATCACCTTATTCCGTAACACTTGCTCCCTGTGGTCAAGAATCTGGACCGGTTGTTCCTCATAAGATAGGTTCTCTTCCAGCTGAACTACCTCTGGACTCAAAACATGAGATGGATCTGGCATATACTTTCTCAACATCGAAACATGAAAAACATTGTGTACCTGAGATAAACTCGGAGATAAAGCCACTCGGTATGCAATTGATCCAACTCTCTCCAGAATTTCGTATGGCCCAATGAACCTTGGACTCAACTTTCCTTTCTTACCAAATCTCATCACACTTTTCCAAGGAGAAACCTTGAGAAAAACATGATCACCTACATCGAAAGATAGATTCTTCCTCCGGTTATCCGCATAACTCTTCTGCCTGCTCTGAGCTGTTCTCATGTGTTTCTGAATCAGCTGAACTTTTTCTGCCATCTCTTCTACCAATTCTGGTCCCATCAACTTTCTTTCACCCACTTCATCCCAGAAATCTGGAGTTTGACACTGCTTCCCATATAATGCCTAAAATGGTGCCATCTGTATACTGGAATGAAAACTGTTATTATATGAAAACTCAACCAAAGAAAGATGTTGGTCCCAACTTCCCTGATAATCCATAGAACAAGCTCGTAGCATATCCTCCAATGTCTGAATTGTTCGTTTTGACTGCCCATCTGATTGAGGATGAAAAGCTGTACTAAAATTTAATTCAGTACCCAACGACTTCTGAAGGCCTTTCCAAAAGTTAGAAGTAAACATGGGATCACGATCCGATACAATGGAGAGAGGAACTCCATGTAGCCTGACTATCTCTTTAAGATACAAATGGGAAAGTTGATCAAGAGAGAAAGTATCTCGTATAGCAAGGAAATGAGCAGATTTGGTCAAGCGATCAACAATAATCCAGATTGCATTATTACCTTGAGATGTCTTCGGTAATCCAACAACAAAGTCCATGGATATATTCTCCCATTTCCACTCTGGCACTGGTAAAGGCTGAAGCATCCCTTTCGGTAACTGTCGCTCTGCTTTAACCTGCTGACAAGTCAAACACTTCACAGTAAAATCAGAAATATCTCTTTTCATTCCATCCCACCAGTAATACTCCCGCAGATCTCTATACATCTTAGTACTGCCCGGATGAACTGAAAACGGGGAACTATGAGCTTCACATAACAACTCTCTCTTCAACTGAGAATCACAAGGCACACACAATCTCTTCCCAAATCTCAAAACACAATCATTATCAATGTTGAATTCAGACAACTTACCTTTCTGAACCAGCTCTACCTTTTTCTGCAACTCACTGTCTTGCTTCTGTGCTTTCTTGATTCTATCTGATAGAGATGATCTCACTGATACCTGAAACAAAACAGAAGGAATTCCTTCACCAACAACTTCTATTCCAAAGTTCATCAAATCCTTAACCAAAGGATCACGTTCCAAAAGCAACATTGTTAATGAAGCATTACTTTTTCGACTCAAAGCATCAGCCACTTTATTTGCTTTTCTCGGATGGTAATGAATTGTACAATCATAATCCTTGATTAATTCCAGCCATCTCCTTTGTCTCATGTTTAACTCTTTCTGAGTGAATATATACTTTAAACTTTTGTGATCGGTATATATTTCACACTTTACTCCATACAAATGATGCCTCCAAATTTTTAAAGCAAAAACAAAAGCATCTAATTCCAAATCATGTGTAGGGTAATTTACCTCATGAGTTTTCAACTGTCGTGAAGCATAAGCAATTACCTGATCATTCTGCATTAGGACGCAACCAAGTCCTTTCAATGAAGCATCACTGTATATAACAAACTCACCATTCCTAGAAGGTAGTGCCAAAACTGGAGCATTCACCAATCTTCTTTTCAATTCCTGAAAACAATCATCACATTCTTTTGTCCAGATAAACTTAACACCCTTACGAGTTAGCTTAGTCATTGGACTAGATAACCGTGAAAAATTTCTAACAAACCTTCGGTAATAGCCCGCCAAACCGAGGAAGCTACGAATCTAAGTTACATTTGTGGGTCTTGGACATTCTTTCACAACTTTTGTTTTTGCAGGATCAACGGTTATTCCATCTTTACAAACAATGTGTCCATGGAAAGAAATTTGTTGCAACCAAAACTCACACTTGCTGAATTTCCCATACAGTTTCTTTTCTTTTAAGGTTTGCAGGATAACCCTTAAATGTTTTTCATGTTCCTCTTTACTTTTAGAAAACACCAAAATATCATCAATGAAAACCACAACAAACTTATCCAAGAACTCATGGAAAATTATATTAATTAAGTCCATGAATACAGCAGGTGCATTGGTTAGTCCAAAAGGCATTACTACAAATTCATAATGGCCATATCTCATACGGAACGCGGTCTTTGGAATATTTGCCTCCTTAACCTTCAGCTGATGGTACCCCGATCTCAAGTCAATATTTGAAAAAAACTGAGCTCCCTGGAGCTGATCAAAGAAATCATCGATATGAGGCAAAGGATATTTGTTCTTAACAGTGATATTATTCAAGGCTCTATAATCAATGCAAAGTCTCATAGAACCATCTTTATTTTTAACAAATAAAACAGGAGCACCCCATGGTGATGTTCTAGGTCTAATGAAACCTTTCTCTAATAAATCTTGCAATTGCTCCTTCAACTCTAAAAGTTCAATTTGTGCCATTCAATAAGGGGGTTTTGAAATTGGCTTAGCATCATGAACTAAGTCAACAGTAAACTCAACTTCCCGATCTGGTATTATTCCAGGCAACTCATCAGGAAAAACATCAGGATACTCATTTACCACTGGCACATCATTAATCTGAAAAGTTCCTTTATTTTCAATGACGTGTGCAAGGTAACATTCATTTCCATATTTTACAAGTTTCTCGGCCTCTTGATATGTTATCAAAAGTAAGGGTTCATTCTTGTAAACAAACTGAAAGTCTTTCTGAAAAGAAACTTCTTTAGCTCTACAGTAAATATTAGCATGGTAAATAGAGAGCCAATCCATACCCAGGATAACATCAAACTCTACTAGAGGTAGAACAATAAGGTTTGCAAATAGGTTCTTTCCACAGATAAGGATAGGAAGATTCTTATAAATTCTTTTTTCCTCGACACTTCCCCCAGGTGTTTTTACCAAAAGTTCAGGAGTCATTTCTTGAGATGGTATTCCCATTTTACTAGAAAAGGTTTCAGAGATGAAAGAATGTGTAGACCCCGAATCAAACAACACACTGGCATAATCTGAAAAAACAAACAAAGTACCTGATACAACTTCATTTGATGGCCCGACATCTACTAAAGTAGTTGCAAAGGATTTCACCACCCCTTTCTGCTTGTAGTCTAACTGCTTCCCATCACTCAAGCTCTTTGCCGGACACTTGTTTGCATAGTGACCCATCTCATTGCACTTATAACATTTCACTAACTGTAAATCAAATTTGGTCTTACATTCACCTTGATCCTTTTCAGTGCAATCACGAGCCTTATGTCCCATCTTACCACATCAGTAGCACTTCCCAGAATTCAGAAGACATTCCCCAGCATGCTTTTTTCCACATTTATCACAAACTGGAAACTTAGTTCTCTTACCATCAGACTTTTTTGAAGAATTCTTACCTTTCTCCTGCCACCTCGGTCTCTTCTTCTGCTGGTTGTTATAGAAAACTTGGTAATCGGCAAACTCCATTTCCACCTTCTAAGCACATCGAACAAGCTTTTCATAACTTTTTAACTCACGAGAAGCTAATGCCCTTCGATACTTTGGCTTTAATCCTGAGTAAAAACGATTGATTTTACTATGAAGGTCCCGGATAAAATTGGGAGCATACCTTGCCAATCGAGTGAACCTTTCTTCATAGGCAGCCACTGAGTCTTCCTCTTGCCTCAATTCCAAGAATTGCTTTTCCGTCCTAAGTCGAACAGCCTTAGGAAAATACTTCTCAAGAAACATACCTTTGAATTCATCCCAGTCAAGAGCATCAATCTCATCGGCGTCCCTGATATTTTTAACCATAGACCACCACTGATCTGCTTCTCCCTCTAAACGGTAAATAGAAAGACTAACCTTTTGATTGTCTGAACACCCCATGACATCAAAAATCTTCTCCAGTGCTTTAATCCACCCTTCAGCTAGCATAGGGTCAGATGATCCTCTAAATGATGGTGGATGTTGCCTCATGAAATGTTCCACCACTGACTTGTTCCTCTGCGGTTGATCTGGCTGATCTCGTGCATGGATACCACCGCCATTTATCGCTTGAGTCAACTGCGCCATTACTGCAACAAACTGTTTAGTTCCAATTCCGACCATTTCTGGATGCTGATTCGGAAGGTTATTTCCTTCTGTATGCCTTCCTAGCACTGCTTCCCTGTTTCCTCTGCGGAAAACCATTCTGAACAAACATGTCTTAGATGAAGCAACATGGTAATCTTTAAATGCTATATCATTTCGAAAAAAAAATATTTTTGGATAATCATTTAATATAATTCTAACTCCTAAAGTTATCTAAACCGACCTCTGATACCAACTATAAGGCCCCAGCCTTAAACCTTACTTAATCTTGAGTTATTACAAGATTACACATTGAGGATCTTTTCAGGTTTAGAGTTTTAGAGAATTAGATCATAAAACTTGCATTACATTCCACATATAAACAAAGTGGTTACATAAAGAAAGTATTCTTCATTCCCATCAATGGAAACACTTTTAAAATAAAACATGGATTATTTCTTGACACATCCTTGACTCTATCATCTTATCATGTAACTTCCCCTTGACCAGTGAAAAACATTTCAAAAAAAACTTGGGGTGAGCATAAATAGCTCAGTATGGGTTATAAAAACATGGAAAGGAAACATGAGTTCATATATACATAAGAATGAAATCATACTTTACCCATAAAACATAGGAACTTTAACATACCTCATAAAATCATGAATAAATCATAGAAATCATAAGACATAAAGGTAACTTGAGGCATTCATAACATTCTTACGTAGGGAGTAACCCTCATGGTTACGTTTGGAATACCCATCACAGTATATTCCCTAAAATCTCTTCGGAGAAACCTTAACGTTTCACTCCTTCGCGTTACCCAATGCATTGGAGAGCCATAACAGGCTCACCTGCCCTTAGTTTACCACGGAACCACCCGTCTTCATAATAATGCCCAAGAACCATAACATAATCATATCACATAAAACATGCATAAAGGAAACATAAAATTTCCACATTTCAATCACGAGATATCAATACAACACATTGATATGAAAACATTATGAAAACCATTTTCAATACTAAAATAATAGAAAAGTAAAACATGGTATTTATTTTTCTTTTAAAAAGAAGGTATGGCTTGTAGTGGAAGCCGAAACTCAAATAACGGTCACGACGGCGGAGAAGTCGTTGTCGCTGCATACTTACGACAGAAACATTCCCTTTTGTCTTTTAGTAAACGCTTTGTATAAAAAATATTCTTTTTGAATAAACGTAAAAGTCAAAGGGGTTTATACACCGTATAAAAGAAAGATGTGTATAAAATAAAATATGCCTCAATGAAAGGGGATTGAGACGAAGTCCCATACCTCGTATCCGACTTGACCCGACCGTTCTTTAATCTCCTAAATAATAAACTTGAGTTAATCTCTACTTGATTATGAATCTTTTTCAAGTTCATTATTCCTTTTATACCATGTTATGAACATCATGTAATCAGTTATGTTAATAATGTTCATTTTGTCGGTATTTGGTTCTTAAGTCAAAAATAGACTTCTTACACTTACATGTTGTTAATTTGGTCATAGGTTCATTATATCCAGAATGGTATTCATGATGTAGATATCATATATGTGATATATATCCAGTACATACATGCATTTATAATATTACATCACATTTAGAGGTAAGAAATGAAATGCACCGTTCATGGAGACGGTAAGCCGTACATACGCATGAATGCTACTTCCATTTCTATTTCATATTTTCTGGAATGGAGTCATAATGATATAAGAGTATATTATAATTCCAGTATAATAACATATATAATATCATTAACTTTATCCTTTACACATCCCACATATGGTATTAACGAATCAAATCACTTTTAGGGGGCGGTAGTCCGCACTTCCTAAAATGAAGATATCGTGTTTTACCCATAATGGAAACCATAAAGGTATGCCCAAAAAAAAAGCTTAAGGAAAACATAAACATATTATATATCATATATAAAAATATTGACATCATAATGGCCAACTTTGAAGGTGTTAAATGAGTGTTGAACAATCATCGTTTCGGGAGGCAGAATTTCGCCATCCACGGAAACCGTATGTTCTTTAACCATTTGATGTAGTTGTGTGAGAGTGTAGCTCAAATAAATCTTATAACAACATCCTAGTATATTTAAGATACTGGTGTTGTTACAAAAGAATTAAATAAAAATTGTTTAGGGGGTTGGAGAAGCAAAATAAAACAAATGAACATGAGAGAATGAATTACCTTAAAAAGTGTAACTCCTTTTGATTTGAGCCTAAAGGCTTTCATTGAAAGGATTATTCCCAAAGGGAATCCTATAGGATTAGGAGAGGGATGTGGAGAGAGTAAATGGGCAGGGGTTGGCCGATCCAAAGGATTGAAGAGTGTGTGAAATGAGGTAGAGGTGGGGGCCTTTTATAAGAGGAGAGGGGGGCACTTTTGGAAAGTAAAGAAATATTACATTATTTGAAAATGTGTTTCGGTTTCAAAAGGTCCCACATTGATATAATTCGTGGATAAGGTGATAAGGGTTATAAATCCACTCATCCAATTGGTTTTTTCCATGTGTAGGTTTTAGATTATTCATTATCTTTCCATTTTATTTAAATCGTCAAATAATGATGTCATCGCTGCATCATGATTATGTCATTAATAATTTAATTTATTTAATGTATAAAAATCATAAAAAAATACTATTATGTAGGAAATCTTTTTATCTTTCCAATTAATATTTATAATCAAAATTTGGACTTGTATAACCCCACTTAAAAATTGTTTTCGTAAAACATATTATGTTTGTGTCATTTTCACTTTAACATTAAATAAAAAGTAATTTATGTCATTTCCCAACAAAGGTGGATCCATGGGGTCCCCAAGTTGACCCATGGCATGTCATGGTCGGCCATGACACAACCAATGAGGTTGGGACATGTGTCTAGGTCATTTCATTTTATTAAAGTATTATTTATACCTTAAACTACTCTAATTACCACTAATCGTGATTAAGAACTTAATAAGTTACTATTCACCAAAAAATTATTATAATCTCATTGAACCACATTTTACTTCTTAATGACAACCATGTATGTCAGATTTTCAAAATTCAATACACATTAGTGGTAAACTTGAAAAATCAGTTTGCTTGATTACCACTTAGTGGTTTCACTATTCATCAAAAATTGAAGTTTTTCAGAAAATTACCAAAAATTCACTCTAAGATATATTTGATATTCCGAATTCAAAAATGAAGTCTATTTTACAAAATTCAAAACATATAGGTCACATTAATTAATTTAATAATTAATTCCCGCTGCCAGAGCAAATAGCGTGTTTTTACAAAACAATAAGTATCATAAGATTGACACCAGTTTAAGTCTAATATCAAAGTGAAATTGATTCCAATGACCACCATTGGATAAAATGTTAAAAATATATTCTAATTTCACTTCAAAACCAATTCAAAACATAATCTAATCAGATAAATAAATTGAATTAAAAAGTAGTTTTGATGTAAAATGCAGTATTTTTCACTATTCATTAAAAAATGAACATTGTCAGAAAAATACCAAAAATTCACACAAGGTAAATTTTGATGTCCCAATCATAAATAATAAGTTTATTTTGACAAAAATAGTTTATAAAATTGTCAAAATATAGATTCAAAAATAGTTTGCCATCAAAAGGCACTAAAACAATCTTTTAAGAATATTAGTGTATTCCATGCATAAGATTGTATTTATTTTCATTTTAAGCCTCTATAACACTATATTAATCATTAATAGACATAGATAAAATAATCTATTATTCATTACTTACTTGGGATGTTACAGAAGGTGTCGTTTTAATCCACTAAATAATCTACCAATTTTTCTATTATTGTTGATAACAAAACCTAAAGCGTACCTTGAAAGCCTTGTGAAATTCACTTCATAGGTTGTGAAAGATTATCCTTCTTTTATATTGAGCTCTAAGAATTCTTTCTATATCTTCATGCGAAGAGTTCATGGGAAGTCTTGATTAAGAAACATTATCTTAAAGTCTTCCGATTCCGTCTCTTCAATTTCGTCCCTTGGCTTGGTGATCTTAATCAAAGCCCACCATTTATCAGCTTTTCAATCTAGACGATAAACGTCTAAGGTCACCTCCTCCATCTTAGAACAACGAAGAATAGAAAATATCTTCTCCATAGAGTTGACCCACTTTTCCACAACTAGTGGATCAGAAGATCCATAAAACATCGGTGGTCATTGCCGCATAAAAACATTCGATAGAAAGTTACTCCCTATTTGGTGAAAGATTAAATTACCCATTATTATGGTTATTGTTCATAACTTGTGACAATTTGGTAAGTATCGCCATGAAGATTTTAACTCCACCTCCCAAATCACTGGGGATGTCATTCGGGCGATCGTTGCATTAGCCCTCGCACGAGTTATTGGCCTGATTTCTCCTGGTTCCCACCATTTTCTAAAATAGAAAAGGTTAGAAAAAACATAAGTAAACATTTCATGAATAACTTTTTCATTTAAAAAATTTATACCAAAAACCTAACATATGGGATCCCTATGTAAATATTCATGTGTGAATATTTGTACATAGTCTCATGCTATGTTTTTCTCTAGGATTCACGAATCCTATTTCCCTAATTAACTAAACCTTTCCTATGATACCAACTATAACGACCCAATGTTTTTTTACTTTATTATTCCGTCAATTTAAAGATAAACAACATAATATCATTACACATAGAGGATACAATGGTTTAGTGTCTTGGGAAAACTAGGACAATACATAACAATTACAACATCAAACATAAACATTTATTTAATTTATTCTTCTATAGATTCTTATTGGAACTTGTCCTATGCCTTTTAAAGGTAGCCACCTGAGGATATACATCAAAAGCGGTGATCTAGAAGCCTAGTAAGAGGATTTATAAGAACAATAAACCACTAGGTGAGCATAATCATAAAATGGGAAAAAGATCATGAACATGAGAGGAAGCATAAATATAAGACTTGAAATGTGGAAATTCATAAAAATGAAACATCATGTCATAGTGGTTAACTACAAGACATACATGTCAAAAATCTAGCATCTTGTTCACACATCATTTCACATTTACCTTTTAGATTCATCACTTTACCCAATGCATTGGAGCACTGTATAATTCCGGGTGCATCCGTCACATCATAACATTATCATCATCATGATTTCCATATAGAACACATATAAAAAAATGTACATAACTAAACCATTAAATGGAATGGGTTTAATTTCATAATAACACATTCATAAGCATTGGGTTCCCAAAAGAAAGAGGGAATAAAATACATGTTACAAGAACCGTCCACTTTGAGTGAGAAGTAAAAGGGGTGTTCTTAAAAGAGGATTTATTTAGGAAAAACAATTTTTGACATAAAAACCAGTGAAAAACATGTATATCCCAGAACATTAATGAAAATGATGAAAAATGATATTTAAGGAGTAACCATTTAAAAAAATGGAGTGAAAGAGGGAGAACCTGAAGGAAGAAAATTAGGTTCGAAACTTCCCCTTACATTGTATCTGAATGCTTCCTTTTCTTTATTATCCTGTATAATGACATCATATTCATTAATTAGAAATCCAGAAACATGCGTACATTAATATAGTTCATTATTGTTTCATTAGGTGATTTTATGTGACTTTGGATAAGTTATATAGTTTTAAAACATTGTTCGA
The DNA here is from genome assembly GCA_963277665.1 of Viscum album. NCBI lineage: Eukaryota > Viridiplantae > Streptophyta > Magnoliopsida > Santalales > Viscaceae > Viscum > Viscum album. The sequence goes on along the minus strand of OY728123.1, from coordinate 2,060,007,535 downwards.
GAATGTTTATTTTCATGGTTTTCTTGAGTGAGTCACTTGCATTCTTAAATTGATGTTTGGTTAAAACATAGGCGAACATCCAGAACTGGTATTACATGTTATTAATGATATTACAGGAGTTTGAATGATCTTATAATGAATAAAATTATATCCATGTGGATGAATCATTAGATAAGAATTAAATGATGAATATTTGGGTTAATTTGGGCGGTTTTTCGATCACAACAAACGTTTTTTAACTTATCACTTAGTAATATGGTCATAAGTTAGTTCCAGAACATTAAATAGGAGATAATACATATAAAATGTTCTGTTTAAACCATAAAAATGGTTTCATGTCCAGATCTGAATGTATAAATTGAAGAATAAATCTTTTCGTTCTTAAGGGTGATAAATTAACACCTCATGAACAACGTTCTCCTTAATAAAATAAAAGCAAGGGGGAAAGGGGGTTGGATGATATAATATCCAATTATCATCATTAAATTCTTGTAGATGTATAATAATAGAGTTAAAATACCATTTGGAGGAACATAGGTGGGAAGAGTTTAAGAAATGAACTTGAACCTGAAAGGAAATTAAAGGAGAAGAGGGAGAGAAATTACCTCTAGAATCCACCTCTTGAGAACCTCTTTAAGGGCCTATTCAAGGTCTTTTGATGGTACCAACATCCCTTGGACATCTGGGAGGGGATGGGGAAGAGATTTGAGCATAGTTTAGAGATGTATTGGAGCTTGAGAGGTGTGAGGAAGAGAGGGTGTGAAAGGTACATTTTATAGTGGAGGGGATAGGGGTTTCCTTAATATAAAATTAATTAGTTTATTATTTCTTCACAAGAAAAGGAATAGTGATTATTACATGACCATGAATAGTAATTTTATCATGTGATCCCGAACCAAGTGGTCTTACATCAGCAAAGAATCATCGATGACTCAATTAATCCATTATTTAGCATTTATTGTGAATTATCGGAATCTACTATTAATAAAAAAATCATGTATTTCAGATAAATCCCAACAATTTACCCCAACCATTTTATGATGTGCAGAATACAAAAATGAAGTCCATTTTTGAAAAATAATTTTCTAAATATTATTAATTTAATATTTAATTAAAACCATAATTTACTTACAAACATTTTTTAAGATTAAAACTGATTTTATAGTGCTTTCAAAAATTACGTAGGGTATTATAAAATTATCAAAAAACTATAAGACCTTGATTTGATAAATAATGAACACATTTTAAGGAAATACATTTTCATTTAAATTAATTAATTAAATATCATTAATTATTTATGACTTACAAAATACCAAAACGTTTACTAAGGTCAAATTGTCAATTTCTAAGATGTCTAAATTTGATTTAATTAATCATGGGTACAGTTACTCTTATATTTAATGTTAATAATGTTCATATTACTATTTATAAGGGTATGTTACTATTAATAAGGGTATGTTACTATTCAGAAAAAAATATTTTTGTTTCAATAGACTCCAAAAATCATCTCGAACTCAACCGTGTGTGTCGGATTTTCGAAAGTCAAAACATAGAAGTGAAAATATTAATTTTAAAGGTCACTTAGAACTTAGTAGTTCATTATGTTGTGTGATTTTAATACATAATTAAAATAAGGGAAATTTCCATTGAAAAAATTTGCATCGTTAAACAAAATATCCATAATGAGTAAATAATATAGATTATTAATTTCTCAACATTCAATCAAATAAAATTCATGAAACAAAACACATTAAAAAATGATATACTTTTTAAGAAATAAGGATATCCATGAAAAAACATGGATATTTAAGAGAAGTTTTATTTCCAATGATCATAATAGAGTGTATTTTTAAAGGAAAATATAATGACTACAAATTTTTTCAAGAAACTAAATGTTAGTACTTTCCCTGGTCAAACTGATAGTAAACCATCTAGAAAAATATAATGATGATATCATTAAAAATTATCCCTACAGAATTATAAGTAAAATATGGAGTTATTATCTTTGATAAATAGAAATATAATTAAACCATTATTTCATAAATCTATTAATAAAATACAGTCCTTACATTGAAATTAATTTGTAAAAACTAAATCATTCCGAAAATATTATGAAAATAATTTCATTTAAAATAACCTTTTAAAATTTAAGAGTATGATTCAATTGAATGAGTGGTCTTGATATAGTATATATGTGGTTCATGCAAATTATGTTACAAAAAATATTGCCTTCTCATTTTTAGTAAAATTTTAATGTACGTTTTTTTGAAAATGATAAGAATCATAAAATTAATTTTTTTTATACAAAGATAAAATAGGTTAATTTTTTTTAATAAATCATACATGAATATAAGAAATTATATTTTAGGGAAAATTTTGATGTGGTTGAAGATGAATTTTTTAAAGAAAATATAAATGATGTTTTATTTTCAAGAAAATATTTTCTTAATCATTTTATGTACTAAGAAGATGAAAATTTTATTACTACTATTTAATTTCATTAATAAAAAAAGATACGAAAAATTAAAGGGTTTGGTTATATAATGGAAAAATAATTTAATTTAATAGAAATTCAATCATAAAAATATAGATTAAAATGATATTGAAGAATAAACCCTTTACTACTTTGTTAACAATTGAATCATAACCCCAAAAAATAAGTTCATTCATATGAAATACCATAAATATAAAAATAGTTATGATATAAAACATAAAATGGGAAATATATACACATCATTAAAATAAATAAGATCATAATACAAAATTATTATCAACTGAGTAGAAATTATGAGGAAATAGTTTACAATGATCACAACACTAAAATGATAATTAATCAATGAATAGATAGTTAGATTCAAATGTATATCCCCATAAAAAGGTTAAAATAAAAAATGAAATAATAAAATTTCATTATTGGAATATTATTATATTTCCAAAGGTAATTAAAATGTATAATAACCCAATGAAACGAAATTGTGTTATGAAATCCCTTACCATATAGAATCTTTTTTTTAAATACCATTAGATGAAAAAAATTAAAATTGAATAATTAAAATTTTTAAATATGAATTTTAAATGATATAAAATTTATAATGGGTATTTATACACTATATAATTTAAATTTGTACATGACATTAATATGGCCTCAATTAAAGGATATCAAGATGTAATCTCATAACACAGGTCCAACTCATCAAATTTATTCTTTATCATCATGGGTGATAAAAATATGTTAATATTTTTCGTCCTTAATAATATTTATTATTTTTCTCTTCCTAGAATTTATTCTCTAAAATGTTAAATTTTATTACTAAATCAATAAAGATCAATTTTTAATTATTTATGATATTAAGATTATATGTCCATAATGACATCAGTTGGTCGAAAATGGTAAAAGAGGTAATTGTTCCACCACATATATAATAATAATTGTTAGTCCAACTATGTTAAATACCTTGAGAGGGGGTGAATTAGGGAATGAAAGATTAAAACAACCACCCCTTTGGATATTGTTCCACTATTAAAAAACACTATTATCTCTATTTCCTGAAGAAATGTATGAACATAAATTAAATCATTCATAAGACACATCAATTTTACATGGCTTAGCCTCACTAGGGAACCTCCAAGGAGAATACAATGGAAATGTTCCAATATACCAAATCCACTAAGGCTCACTACCAAATTACATGGATTTTTCAGGATTAATTATATGCCTAGGCTCACTGGCTTTACAATATGCAGGGTCAACTGACTAATTTCCCAATGGTCACTCCCTAACTCTCTTTTTATGGATCAACACTAGTGGAAAGAGTCACTTTATACCTCTTACATCTCTCACTTCTCCGAAAAGGATCAACACACAATTTAATGACATGTATGTACCATCATTAACAATAATGAATATATCCTCAACTGTAGGTTAATGCTATATTGAATGCCTTATTTTATGCATACTATTAGTGTGATGAAATTGCTTTTACAAACTATTTTAGTCAGGTTACAAACTTCATTATACTCACCGTGAACAATCCTTCTTCCTTTGTGAACTGCCTTGAACCGTATGATGTAGTTGCTTCAAAAAAAACATTTCCTTTGCAGATACAATTTTCCCCATAGATGGATGAGGCCTCTATGAACTTCTAATTCATAACAAGTTCTTTTTTATTTTCATGCTATCAAACCCCAAAAACCCTTCCACTAGTAATCTTCACAAAATTTCTTTTTCTTGGAATTTCTGTCACATGAAATACTTCTCCATCACAGAATTTGTGCTCGCAAACTACATCAGACATCCAAGAATTCTTCCCTAGGGGATGGACTTTTTTAATGAATTTTTATCTAAATAATGGTACAATTAGGGGTATTTATATAGTAAAATATATCTACAAAATATAATAATCTAAATTACATGAAGCTTCAATGTGGTACAACCTTCACTGTGAAATTCTATAGGGTCCACATAGATCCTTCATACTTTGTATTAGCTTATGTCTTCTATAAATGAACAACCCCCTTGTAGTAGCCTAAATTACTGGCTCTTAACCAAAAATGATACACCTCCATCGAACTACCATCCTCCCAATAACTATTTTTCACTACGCGGTCGGTGTATCGAGATTCTCGGTCTGTATAGAACTCATATGTAGAAATGTTCATTTCTTATTTTTCTTTTATCGTTTCGAGTACCTCCATTGGGTTCCTTAGAGCGCAACTCCTCTACTACGCAATACAATAACTAAATGCTACACTATATGTGAACTACACTTCGTAGTCTACGAATAGCTCTTTTGTAACACCTTTATAAAGAAACTTCCTTTTACATGAAATTCTGAGACGAGCCTTCTGGAATTTGTTCCCAAAAATTTCACCCTTTTGGGTATATAAAAAACACATTATATTTTGATACATCATTAGATATTATTATATATTATAATGAAATTCACATCTATTGATACAAATAGTGATTAAATATTTACTAAACTCATACACTAAGCCCACAGCAGACAAGATCTACAAGAGAAACAAGAGTAGCATGAAATGGTAAAAAATGAATCCCTTCATTCCAAATCCACTATAGTGCTTTCCTCATGAACCATATTTTTCATGATATAGAAAATTTTATCGATCAACTTTATCAATGTATGATTTAATACTCCCCCTACTATACTGCTTCCCCCATCACCTTCTCCCATGTCTTTATTGATAAATTTTCTCACCTTTAATATCTATAATTTATCCCCCTATGTCAATGAACCTAAAAGCCACTCCTTTGAGGTATGAAATGGGGATAACAACAAAGATCATAATAAATAGAGAAAAACAACAATACATTAGGGGGAGGGGGACCCACATCCCTACTTTTTTGTGTACATGGAGTCATCTAAACTCCTAGAGCCAGTCAATGCCTTTAAAATTCTTATTTAGCTAAGGCATTTATAAGAATATCTTAAACCTATTATTATTTTGGATCATAATCCCTCTTCACAATCCCTTTCTACACCTTCACCTTGATATAATGATTCATTATTTATATGTCATTAGTACATGACTGATGGAATTCATTTTCTCTATTACTTATAGCACCATGATTATAAAAATATATTCTGATCATAGACTTCAAATCAAATACCATATAAATTAGTTTATGCTTTATCCACATTATGTATGTGCACTCTTGAGAGGAAAAAATATATTCATCTTCTATGGTGGCCAGTGAAATTTACCCTCCTTTGTTACTTATAAATTAAATATATAATATTCTATGATAAATGGTGGAAACACTAATACTAGGAGAAAGTTGAAGAGGGGAACCTATATGAAGGTATGAGGATGACTTAGAATCAGATAGTTGGATTGGTGAATCTTCCTCAAAAGACCATGAGTAAACTAAGATTTTTTTAATATGGTTTGTTTTGCCATATGAAGTGAGAGTATATTAAAACACCTAGATCATTTCACAAATGAAACTATATAGGGAATCTCCAACGCTATTATCACAATGTTCTGAGGAAGGGTGTTCGGGAAACTTCTCATGTGTTGAAGACATTATATTTCAATGGGACAATGGAAGAATAATATTTATCATCAACAAAACAAAGATAGCCTTGGTTATTCTAGGAATACAATGACTCATCTTGAAGGAAAATCACAATAGAGAAATAAATAAAAAAATTATCACATATTTGAAATTATATGGAGCTGAGCAGGTGATTGTGGGTGATCAATTAGGACCATCGACAATGAGATGTATGATTATTTTAAATTCAACTATTAAAAGACATTTTTTGGAATCAAGAGCATTTCCTTAGTTTTTTTATATTTTTTACTTGTTGGTTTTAAATTTTGAGATGATGCCTTCTGTTTTGAAATATCAAACTTCTCTTGGTAAAATAGAATGTCATGCATTTATGTGTAGAACATGTTATATAAATATTCATAGGGTGGAGATTAATCTATATTTCCTTGTAATTGAGATGGATGTATCTGACATAATCCATATTATTGATTATTTTACAATTTTCAAGGATCACATTGACTATTATACACGACATTCTAGTTTTACGACTAAGGATGGAATCAAACATTTCATTAAAGGGGGCCAGAATGTAATTGAAGGTGAAATGGGAATTTTGGAACTAGTATTGGAAAAATCATGTAACCGTTGGACAAGTTTGCATTTTATTCGATAGAATATATATAAAATAACAATTTTCTAGTGATTTTTGGTCAATTTTTATATGTCTTTCTAAAAACATTATCTGTGTTTCCACCCATAATAGAAGTGAAGTATATGATTGGTCTTTTTCTAGGGTCTAGTAAAATATTTCTTTCATTTTATTGGATGGAAGAAACAAAATTAATGTAACTGAATGTGTAGTTGGAAGAGATGTAAATAAATGAGTTATTTTTTCCTTCCATGTATCCATGGGAAGCACCATTCTTATTTTCCAAAAAAATGGATATAAATATTTGGTTTCATGTGTATTATCATAATAATAACCAAGAAATGATAGTGATTTGGTATCCGCTTCAAAATTTTGATGATTTATTCGATCAATTGAATGGAGATAATTGATTCTCTAAGATTGAGGTGTTATTAGGATATCGTTAATTGGGTTTTAAAAAGAAGGATATTCTGAAAACATCTTTCAGGAGTATATATGGTGATAATGTGAATGTTGTTATGAATTTTGGTCTTACTAATACACTTCCAATATTTATGGAGTTAACGAATCAGATATTTCAATGGGATCTGGATTATTTTGTGTTAGTGTTTATGGAAGACATATTGGTGTATTCAAGGACAAGTGATTTGCATGAGAAAAACATAGAGGCAGTGTTGGAGTCCTGATGTCTAATCATCTATATGAAAAAAATAATAAATTGTGATTTTTAGATAGAAGAGATACATTTCAATGGACATGTAATCTATAAAAAATGTTTTTATATGGATATATAAAAGGTAGAGGTTTTTATCTCTTAGAAATATCCTAGAAATGTCTTCGAGATATGCATTTTCTTTAGTTTGGGTAGTTTTTATTGACATTGTTTTCATGAATTTTCATGACTATATTCACCAATGAAAACTTTTACAGGGTCGAATGTTCCATTATAATGGAATGAGTTAATTCATAGGAATTTTTAAGAGCTTAATGTTAACATTACTAGTGATCCAATCTTAATATTACTAGAATCAAACCAAGGTTATGTGGTGTATTATGATGCTTAGTGATATTGAGTGGGATGTGTTCTCATCAATGGATATCATGTTGTTTCTTATGGATAACAATAGTTATGGTTACATGAGAATAGCTACTCAAAAATTTATTTTGAGTTAGAGAGTTTATTCTATGTTTTGAATACTTATATTCTTTACCTATTTGTTGATAAAATTACAATGTTTAATGTTCATAAGAATTTGAAACATATTTTATCATTATGTTATTTGAACATGAGACAAAGAATATGGATGGAGGATCATTGAATGATTTAATTTTACTGGATGTATACATGGAGAAAAGTCAATTCGATTGTGGATGAATTAAGAAAATTTCCATATGGTTAGTTGGAAAAGGAGGATTCATATCATTTGTAGTTGATATCATTGATAGATAACAAGATATTACATTGTGAAGGGAAATGTTATGGTGTAGTTTACCTTCCTATTTATGTTTTTGCTGATTTAGCGAATATGGTTAAATTGGAACAGACATCTAATTCAGAATGTGTTGCAATGAGGTTGAAACTCCATGGTGGGAATACCATTTAGGGATGGAAGATGGATGGATGTTTAGTGTTTTGGTTTATAGATCAGATGGTAGTACCAAGGGATTGTCTATAATTACATAATCATGATTAACAACATTTGAGATTGGTTATTCATCCTAGAATAAAAAATATGTATAAGGCATTGAAAGCACAGTTTTTATGTGTCATTATGAAAAGAAAAGTGTCTAGTTTTGTTTCTAGATTCTAAACATGTCATTAGGTTAATGTAGAGCATCAATAACCATTATGTTTTATGCAATCATTAAATATTCATATTTTGAAATAGAAGAATATAACCATGTATATTTTAACAGTTCTCCAAGGAATGGTTTGGAAACACAATTCCATATGGGTTATAGTGGATCCCAGAAATATGGCCAATTTAATCTCTATCTATTAATCTCATATGGTGGAGGACTTGTCAAAAATCTATATCCATGAAATAGTAAATATGCATGGAGTAAAATTTTTAATTGTGTCAGACATAGATCCATGGTTTACATCTTATTTCAATAAATACATACAACAAGTCTCTGGGAACCAGTTATACATGGGTATTATGTATTATCCATAGACGAATGGGAAATATGAAAGGATAACAATTTTTTTAAGATATTCTTTGGGCTTGTGCAACGGATTTATGTGGATCATGGGAGGAGCACATACCATTAGTGGAGTTATCATATTACAATAGTTCTCAGTAATCGATATATGTGTCTCCTTTCTAAACATTTTATGAGAGTCCTTGTCTTCCTTAATTTTTGCGTGTCAATAATTGATACTTTTCATGGATGAACAAGTATTGTATACGAAACAAAAAATAAGATTCAGTTGATAATGATCTAGATTGAGATGGCTCTGAGTCATCAAGAATTATATGAGGATCACTGTTTATGGACATTATTTTTTCATGGTGAGTGACCATGTGTTCTTGAGATTCTATCCAAGGCTTGGACATCATCTCTTTAATATGAAGGGAAGTTATATCCTTGATACATATGCCATTTTAAGATATTTGAAATAATGGGTGAGGTGGAATATCAGTTGGGTTTTCCCCCACTATTTAGTGATGAGCATAATTTGGTTCATGTATCTTTGTTGAAAATTTTTCAGCCTAATACTAACCATGACATTCAATGGGATAATGTTGACCTATATCTGAATTCTTTATTGGTGCATTTGAAGGTGTATATTTTATATATGAAATAGATTGTCTTGTATGGGAAATGCATTGGTTTGGTGTTGGAATTATTGAAACATGGTTAGATTCATGGAGAGACATGGGATTCAGAGATGGTAATATTTTAGGAATGGCATGAACTATTTCAGGGAAATGATGTTTTTCAACTTCCTTGAGATGGAAAACAATTTTGGGGAGAAATTATCACCCCCAGTTTCAAGAAACTAACGCTTTTTTTATTTTTTAGTATGTAAATTATTTGGTGATGTTTGTGAGGTTTTAGAAGACTTTTTTTAAGTTTAAGGGGATTTTTTGAAGGTGAGAAATTTTAGAATGGTTAGTGGAAACCATGAAACTCCTACAAAATTCTGTGAAAGGTGAGAGAGTGGATTCACGGTTTGTGCAAGTTTAGGGGCACAATTTTCCCAAACCGTGTGTCCACCGATGATAAAAAATGTAATGTGGAAAAAATATTTTTATTGGTTATAAAATGGGTTGTATAACCCTTCATTCCCACTTCACAATGTCCTCCATGAGGTAGAATATGATGTATGAGAAGCACACAATTTTCATAATCTTGAGACAAACTATGCATGGTTTAAAATTGAGATCCTAAAAGTGTAAATCTCACTATTTTTCACCTCTAAGCCTCTTGTTTTTTACTGAATTTTAACCTTATTGCCATTATTATTTCTCCCAATGGATTTTTAGTCTCTCCTATTTGAACAAAGAGAGATCTGATTGCTCTTCTTCATGTGTTTAAACATGTTTCCCTTAGTAAGTCTTTTTTTGGTAGATTTCCTTAGTTATAAAGCTCTTTCTTCTCTTTTATTCTCAAATATTTCTCATTTTGGATAAATATACGGGTTTTTATTCAAATCACGATGATATTAGTCTGTGTTGATGTGAGGTAATTAGATATAAGGTGGGTTTTTTTGGAAATTCTACCTCGTGTTCTTGGCATTTACGTTCCATTAATCGTGTTCATCAAATTTAGAAATGAAGGTGGATCCACTCTTTACTCCTCTTATTAGAACATTAAGTATTGATTTCAAATTGGTTAAATTTATTTAACATTATTACGAAATTTTATATGAAATTCGTCATAGAAAACCTCTTTAGTGGTGGATTATGGATTTGTGGATTTGTAGAAATTGTTTATGGAATGATATTTTTTCCTTAACTTTTATATGTTGATTTTAAAATATAGAATTATTTTTATTTAAGGAAATGTATTTTTCTAATGGTTTTAAATAAATGAAAGTTTCAATTGGAATGGATTGAAATGGTTGGTTTGAAATTGTTTTGGAAAACATGGGTTTGTATGACTTCATGCATTCGACTTGACCTTAAATAAAGGGGTGTGTACCATTGGGTATAAATGAAGGGACCCTAGATAATGGGAATGTGTCCTTGGTGAAATAGAGGATTATTAACTTTTTTTGACTTTGTGGATGAATGAAAAACCTCTCATGATTATTTAACTATCAGTGGATCATTCATGCATGTGTGTGTGAATCATGTAATGGCTATGCCAAAACGTAATGTAAAATATATTAAATAATTTTTGTTACATTCCTTGTAAGCTATTTTAGTTTCAATTTTTTCCCTTTATTAATGATTTTTTCACAGTTTAAAATGGTTTCATATAAAAAAATTTATATAACTATTCAAACATTGTTCTATCCTAGTGTCATTTGTATGGGAGTCATTAAGGGAAACCCTACCATGTTTCACTACTCACCCCTATATTAGCACTTTGGTGTTTTTGTATATATTTTATATTAAGACATGGGTAAATGGAAAGTACCATATTTTGTTATTGGTGCTTCGTGATACTTGGATTGTTTTTTGGAATTGGAGCATAGTGAATATTTTGAGCTATAAAGTTATGTCCTTGGAGTCTTTGGGTTTTGTGGGGTTGTTTTATTTCTCAAATGGAAAATCATCTTCCTACTATATTGAATCCCTTGGAATTTATTATTAGGTTTTGGTACCTTGGGAATATCTCTTTAGGCCACATTATTTTTTTACTCCTTATCAATCCATTGGGGAGGGGTTATATATTATAGTGTAAATGAGTAGATATTTTCAATTTATAATTTTATATATTTTTTTTCAAGGGACGGGCACTGAGGTTTTATACTGGACGATATTGTTATATTTGTGTTACAATATTGATTATTTTTTCATATAGTCCATTGAATTGATTCCCCATAAATCAAATGGGATAAATAAATAATTATGAGGTATTGTTTACATTTATATCATGTGACAAATAGATGGAATCTTCCAACCACTCAATTGAATGCAATGAATAATAACCGGTTTATTATGATGAAAATTTTAATTTAAGCTCAGAAAATTTCAAATATAAGTATCTAAATAGGGAAAAATGTTTCACCTATATTTATTTTATATCATACATGAATTTTTATTTGGGATTAGTATTTGATAGTTTTTTCTATTATAATTTAATCTTGATGATGTCAAAAAACTTATGGAATTAGTAAAAAAGAAATTGTTTTACTATTCATTAAACAAAATCATCATAAAAGTCCCAAAACATCATCCTAGTATATTCCAAATAGAGTATTATATAAAATAAATTATTTTTTTGAATTGAAATTCTAAAATTATGGAATTTAAATATTAAATAAAATAGTGTAGTACATAAATAGAATGTTTATTCATAATGAAAACTATCTTTTTAGTGATTCTAATTATATTTTTTATTATGAATATTTTAACATATTTTATATAATTTATTAGTTATATTTATAAAAAATTTTAATATGATGTATTTATTTTTCTAATTAAGTGAAATTTTTATTTCAAATAAATATTTTTGAACACTGTTTTGTATGAAACGTTATATTTTAAGAGTGAAAGATTATATAAGTTCCAATTTGAATTTTATAAAAAAATATATTGACATTTTATTAATTTTTTTATAATATGACAATATAATTAATAATAATTTCATTTTAAAATAAAAATAAAAAATATTTATTCCTTTTATTTTATTATATAACATGTTACTTAATATTTTTGAATGAATTTTTTATAATAATAAATTTAACGGCATAGACCCTCATATCCTAGAGTATATAGTTACAATTTTATATATGAACGATATACAAGTGATCAAATTCCAATGGACCAAGTATTAATTTAGTCTTGTGAATGTAGATACATGCTTTAATGTTACATTATATTTGAAAACATTAAATTAATATAGAGTATTATCTTTGTGAATATCATTATTATATTTAGAATATCCTTGTATTTATTTAATATTAATCTTCCTCGAATACCTATTGTGGGAAACATAATAAAGGGGTGAAATCTAGTTCTTAGTAAATGAATTAATATAACAGAACAGAAATACGATATGAATTATAATACTGGAGAATTAATTATATGATCTTGATACTTAACCATATATATATTGAATATAAAAAAATTACATTTATATCAATAAATTATTTCATAATAATGGTATTCTTAATTCTATAAATCATAAACAAATCATCAAGGCCTCGTGCCAAGACATACAATATAAATGGGTATGGCCACAGTAAAAAACATAACCTGTTTTTTCCCATTAGACATACCGATGAATTTTTGGGATATGTAATTCAAGGCCCCAACCATTACATAATAATTAAAATTCATTCCATATATGAATTAACAATACTTGATCATCAGAATTCCTTAATGATAAATATATGCCCTTCATTATAGATCATTAATATAGAATGTCAATAATTCCCCTTGTTAAAATGATCACAAACCATCCAGAGAAATATAGTGGATGATGTGTTTAGATTATGGTATCTTTAAATCATAATATTAAAGAATGGTTGTTACCATGTATGAAAATACATTAAAAATATCATTTTAACAATTCGTGGAGAAAATAACCTTTTTATTTTTAAATCACATAATCAAAATAAAAAATTTATAAAATATTAGAAAAATATTTCCAATTGGAGGGAACCATCTAAACATGAAGAAATATTAAAATAATTGATCATTCATGATAGTGGTAAATTATATTCATGTTGTGTATACTAAATCAAAGAATCATTTCTTATTTTTAGTATAAATTTTAATATACAACATATGGAAAAAAATAAGAATATTTCATTTAAACATTTTTACAGAAATTAAGAAATGTGTAAAAATAACCTTAATAAATAACTAGGGAGTTTGAAATTTATTCAATAAGTCATTTAAAAGAAAATATAAATATAGAAATAAAATATCCTTAACTGAAATAAAAAACTATGTAATTTTCACTTAAACAATATTATTTACATAAAGAGTAGAAAAATGTAAAGAAATATTTTAATTTCAATAATTAATCATATAATATTTAAATTTATTTATTTAAGATAAAAAGATCGTATAATTTTTCTAACGTAAATTTAAACATAAACAACTCCAAATAAGGATGATATTGTGAAATTAGCCATTATATAAATTCTATACATGATTTGTATAATTCAAATCATCCTTTATAATAAATATATAATTATTATATATCAATTCCAAAAAATAATCATATATAACTTTCTAGTTCCATTCTTTTACAATGAAATCAGTGTTGTGGATGAATTAGATCGTTGTTTTTTTAGGATCGATCTCAGGAAGATTTATCTGGAAGACCTACAAGGATTTGACAATGAATGAGAAGTCGAACAGATGATTGGTCAGTGAAACTATAGTTTAAGGGTACCCCTAATACGTTGGATTTTTCAATATAGCGACTAAGGAACCAGGAATTTCCTAAGGAGGGAAACATTCAGAAATGAGTTGTCTTGCTGGTGCTGTGTTATCAATGTTGTGTTCAATCGATATCAGAAACTGTGTGGCATGTGTTTTTTGGTCGTTTTTTCCATATGGGGTTTGGAGTTCATGTAGCTGGATATGAATTTATGTCGAGGTTTTGAATCTTTTTATGGATTTTTCGAGGCATGGTTCTATTGAATGGGGGTGCCATAGAACCAACATGTTTTATACTTTGATTAACCCTACATGTATGAAGTTTGTTATATATACATGTGTTTATCTTTCCATAATAGTTTTAATACTTCTACATAGATAATGTTTTTTGTGATTTCCTTAGATTATATGTTGTATGGATGGGTTATAGAATATCCTAGGCTATAATGAGAACCAAGAGATACTATAACAACAATCATAATGTAATTTCCTAGGGTCCAGTTACATCATTCTGATAGGACACAATTGATGGGTGACTACTACGTGTTGGGGGATCATAAGCATTGAGACTTCTTTTCCTGACGTTTTCACTTTGAGATATCTAGTAGTTGAGATTATGAGGACATACCCACTAATAAGAACATAGCATGTTTCATGTGTCATTAGTTGTTCCCATCTACAGGCATTTGTAATGTTCTCCTAACATTTGATCAATATCAATGTTTTTAATTTAATTTAATACTTTGGTGAAAGATGATGACCATGGCGATGAAGTCATGGCAAGGTAGTTTGTGTTTTGTACGTTATTGGTGACCTAAAATTTATTGAATGAAAATGATAGGATTTGTCACGTTTGAGTTGAAGAAGAGATATCTCGGTCCTGGTTGATTTTGGATGGTATGACCTTCATCAAATCCATGACTATGTTAGTTAACTGTAAGTCCATCTGTAAAGATTAACAAATAATAAAGTAGGGGGAAAGGATAATGATACAGTTGTGCATTCTGCCTTATTGAGATATCGACGATGAAGAGATAATATTATAAAAATTAGGATTGTAGTAAGGTATATGTTGCTTCGACATTTAGTTATATTCATAGGGGCCTCGATGGGTTTTTGGACCTCATTCGGGGTAGGTGAGTATTATTCACTTCTATTGAGATAAGGGCCTAGAGAGTCACATACTATAGCACATTGAGAAACTTCCCTATTCTATTTAATAGGAATATAGAACTTTTTTTTCCCCACAATGGGTCAAGGTATTACTAATTTTTCTTTGGATTACTAAGGAATAAATAAATTTTTTAATAATTTATATTTTAAATAATTTGATGAAAGTCGTTATGACATATATTTAGAAGAGACATGTGAATACAATGATAAATATTATTCGAGCAGATATTAATTATATATCCTGTGTTGGTTTAATGTTATTAGGGGATATGAGTGAAGTTATAGACCCAATTTTATTCTCTAATATTTTTTCTATATATTATAGTTATGTGATAAATTATAAATATTACTTATGGAATAATTTTTTTATCACAAATAATTATTTAAAATACTTGTATAGCGGATTTTTTTACATGGGTGTCAGGATCCCAAGCGGTTTAGTATAGATGTTAAATATATAAGTAGAGAGAGGCTCTTCCAATAGTGAGTATTAATTTGTTGGAATTTTGAGCCTCTCTCTCCTCCTAGAACCTAGATTGAGACTCTCTCAAACAAGAATGCTCTCCAAGATCTGTCTCCTCAGATCAAATACGATGTCTTGTTGGGTTTTTTATTGCATTGTAGTGATCTTCGGAGGACCATTCCTGTACCTGGATTCCATAAAATGATACACGAGTAGATTCAAGAGGTGTGTGTGGATGATTTATATGGATTTGACATCATATTCTTTAATCAATAAGGACGATATCTTGTGACAAGCTTCTGAACGTCAAATCCGAATGGGTTACATCTTCAGTTTATTTATTACATGATTTGAACCATGTGTGGCCCTAAGACTCTACCCAGATAAGATCACCAGAATTGATGGAGTTGCATCACTCTGATGATAGAGAAAATTTTAAATCCTAACCTAGCATATTCATCTTCCCATCCCAGTACATAACAACGATATCATAGGGACACATGGGTTTTTTAGTTAAAATAAAAAATAATTTCCTTAAATTATGTCAATTGTGGTAAAAGGGTTCCAATAGATCTAACTGCGCGTCATTCTATATCCAAATATCCAAGTAATGAACATTGAAAAACAATAATTATATTGAAAATATGATGATAATGTTTGAGTTTTGGGTTTATTAAATTTTATTTTCGAATAAAACGTTTTAAATTTATATGTGTTCTCGAAAATTTCTAGAATCAGGAAATATTTTGGCCAGAATATGGTCACCTGAATTATCCCTGTAGAGATCAATTATTATTGAGTTTAATAAAATATATTATAATATTATAATATTTTATTTTTTGAAATAAGACAATATTTGTGGTTAGTTTTTATTATAGTTTTCTATAACTTTTAAAAATGGGGTAAAACATGGTGGTGTGTTTTGTCAAAAAAACCTTAAAAATTGGATAGCATTTTTTGGTGTGGCATATGAAAATAAACCATAGTCCACTTGACCTATCTGTGTGGAACCCTCCACCATCAACATCACTCTCCCATGGTCACAGCCGAACCAGCACACAGGTGCCACCCCACGTCCTCTCCTTGGTGAGTTTTTTTGAATTTTTTTTAATTTTTTTTTAAAAATACATCTTTGTAAAAATTAATTAATTTTTGACCCCTCAGAGGCGGAACCTGGTGTGCCTCCATAGGTGGTTTTTTCTCCCAGGGCTAGACGGCACACGGTGTGCTACCTTTGTCCAAAAATATATCGCAAAGGCTGCACACCAGGTGCCGCCTTTGCATAAATTTTTTTAAAGAAAGTTTTTATTTTTTTTATTTTTTTGTTTCATTTTGTTATATATAAATATATATATATATATATATAAACCTTTCAGCAGAGTTTTTCTGCTATTTAATATTCATTAGCACTACCATTACAGAATTCTGGATTCTGACAGAAACCCTCACCCTGGACTCCCTTTTATGAGGGGCTTGCCCTGAAAATCATACTGCATTTCCAATGTGGGATTCTGGTTCTTTTTTTTTCTGTGCAGTATATTCTGTGTTTCTGATGTGGGATTCTGTTTCAAGTACACAACATTGAAAGACTATAAAACATAAAATATAAGACCAACATAAATGAAACTTTAAACCTTGATTAAACATATAAGGAATAGTTTAAAACAAAAATAATTTCATAAAAAATGTTGATACAAATTAATTTATAAGCTTTAGAAACCACCTACTTGAAACATAAACATATTTCAAGTACGTGACTTTGAAATCTTATAAAATATAAACTATAATACCAATGTAAATGAAACATTAAAAATTTATTAAACATATACGAAATAATTGAAAACAAAAATAATTTCATAAAAAATGTTGACCAAAAACAATTTATAAGCTTCCAAAACCATCAACTTGAAACATAAAAATGTTTCATGTTCCCGACATTGAAGGACTATAAAACATAAGCAACAATACCAACACAAATGAACCATCAAAAATTGATTAAACATATAAGAAATAGTTGAAAACAAAAAAAAGTTCCTAAAAAATGTCCATAAAAATTAATTTATAATCTTTCAAAACCGTCTACTAGAAACTTAACAATGTTTCAAGTATGCGAATTTGAAACACTATAAAACATAAAATATAAGACCAAAATAAATGAAACATTAAATATTGATTAATTGTAGAAGGAATAGTTAAAAACCAAAAGAAGTTCCTAAAAAACAATGGTGAAAATTAATCTATAAGCTTTCAAAACCGCCATCTTGAAACATAAAAATGTTTCATGTACCCGACTTTGAAATACTAGAAAACATAAAATATAAGACCAATATAAATGAAACATTAAACATTTAATAATAATATAAGAAATAGTTGAAAAAAAAATAATTTCATCAAAATTGTTGATTATAAATAATTTATATGCTTTCAAAAGCACTAGCTTGAAACTTAAAAAAGTTTCATGTATGTGAATTTGAAAGAATATAAAATATAAACTATAAAATGAATATAATTGAAACTTTAAACATTAGTAGAAAAAATAATATATAGTTGAAAACAAAAATAATTTCATAAAAAATGTTGATGAAAAATAATTTATAAGCTTTCAAACCCGTCTACTTGAAAATTAAAAATGATTCCAGTGCGTGACTATGAAAGACTATAATTATATTATTAATTAACAAATTGATTATTATATAATTAATAGTTATATTTATAATTAACTAAATAATTATTATATAAGTAATAATTATTGAGTATTAATTAATAATTAACAATTAATAATTAATAATTTAATGAATAATTATAATTAATATTTATATTACTAATTAACTTATTTATAATTAATAATTAATAATTAATAATAATTAATTACTAATTAATAATTGTAATGAATATTTATAATGAATATTTATATTACTAATTAATAATTAATAATTAATAGTTAATAATTACTAATTAATTACTTATAATTATTAATTATATTACTAATTAACTGAATAATTATTATATATGTAATAATTATATTACTAATTAATTATTATATAATTAATAATAATATTACTAATTAACCAATTAATTATGACATATTTAATTATTAATATTTATTTTTAATTATTATATTACTAATTAACTAATTAACTATTATATAAATAATAATTATACTACTTATTAACTAATTAATTATTATATAATTAATAGTTATATTAATAAGTAACTAAATAAATACTGAATAAGTAATAATTAGTAAGTAAAAATTAATAATTAATCAGTAATAAGTAATAATTATAATTAATTTTTATATTACTAATTTACTAATTAAAAATTAATAATTAATAATTTCTAATTACAAATTAATAATTAATAATTATAATGAATTTATGTAATTAAAAATTATATTACTAATTTACAAATTAATTGTTATATAATTAATAATTATATAACTAATGAACTAACATACTATAATATATTTAATTATTAATAATTAATAATTAATAATTATAATGAATAATTATAATAAATATTTATATTACTAATTAACTAATTAATAATTAATAATTATAATGAATATATGTAATTAAAAATTATATTACTATTTTAGAAATTTATTATTATGTAATTAATAATATTTTTACAAATTAACTAAATAATTTTTATATAAATAATTATTAATAATTACTAATTAATAGTTATAATGAATAATTATATTTAACAATTATATTACGAATGAACTAATTAACTATTAAATAATTAAAAATTATATTACTAATTAAGATGGCTTGCCCTAGAAATCATTCTGTATTTCCGACATGGGATTCTGGTTCTCCCTTTCCTACGCAGTACATTTTGCATTTCCAATGTTGGATTCTGTTTCAAGTACGTGAATTCGAAAGACTATAAAATTTAAAATATAACACCAATATAAATAAAACATTAAACATTTATTAAACATATAAGAAATAATTGAAAAAAATGTATTTCCTAAAAAATGTAGATGCAAAATATTTTATAATTATTATATTACTAATTAACTATTATATAATTAATAATTATATTACTAATTAACTAATTAATTATTAACTATTTATTATATGTTTAATCAATGTTTTAGGTTTCAATTATATTACTCACATATTTTATGTTTTATATTCTTTCAAATTCGCGTACTTGAAACAATTGAAGTTTCATGTAGACGGTTCTGAGAGCTTATAAATTATTTTTCATCGAAATTCTTTAGGAAGTTATTTTTATTGACAACTATTTCTTATATGTTTAATCATTTTTTAAAGTTTCATTTATATTGGTATTATAATTTATATTTTATAGTTTTTCAAAGGCATGTACTTGAAACATTTTTCAGTTTCAATTAGGAGGTTTCGAAAGATTATAAATTATTTTTCATGGATATTTTTTACAATTTCTTTGGTTTTTTCAACTATTTTTTCATGTTTAATCAATGTTTAATGTAACATTTATATTGGTCATATAGTTTATATATTATTGGCTATCAATGTCACGTACATGAAATATTTTTATGTTTCATGTTGGTGGTTTTGTACGATTGTAAATTATTTTTTATTAACATTTTTTATGAAATTATTTTTGTTATTAACTATTTCTTATATGTTTAATAAATTTTTAAAGTTTAATTTATATTGGTCTTATAGTTTATATTTTATAGTCTTTCAAAGTCACGTACTTGAAATATTTTTAAATTTTAAGTAGGTGGTTTTGAAAGCTTATAAATTAATTTGCCTCAACATTTTTTATGAAATTATTTTTGTTTTCAACTATTTCTTATATGTTTAATCAGTGATTAAAGTTTCAATTGTATTGTTCTTATAGTTTATGTTTTATAGTCTTTCAAAGTCACGTACTTGAAACAGAATCACACATCAGAAACGTAGAATGTACTGTACAGGAAAAGAAGAACCAGAATCCCACATCGGAAATGCAGTATGGTTTTTAGGGCAAACCCCATTATAAAAGGGAGTCCTGGGTGAGGGTAATAGTTAGAATCCAGACTGTTGTAATGACAGAACCGCTGGATATTAAATAGTAGAATAATTATGCTGAAAAGTATTGTTATATATATATATATAACAAATCAAAAATAAAATAAAAATAAAAAATTATAAAAAAAATATTTTTGCAAAAGCAGCACCTGGTGTACCGCCATTGTAGATGATTTTTGGGCAAAAGCGGCACACCATGTGCCGCCTTGACCTGGGCGGAAAAACCCCAAATGGAGGCACACCAGGTTCCACCTTTATGGGGTAAAAAAAATTATTTACACTAGTGGTATTTTAAAAAATTTCTTTTTGAAAAAATGTAAAAGAAAAATCATCCTTGGCCTACTACGAACCCTCCGTCTGAGCTCGCCAGAGCCCGCTGATGCCTCGTCCTCCCTTCACCGCGTCACCTCAACCCTGAAGTTGTCATCCCACTACACCAACTCAAAGCCCAGATCCTACCCTGGTTACACCATCTCATGCAGACCTGGGGGGTGAATCCTTCCCTTTGCCCATGGAAACAACATCCCATAGGCCACTACATTGGCTCTCGATCGGCCTTCGACCATCAACGAAGAAGTGTGATTCGACAGGCTGCTACGCTGCCTCTCGGACCACCTTCAACCCTCAACTGGTCCGTGTCGTTTGAGGCCATCGCCCCCTGGTTTCTAGTTACTGTATCAAGACTCCCAAACCCTTTCCATCCACGGTCATGTTGAACCTCCTTTTTACCATGAGCAAAGCTATGGGGGTGTTTGTCGACAAGGTGCTCACACGGCGATCACGCTGTGGTGTGACCAATCAATAGTGAAACACCCTCACCACAGCTTTAAATTTATTTTTCATTTAAATTTAATAGAATTAATTTTGTGTGTTTAAAAAAAAGAATCTGATTTGTTAATTTTAATTGAGTTTTAAATTAAATTAATGGTTTCAGTTAAATTTGGGACATAGAATAATTATATTAAATAATTGGAATTGATAAATAAATTCTTCGATTTTTTCTCTAATTCATTTAACTTTTTATAACAACCTCGTAATAATTCAATTTATTGCACTTTAATTTTTATGGGTCATTTATATTATACCTAATGGCCTTGAACTAGTGACTAAATGTGCTTGTATGGATTTTATTTATTTTATTATGTATTCAATGTGTGCGATGATTGTAATAATTAATTATAAAAATGAATCTCTACATATCATCACATTAATTCAAATATGTATAAGGGCATGTGCATCCAATGAACGTATTGTATATTATACTGCTAGACCCCCTCATATACATGTGAGTATAATTGTAAATTACACAGTGACGATATCAGACATGGACCAACAATGTCAAGGCAGTAATCATGATGGGAGTCGAGCACATTGCACTGGAGAAATCTACGATACGAGCCAGGTGTGGACTCAGGTATGGAAGCCCCTACGTCAAGATTGATCTGTTATAGAACGATCATAATAAAATGATCAAGACAAGTCAAATTTCAGGATTTTTCTTTACAAATTGTTTATTGTTTTATGAAAATGCATGATTACTACTTGAAAATGTAAAATAATAAACAATATAAAATTCATAAATATGTAACGAATGTATTTATATTGTTTGTTCATTTGTGAGTGTGGAAACCTAGATTTAAAGAATAAAATATAATTGGAATATATTCATTAATAACGAAAAAAATCCTTAAATGGATATCATGTTTTAACACCCTCCATCGCTCTAATTTGAGAAAAACTGGCTGTTTGAAATATTCATCATCCAATGTTGAGAGTATACCCTATTTTTGGGGTGTTTCTATACGGGTAATGGGTGGACTTGACTAAATCTAGTAGCAAAAAAGTATCCAAATCTTTCTTGTTATCACTTTATAGGTATTATGTTGAGGGATTCGGGTTCGGATTACCAAAGCTGGGACATTACTCAATTGTAGAAGGAACCATGACTTAATGTTGTTTACCTGAATGGAGCCTACCTAAAAAACCTGGAAGTAGTGGAATATCCAAATCATATAGAACAAAATGATTAGTATCAAAGATACATTACACTAGAATAATAAAGCTACAGAATAGTCAAAATTCAGTAGTGAGTGCTATTAGAGTTTTCTAAATTAGTTGGAGACAATAAAATGATATAATAGTTAATGGATAATAAGTGTCACTTAGTAATCAACATAATGTACTGAAAACTAATTTTTATATTATGTTGATTTTAAATGGAAATCACCAACACCGCCAATACATAATCACTGCAATCATTTTCTTGTAAAGAAAATATCCTGACCAGAAATAACTTCCATGTGTGGTATAAGAGCTTGCTCATAGTACTACGCTAAGAAAGGAAGATTTTTGTGTTGTAATCCTCAGTTACTTCTGAGCCTCCTTAGGTAGAATGTAATTCGGAAAAAGAAAATATAAAATTAATATAGAGGATGCACTTAATGTCTAGTGCATCATGTTTTCATCCATATCTATCCTATTGCTGAAAATGCCTGAGGATATGGATTCATATAAGATACATTCACATCGTCACAAATTATATCTGTAGAGAGACATATAAGAAAGGTATGAGATCTCACGATCCCATTATTGGTGCAGACTAGCAGAAGTACACCATGCCGGTCCTCCATGTACCAAGGATGGTCATGTACATTGAGAGGCTTGAAGCCCTTGGTTTCATACTGAAGCATGAGCTATAAGTGGATTTCATTCTTACCACTTTACCATCATGATTTTTGTCTTTCAATGTCAATTATAACATGAATGATATGAAAAAGTCACCCCAATATCTATTGGATTTAGTTCTCCAAGTTGATAAGGATTTGAAAAATAAAAAATCAAATATCCTTATGTTGAAAAAGAGAAATAAAGGCAATGCAATGGGATCGAGGGCCAAAGACAGTAACACACAATCATTCAAAGAAGACAATGATTCAGAATCAGAGAAATGTGAAGGAGGTTGTCGGCTTCAGATGTGGCAGGAAAGGCCACATAATGAATAATTTCAAAGCTACGAAGAAGAAGAATGTTGACACTTTTACATCAAGTATCTCTGTCATTGGATGCAATGTTTTCAAATCTACATGATGGGTATTGGATAATGCATGTGGATCACACTTATATATTCATGTAAAGGAAACATGTAAATTAAAGAAGATTTCAAGAAGTGAAGTGGATCCACAAGCTACAAATGGTGCATGACTAGAAGCCTTAGCAGTGGGAGACTGTCAATGAACATTGGCATGTGCTTTGGTTCATTGTTTGAATGATTATTTTTATGTACCTTCAATAAAAAGAAACATAATCTATGTGTCATGTTTGGACACTATGGGATTTTATTTCATGCTTCGAAATAAATTTGGTCTCATCTATAAGGATAACATTTGTTATGGTATGACACATCTAAAAAAAGGTTTATATACACATGAACTCAAATACCTTGTAATTACAATCAATGAAAAAACCAATGAGCAAGACTTATATCTCACCCGCCTATGGAACTTTAGGCTAGTCCATGTAAATTAGAAGCAATTACAAATATTAAATCCATAAGTTTATTTAGACTCAATATATTTAAAACCCTTGGATGTATGTCAAGATTGTTTACAAGGAAAAATGACCAAAGATCCTTTTCCTAGTAAGGAAGAATGTGCCAATGCAGTACTGCAGTTAATTCATACTGATGTATGTGGTCCATTTTTAGAAGGGGAAGGGGGTTATTTTTCAGAAATCATTAATCTTACCAATGACTATAGTGGGTATGGCTATATCTACTTGATGAGGTATAATTTTAATTCCTTTCGGATATATAAGGAATTCCAAAATGATGTAGAGAACTAGATTTGTATGAAGATTAAGACAGTCAACAAAGACAGAGGTGGATATTATATTTACCAAGAATTCCTTGATTTTTTGAAGGTGTGTGGGATAATATCCCAAATCACTACACCTTATACACAATAATAGAGATGTTTTAGTGAAAGGATAAATATGACATTTACTAACATGGTAAGATCAATGATGAGTCAAGAAACTCTTCCATTTTCCTTTTGGGGATATGATCTGCAGACAACAAAAAATAACCTTAACTGAGTACCAAATAAATCTATAGATATGATTCTATCTGATTGATTTTGGGTAAATAAACCCTATCTATCACATTTAAGAGTATGATGATGTGAGGATTTTCTCAAGACTTTACCAATTGAAAATTAGCATCCAAAATCACGAAGTGAATCATTATAAGATATCCTAAGGAAACCAAAGGATATTACCTATATAACACTTTAGATAGAAATCATATTTTGGAAAGAAATTCCAAATTTATATAAAGGTAACACATTTCAAATGGAAATAGTCGAGGAATGACTGACTTAGGGAATGTTAATGCTCAAGATGCACAAGAGTGGGTAAGGTAACACACTCCACAAGAGAAAGTGGAAGAATAAGTGATTACTGAGACATAAATAATTCATAGGTCTACTCGTGAGGTTTGATAAGAAGAGCATCATGGTTTTCATATCACCAAGTCAGGTGACACATTACTCCTTGAGGATGATGAATCCCTGACCTACTTAGAAGCATATGATTAAAAAGGAGATGCTATGTGGAAGGATTACATGAATTTTTAGATGGATTTCACATACCAAAGTAATGTTTGGATTTTGGTATACCCTCTAGATGATGTAAAACCCATTGGTTGAAAATGGGTATTCAAGAAAAAGTTGTACATGGATGGTAAGGATAATAAATATAAATAAATACTAGTTTCAAAGGGTCTCAGAAAACATTCAGGCATCAATAATGATGAAACATTCTCACCAGTACGAATGATATTATCCACCCAACTATTTCTTTCAATAAGATCTTTTCATGACTATGATATTTTGAATATGGATTTCAAAACTCCTATACTAATCTGGAAGATAGATGAAGATATATATTTGACTCAACCCGAAGAGTTCATCAGATCAAAGAGTTCTCATACGGTGTTAAAGCCACAAATATCCATTTATGGATTGAAGGAGGCATCATGGTCATGGAATGTTCATTTTGATGAATCCATAATAAAATATCGTTTTTTAAAAAATGAAAATGGTCTTTGTGTCTATAAGAAGTTTGATGGGAATGCCATCATATCCCATGATTTATATGTTGATGACATATTAATAATGGGAATCTATTTGAATGTCTAATAGTTAGATATGACTAGGATAAATGAATTATTCCCCATGACTGTCATTGGTGATGTATCCTACATTCTAGGGATCAAGATAAATCGATATATATTTAAAAGGATTCTCAGGATAAGTGAAATTGAAAGTATTGACAAGGGACTCAAAAGTTACAATATGGAAAAATCCATGAGAGGGTTGTTGTGTATGCCACATGGTATTAATCTCTATAAGAAAATGTCACCAAAAACACAAGAGGAGGTTAAGAGAATGTGTAAAATCCCTTATTCCATGGAGGAGGGTTCAATCATTTATACCATGCTATGTACTAGGTTATATGTTTCATATGCTTTAAGAAAGGAGGTAAGAGCTAAATCTAATCTAGGAGAGATGAACTGGTCATCAATTAAATGGATCCTAAAGTACAGGAGGCGTACAAAGGATATGTTCATAATATATAGAAGAGATAAGGAACTAGTAGTCTAGGGATATAATGAGGCTCATTTCCAAATAGGTCATGATGGTCTAAAATCATAGTTAGGATTCATCTTTTTCACGAATGGTGGTGCAGGGAGATGGAGAATCACATTGCAATCTATGGTTTCCAATTATACAGATGAACCTATGTATATAGCGGCTTTTGATTTAGAAAAGGAAGCAGTCTTGATACGCAGCCTTGCCTCTAACATTGGTAATGTGACTAGCAGTGTAGACCATGTTCCAATTTATTTTGATAACACTACTATAGTGGTTCTTTCCATGGAGCCCAGGTCTCACCAATGGATGAATCATATACTTCAAAAATTTAATCTCTTGAGGGATTTTACTCAGAGATGTGAATTCACAGATAGCATGGTATCCATAGAGAAAAATATTTATGACCCCTTTACTAAATCCGTTTCTCACTAGAATCCTGATTCTCATGTCAGAGCTATAGGATAGAGACTTGTTAGTAGTTTGATCTAGTGCAAGTTGGAGTGTTAAAAGTGGGTTCCCTAGACCCAACTTGTGTGGTACTTTGATTATCACTACTTGTATGTAGATTTTTATATATACATGTGTTTATCTTAGCACAATAGTTTGAATACTTCTACATCAATGTAGTTTATAGAAATGTATTTAAATTATGTGTCATATTAAAGGGTTATAGAAGATACTAGGCTATAATGATAACCAAGAGATACTTTCACAATAATTCTAAAGTAATGTACTATAGTATAGTTACATCATTCTGTCTGGACACAGATGAAGTGTGATTATTAGTTGTTGGGAGTTCATAATCATTGAGACTTCTTCTCATGGTGTTCTCACTTGGTAAGCCCTGGTAGTTGGGGTTATGAAGAAAGACCCGCTAATAGAAACACCTCACATTTTATGTTCCATTGATTCATCATGTCTATGGACATGTGTAATAGTCTCCTTGCCTGATATCATTATCAATGTATTTCATTTGATTCTGTACATTGATGCAAGATGAAAACCATGGTGACGAAGTCATGGTGATATAGTTTGTGTTGGGAACGTCATTGGTGACCTGATTGATTGAATGATCAAGATATTATTTTTTACATCTGAGTTGAGGTAGAGATATATCCGGCCTGGTTGATTAAGATGGTAGTACCTTCATTAAATCCATGACCATATTAGTCAAAGGTAAGCCCCCCGCTAGATATATAAAAAAATAAGGTAAGGTAAAAGGACGGTGACACTCTTGTTCATTCTAAGTTATTGAGATATTGACGACGAATAGATTATATTACACAATCTGTGTTCATTTGAAGGTAGTCGTTGCTTTGAATTTTCCTTATCACTATAGGGGAATCTATGGGTTTCTAGACACCACTCTTGGTTAGTGAATATTATTCACTACTATTGAGAAAAGGTCCTAGAGGGTCACACACTATAACACTTGGAGAAGAAGTCCTATTCTATTGAATAGAAATACTAAACTTGGTGGGAACCACCAGGAGGATTGGGTATTATCGTAGCTATATGGATCAACATGGAATAAATAAATTATTTATTTATTCATGTTTTGAATAATTCATTTAATTTATTAGTGACATGAATTTATATGTGGCATGTAAATAGAAGGATTAATATTATTCAAATGAATATTAATTTTATATCCCTAGCAGATTAATATTATTAGGATACATGATTCAAGTTATATAATAATGTTTATCATGTAATATATTTTTTAAATATTATAATGTTAAGAGATAAATTATAAATATTATTTTTTCCATAATTTATATTGTCCTAAATAATTATTTAAAATATGAGCACAACAGATTTTTATTAAATAGGGGTTCAGATCCAAAATCTTATAATAGAAATATTCTCTATATAAGTGGAGATGGGATCTTCCTAGGGTGACTACTCATTCATTTGAATTGAGAGCCTCTCTATCCACCTGGATCCTTTAGAGAGAATATATCAAATAAGTATGTTCTCTAAAATCTGTCTCCTATGATCGAAGACGCTAGCTTGCGGTGTCCATCATTATGTTGTAGTGATAATCAAGGGACCATGCTGGCATCTAGATTCTGATGAAAGACATATGAGAAGATTCAAGAGGCATGTGTGGATGATCTAGTGGGCTTCAACATTAGATTCTTTGAGAAACAGTCGCCAGGATCTTGCGACAAGCTTGCACACGCCAGATCCAATAGAGGTACATGTTTGATTTATTTTTTTACTCCGTTTATACAACATGTGGTCCTTAGACCATACTGGGATATGATCACCGAATTCGATAGTGTTACATCATGTTGTTGATGTATAAAATTTTAAATTCATGAAGCATAAAATTTCACTTCCAGTACCAGTACCTAACAAGTTTGAGGGCACTGGATAGAATATTCCAGGGGTGAGGATCTGAGGTAGGACTTTTCATCTATTTGTTGGATCTTATGGGAATCCAAAAATAAGGCTGATGATGGCAGGATGTTTTCTATACTATTCTTCTAGGTGATTGTGAGCGCACAAGTGGAAAAGTTAGGGGCTCCTTATCAAATGCTGAATCCATTTGGTATTTTTGAGAAATCATATTCTATACCCTATTTAAGTATGAATGTTGAATGAAATAATCATAGAAGGAGGTTCAGATAGAAATCTATTTATGTTGGTTTGAAACTTAATGGGGACTGGTCCTGTATAGGTAGAAAAATGGGAGGTGGGCCTTATTAGGGATATCTTGCGGTTAGTTCCCATAAAATTATGTTCATTCTATGGACCAAGAAATCCATCAGAGCAGAGGAAATATCTATGAAAACTGGAATTATGTTATTGTTAAACTATTATATCAAGATTCACGAAATTGAATTGAAATCAGCCGTGTTGTTTTGAGTTTATAGAAATGAAAAGTAATGCTCTATGGGAGCATAATTACATGATCATGATTTGTAGATTTTTTATCTTGTAGGTAGTCACTATTTGACTTACTTGGAGGGAAGGGAACATTTTGGTTGACGCTCTTGATAGAAAAGGAAGAAAAAATGATTTTTCTATTGTTTACACCACTCTTGGGTCACTACGAATTATGTTTAAGTTGTTTGTTAAGGTGATGCCCTTAGACTTCATTTTTTCCACCCACCTTTAGTTGTTGTTTTTCAGTTTTATTGCTTGCTATAAAACTTCATATTTTTTATAAAATGTTAATTTTCATTCCATTCCATTATATTTTTTTATAATCATGTTATAAAAAATTCTTCCTTAAAATGGACATTTGACTAAAAATAATTATATTTTCCAGACATGTTTATGTTCAATAGTTCTAGTACATTCACAGTGGTCAAGGTTTCATCATTAATAGAATGATAATCATGAAATTAATATCATATCAATTAATTATATTCATTATTATAATCATTCATCAATGTTGGATATGAAAAAGTGCCACATTACTTCATGGATGCTGTAGTGCCCATGTACGCATGAGTGATGTTATAATTGTTTAACCAGTGCATGGGTATGACGGTAAATGATATATTATATTACATGAACCATAATTGTTTCATAAATATTATACATATTCAGAATTTAAATGTTTATAAATATTCATTTAAAATTGTGGTGAACATTCAATTACAATGAAACGTGGAGACGAAAAGATGTACCTATGCAAGAGAAATGTTTAGTTTTTGTATATCATAATAAAATATTAGTTTATTTATGACACAAGAATCATTATTTTAGTATGATTACAACATATTTATATAATTATTAGGTGAAATATACTTGAAATTGTTGAAATTGATGATTATATCTTCTTTAAGGGACCAACACTGTCCTATACATTAATCCTTGAAAGATTTGTCAAAGGTTAATAATATAGGCTATAGGATAAAGTTATTTAATCTTGAAAGGTATCATTTTTTGGATTTTTGGAGCTATATTTCTCGAACATTATGAATAAGTGAGGAGAGAAGGACTCCTTTTACATGTAAGGGGAGGGGAACCATTCGAGTTACCTAATGTGTTAAATTAATAAAAAAACACGTTTCATTTATGTGTCTATAAATTGATAAAATTAGATGATAATATGAGGATATATTGAAGACATATCATCCTATAATACATATTTGTGTGATTTTTGAACCCTTATCTCATATTTTTAACCCCCATTATCACATGTGAGGATTAACATGTTATAAATATTTTTTAATCTTTAGTATCCAACAATGTTACTATGAAAGGAAAAGTGACCCATAAATGGAAAATATATGATATTTTTAACCTTATCACATTCACATAGAAGATGAAAACATTTTTAGGATTCTTGATTAATTTAATAAATTATTATTTAACATAAAATGCAATTAATGTTTTTTTAGAATTATTCACATAGTTGAAATTTAACCAAAACAAGATTGAAGTAGAATTAGAATAATAGATTTTATAAGAATAGTAATACATTATATTTACCTATAAAATTTGAGGGACATAGTAATTTGTTAAAATTTTATTTCTAATAATATTTTACAAATTATTTATTTAATTTTTGTAATACTTTAACAAGTACATTACTATAATTGAGTAGACATTTTAGATAAATATTTTATAAGTAAGAATTAAAACAAGAAAAAATCATAAAAAAATTAATTATAAATAAAAAAACACTTAAAACCAAAAATAAATATTTTTATCCTTAGGGGAAATATTATATATATTAAGATAAAAAGAGTTAAATTTTGAAAAGGTATGTTACTTAAAATAAAATTAAGGTGATTATTGAATAAAAATAACATCAAATTTCTATATAATAGGATATTATATGTGGATGGTTAAAGAACTTATGAAATACAAATAAATAAGGTGTGAGATTGATTTTAAAGCCTTATCACTTTATATTTATCCTTAATTATCTTTTATACTAATAGTGAGGTAAACAATATTTTCCATGTTTACTATTCATATGGTCTAAAACTAAAATGGGGTCTATTTACCAACCATGGACATCATAATTCCAAACATAAAATCCATTATATAAAATAATATTTTTAAAACTATTATAAATTAATTTTTAAATAAGCATGTAAGGCAGAACAAACACTGATAGCATAAAAAAACCTTTTTAAGAATAATACTAAATTTATTATTGTTCCATTAATGTTAAAAACTATTATATGGATTTTTGAATAGTTTATTAAATATATTTTATATACCTATCTTTAAATTAATTCATCAAAATGGGATTAATCTAATTTATCTAAATAATAACACATTATATGCATAAATTGTTTTTCTTAAAAAACGTCTCTATTTACCTTTATACACTTTTATTTTATTTTAAAAAAAATTAGTAACTAATGAATTAATTTTATAAAAATGTAAAAAATGATTTCTAATAATTTATTTATCATGGTTAATAACCTTTAATCCAACTACAATGTTATAACTATCAAACTAAATAATAATATTTATATCATGTTTCATTCAAACTTTGTGTTGCATGTAACATAAGCTATCAAAGAAAAAAAATTATTTGAAGAGAAATATATCATACAATATATGGGTATTACATTCTACCCCATAATAATAATTTTTCATATGAAATAAATTCATTTAGATGAAAGAATCAAATGATTCTTGTGTCTCATCACATAATCCGGGTCCCACATAGCTTCATAAAATTTATTATTTCACCCATAAAAATTGAATATGTGAGTGATCTTATTTCATAAAACATTATCTATAAGATCCTAAATCTCTACAAATTTTTACATATAAGAGAGATATTACACTAGCCCTAAAGCTTTTGAGTTCAGTATATGCAATGTAATAGGTATGTACTTTATCAAAAATAGAATCATGGAATATATCATGAAGTTGAGAGAGATTTAGTGGTATTTCAAATTTATAAGATAACATCCTAGTATGATCAATAAAATTTATGTCGCTAAAAAATCATGGGATTATTCATCCCTTATTTTCAAATATAATAATCTTATTCCAATGATATATTCAAAGGAATTCCTTTCACTAACTTCAAACTATAGATCTCACAGAAAAGTTTCGGAATAACATTTTTTATAATTAGAGTGACCATAATAGTATGCTTATTGACTTTAACCATATATTATATTTACTCATCTAGATCATTCACTAAGATATTTTATTCTATAAATTAATAAAAGTAAATTAGGGTGATACACTTATCTCTATATATGTATTCATTGGGTACAATATGATTAGTCGAGTGAAATGTTTCATTGTCAAAAAATCCCAATTAAGTTATATATTTTTCTCACTAGAAATTATATTTAAGTTATTTATAGATATGAATATTTATAGGATGAATTATATAATTCATCAAAATCTCATTATTAATGACTAGTATTAATGGGAAAATTAGTCGGTTCATGGACATTACCATTCGAGCATGATCACGAGAGAACATAGGTACAGTCATCACCTTAATCTATAATTCAACATCTTTTATTTTCACCATATTAATCCTATCAAGGATGGATAAATGAATATTAATTTGAAAAATATATGTTATTTCATCTTTACAAATGAATTCATTATCTATCTTCTTCAAATCCTTAAATATTTTATCTTTTTAAATTTTCAAAATTGAAATACAAGAATGGTCTTCCCAAATCAAATCAACAACTACCTTGTTCTCCTTCCCATGGGGGAAATGTATTGAGAAATCATATTTTTTTAGCAAATCTAACAATATTATTTGGGGAATATTCAAATTTTTTAGTAATTATTTTATTAAATATTTTTTATTATATATATATTTATATCAAACCATTCACCATAAGCATAATGATGTCATGTACGCAATGAATCCATTACAACTTATAGCACTTAAACATTGATTGGGTATCTTTTGTCATTAAGTTTTATATTTTAAAGAGGCTTAATATATATCCATATCATTTTGTTAGAGGAAATATCCTAATCACATCATTGATGCATCACTATATATCATAAACTGTTATATACTCTAGGGTAGTGCAAGGATAGGTTCAATGGAAAACCTTCCCTTAATATCCTTGAAATTTTCTTCGCTTTATTTTGTCAAGAAGAGCTTCACCCCCTTCCAAGTGATCTTGTTGAGTGGATTAGAACGTTGTGAGAAATATCTCAAAAGTCATCCATAGTATCAATGAAACCAGGAAAACTATAGATCTCAATTACCATGGATGGTCTAGGCTATTTCTAATTAACTTCCATCTTTGAAGGAACAAATGATATTCCTTCACATGAAATTATATGACCCAAGAAAGAGTTTTTTTTATAAAATTACCAACTCATAAATTTAGAATATTTTTTCTCCTTTGGGTCTTAGTAAAAATACAAAAATATTATTGACGCTCTTCTTTATTCTTTGAATAAATAATAATACAATATTTAAATCTACCAAAAAATAATCAAAGTAATCATTGAATAATATATTCACTGAATCCACAAGGATAGTTGAAAAAATGGTATGTCTAAATAGAACTACTAAATATTCACAATGAAAATACCTTATATGGATGAAAATGTTGGGTATATCTTCTTTCTTGACCATTAGTTGAAGATATACAGATTAAAGAGAAATCGTGGTATATTAGTGATCCCCTTGTAACTAATCAAAATAGACTTTCGATATGGGGAATATGAAACATCCTCTAAATAATGATATTGGAATGTTACTTATAATCACTATGAACATGCATTGAAACATATTTTTTATTAACAAAAGTAACAAGAACACCCCATGGAGAATAACTATTTTTATCAAATCCATTATATATATCCTCTTATTGTTTCTTCTTCAGTCACTATAGCTCAATTATGGATTGTATATATAGAGTCATTGAAATAGATGTAGCACCAGGTATATGTTATATTGAAAACACATCATAAAAATTTATGGGGAGACTAGTAGAGTCCTTTATAAATACATTATCATATTCTACAATAATAGCAAAATTTTCAATGTTGAGTTTCTCCCCCAATAACTAGAGATAAATATCCCTCATTGAGATGTACTAAAACACATATGATAAATGTTATATTCATAAGAAGATTAGGTTCATCCTCTCACTGATAGATGATCAATTCTTGATTCATAATATAAGATATAACTTTCCATCCTCAAAATTTAAGAAGATACATATATTGAAAGAGAAAATATATTCCCAATATTACCTCAAATTCATCTATATGATGAATAACTAGAATTTCATGAACAATTTTCCCACAAACATTTATCAGAGATGGGTATAGACATGATATTTGATCATCATATCCTTAGGATTCTCTAATTCCTACTCAACACATAATTTGTTAGGTTTTAATGTGATTCACATAAAAAAGACATTAAAAACAAAAGGGTGGTTATAAAATGAATAAAATAAAACATTTCAAATTCAATATTGGATAATGATACTACCTTTCACCACATTGATAAGTACATAATATTCAGCTATAGTAATTTTATGAGATTTTCATTATCCTCTTGGCCTATTCTATGGTACATTCCCCTCATGTTGTGGAATTGGTTAGCATAGTTCCCTATGACATTATAGTTAATAAACAATATTTTATGGATTATACTTTACCCTTACATTAGTGAGAATCATATCATTTTTTCCAACACATGAAGAAAATATCATTTACCATTAATCATATACCATGGTTTTTCCATCTAAAAGTATTATACTTTGTAAAAAACCCCATTTGGTTTTCCCATTATCTATTTTTTCTCTTATTCCTCTTTTTCTTAACATTAACTACATCGAAGCCATTTTACTTGGATAATTATTTTTCTACAATTAAAGAACATCATACTATATTTTCGTATGGTGAGAATGTATGGAAAACTATTTCTATCTCATGTATTAAATTTATACAATCAAAGAAAAATTCAACCTTACTCTATGGATTACCTACGAATTAAATAGCATGATTTATAAAATATTTAATGATAAATTCATGCATGAGAATATTTTTATCTTTATTTTGGTTTAGACTGATGAATTTTCAATCTATATAACATAATTTATGATTGAAGGAAATATTTATCCATGGAATGTACCTCATAATCCTTTTACTCTATGTTCACTATTCTTTCCACATCCGTAGTGTTTTGAATCAATGAACACCATTGATATGCATCCCTTATGAGATGATAAACTACCGTGAATACCTTCTCCCTCTCATTACATTACAAAAAGAAAAAGAAATTTTCTATAGAACTTATCCCCCGGTCAATGAAACACAAAATTGTGGTTCCATTAAAGTTGGTTAATGACGTCACATAAAGTGGTCTGACATTGTTAAAATGCATTATATATTCTTAATATGATTCATATGAGCAATATTATTAGTCAAAACCTGAGTCAGAATCACCCATGCAGTTATAATTTGTTTAATTCAAAATCTAGATATAGATCTGACTTTATTATCTTTCTTAGGTGATAAATTCATATATTGATTATTTTCCTCGATACGATTTATATAAAATCTACTAGTATCCATTTATAAATAATGGATTACACAAGATTAGATTATAACATTATGAATAAAAATATATAATTTTGAAACTGTTAAAGCACATTATATAAATTTGAAATATATTCCAAGAGAATCTCAAAATCATAATCATAGTGTCATTTGAAATATTATCTAATCACAAATATAATTTAATATAAATTAAAAAGTTTTGTAATGAAAATGTGGATTAACCAAAATATATCCCTCATGAGTGTCCAAATAGGTATTAAATAAGGGACCATTCAATATGCCCCAAAATTATTGTTATGACACAATTGACTAAATATTTTCATGGTTGTAACCCCTAGATTCATATGCTTCAAAACAATGTCCACTAACAGTAGAAAAACAATGATTCATTTCTAGGAAAAATACACTATTTATACTATAAAAAAACATTTTAGGATATTATAATACACCTAGAAATATTATAAATGTATTTCATATAGTTAGGTTTCCTGATATAGGTTTTCCAAAATCATGTTATTATGGTTTTGACTAAACCTCTCTGATACCAACTATGAAGACGTAAACCCAATTAGTTGAGAGATGATGGTTACATTTTTATGTTTTTACTAGATACAAGTGATCAAATTACAATGAACTGAATTATTCATAATTATAGGTGAACTATATACATTCAGGAATATAATGTCACATTTGAAAACATAAAATACAACTTACTTTTAAAACACCGTAAAACATTATTTAAAATAATAATAAGATCAATATCTCAGTTAACATGAACAAAAAGGTTTATGATAATTATGATATATTATAAAATTATTATTATAAACTATCTATTTAATAGGTGTGTATGAATAAAAGTAACCTTATATTGAAGTAAATGTATAATTTTATTCCAAAAAATATATTGAGTAATGCTTATGCAATAAGCACATAATTTTTCATGAAGTCATTTTATACATAAAAAAGAAAATTTCATCGAAAATGTTTTTATAGAATTTTGGGCATCTAAATTATAGTTAATTTAGACCAATTTTATAAAAAATGTATTTATTAAAACTATTAAAATATATGAAATAATATTATAAAAATCGTCTAAGAGTAAAAATTTGGGACTTCTAAAAATCTGATTGATTTTTTAGTGAATACTAAAAATTATCGAATCATTAAATATAATAATGTAATTATAATGTGTTATTAAAAAGTCCCATTATATTTTGGATTTAGTTGTGTTGTTAAATTTGATCCATTTTATTTATAATCATCAAATAAATTCAATTTTAATCCGAAATAATTAGTATTTTGATATAAAATATTTTTTCTGATTAATAAAACATTTTTTTTGAAAAACTATTTTTTCATTTTTTTGAAACGTTTGTATTAAAATTAAATTATTAATACTCAAATGATCTGGCCTTAAAAATTTTTACATAATTATTACTTATGAGGCTTAAATTTGGTATATATTTCAATTTTATTTTTAGAAATTATGAATTGTAACACTGGTAAAATTTATCACTTTAATATAAATAAATTTGTTAATTAGATTTAAAAATAATGTGATTAGGCATTAAAAATAAACCCAAAACATTCCATTAACTCATTTAATGGGGAAATTTGTCCCCTTCCCCTTAAAATTTGAATATATTTTATTTTTTCAGGTTCTCTTAATAAGGAAATTTATATAATTTTACGCAAAGAGGATTCCGAAATGTCACCCTATTGATTTTAATATCTATAAAATATTTACAATTTGGTAAAAGAGGATATTGGAATATTCAATTTTTTATTTTATATATTAATTTTTTTTGTCATAATAATTTATTCTTAATTTGTATTGATAATATAATTATCATAAACTATTTCAAAAATGCTGATAAAATACTTATGCAATTAGTTTAAAAAACATGTAACTGATTATAAGAACATTAAAAATAATTTCATTTCTTGATCAAAAGGTAACCAAGAATTTTAAAGATCAAAATTACATATTATTTATATTTAAAAGGATTATTTTATAATTCTTATTTTTTTATTTATATCTTTAAGGTTAAATTAAATGAATTAATATTTAATGTAAATAATATTTTATTAAATTATTTTGAAATCATAAAGATATTTATCTAAGAGTATTCGAATAATATATGTTATAAATTTCATCTCTTGTATATTTATGTTAGAATTTTTACCTTATATTTTAAATAATATCCTTTTAATATTAAAAAATCAGTTACCGTAGTTAAGGTTAAAATTCATTAACTATGGGGTTAAATGAAATGATAAGTTTTCAAATACCACATAGACCTATAAAATTTTTCTTTTTCAATGTTATTTATATTATATAATATATTATCAATGGAGGTGTTTCTATATTCTACCACTTTCACTTGAAAATTACCTTATTATATATATTTTTTAATTCTATAACTGTCTTTTCCCATTCTTATAAATGTTCACCTATACTTTCTCCTAATTAAAAAATTTTTAGCCATCAATATCAAATATAACCTATAATATTATCTTCTATAATTCCATATACTCATAGCAGAGGTTATGGTAATCTGAAAATACCATTCCATTGGTCCTTAATAATATCTCTAAATGAGGCTAACCAAAGAAGAGGGGATCATTTTACCTGACTTCTTTCTATTTATTTCATCTTCTAACTCCAATTAACCAATCTTATTAAATAGAAAATAATAAATTCAGTATCCAAAATATATATATATATTATTAGGATTATTTAGCCACCATTATTCACCATCTTTTTCTAAAACACCATGTTTTCAAAAATAAATTGAAATGCATGAAACCTTTTTAAATAGATAGTTATAACTAGCCTTTAAACATTATTTTCTCACTTCTAGGTTTAGAATCTCAAATAACGGTCATCTATAATTGTGATCGGTATGTTTTTTGGAGACTAACATAACCAAAATGTATTTAAGTGAATAGTAACATACCCTTATGAATAGTAATATGAATATTCATATGACCCGAATGTATAGTAAATTGTATTATTATTTTATTTTCATAAGGATTTAAGATAATTACAATTTGATTAATATTTCGAGGTCTTATAAATTGAGTTATTTATTTAAAATTTTTATTTTTGAATAAATTATGACTTTATATAAAAAATTAAATTAATAATATCTAGAAAATTAATTACATAAAAATTGAGTTCATTTTTGAATTATACACATCAAAAAATTGTAAGGGTGAATTTTTGGAGTTTTTCTAAACTACATGAATTTATCATGAATAATAAAAAACAGTTATGTGTTTTCAGTGTGTTTAATGACATCATAATGATGTAATAATTAAAATAAAATTCAGGTACATTTTTTACAATAACATATGATATGAGGTGTCCTAAATGTCAAACACCATAGTCATGCCAATGGTTTTTAAAAATCCAAAAAATAGGTGTCCTTCGAAATTTATAAAACAACTCTCACTCATTTACTACCCACACCCCCTCATTCATTCATTTTAATTCTTTAAAAACTTATTATCCTTGATGATCAGGTAGTTTTACCTCCCTAGAAGTCCTCTCAAGGTGTCCTCAATCCCCCAAGTTCCCAACCTTCATATCATAGGAGTTACTCGAGAGGGAAATAGAATTAGCAACATCTCTTTTCCATTCAAGTTCTCTTTTATGTGGTATGTATTTCAAGTTTTCATACCATATTCCTATAACCATACTATTATATCCTTATAATTTTTTAAGTTTATTTAATTAATGGGTTACCCCTTTCCCCACTCTTTTTATTTTTTTCTTCAACCATGTTGCATAGCCGTTAGGCTGCAGAATTTTCGTCTCAAAAATCTCTCTATTTTTTCAAGCACTCATATTTTGTAATTATACACTAATTTAAATCGTCTTATGTTGGGATATTTTAATAAATATTTCCATTACTATATATATAATTTAATAATGATTATATACCCTTTTTCACTGATAAAAAATATTTTATTAATTTTAAGTAACGTCGTTAGTCTGTCAAATTTTTGTATGGTATTTCTCAACCTTTCTCTTATTTTGAGTTCCTTTATTTTCTTTTTCTATTCTCATCTGACATAATACAAATTATATGATAATTTCATTACTGTACATGAACATGTATTTTATTTTTCAAATTGAATATTTCTTCATCATCTATCCTTTTCCTTCTCCCACATATTCTGAAAATAAAAATATGGCCATCGATGTGCTGATTTAAAAACAAACCGTGGATGATGTGTTTAAAATTTCAATTAATTAATTCAAAGATGATCATAATACCATTTAAATTGTTGAAAAATAATTTAAAGTGTATTTTTTAACCTATTTTATGTTTTGGAATAAACTTCTTTTCACGAAATTAAATTTACATTGAATCATGTTCATGATTATCGGGGAACTACAAAAAATAATCTAAAAAAATCATTAATGTTTTTTATAATATTACATAATCATAAATAAAAAAAATTATTTATAGTTTCATAATATATTATGTAATCATTTTAATACCATTTCATTCAACTTTTGTATTTTTATTTCCATACGACATGAAAATCAAATACGAACTAGCCATGGAAATCATGTAAAGAACGCACCCAAAAAAATTGTTGGAACAAAATACTACCAATTAAAGGGTCAAATTTTGTAATTAAATGATCATATAGGTATTATAAAAATGATTTTTTTCGTTAATATATTAAAAAATCTATTTTAAATATTATACATGAGGTTAAAAAACGTTTTAAGTAAGAAAAACCTGAGGTTAGGTAATTCATAACCCGACTTAAATTCTTTGGGTTAATATTCTACTTCATTATTTACATAGCATTAAAATTGTTATTGTGAATAATGTTTTTTATATTATGTTTAATTTTTTTAGTTACAGTGTATATACGTGTTCCATCCACTCCATTATGTATCACTTCAAGTATATGATATTTGTAAGAAGATTTTATTTAAAATTCATCTTTTAGAATTCCGTGTTACAAAATAAAAAAGAAATCTTATTACATTATTTTTCATGTTACATGGTTATTTTTTGGTTTTTGGTAATTTTTTATGATGAAGGGTGAGACATATTTATCACAATAATTCATTGTGTATGTGTAATCTGTAGTTCGTTTGTATGGTTACGGAAGTTTAATATGATGGTTACACAAATTTTAAGGTAGCCGGCAGGGTTACAAATTATAAGGTAGCTAAGAGGGTTACATGATTATGTAAATAATTCACCAAGATACATTTATGGTTCTATTTATGTTAATTATGTTTTCTGGTAATATCATGTTTCACAAAGTTAGTATATATGTGAGAAAAGTTTTTTTTTGAAAATGTTTTAATGGGTTTAAATGTATTTATGGACTAATGTTTTATTTCTTCTTTTTATATCCCTTACTGAGTTTTTTGATCTCATACCATTTTTTTAAATTATTTTCAATGGTTATAAGGATGTTTATGTAAAATAATGAAGTCATGTTAATTTTTATGGTGATTTGGGAAGTAGATAATGTTTTATATGAAAATTAATATATTTTGGTTGATGTAGATACTATTTATGTTTTATCTTCTCTATATAAATGTAGAATGTTATATATGTATTACATCTAAATTCTCTAAAACTCAAAATATAAAAAGATCAACAATTTGAAAGGATGTGTTTTCTTGACTATTATTCATGATTATGTAATGTAATATGGCTCCATTCTTAAAATTTGCAATAGGGTATGGTTTAGTTAATTTTAGGGTTTAGAATAATTTTCATAGAATACCATAAAAGAGTTTTACTCTATAGATAATTTGATATTATGTAAAATTTAAATATTAACATGTTTCTTTGACTAAGAAATGTTTTTTCAAAATGGGTTTCCCTGGGAGAAATTGGGAAGGTGAAGAGGAGAGTCACCGATAGAATGATATCCTTCCTAATCAACAACCCTAAATGGTATGGATTAGAACTGAGTAGTTTGTGACAATAATGGATCAGCTAATGCAGGAAATAAATTATGGTGGCATCCATGCAATTGAAAAACCATAGGTAACACAATAGAGCATGAGGATACTGAAAAGTTTTATGTGGAAACACCCTACTGCTTTCAATGGACCATCTGACCCAGTAGCGACTGAAGGATGGATTAGGGCCCATGAAAATATATTTGATGTTATGGGTTTATTATATAATCCAATGGTAAGACATTTCATTTATCATTTTAAAGGTGAATCTGAACAATGGTGGTCAATGGTATAGAATTTTAGGGATAGAGAGGATATTGATTCCCTAGAGTGGGATGAATTGGAAATTCGTTTCCTTGAAAAATATTTTCATAGGGTGGTGGAACTTCAGATGGAAAATAATTTCCTTGAATTGAAGAAAAAGGATGATGATTCAATGGATGTGTATGAAGAAAACTTCACCCGATTCTTGAGGTATTCTGAAAATATTATTCTGGATTAGGATTGAAAAATCAACCCCTTTTACCCATGATTGAAGAGAAGGTATTGAAGGTCATCAGCCCCGCATGAATTCAAATGTTATGAGAAACTTGTCTGATATGATGATTTGGTGATGATGGAGTTTTCTGTTGATTGTTTTCACATTAAAAACATGTAGAATATGTGTTCTATATGGAAATCAAAAGGTAATAATCCACCAATGAAATACTATGGCAATAAATTACAGTTTCCAGTTTGTGAAAAGTGTGGAATAAAGCACCCTGGTGAATGACTTACAAAAAAAGGAAGTGTTTTTAATGTGTTATGTTTGTACATATGTCATGAGATTTTAATGCATATGATACTATATCTAATCCTGATAAGAAAATATTTATTTTTTTAAATCTGGAGAGATGGGTCATTATGAAAATTCATGCCCAAAGAGAGATCTGAATTATGCAATGAAGCCAGACTATAAGCATAAATGTTTAGTGAGATACCTTGTGATTACGCCGACAGACATTGGGCCATATAATGAAGTTGTATCAGGTACCCTATTCATTTACATAGGTTATTCCAATGCTTTGTTTGATATTGGGTCTACACATTCATTTATTTCTGAGGAATTTTCAGGTAAATTGGTAATATCACCTCAAAAAATGAGTCTCGAACTTATTGTCAAAACAACTAGTGAAATATTATTATTAAGAGGAATTATAAGAATCGTTATATTATTGTATGCGGATAGACTTTACATAATAACCATTTTTTCCATTATTATTGTTTGATTTCATTCTAGGAATGGATTGGAATTCTGTTTATCATGTTAAAATTTAATGTAGAGATAAATATTTTTTTTAGAGAGTGTTTTAGTTTTTATATAAGAATGAACCCATACAGTTGATAAAATATCAATAAGTTGTAAAACTATTGGAAGATGTAAATGAATGTAATCATGTAGATATTTTTGAAAACAAGGGAACAGTTCAGATTAATAATGTTCTGGTGGTAAATGAATACCATTATTTATTCCTGATGAGTTACCCGGTGTCATACCTGGTCCAGATGTTGAATTCACAATTGGCTTAGTTCATGATTCTAATATAATTAAAAACCCCCCTTATAGAATGAATCAAATAGAACTTATTGAATTGAAATGCATGAGTTTCTTGATAAATGATTTACTCGTCTAAGAACTTCACCATGGGGTGCTCCTATTTTGTTCTTTAAAAAGATGGATGGTGCTATGATACTTTTCATTGAATATAGATCCTTTAATAACATAACTTTTAAAGAAAATTATCCTTTTCCTCATATCCATTACTTTTTTTGATTAGCACTTGCGAACTCAGTACATTTCCATGTTTGAATTGAGATTCGGATACCATTAGCTGAAGGTGAAATAGGATGAAATATCAAAAACTACTTTTCATACTAGATAGGGGCATTATGAATTTGTTGTTATGTCGTTTGGGTTAACTAATGCACCTAATTTATTCATGTATGCTATGAATATAATACTTCAGGAGTACTTTTATTAGTTTTTCATTGTGTTTATTAATGACATTTCCATGTTTTATAAGAGTAAATAGGAACATGAAAAATATCTTAGGTTTTTGTGAAAACCATAAAATAAAATGAAACTACATGAAAAATTCATAAAGTGTGTTTTTTATTGCAATAGATTTCTTTTATTTGGAACATTATACATAATGAGGGAATAACAGTTCATCATGCCCAAACAAAAGTTGTAGATGAGTGGACAAAACCTAAAAATGTTACAAAGATTCAAAGTTTTATTTAATTAGCTAGTTATTACAGGAAGTTTGTTAAATCCATTTCATGTTTATCTAGGACGCTAACTACACTAACGAAATAGGGGGTAAATTTATTTTGATAGATGAATGTGATGTTTGTTTTTAGTAACTGGAGAAGAAATCATTGAATGCTCTAGTTTTGGCCTTGCCTTCCCCAAATGGTGGGTTTTAGATATATAATGATGCTTCATTGAGGGGACATGGTTCTGTTCTAATGAATAATTATTATTTAATAGCTTATACTTTATTAAAAATAAAACCTCATGAGTTAAAAAATCCCACCCTTGATTTTGAATATGAATCTGTGGTTTTATCTTTGAAAATTTGGAGGCATTTTTTATACAGATCCAAATGTCAAATATATACCCACCAAAAAAGTTTGATGTATATATTCACTAAGAATTAATTAAAGATAAGGCAAAAAAATGGATTGAAATGATAAACGATTATGATTTCATGATCAATTACCATTTGAGAAAGGAAAACAAGTGGTGGATGCCTT
This sequence comes from Viscum album, assembly GCA_963277665.1. Classification (NCBI taxonomy): domain Eukaryota; kingdom Viridiplantae; phylum Streptophyta; class Magnoliopsida; order Santalales; family Viscaceae; genus Viscum; species Viscum album. Next base: position 2,059,962,804 of record OY728123.1, on the reverse strand, counting down.
TAGTTGAAAACAACATGAACTATTAACCATGTTACGTTTGGAACATTATACCTTGATTAGTGATTTGATTAATTTTATCTTAGAAGTTACAGGTGCCAGAAATACCTTTATTTTGTTTCAGGAATTAGTGTCATCATCATTATCAGATATAATTAAGAAAACGCATAAGGAAGACAGTGAGACATAGAAAATGGTATAATTGGTAAAAAATGCATGTTTTAATAATTTATCATTGTTAAAGATTGTGTTTTATGATTTTTTAAAAGGTTTTGTGTGCCTTGTGATTTCTAGTTGAATAATGATTTTTTGTGTGAAGCTCATAATTATTCGTTTTCAATTCATCCTTGCCATACTAAGATGTACAAAGACATTCAAGAGTATTATTGGTGGGATGGAATGAAAAGAGATATCACATATTTTACCCAGAAATGGTTGAAATGGAAACAGGTTAGATAGAGCATAAATTATTAAAGAGGATGCTTCAACCTTTTCTAGTGACAGAGGGGAAATGTGAGAATATACATGTGGACTCTGTGATAGGAATATCCATGACTTCATGATGTAACAATGTGATTTGGGTTGTTGTTGATCGGCTAATAGAATCTGCACATTTTCACTCTATTTAACAAAAAATGTCTTTAGATCTAATTTCATTACTGTACCTCAACGAGATTTTCATGTTACATGGGGTTCCTCTTTACATTGTGTCTAATCGGGATCATAGGTTTACTTCTCACTTTTGGAAGGGACTTCCAATGTCGTTGGGAATATAATTAAACATCATTACATCTTTTCATCCTCAATGAGATGGGCAGTCAGATTGAATGATTCAGACTTTGGATAATATGATTCAAGATTTTTCCTTTGACTACAATGAAATTGGGGATCCACATCTTTCTTTAGTTGAGTTTTCCTATAAAAAAAGTTTTCATTATGGGTTACTGATTAAACTTTTTATGGAATTTTATGGGAAGTGATGTCGAACTCCAGATTTTTGGGATGATATCGGAGAAAGGATGTTGATGGCACTAGAATTAGTATAGATGAAGCTGAGAAAGTGAAGATGATCCAGTAACACATGAGGACAGCTCTGTGGAGGAAAAAAAGTTATGCAGACCATAGAAGGAAATACTTTTTGTAGTTAGGTGATCATGTTTTTCTTAAAATCTCACCACGAAAAAGTGTTATGTGTTTTTGTAAGAAAGGAAAAAATAAGTCCACAGATTGTTAGAGATTATGAATTTTTTTGGAATATTGGACTAATCTCCTACCACGTAGATTTTCATCTGATTTTATCTTAGATACATAATATTTTTCTGGTTTCGATATTGCGGAATTATGTTCTAGATCCACCTAATGTCTTTATCCCAAAAGCAGTTTGACTCGAAAGGAACCTTTCTTATGAAGAGACAGTAGTTCAGATTCTTGATTGAAGGGAATAGGTACTATATAATAAGTTAATCCACAAGGTAACTGTTTTGTGTAGATACAACATGGTCGAAGAAGCATCATGGGAATAGAAACATTCTCTCAGGTAATGATACAATCAATTCTTTAATAAGTAAATAGTATTGCCAGGATGCAATTTTCAAAATGTGGTGATAATGTAACATAACATGTTTTTTAAAATACATTGAATTCATGAATAATTTTTATGTACATAGGTATAAAGAGACATTAAACAAACTTTTTCCTCTTATATGTTTTTAATTTCAAATAATGGTCATCGGCAATTGTGATCAGTAAGTTATTTGGATTCTAATGGAACCAAATTGATTTTTGGTGAATAATAACTTCCTCTTATAAATAGTAATATGAATAGTAATATGCCCCTAAATAATAGTAAATCTTTTTATTATTTTATTTTCTTAAGGCTTTAAGATAATGATAACATGATTAATATTTGAAGGTAGCAAAAATGAGTTATAGATTTAAAAGTGTTATTTTTGAGTAAATTGTGATGTTATTTAAAAATTAAATTAATTATATTTAGAAAATTATTCTCAAATTATGGTGTTCATTATTGAAATCGTAATATTGAATGATGGCTAGGGAGATTTTTTGGGATTTTTTTAAAAGGTTTATATTTTTATGAATAGTAAAAATACATTTTTGAGTTTTTTTATGTTTAATAAAATTAAAATTATGTAATAATTAATATAAAATTATATTCTACTTGTGTAGTGTAATTTATGATATTTTGGTTCCTAAGAGTAAAATACCATGGGAAAATACCATGGTCAAGACCATGGTTTTTTAAAAATCAATAGTGAGTTGTCCATTGAAATTAATAAAAAAACTCCCTCTTGTTTACTATAAATACCCACTCATTCCTTCATTTTCTTCCATTAAAAACTATACTCCTCGATTATATAGTAGTTTTACATCCCAATTAATCCTCCCAAGGTGTCATCAAGCCCCAAGGGTCCCATCCTTCATGTCATAGGAGTTACTCTACAAGGTAATAGAATTATCAAGATATATTTTTCATTTAAGTTTTAATTTATGTTGTATATATTTAAAGTTTTCATAACATTATACTGTTTCCATATTATTCTATTTAAATAATTTTTTAAGATTATTTTATTATTGGGTGACATATGTCCTCTTAGATTTTAATGTTTTCTAATACCATGTTGCATAACTGTTATGCTGCATAATGTTCATATCAAAATCTCTCTCTTTTTCAAGCACTCTTATTATAGTGTTATCATTTAATTTAAATTGGATTATTTTGGGATATATCATTAAATACCCCCCTTACATTAAATTTTATGTAATAATGATGAGATTCCCTTTTTCTCTAATCAATATATTTTATGAATGTTTAAGTGACGTCGTTTGGCTTCTGAATTTTCTTAAGGGATTTCTCAAAATTTAATTTTTTTTGAGTTCCATTCTTTTCTTTTTATTTCATCATCTAACCTCATCAAAATTATAAAATTAATCTAGTTAAAAAAATGAACTATAATTATATTATTCTAATGGAATATTTCATCATCATATCCCTTTTTCCCTCTTCCACATATTCTAAAAATAAAAATATCACCCTCGATGTGCCGATTTACCAAAATCAGGGACTATGTGTTTCCAATTTACATTACATCATTCAAAGATGATCATAAAACACTTTCAAAGGTTGAAACAGAATGTAATGTGTTTTTTGTTATCTATTTTATGTTATGGAATAAACTTATATTAATTAAATTAAATATATAATGAAACAAGTTAATGATCATCAAGGAGCTGCCAAAAATGATCTAAGCTAAAGTCATTAATGTTTTATCTAAAGATACATCACAAGATATTATAAAAAATGATTTATGGTATAATTATATACTCTGTAAACATATGAAATCCATATTATTACACTTATGAAATTAAATATCCTTATTAAATGAAAATAAAATACAAACTGGCCATGGAAATCATGTAAGGAATGCACCGAAAACAATGGAAGAAACAAAATAATAACAATTAAAGGGTGAAATTTTGGGATTAAATGATAATACAAGGTATTATAAACATGAATAAATTTCTTTAAAATATTAATAACACTCTATTATCAATTATAAAGTAGCTTTAAACACATTTTAATAATGAAAAACCCAGGGTAAGGGAATTCATAACCCGATTTCCATTCTTTGGGTTAACATTCTACTTCATTATTTAGGTGGTATTAAACATTTTTGTGTGATTAATATTGTTTATGTTATGTTTAATTATGTTTATTTACATATTGTATACATTATCCATCCACTATATTATTTATCACTTCAATTATATGATATTGTTGAGGGAATTTTCATTAAAAAACCCCTTTTAAAATTCAGTTTTAAAAAATTCAAAAGTGATATTTTCATTAAAATTTTCATGTTTCATGATCATGTTCTAGTTCTTGGGAACTGTTTATGACGAATTTTGGGCCTTATATTTCTCTCCAATTCATTGTGTTTGAGTAATTTTGAGGTCTGTGGTTTGATTAATCCAAGTGTAACTATGATGGTTACAAAGATTGTAAGGTAGGTGTGAGGGTTACAAATTATAATGTAATAGGGAGGGTTACTAGATTCCTTAAGTAATCCCCCAAGACACCTTGATGGGTCTATTTATGATCATTATGTTTTTTGGAAATCTTGTGTTTCACAAAGTAAGTAAATGGGGGTGACATGTATGCTTTTGTTTGAAAATGATTTTGTGCGTTTACAAGTATTCATGGAAAGATGTTTTATATTCTTATTTTCTTATCCCTTAATGTGATTTTTTGGCTCATCCCATGTTGTTATGTTTTTTTCACAGGTTATATGGATAATTAAGAAAAATAAAGAAGAAATGTTAAATGTTATGAATATTTTTCATAGAAATCATGTTTTATTTGAAAATTATTATATTTTGGAAGAAATGGATAGTGTTTATGTGATATCTTATCAATATGAATGTGGAATGTTATGTATGTATTATATCCAAATTATCTAACACTACAAACTTTAAGAGATCCTAAATTTTTATGGATGTGTGTTATTGACTAAAATTCACGATTATGTAATGTAATAAGGCCGGGTCGTTATACTTTTTCATCAAATGTAATGGAGATGTATCACTTGTGAGTACATATGAACTACCCCCTCCACATAATGATAGAATTAATATTCCATAAACATGTCCAATTATTGGTTATTATTTTTCTGGTTTTTTTATATGTAGTATATTTATTATTTTATTATTACTATATAATTTTAATATAATATCTTCCGTCTAACCTTCTAATCTATTGGAAAATATTTACATCGCTCATGTGTACATACAAATTACAACCTCCACGAAGCGATGTTGTTTAATTTTAATTTACATTTTACATTTATGGTAATATGAACACATTTAATATGTATATATATATATATATATTTATTATGATCTAATAATAATTATATTGTTGTTAATTATTTTTAAACATTCTTCCATTCCATCTGCCGAAAAATGACAATAATGTTTATGTGTATGTATGACTTGCCATCTCCATGAATATTTTAACACATTTCATTTATCTCTACCATTTTTGGATGTATATGTATATATACATTATTAATATCATGAATCAAATATTGGATAGTTTGGAACTGTGGTCAATGTAAAAGGACTATAACATCCAAACCAAAACTAAATTTAATATAAAAACATTTAATACAAGGAAACAACGATTTTAATATGTTTTTATTAATTTATGGGTATCAAAATTTTA